>NC_069452.1:9935530-10050530 GCF_026875155.1 Cherax quadricarinatus
ACATCACTTTCACCCATGGCCCCTACCAAATACAACCCCCGCCCACACCCAAATACAACCCCTGCCCCCAAAACCCAAAAACCCCACCCCCCACACCCTTACCCCCCGCCCACACCCAAAAAATCCACGCCCACACCCCCCCCAAAAAAAAACCCCAAGGGCCCCCACCCAAATTTCACCCCCCACAATACAACCCCTGCCCCCCACCAACTTTCACCGACGCCCCACCAACTTTCACCCACGCCCACACCAACTACACCCACCCCACACCTACAACCCAGCCACACCAAATACACCACGCCCACACCAATACCCACACCACTACACCCACGCCTACAACTACACCCACGCCCACACCAACTACACACCACGCCCACACAACTACACCCACGCCCATCACCAACTACACCCACGCCACACCAACTACACCCACGCCCACCAACTACACCACGCCACACCAACTACATCCACGCCCACCCACTACAACCACGCCACACCAACTACACCCACGCCCACCAACTACAACCACGCCCACACCAACTACATCCACGCCACACCAATACACCCATGCCCACACCAACTACACCCCACGTCCACAACCAATAACACCAGCCCACACCAACTAACCCAGTCCACACCAACTACACCCACGTCCACACCAACTATCACCCACGCTACTCACCAACTACACCCACGCACCCAACTACACCAGCCCACACTACACCACGCCCAAAACTACACCACGCCACACCAACTACACCACACCCCACACAACTACACCCACGTCCACACCAACTACACCCACGCCACACCAACTACACCACGTCCACACAACTACACCCACGCTCCACAACCAACTACACCACGCCCACACCAACTACACCCACACCAACTACACCCACGTCCCACCAACTAACCCAGCTCCACACCAATACACCACGCCACACCAACTAACCCACGTCCAACCAACTACACCCACGCCCACACCAACTACACCCACGTCCACCAACTACACCCACGCCACACCAACTACACCATCCACACCAACTACACCACGTCCCACACCAACTACACCCACCACAACTACACCCAAGTCCACACCAACTACACCACCCACCCAATACTCCCACACCCACACCAACTACACCACCCAACTACCACCGTCAACAACTACACCACGCCACACAATACACTCACACCTAACACGTCCACCCAACTACACCCACGTCCTCACCAACTACACTCACAGCCCACACCAACTACACTCCACGCCCACACCAACTACACATCCACACCAACTACACCCACGCTATACACCAACTACACCCACGTCCACACCAACTACACCCACAACCAAACTACACCCACGTCCTACATCAACTACACCCACGTCCACACCAACTACACCCACACCAACTACAACCACGCCTACACCAACTACACCACGTCCACACCAACTACACCCACTCTACACAACCACTACATACACCACACCCACACCAACTACACCCCATCACACAACTACACCCACGTCCACACAACTACACCCACACCAACTACACCACCCACACCAACTACACCCACACCCACACCAACTACACCACACCCCCACACCAACTACACCCACACCAACATATTGGTAATATCAAGGACCCCTCGCTATCAAGAACTTCTCTTACCTGGAGACCTGGAGAGAGTTCCGGGGGTCAACGCCCCCGCGGCCCGGTCTGTGACCAAGCCTCCTGGTGGATCAGAGCCTGATCAACCAGGCTGTTACTGCTGGCTGCACGCAAATCAAGATCAATCACTAGCACCAACACACCCCTCACTAGCATCAACACACCCGTCTCTAGCATCAACACACCCGTCTCTAGCACCAACACACCCGTCCTAGCATCAACACACCCGTTCTAGCATCAAACACCCGCACTAGCACCACACACCGTCTCTAGCACCAACACCACCGTCTCTAGCATCAAACACACCCGTCTCTAGCATCAACACACCCGTCACTAGCACCAACACACCCGTCTCTAGCATCAACACACCCGTCACTAGCATCAACACACCCGTCTCTAGCATCAACACACCCGTCACTAGCATCAACACACCCGTCACTAGCATCAACACACCCGTCATAGCATCAACACACCCGTCATAGCTCAAACACCCGTCACTAGCATCAACAACACCCGTCACTAGCATCAACACACCCGTCCTAGCATCAACACACCGTCACTAGCATCAACACCCGTCACTAGCACTCAACACACCCGTCACTAGTTCAACACACCCGTCACTAGCATCAACACACCCGTCTCTAGCATCAAAACCCGTCACTAGCATCAACACACCCGTCACTAGCATCAAACACCGTCACTAGCTATCAACACACCGTCATAGCATCAACACACCCGTCACTAGCATCAAGAACCCTCACTAGCATCAACACACCCGTCACTAGCATCAACACACCCGTCACTAGCATCAACACACCCGTCACTAGCATCAACACACCCGTCACTAGCATCAATACACCCGTCACTAGCATCAACACACCCGTCACTAGCATCAACACACCCGTCACTAGCACCAACACACCCGTCACTAGCATCAACACACCCGTCACTAGCATCAACACACCCGTCACTAGCATCAACACACCGTCACTAGCACCACACCCGTCATTAGCACAACACACCCGTCAGTGCATCAATACACCCGTCACTAGCATCAAACACACCGTCACTGCATCAACACACCCGTCACTAGCACCAACACACCCGTCACTAGCATCAACACACCCGTCAGTAGCATCAACACACCCGTCAGTAGCATCAATACACCCGTCACTAGCATCAACACACCCGTCACTAGCATCAACACACCCGTCACTAGCACCAACACACCCGTCACTAGCATCAACACACCCGTCACTAGCATCAAACACACCCGTCAGTAGCATACAACTAGTCACCGTCACTAGCATCAACACACCCGTCACTAGCACCAACACACCCGTCACTAGCATCAACACACCCGTCACTAGCATCAACACACCCGTCTCTAGCATCAACACACCCGTCACTAGCATCAAAACACCACCGTCATTGCATCAACACACCGTCACTAGCACAACACACCGTCACTAGCACCAACACACCCGTCACTAGCATCAACACACCCGTCACTAGAATCATAAACACACCCGTCAAGCATCAACACACCCGTCACTAGTATCAACACACCGTCACTAGCATCAACACACCCGTCTTAGCACCAACACACCCGTCACTAGCATCAACACACCGTCACTAGCATCCACACCCCCCACCCGTCACTAGCATCAACACACCGCTCTCTAGCATCAACACACCCGTCACTAGCATCAACACCCGTCTCTAGCATCAACACACCCGTCACTAGGCATCAACACACCGTCACTAGCATCAACACACCCGTCACTAGCATCAACACACCGTCCTAGCATCAACACACCCGTCACTAGCATCAACACACCGTCACTAGCATCAACACACCGTCACTAGCATCAACACACCCGTCACTAGCTCAACACCCGTCACTAGCACCAACACACCCGTCACTAGCATCAACACACCCGTCACTAGCATCAACACACCCGTCACTAGCATCAACACACCCGTCACTAGCATCAACACACCCGTCACTAGCATCAACACACCCGTCTCTAGCATCCAACACACCCGTCACTAGCATCAACACACCCGTCACTAGCATCAACACACCCGTCTCTAGCATCAACACACCCGTCACTAGCATCAACACACCCGTCACTAGCATCAAGATCCCTCACTAGCATCAACACACCCGTCACTAGCAACAACCCTCATAGCATCAAAACCTCACTAGCATCAAACACCCGTCACAGCATAAAGAACCCTCACACATCACACACCGTCACTAGCATCAACACACCGTCACTAGCATCAACACACCCGTCATAGCATCAAACACCCGTCACTAGCATCAACACACCGTCACTAGCATCAAAACCCCTTAGCCTCAACCACCCGTCACTAGCATCAAACACCCGTCAGTAGCATCAACACACCGTCACTAGCATCAACCACCCGTCACTAGCATCAAGAACCCTCATAGCATCAACACACCTGTACTAGCATCAAACACCGTCACTAGCATCAACACACCCGTCACTAGCATCAGAACCTCACTAGCATCAAACACACCGTCACTAGCATCAAACACACCGTCACTAGCATCAACACACCCGTCACTAGCATCAACACACCGTCACTAGCATCAACACACCCGTCCTAGCATCAAACACCCGTCACTAGCATCAACACACCCGTCACTAGCATCAAACACCGTCACTAGCACAAACACACCCGTCACTAGCATCCAAACACACCCGTCACTAGCATCAACACACCCGTCCTAGCATCAACACACCCGTCACTAGCATCAAACACACCCGTCACTAGCATCAACACACCCGTCACTAGCATCAACACACCGTCACTAGCATCAACACACCCGTCACTAGCACAACACACCCGTCACTAGCATCAACACACCCGTCACTAGTACAAACACACCCGTCACTAGCCATCAACACACCCGTCACTAGCATCAACACACCGTCACTAGCATCAAACACCCGTCACTAGCATCAACACACCCGTCACTAGCACCAACACACCGTCACTAGCATCAACACACCCGTCCTAGCATCAACACACCCGTCACTAGCATCAACACACCGTCACTAGCATCAAGAATCCCTCCACTAGCATTCAACACACCCGTCACTAGCATCAACACACCCGTCACTAGCATCAACAACCCGTCACTAGCATCAACACACCCGTCACCGCATAGAACCCTCACTAGCATCAACACACCGTCACTAGCATCAACACACCCGTCATAGCATCAAAACCGTCATACATCAAGACTCACTAGCATCACACACCGTCACTAGCATCAAGAACCCTCATTAGCTCAACACACCCGTCATAGCATCAACACACCCGTCATAGCATCAACACACCGTCACTAGCATCAACACACCCGTCACTAGCATCAAAACCTCATAGCACAAACACCTGTAACACACACACCCGTCCTAGCATCATACACACCCGTCACTAGCATCAAGACCCGTCACTAGCATCAACACACCCGTACTAGCATCAACCACCCGTCACTGCATCACAACCCGTCACTAGCATCAACACACCCGTCACTAGCACAAAACCTCACTAGCATCAACACACCGTCACTAGCATCAAACACCCGTCACTAGCATCAACACACCCGTCACTAGCATCAAACACCCGTACTAGCATCAACCACGTCACTAGCATCAACACACCCGTCACTAGCATCAAAACACACCGTCACTAGCATCAAAACCCACACTCAACCCGTCATAGCATCAACACACCCGTCACTAGCATCAACACACCGTCATAGCATCAAGAACCCTCACTAGCATCAACACACCGTCATAGCATCAAAACCCTACTAGCATCAACACACCCGTCACTAGCATCAACACACCCGTCACTAGCATCAACACACCCGTCACTAGCATCAAGACACCCTCACTAGCATCAACACACCCGTCACTAGCATCAAGAACCCTCACTAGCATCAACACACCCGTCACTAGCATCAACACACCCGTCACTAGCATCAACACACCCGTCACTAGCATCAACACACCCGTCACTAGCATCAACACACCCGTCACTAGCATCAACAACCCGTCACTAGCATCAACACACCCGTCACTAGCATCAACACACCGTCACTTAGCATCAACACACCCGTCACTAGCATCAAACACCCGTCACTAGCATCAACACACCCGTCAATAGCATCAACACACCGTCACTGCATCAACACACACCGTCACTAGCATCAACACACCGTCACTAGCATCAAGAACCCTCACTGCATCAACACACCCGTCACTAGCATTCAACACACCCGTCACTAGCATTCAACACACCGTCACTGATAACACACCCCGTCACTAGCATCAAACACACCCGTCACTAGCATCAAGAACCCTCACTAGCATCAACACACCCGTCACTAGCATCAAACCCTCACTAGCATCAACAACCCGTCACTAGCCACTCACTCGGACACCACCTCATAGCATCAACACACCCGTCACTAGCATCAACACACCCGTCACTAGCATCAAGAACCCTCACTAGCATCAACACACCCGTCAGTAGCATCAAGAACCCTCACTAGCATCAACACACCCGCCTCCAACTCTAGCATCAACAACCCGTCACTAGCATCAACCACTCCCGTCATAGCATAAGAACCCTCACTAGCATCAACACCCGTCACTAGCATCAACAACCGTCACTAGCATCAACACACCCGTCACTAGCATCAACACACCCGTCACTAGCATCAACACACCCGTCTACAAAATCTAGCATCAACACACCCGTCACTAGCATCAAACACCCGTCACTAGCATCAAACACACCGTCACTACATCAGAACCCTCCTCTAACACACCCGTCACTAGCATCACAAACCGTCACTAGCATCAACACCCGTCACTAGCATCAGAACCCTCTGATCAACACCACGTCACTAGCATCAAACCCTGTCACTAGCATCAACACACCCGTCACTAGCATCAAACACCGTCACTAGCATCAAGAACCCTCACTACATCAACACACCCGTCACTAGCATCAACACCCTCAAGATCAGAACCCCACTAGCATCAACACACCCGTCACTAGCATCAACACACCCGTCACTAGCATCAAGAAACCCTCCACTAGCATCAACACACCGTCACTAGCATCAAGAACCCTCACTAGCATCAACAACCGTCACTAGCATCAAACACCGTCACTAGCATAACACACCCGTCACTAGCATCAAGAACCCTCACTAGCATCAACACACCGTCACTAGCATCAACACACCCGTCACTAGCATCAACACACCCGTCACTAGCATCAACACACCCGTCACTAGCATCAAGAACCCTCACTAGCATCAACACACCCGTCACTAGCATCAAGAACCCTCACTAGCATCAACACACCCGTCACTAGCATCAACACACCCGTCACTAGCATCAACAACACCCTCACTAGCATCAACACACCCGTCACTAGCATCAACACACCCGTCACTAGCATCAAGAACCCTCACTAGCATCAACACACCCGTCACTAGCATCAAGAACCCTCACTAGCATCAACACACCCGTCACTAGCATCAACACACCCGTCACTAGCATCAAGAACCCTCACTAGCATCAACACACCCGTCACTAGCATCAACACACCCGTCACTAGCATCAAGAACCCTCACTAGCATCAACACACCCGTCACTAGCATCAAGAACCCTCACTAGCATCAACACACCCGTCACTAGCATCAACACACCCGTCATAGCATCAAGAACCCACTCACTAGCATCAACACACCCGTCACTAGCATCAACGCACTACCGCTCACTAGCATCAACACACCCGTCACTAGCATCAAACACCGTCACTAGCATCAAAACCCTCACTAGAATCAAGCAAACAGTTCACTGCATCAACACACCCGTCACTAGCATCACATCCCTCAAGCATTTTAACCCGATATAGCACATTTAGATAATTAAGCTCCTATGCATAATACAATCTGCTCACTCTCAAATCATTACCTCACTAGACATTAAACATTTTCACGTCACTTAGCATCAAAGAAATTGAATAAGCTCAACAACTGCCAGTAGCTTTAGGAGTCAAGGAGTGGTAACAGTTTACTCTTCAGTGGATGTAGACAACACAACCTTCAGGAGGACATCCCTCAAACACAAGCCGTTAATGTTAGCTAAGAGGTGTAGCAATCATCCAGAACCTCGTATGGTCAAACACAAGCTTGTAAATGTTATTTACTCTGACAGTAGGTGGTAGAAACAACCATCCAGCGGAGGTACTATCCTCCTGTACTATGTGTCAAAACAGCTTGTTAAATGTTATTACTCTGACAGTAGGATGGTAGACAACAACCATCCAGGGAGGTACTATCCTCCTGTCATGTGTCAAACACAAGCTTGTTAAATGTTATGTACTCTGACAGTAGGATGGTAGACAACAACCATCCAGGGAGGTACTATCCTCCTGTCATGTGTCAAACACAAGCTTGTTAAATGTTATGTACTCTGACGTAGGATGGTAGACAACAACCCTCCAGGGAGGTACTATCCTCCTGTCATGTGTCAAACACAAGCTTGTTCAATGTTATGTACTCTGACAGTAGGATGGTAGACAACAACCATCCAGGGAGGTACTATCCTCCTGTCATGTGTCAAACACAAGCTTGTTAAATGTTTTGCACTCTGATAAAACTGAGAATCATTGTCTCAAAAGCACGAAAGATGACAGGTAAACCTTACTGTCTGACAAACCTGGTCAGTGACCTGGTCGCGGGGGCCATGACACACAATACTGACCACAGGTACATGAAGAATCAAAATAAGATTAAACTCTACCAGACCTAGTATAAATATTATTTAGATTTGATGTCAGGATGTATACACCTGTGTAATACTGACAGGTATTTATAAGTACGTGTGTAATACTGACAGGTATTTATAAGTACGTGTTAATACTGACAGGTATTTATAAGTACGTGTATTAATACTGACAGGTATAAGTCGTGTTGTAATACTGACAGGTATTTGTAAGTACGTGTGTAATACTGACAGTTATTTATAAGTACGTGTATAATACTGACAGGTATAAGTACGTGTGTAATACTGACAGGTATTTATAAGTACGTGTGTAATACTGACAGGTATTTATAAGTACGTGTGTAATACTGACAGGTATTTATAAGTACATGTGTAATATTGACAGGTATTTATAAGTACGTGTGTAATACTGACAGGTATTTATAAGTACGTGTGTAATACTGACAGGTATTTATAAGTACGTGTGTAATACTGACAGGTATTTATAAGTACGTGTGTAATACTGACAGGTATTTATAAGTACGTGTGTAATACTGACAGGTATTTATAAGTACGTGTGTAATACTGACAGGTATTTATAAGTACGTGAGTAATACTGACAGGTATTTTTAAGTACGTGTGTAATACTGACAGGTATTTATAAGTACATGTGTAATACTGACAGGTATTTATAAGTACGTGTGTAATACTTACAGGTATTTATAAGTACATGTGTAATACTGACAGGTATTTATAAGTACGTGTGTAATACTTACAGGTATTTATAAGTACGTGTGTAATACTGACAGGTATTTATAAGTACGTGTGTAATACTGACAGGTATTTATAAGTACGTGTGTAATACTTACAGGTATTTATAAGTACGTGTGTAATATGACAGGTATTTATAAGTACGTGTGTAATACTGACAGGTATTTATAAGTACGAGTTGTAATACTGACAGGTATTTATAAGTACGTGTGTAATACTGACAGGTATTTATAAGTACGTGTGTAATACTTACAGGTATTTATAAGTACGTGTGTAATACTGACAGGTATTTATAAGTACGTGTGTAATACTGACAGGTATTTATAAGTACGTGTGTTAATACTGACAGGTATTTATAAGTACGTGTGTAATACTGACAGGTATTTATAAGTACGTGTGTAATACTGACAGGTATTTATAAGTACGTGTGTAATACTTACAGGTATTTATAAGTACGTGTGTAATACTGACAGGTATTTATAAGTACGTGTGTAATACTGACAGGTATTTATAAGTACGTGTGTAATACTTACAGGTATTTATAAGTACGTGTGTAATACTGACAGGTATTTATAAGTACGTGTGTAATACTGACAGGTATTTATAAGTACGTGTGTAATACTGACAGGTATTTATAAGTACGTGTGTAATACTGACAGGTATTTATAAGTACGTGTGTAATACTGACAGGTATTTATAAGTACGTGTGTAATACTGACAGGTATTTATAAGTACGTGTGTGATACTGAGAGGTATTTATAAGTACATGTGTATTATTGACAGGTATTTATCAGTACATGTGTAATACTGACAGGTATTTATCAGTACATGTGTAATACTGACAGGTATTTATATGTACATATAAGTATAATATCAACTGATATGAGTACATGCAGGTAGATAAATGGTCCATATCAACAAATATAAACCATTTATATAGGGCAGAAACAATACACAGCTTCAAGCAGAGGAGCAATCTCCACAAACTGAGGCAACAGGAAGTGTAGAGGGAGGAGAGGTAAGTGTGAAAAAGTGCCATGAACAAGGCAATCACCAGCACAAGCCGCACGGAAACAAGGAAATACCTGGCTTCGATAATTGTATTAAGTCTGGTGCACCTTGCATGGCTTCCCGGCCCTGAGAGGGTGTCAGGCCCATACTTGTGTTTGTAACAGTGTTGATACACTGTTCTATATGATAGTTACATTGTGGGAACACCAGCAGTGTGTTGCTACACTATTCTGTATGATAGTTACATTGTGGGAACACCAGCAGTGTTGCTACACTATTATGTATGATAGTTACATTGTGGGAACACCAGCAATGTGTTGCTACACTATTCTATATGATAGTTACATTGTGGGAACACCAGCAGTGTGTTGCTACACTATTCTGTATGATAGTTACATTGTGGGAACACCAGCAGTGTTGCTACACTATTATGTATGATAGTTACATTGTGGGAACACCAGCAATGTGTTGCTACACTATTATGTATGATAGTTACATTGTGGGAACACCAGCAGTGTTGCTACACTATTCTGTATGATAGTTACATTGTGGAACACCAGCAGTGTTGCTACACTATTCTGTATGATAGTTACATTGTGGGAACACCAGCAGTGTTGCTACACTATTCTATATGATAGTTACATTGTGGGAACACCAGCAATGTGTTGCTACACTATTCTATATGATAGTTACATTGTGGGAACACCAGCAATGTGTTGCTACACTATTCTATATGATAGTTACATTGTGGGAACACCAGCAGTGTTGCTACATTATTCTATATGATAGTTATATTGTGGGAACAAACGGCTAGCTGTGTTTCACTGTTATATTCCATCACACAGGATGGCGTTTCACTGTTATATTATAATGAATCAATATACAGAAGTAAATTGTGGGAGCCACAGCCTCGGAGAAGTGGATAAAAAGGCTTCAAGGAAGAAAATTTGGATTTCTTCCTGAAGCCGTTTGAATATTCCACTTCTCCTACCACCCCAGTACCAACAATACCACCAGTCCGATGACATTCTTCTTTGCAAATATACAGGGTCTAAAGCCAGCAACAAACAAAATACCTTTCATCCGTGGACTGCTTGCAGAGGCAAAGGCAATGTTCGCGGCTTTCACTGAGACCCACATAAAGGATCACTTGGACAATGAAATATGGATCCCAGGTTACAACCTATACAGATGTGACAGAGTGAACAGGCAAAAAAGGGGGGGGTTGGCTGTACATTGCGGTCACTTGTTTGCACAGAACTGCTAAATGCCCAAATGATGTAGTGGAAGTTTTAGCAGTAAAGGTCGAGAACCAAAACTTGTCATTGTGGTAGTCTACAAGCTCCGGATGCAACATCCCAGCAATTCCAGAACAGCTGTTAAAAAATGACCACTGTCCGGAAAACTTCACTCCTGCACCCAATTTGCTCTGGGGATTCAACTTAGGCACCTAAAATGGGAGGAATATAGCAAATAATATTGTTGCAGTAAAACACCAGGAGGCAGCTCTGATGAAAACTCACACTCACGCGTAGCTTTTAAAATCTCTGCACAAAATTCAATTGTAAACCAGCAAAATTAATAGACCCTACTAGATGGAGAATACACTAGACCTCATCTTCACTACAATGATGATCTGATAAGAAATGTCACCATATCAAAAACAATATACTCAGATCCACAACATAATTGAGGTTCACATGTATGCGTGGAGCCCCAGACCGACATAATGAGACTAGTCACGAGGGAGCATTCACCAAATTCAACTTCAATAACAAAAACATAAAGTGGGACCAAAGTAAACCAAGTCCTAACCGATAATAAGCTGGGAAGATTTACTAAGCAAACAGACCCCAACTTATGCCTGAACAGATTAACTCGGTGGCACTCGATGTATGCACAAGGCTTATTCCTCTAAGAAAAAGGGGAGTAGATGTAAAATAGAAAGAGACAGGCGCTCCCTTTACAGGCGACGGAAAAGAATAACAGAGCGGCTAAAAGAGGTCCAATATATCTGGAAATGCGTAGGGAGACATGGTCAGAGAAATAGCAACCATCGAACTTAAGCTAAAGGAATCTTATAGGAGTTCAGGAATCGCGGGAAGAACTAAAAGACATAAATGAAATCGAAAGAAACCCAAAGTATTTCTTCTCCTATGCCAAATCAAAGTCGAGAACAACGTCCAGTATTGGGCCCCTACTTAAACAAGATGGGTCCTACACAGATGACAGCAAGGAAATGAGTGAGCTACTCAAGTCCCAATATGACTCAGTTTTTAGCAAGCCGCTAACCAGACAGAGTCGAAGATCAAAATGAATTTTTTATGAGAGAGCCACAGAATTTGGTTAACACAACCTATCTGATGTTATCCTGACGCCAAACAGGCGATAAATGACATGCCCATGCACTCTGCACCAGGGCCAGACTCATGGAACTCCGTGTTCATCAAGAACTGCAAGAAGCCCCTATCACGAGCCTTTACCATCCTATGAAGAGGGAGCATGGACACGGGGGTCGTCCCACAGTTACTAAAAACAACAGACATAGCCCCACTCCACAAAGGGGGCAGTAAAGCAACAGCAAAGAACTACAGACCGATAGCACTAACATCCCATATCATAAAAATCTTTGAAAGAGTCCTAAGAAGCAAGATCACCACCCATCTAGAAACCCATCAGTTACACAACCCAGGGCAACATGGGTTTAGAACAAGTCGCTCCTGTGTGTCTCAACTATTGGATTACTACGACAAGGTCCTTGATGCACTAGAAGACAAAAAGAATGCAGATGTAATATATACAGACTTTGCAAAAGCCTTCGACAAGTGTGACCATGGCGTAATAGCGCACAAAATGCGTGCTAAAGGAATAACAGGAAAAGTCGGTCGATGGATCTATAATTTCCTCACTAACAGAACACAGAGAGTAGTAGTCAACAGAGTAAAGTCCGAGGCAGCCACGGTGAAAAGCTCTGTTCCACAAGGCACAGTACTCGCTCCCATCTTGTTCCTCATCCTCATATCTGACAGACAAGGATGTCAGCCACAGCACCGTGTCTTCCTTTGCAGATGACACCCGAATCTGCATGACAGTGTCTTCCATTGCAGACACTGCAAGGCTCCAGGCGGACATCAACCAAATCTTTCAGTGGGCTGCAGAAAACAATATGAAGTTCAACGATGAGAAATTTCAATTACTCAGATATGGTAAACACGAGGAAATTAAATCTTCATCAGAGTACAAAACAAATTCTGGCCACAAAATAGAGCACCAACGTCAAAGACCTGGGAGTGATCATGTCGGAGGATCTCACCTTCAAGGACCATAACATTGTATAAATCGCATCTGCTAGAAAAATGACAGGATGGATAATGAGAACCTTCAAAACTAGGGATGCCAAGCCCATGATGACACTCTTCAGGTCACTTGTTCTATCTAGGCTGGAATATTGCTGCACACTAACAGCACCTTTCAAGGCAGGTGAAATTGCTGACCTAGAAAATGTACAGAGAACCTTCACGGCGCGCATAACGGAGATAAAACACCTCAATTACTGGGAGCGCTTGAGGTTCCAAACCTGTATTCCCTGGAACGCAGGAGGAGAGATACATGATTATATACAACTGGAAAATCCTAGAGGGACTAGTACCGAATTTGCACACGAAAATCACTCACTACGAAAGCAAAAGACTTGGCAGACGATGCATTCATCCCCCCAATAAAAAGCAGGGTGTCACTAGCACGTTAAGAGATCATACAATAATGGTCAGGGGCCCGAGACTGTTCAACTGCCTCCCAGCACACATAAGGGGGATTACCAACAGACCCCTGGCAGTCTTCAAGCTGGCACTGGACAAGCACCTAAAGTCGGTACCTGACCAGCCGGGCTGTGGCTCATACGTTGGTTTGCGTGCAGCCAGCAGTAACAGCCTAGTTGATCAGACTCTGATCCACCAGGCCGCCTGGTCACAGACCGGGCTGCGGGGGCGTTAACCCCCGGAACTCTCTCCAGGTAAACTCCAGGTGAACCCCATCTCATCAGTAATGTATATTGATTATAATCTGTGAACAAGATTCAGCATTTATACACAGATCTTGACGTATGTCGCAGAAACAAGCGAAACTATATACAAAGAAACATTACCAGGGGAATCCGAACTTACGAAAGCAGGTGTTCACGAGAGTGGCTCAGGAGGTTCGGGAGCAGGAGGCTAGGAAACTGGGGGGAAATCAGGCCCAGGGCAAGGAGGGGCACACACAAGTCCTTGAAAAGGGAGAAAAAGCAAAGAGGGAGGCATAAGGAAGAAGGGAGCGGAGAAGAGGGAGGGTTAAGACAAGGAGAGGAAGAGATTTCTATACGGACCATGACAAGGGGGGAGAGGAGAGCAATAAAGGGAGACAGAGAGAGGAGACAAGGGGAAGGGGGAGATTAGAGAGAGGAAGGAGAGGGGGGAAGGAAGGAGAGGAGGAGGGAGGGTAGATGAGAGAGCTGGCCAAGGTCCAGCATCCAGCAGGTTTGTCAGGCAGCAGGAACAGTACCAGCAGTGTGTATGTGTGTTTGTGTGGTTGCAGGGGTCAAGTCACAGCTCCTGGCCCCGCCTCTTCGCTAGCAGCTACTAAGGCCCACTCTCCACCTGCACCAAGAGCTTTATCGTACCTCTTCCTAAACCTATGTATGGATCCTGCCTCCATTACAACACTTTACAGATTGTTCCACTTCCTGACAACTCTATGACTGAAAAAATACTTCCCTGTGACTCATCTGAGTTTCATCCAGTTGTGACCCCTTGTTGCTGTGTCACATCTCTGGACCATTCTGTCCCTATCCACTATGTCAATTCCTCTCAGTACTTTATAAGTCGTTATCATATCCTCCCAATCCCTTCTGTCCTCCAGTGTCGTCAGGTTGAGCTCCCTTAACCTCTCCTCGTAGGACACACGACTCAGCTCCGGGACTAGTCCTGTTGCAAAGTTTTGCACTTCCTCTAATTTCTTTACCTGCTTGACCAGGTGTGGGTTCCATACTGGTGTTGCATACACCAATATGGTCCTGACGTGTGTGTGTGTGTGTGTGTGTGTGTGTGTGTGTGTGTGTGTGTGTGTGTACCAAGGCAGGGACACACACACACACCTTACCAACACACACTCCCTGTCTCCCAGCAGGATAATGGCACAGAAAAACTTGTCTCTAGGAGGACACACCTCCCCCCAGTTTCTCATTAGGTACCCTGGAGTGCCCTGGTCACCTAGCAGTAGGTACCCTGCAGTGCTGAGTGTTGTGGATGGCATCCTGGGTCAGAGTAGATAATATCTTTATTTACAAGTACAAGGTATACCAGTACATGTACAAGGTATACAGACCATAGCTGACATCAGTGACATACTACTATATAGAAAGTACCTTGTTATGCTGAGCATTTCCCGTAAATTATGTCAGTTTTGTCCCAGGATGCGACCCACACAAAAATGCGTGCTAAAGGAATAACAGAAAAAGTTGGTAGATGGATCTATAATTTCCTCACTAACAGAACACAAAGAGTAGTCGTCAACAGAGTAAAGTCTGAGGCAGCTACGGTGAAAAGCTCTGTTCCACAAGGCACAGTACTCGCTCCCATCTTGTTTCTCATCCATTCTCACACAGAAATGTCAGCCACAGCACCGTGTCTTCCTTTGCGGATGACACCCGAATTGCCATGACAATGACCTCCACTGCAGACACTGCAAGGCTCTAGGCAGACATTGCAGACACTGCAAGGCTCCAGGCAGGCATTGCAGACACTGCAAGGCACCAGGTGAACATTGCAGACACTGCAAGGCTCCAGGTGGACATTGCAGACACTGCAAGGGTCCAGGCAGACACTGCAGACACTGCAAGGCTCCAGGCAGACACTGCAGACACTGCAAGGCTCCAGGCAGACACTGCAGACACTGCAAGGCTCCAGGCAGACATTGCAGACACTGCAAGGCTCCAGGCAGACATTGCAGACACTGGAAGGCTCCAGGCAGACATTGCAGACACTGCAAGGCTCCAGGCAGACATTGGGCAGACATGCAAGGCTCCGGGAAACATTGCAGACACTACAAGGCCCCCAGGCGGGACATTGCAGACACTGCAAGGCTCCAGGCGGGGAAATTGCGGGGACACGCAAGGTCCAGGCAGACATTGCAGACACTGCAAGGCTCCGGGCAGACATTTGCAGACATGAAAGGGCTCCAGGCAGAATTCGAAAATTGCAAGGCTCCAGGCGACATTGCAGACACGCAAGGCCCCAGGCAGACATTGCGACACTGAAAGGGCTCCGGGCAGCTTTTGCTTACACGCAAGGCTCCAGGCGACATGCAACACTGCAAGGCTCCAGGCAGACATTGCGACACTGCAAGGCCCCGGGCAGCCATTGCAGACCCGCAAGCCCCGGGCAGACATTGCAAACTGCAAGGCTCCAGGCGGACATTCAACATGCAAGGCTCCAGGGGACAAAAACAAGGCCCCAGGCAGCTTTGCGAAAAGCAAGGTCCGGGCGGACACTACAAGGCTCCGGGCAGCTTTTGCAGCCCTGCAAGGCCCGGGGGACACTACAAGGTCCAGGAGACATTGCAGAATGAAAGGGCCCCAGGGGGACACTAAAAGGGCTCCAGGCAACATTGCGACACGCAGGCTCCAGGGGACACCAAAAAAAATCTTTCAGTGGGGCAGAAAACAATTAAAGTTAAAACGTGAAAATTTAAATTTACCAGATAGGAAAAATTGATAAAATAAAAAAATTTATCAGAGTATAAAACAAATTTAAAACATAGAGCGAAAAAAAATGGAAGGACCCGGGAGTGACATGTCAATTTTTAGAAAAATGACAGAAAGGATAATGAGAACCTTCAAAATTAGGGACCAAGCCAACCCAAATATTTTTTTGCTCTTCTCTTATATCCTTTATCTTTTTTCCTCTTCCTCCCTCTTTTTTCCCTTCCTCCTCTTTTCTCCTCTTCCTCCATCTTCTTTTTCCTCTTGTCCCCAAAATTTAAAAATCCCTTAAGCTCACAACCCCTTACAAATTTTCCAATCGGAGAAAGCGCTAAATCCCTAGGAATCTCACAACGCGGGCAAAAGGGGGTTAATCGAAAAATCTCAGGTTGGTTAATGGGGAATTAAACTCAAAAAACTACACGAGGATCATTAAAAACAATGATTGGTTAATGGGTGAACATGGTCAGTAATACATGATGTAGCCCACTCTCGTAGGACAGTAATACACTGTGTACCTCATTTCCGATGTGACAGAAATACACTGAGTAGCCTCATCACGATAGTGACAGTAATACACTAGTTAGCCTCACTCTAATATGCAGTAATACACTGATGAGCCTCACTTCGATAGTACAGTAATACACTAGTTAAGCCCCATCTACGATAGTGACGAAATACACTGAGTAGCCCCTCTACGAAGTGACTAATCCCAAAGGTACCTCACTCACAAGACAGAATACACTGATGTACCCACTCTACGGGACATAATACACTATGACCTCATCACGATATGACAGAAAATACACGATGTAGCCTCACTCTACGAAGTGACAGTAAACAAAAATTTACCTCACTCTACGATAGTGACAGTAATCCCTGAGTACCCCCACCTACGAAGTGAAGTAAACACTAGGTACCCCCCTCTACATATTACAGTAAACACGATGTAGCCTCACTCACGATATGACAGAAATACACATGTAGCCTCACTCTACGATAGTAAAAGTAATAAACTGAGTACCCTCACCTACGATATGACATAATACACTAGTTAGCCTCACTCTCGATATTTGACGAAATACATGATGTACCTCCTCTACGATGTGACGTAAACCGATTTACCCTCACCTACATAGTGAAGTAATACACAAATGTCCCTCACTCTACGATAGAACAGAATACACAATGTCCCCCACTCACGATAGTGACTAAACACTGTGTACCTCACTCTACGATATGACAGAAACACGATTAGCCTCACCACGATAGGGACAGTAAACACTGAGTAGCCTCATTTACGATAGTGGAAGTAATACACTAATTAGCCTACTCACGATAGTAACAGAATACCAATGTAGCCCCATCTACGATGTGACAGTAAACACGATGTAGCCTCACTTACGATAGTGACAGAAACACGAGTAGCCCACCTCGATATGACAGAAACACGATGTACCTACTTACGTAGTGACAGTTAATCACTAATGTAGCCTCACTCTACGTAGAAACGAATACACAAGTAGCCCCACTCTACGATAGGACAGTAAACACTATGTACCTCACTCACGATAGTACAGTAAACACTGATGTAGCCTCACTCTACGAATGACAGTAATACCTGATGTAGCCCACTCTACGATAGAAACAGTAAACACTGATGTACCCTCACTCTACGTGTAACGTAAACACTGATGTGCCTCACTCTACGATAGAAAACAGAAACACTGAGGAGCCCCACCTACGATAGTAACAGTAAACACGATTGCCTCACTCTACGATAGTAACAGTAAACACTGATGTAGCCCCACTCTACATAGAAACAGTAAACATTGAGTACCCTCACTCTACATAGTAACATAAACACTGATTAGCCACATTTACATAAGTAACAGTAACACTGATAACCTACTCTACGATAGTAACAGAAACAACTAAATGTAGCCCCACTCAAACGATAGTAACAGTAAACACTGATGTAGCCTCATTTCTACAATAGTAACATAAACATTTGATGTAGCCTCACTCTACGATAGTAACAGAAACACTGATTACCCCACTCTACGATAGTGACAGTAAACACTGATGTAGCCTCACCCCTACGAAGTGACAGTAAAACCTAAATTAGCCTCACTTACGATAGGGACAGTAAACCTGAGAACCTCACCGACGATAAGTGACAGTAAACACTAAAGAAAGCCCCACTCTACATAGTCATTAATACACTAAATTACCTCACTCTACGAAGGACAGTAAAACACTGATGTACCACTCTACGATAGTAACAGTAATACACTAATGTAGCCTCACTCTACGATAGTGACAGTAATACACTAATGTAGCCTCACTCTACGATAGTGACAGTAATACACTAATGTAGCCTCACTCTACGATAGTGACAGTAATACACTAATGTAGCCCCACTCTACGATAGTGACAGTAATACACTGATGTAGCCTCACTCTACGATAGTGACAGTAAACACTGATGTAGCCTCACTCTACGATAGTGACAGTAAACACTAATGTAGCCTCACTCTACGATAGTAACAGTAAACACTGATGTAGCCTCACTCTACGATAGTAACAGTAAACACTGATGTAGCCTCAATCTACGATAGTAACAGTAAACACTGATGTAGCCCCACTCCACAACAGTGATAGTAAACACTGATGTAGCCCCACTCCACAACAGTGATAGTAAACACTGATGTAGCCCCACTCCACAACAGTAACAGTAAACACTGATGTAGCCCCACTCCACAACAGTGAAGTAAAACACTGATGTAGCCCCACTCCACAACAGTGATAGTAAAACACTGATGTACCCCCACTCACTACAGTAACAGTAAACACTGATGTAGCCCCACTCCACAACAGTGATAGTAAACACTGATGTAGCCCCACTCCACAACAGTAACAGTAAACACTGATGTAGCCCCACTCCACAACAGTAACAGTAAACACTGATGTAGCCCACCCCACAAAGTGATAGTAAACACTGATGTAGCCCCACTCCACAACAGTAACAGTAAACACTGATGTAGCCCCACTCCACAACAGTGATAGTAAACACTAATGTAGCCCCACTCCACAACAGTGATAGTAAACACTAATGTAGCCCCACTCCACAACAGTGATAGTAAACACTGATTTAGCCCCACTCCACAACAGTGACAGTAAACACTGATGTAGCCCCACTCCACAACAGTGACAGTAAACACTGATGTAGCCCCACTCCACAACAGTGACAGTAAACACTGATGTAGCCTCACTCTACGATAGTGACAGTAATACACTGATGTAGCCTCACTCTACGATAGTAACAGTAAACACTGATGTAGCCTCACTCTACGATAGTGACAGTAAACACTGATGTAGCCTCACTCTACGATAGTGACAGTAATACACTGATGTAGCCTCACTCTACGATAGTGACAGTAAACACTGATGTAGCCCCACTCTACAATAGTAACAGTAACACGATGTAGCCCACTTTTACATAGTAACAGTAATACACTAATGTAGCCTCACTCTACGATAGTAACAGTAATACACTGATGTAGCCTCACTCTACGATAGTGACAGTAAACACTGATGTAGCCTCACTCTACAATAGTAACAGTAAACACTAATGTAGCCTCACTCTACGATAGTAACAGTAAACACTGATGTAGCCTCACTCTACGATAGTGACAGTAAACACTGATGTAGCCTCACTCTACAATAGTAACAGTAAACACTAATGTAGCCTCACACTACGATAGTAACAGTAAACACTGATGTAGCCTCACTCCACAACAGTAACAGTAAACACTGATGTAGCCGCACTCCACAACAGTGATAGTAAACACTGATGTAGCCCCACTCCACAACAGTGAAAGTAAACACTGATGTAGCCCCACTCCACAACAGTGATAGTAAACACTGATGTAGCCCCACTCCACAACAGTGACAGTAAACACTGATGTAGCCCCACTCCACAACAGTGATAGTAAACACTGATGTAGCCCCACTCCACAACAGTAACAGTAAACACTGTTTGTAGCCCCACTCCACAACAGTGAAGTAAACACTAAATGTAGCCCACTCCACAACGTAACAGTAAACACTAATGTAGCCCCACTCCAAAAACAGTGATAGTAAACACTGATGTAGCCCACTCCACAACAGTGATAGTAAACACGATGAGCCCCACTCCACAACAGTAACAGTAAACACTGATTTTAGCCCCACTCACAACAGTGATAGTAAACACTGATGTAGCCCCACTCCACAACAGTAACAGTAAACACTGATGTAGCCCCACTCCACAACAGTGATAGTAAACACTGATGTAGCCCCACTCCACAACAGTAACAGTAAACACTGATGTAGCCGCACTCCACAACAGTGTTAGTTAAACACTGATGTAGC
Organism: Cherax quadricarinatus; assembly: GCF_026875155.1. NCBI lineage: Eukaryota > Metazoa > Arthropoda > Malacostraca > Decapoda > Parastacidae > Cherax > Cherax quadricarinatus. The sequence continues at coordinate 9,956,970 of NC_069452.1, forward strand.
CCCACTCCACACAGTTGACAGTAATACACTGATGTAGCCCACTCCACAACAGTGATAGTAAATACTGATGTAGCCCCACTCCACAACAGTGACAGCAAACTCTGATGTAGCCCCACTCCACAACAGTGATAGTAAACACTGATGAAGCCCCACTCCACAACAGTGACAGTAAACTCTGATGTAGCCTCACTCCACAACAGTAACAGTAAACACTGATGTAGCCCCACTCCACAACAGTAACAGTAAACACTGATGTAGCCTCACTCCACAACAGTAACAGTAAACACTGATGTAGCCCCACTCCACAACAGTGCCCAGTAAAACACTGATGTAGCCCACTCCACAACAGTAACAGTAAACACTGATGTAGCCCCACTCCACAACAGTAAACACTGATGTAGCCCCACTCCACAACAGTAACAGTAAACACTGATGTAGCCGCACTCCACATACAGTGATAGTAAACACTGAATGTAGCCCCACTCCACAACAGTGACAGCAAACTCTGATGTAGCCCCACTCCACAACAGTGATAGTAAACACTGATGAAGCCCCACCCACAAAGTGACAGTAAACTCTGATGAAGCCTCACTCACAACATAACAGTAAACACTGATGTAGCCCCACTCCACAACAGTAACAGTAAACTCTGATGTAGCCCCACTTCACAACAGTAACTGTAAACACTAATGTAGCCCCACTCCACAACAGTAAACACTGATGTAGCCCCACTCCACAACAGTAATAGTAAACACTGAGGGTAGCCCCACCCCACAACAGTGACAGTAAACACTATGTGGGCCCCACTCCACAACAGTAACAGTAAACACTGATGTAGCCCCACTCCACAACAGTAACAGTAAACACTGATGTAGCCCCACTCCACAACAGTAACAGTAAACACTGATGTAGCCCCACTCCACAACAGTGATAGTAAACACTGATGTAGCCCCACTCCACAACAGTAACAGTAAACACTGATGTAGCCCCACTCCACAACAGTGATAGTAAACACTGATGTAGCCCCACTCCACAACAGTAACAGTAAACACTGATGTAGCCCCACTCCACAACAGTAACAGTAAACACTGATGTAGCCCCACTCCACAACAGTAACAGTAAACACTGATGTAGCCCCACTCCACAACAGTAACAGTAAACACTGATGTAGCCCCACTCCACACAGTATAGTAAACACTGATGTAGCCCCACTCCACAACATGAACAGAAAAACACTGATGTAGCCCCCCCAACAATTTACAGTAACACTGATGTAGCCCACTCCACAACAGTAAATAGTAAACACTAATGTACCCCACTCCACAACAGTGATAGTAAACACTGATGTAGCCCCTTTCCCACAACAGTAACACAAACACTGATGTACCCCACTCCACAACAGTAACAGTAAACACTGTTTGTAAGCCCCACTCCACAACAGTGATAGTAAACACTGATTTTAGCCCCACTCCACAACATTTGATAGTAAACACTGATGTAGCCCCACTCCACAACAGTGACAGTAAACACTGATGTAGCCCCACTCCACAACAGTAACAGTAAACACTGATGTAGCCCCACTCCACAACAGTGATAGTAAACACTAATGTAGCCCCACTCCACAACAGTGATAGTAAACACTGATGTAGCCCCACTCCACAACAGTACAGTAAACACGATGTAGCCCCACTCCACAACATAAACCACTGATGTAGCCCCACCCCACAACTTTGAAAGTAAACACTAATGTAGCCCCACCCCAAAACAGTGATAGTAAACACTGATGTAGCCCACTCCACAACAGTGATAGTAAACACTGATGTAGCCCCACTCCACAACAGTGATAGTAAACACTGATGTAGCCCCACTCCACAACAGTGACAGTAAACACTGATGTAGCCCCACTCCACAACAGTAACAGTAAACACTGATGTAGCCCCACTCCACAACAGTGACAGTAAACACTGATGTAGCCCCACTCCACAACAGTAACTGTAAACACTGATGTAGCCCCACTCCACAAAAGTAACAGTAAACACTGATGTAGCCCCACTCCACAACAGTGATAGTAAACACAGATGTAGCCCCACTCCACAACAGAAACAGTAAACACTGATGAAGCCCCACTCCACAACAGTAACAGTAAACACTGATGTAGCCCCACTCTACAACAGTAACAGTAAACACTGATGTAGCCCCACTCCACAACAGTGATAGTAAACACTGATTTAGCCCCACTCCACAACAGAAACAGTAAACACTGATGAAGCCCCACTCCACAACAGTGATAGTAAACACTGATTTAGCCCCACTCCACAACAGTAACAGTAAACACTGATGTAGCCCCACTCCACAAAAGTAACAGCAAACACTGATGTAGCCCCACTCCACAACAGTGATAGTAAACACTGATGTAGCCCCACTCCACAACAGTAACAGTAAACACTGATGTAGCCCCACTCCACAACAGTGATAGTAAACACTGATGTAGCCCCACTCCACAAGAGTAAACACTGATGTAGCCCCACTCCACAACAGTAACAGTAAACACTGATGTAGCCCCACTCCACAACAGTAACAGTAAACACTGATGTAGCCCCACTCCACAACATTGATAGTAAACACTGAGGTAGCCCCACTCCACAACAGTAACAGTAAACACTGATGTAGCCCCACTCCACAACAGTAACAGTAAACACTGATGTAGCCCCACTCCACAACAGTAACAGTAAAAAATGATGTAGCCCCACTCCACAACAGTAACAGTAAACACTGATGTAGCCCCACTCCACAACAGTGATAGTAAACACTGATATAGCCCCACTGCACAACAGTAACAGTAAACACTGATGTAGCCCCACTCCACAACAGTAACAGAAAAACACTGTGTAGCGCCACTCCACAACAGTATAGTAAACACTGATGTACCCCACCCCACAACATGATATTAAACACTGATGTAGCCCCACTCCACAACAGTAACAGTAAACACTGATATAGCCCCACTCCACAACAGTAACAGTAAACACTGATGTAGCCCCACTCCACAACAGTAACATTAAACACTGATGTAGCGCCACTCCACAACAGTGATAGTAAACACTATGTAGCCCCACTCCCACAACATGATAGTAAACACTGATTAGCCCCACTCCACAACAGTGATAGTAAACACTGATGTAGCCCCACCCCACAACAGTGATAGTAAAACACTGATGTACCCCCACTCCACAACAGACAGTAAACACTGATGTAGCCCCACTCCACAACAGTAACAGTAAACACTAAAATGTAGCCCCACTCCACAACAGTAACAGTAAACACTGATGTAGCCCCACTCCACAACGAATAAACACTGATGTAGCCCCACTCCACAACAGTAACAGTAAACACTGATGTAGCCCCACTCCACAACAAGTAAACATAAACCCACTGATGTAGCCCCACTCCACAACAGTAACATAAAACAACGATGCCCCACCCACAACATAACAGGAAACACTGATGTAGCCCACTCCACAACAGTAAACAGTAAACACTGATGTGCCCACTCCACATCAGTAACAGTAAACACTGATGTAGCCCCACTCACAACAGTAACAGTAAACACTGATGTGCCCCACTCCACAACAAAACGTAAAACTGATGTGCCCCCACTCCACACAGTAACATAAACATGATGTAGCCCCACTCCACAACAGTGATAGTAAACACTGATGTAGCCCCACTCCACAACAGTAACAGTAAACACTGATGTAGCCCCACTCCACAACAGTAACAGTAAACACGGGATGTAGCCCCACTCCACAATAGATACAACCTGATAGTATATGGTAGTACATGTATATAATAGTACATGGGAGTATATGATCGTACCTGATAGTACATGTACATGATAGTACATGGTAGTATATGATCGTACCTGATAGTACATGTACATGATAGTACATGGTAGTATATTGATCGTCCCTGATAGAAACTGTTTGATGTAAAATGTGATACATGATAGTACATTTTGATAAATGATAGTACTTGGTAGTACAGAAAATAATGGAAAAACATTAAGCATAAGATTTTACAGTGCACATCAGCAGAGACTACTACTACTACTACTATTACTACTATCTGGAGTACTATCTATTATCTAGATGACAGAGGTGAGGATAATTTGAAATATTTATCTAATGACATCTGTGTGTGGTGTGTGTTGTGTGGTGTGTGGGGTGTGTGTGTGTGTGTGTGTGTGTGTGTGTGTGTGTGTTTTGTGTGTGTGTGTGTGTGTGGGGTGTGGTGTGGTGTTGGGGGTACTCCCATTTGTGGTTGCAGGGTCGAGGGCACAGCTCCTGGCCCCGCTCTTCACTGATTGCTACTAGGTCCTTCTCTCCCTGCCCATGAGCTTTATCATACCTTTCGGGTTTAAAACTATGTATGGTTCCCGCCCCACTACGTCCTTTCTAGGCTATTCCACGGCCTGACTACTCTATGAACTGAAGAAATACTTTCCTAACATCCCTTTGATTCATCTGAAATCTTCAACTTCCAAATTTGAAACCCCTTGGTCTGTGTCCCTTCTCTGGAACATCCCGTCTTTGTCCACCTCGTCTATTCGGCGCAGTATTTTATATGTCGTTATCATGTCTCCCCTGACCCTCCTGTCCTCCAGTGTCGTCAGGCCGATTTCCCTCAACCTTTCTTCGTAGGACAATCCCCGTAGCTCTGGGACTAGTCTTGTCTGTGTGTATGTGTGTGTACTCACCCCTTTGTAGTTGCAGGGGTCGAGTCATGGTCATAGTGTGTGGGGGGGAGGGGGGAGGTAAGCAGTACTTCCTTAGGCAACTCCTGCTGTACCAGTCCTGCTTACACCATCCTTGCTCACCTCACTCCCTGTCTGCACCTAACTCCTGTTCACTATCTCTCCTCTCTCTCTCTCTCTCTCTCTCTCATTCTCTTGTTCTCCTTCTTTCAGTGTTACTCTCTTTGTTCACCTTAGAGTGTTCTCCATGTCTCAGTGTTCATCTCTTCCAGTTCCCTTAACACTTGCACAACCCAAGTTAATCACACTACTACCACACTTCTCTCACACTAACACACTTCTCTCACACTATCACACTTCTCTCACACTATCACACTTCTCTCATACTATCCCACTTCTCTCACACTATCACACTTCTCTCACACTATCACACTTCTCTCACACTATCACACTTCTCTCATACTATCCCACTTCTCTCACACTATCACACTTCTCACACACTATCCCACTTCTCTCACACTACCACACTTCTCTCACACTACACACTTCCTCACACTCTCCCCACACTCTCACACTTCTCTCCCCCCTCTCACACTCTCACACTTCTCTCACATCACACTCTCACACTTCTCTCACACTCTCACACTTTTCTCACACTCTCACACTTCTCCACACTCTCACACTATCACACTTCTCTCACACACACACTTCTCTCACACTATCACACTTCTCTCACATTCTCACACTCTCACACTTCTCTCACACTTCTCTCACACTACTGTGACAACATTCGTGGTCCTGGAAGCCAGACACAACACTGTGTAATCTACACTGACTTTACAAAGACACTTAACAAAGACACTTAACAAAGACACTTTACAAAGACACTTTAACAAAGACACTTTAAAAAAAGACACTTTACAAAGACACTTAACAGACACTTTACAAAGACACTTAACAAAGACACTTTACAAAGACACTTAACAAAGACACTTTACAAAGACACTTTACAAAGACACTTAACAAAGACACTTTACAAAGACACTTAACAAAGACACTTAACAAAGACACTTTTCAGACCACTTTACAAAGACAACTTAACAAAGACACTTTAACAAAGACACTTTACAAAAACACTTTCAAAGACACTTAACAAAGACACTTAAATAAAAGACACTTTACAAAGACACTTTACAAAGACACTTTACAAAGACACTTAACAAAGACACTTAAAAAAGACACTTTTCAAAGACACTTTACAAAGACACTTACAAAGACACTTAAAAAAACACTTCACAAAGACACTTTACAAAGACACTTTACAAAGACACTTAACAAAGACACTTAACAAAGACACTTAACAAAGACACTTTACAAAGACACTTTACAAAGACACTTAACAAGTGTCAAGACACTTTACAAAAACACTTTTCAAAGACACTTAACAAAGACACTTAAAAAAGACACTTAACCCAAAGACACTTTACAAAGACACTTTAAAAAGACACTTTACAAAGACACTTTAAAAAAGACACTTAAACAAGTTCAAGACGAAAAAGTCATAAAAATAAGTTCGTGTATTTAATAATGCAATTAAGCAACAGATAGTGAACTTGTAACAATGATTCACCCACGGAACGGGTGAGACTCGAACCCACGCCAAGGTTCCTGACACTCACAGGCCAGTGTGCTAACAACTGGGTCATGGCAGCCTAACAAGGTGCATCTGTCTAGGTATATTTCTTGATCACAGGGGATGGTTAAATAAGGTTCAACTATACCCGGGATCGAACCAGGGCCTCGTGTTGAAACTGTGTGCGCATCAGAGGATCTGTCACAGAAGACATGTTCAGTTCCTTCAAAGACAGAGAAAATTATCAGTCCTTACTAGGACTGAAATGCCCCTCTGGCGAAAACGCTTCATTGACTATGTCCTGAATGTAAGTGTCTTTTCCACACATCCACACAGCCTGGTTGAAACCCGCACCTGTGCACATATGAAACGGTCACCCCTTTTAAAAAACTTATAACTTATTCCCCAACATTTCTGACATCTGTTGTGACCCCGGATTTACCTAGACCCGAAAAGACCTTCACAGCAAGTGCATTAAACCGGTTTAGTCCTTGACCTTACTCCCTGGAAAAGCAGGCGAAAAGATAACAATAATTTACACCTAGAAAATCCTAGAGGAACAAGACCTAAATCTGCACAGGGAAATCACTCCCTATGAAAGCAAAAGACTTGGCAGGGGATGCAACATCCCCCAATTAAAAGCAGGGGCGCCACTAGCACGATAAAGAAAACACACTAAGTGTCAGGGGTCCAAGACGGTTCAACTGTCTCCCAGCATACATAAGAGGGATTACCAATAGACCCCTGACTGTCTTCAAGAGGGAATTGGATAGGTTCCTAGGCAGTACCTGACCCGCCGAACTGTGGTTTCTACATCGGTCTATGTGCGGCCAGCAGTAACAGCCTGGTAAATCAGGCCTTGATCCACCACAAGGCCTGGTCGTGGACCAGGTCGCGGGGCGTACCCCCATCAGAACCCTTCACGTAGACCTCCAGGTATCGCAAGTTTTTTCTACTCCCCCGCGCCTCCCTGCTGACTGCCTGGTCAAGCAGGCTGTTACTACTAGTGGCAAGCTGAAAAAGTTTTGAGCCTTCAGTGTTGACTGAACACAAGAATATACAACGTCCTTTTGGTCCCATACTGGAATATATCACAAATTCTTAACTACATGGAGACAGTGAGAAGACAGCTACTACACCACAAGACGGGCAGCCACCAGCAGCTACATTGTGTAACCTTCCCCAGAACATTTCTTGTGACACCATTTATTCCCAGGATGACTCTAGTCTGGAACATGTTGGTACAACATAACAACATCGAGGAAATAAAGTTAGATGACCAAATAAAATCACTGACCAACAGATGGCTCCACCTTCACCCTCTTCCCTAGATTTATTAATAAAGCAATACTTTAAAATGAGCTAATGTAAATGACAGATGTTGGCTTGTAAATACACCTTAACCTGACCTTGTAAAACACGGGAGAGAGAGAGAGAGAGAGAGAGAGAGAGAAAAGAGAGAGAGAGAGGAGAGAGGAGAAAAGAGAGAGGGGGAGAGAGAGAGAAGAGAGGAGAGAGGAAGAGAGAGAGAGAGAGAGAGAGAGAACCATCTGAAGACTTCAACCTGGAGAGAGAGAGAGAGAGAGAGATACCTGGAGGTTACCTGGAGGTTATTCCGGGGATCAACGCCCCCCGCGGCCCGGTCCAACACCAGGCCTCCCGATGGAATCAGGGCCTGATCAACTAGGCTGTTACTGCTGGCCGCACGCAGTCCGACGTACGAGCCACAGCCCGGCTGATCCGGCACTGACTTTGGGTATCTGTCCAGCTCTCTCTTGAAGGCAGCCAGGGGTTTATTGGCAATTCCCCTAATGCTTGATGGGAGGCTGTTGAACATTTTGGGCCCCGGACACTTATGGGTTTTCTCTTAGTGTACCAATGGCGCCCCTTTTTTTGGCGGCATTTTGCATCGCCTGCCCAGTCTTTTACTTTCGTAGGGAGTGATTTCTGTGTGCAGATTTGGGACCATTCCTTCCAAGATTTTCCAAGTGTAGATTATGATATATCTCTCCCTCCTGCATTCCAACGAGTACAAGTCAAGTGCTTCCAAGCGTTCCCAGTAGTTAAGGTGCTTGACAGAACTTATACGTGCAGTAAAGGATCTCTGTACACTCTCTAGATCTGCGATTTCCACCTGCTGTGTATGGAGAGTTAATGTACAGCATATTCCAGCCTAGAGAGAACAAGTGATTTGAAAAGGATCATCATGGGCTTGGCATCTCTCGGGTTTTTAAAGTTCTCATTATCCATCCTATTTATTTTCTTTGCACGTGCGATCGTGGCACTGTTGTGATCCTTTAAAGTGAGATCCTCAGACATTACTACTCCCAGGTCCCTTACAGATAGAGAGAGAGAGAGAGAGAACCATCTGAAGACTTCAACCTGGAGAGAGAGAAAGAGAGAGAGAGAGAGAGAAGAGAGGGGGGAGAGGGGAGGGGGAAAAGAGAGAGAAGAGAGAGAAGAGAGAGAGGAAGAGAGAGAGAGAGAGGGGAAAAACCCTCTGAAGACTTCAACCTGAATAATTTGAACCTAAGACAAAGAAAATCCTGAACCTGTTCATACAGACTGAAAGGAAAGAAAGGTAGGGAGGGGGGTGAGGGAGGGAAGAGGGAGAGGCACGGAAGGAAAGAGAGAGAGAAAGACAGAGGAGGGGGACGGAAAGAGAGAGGGAATGAAGGGAAAAGGGAGAGAGGGAGTGGGAAGGAGAGAGGGAGAGGGAAGGAGAGAGGAAGGGAGAGGGAGGGAGAGAGAAGGGAGAAAGGGGAAAAAGAGGGGAAGGGAGAGGGAAGGAGAGAGGAAGGGGGAGGGAAAGAGAGAGGAATGGAGAGCGAAAGAGAGAGGAAGGGAGAGAGAGAGAGGGGGAGGGAAGAAAAAAGGGAGTGAAAAAAATGAAAAGAGTGAGAATAAGAGAGGGAGGTAAAGAGGGAGACAGTGAGAGTGAGTGAGAGGGAGAGTGATGCTGGTACCACCATCACAAGGTTCATCTCCCCGCGGGTTCAAAGTTCACAGGATGCTCCCTAGGTGGGCTCTCCTCTCTCTCTCTCTCTCTCTCTCTCTCTCTCTCCTCACGGTACAGACCAACATTCTCCCTAGTTCCCTACATCTTCATACTCTTACAAGCCCCTCTTGTCCTCTCCCCTTTCCCCCTTTCTTTTTTCCCCTCTTTCTCTCCTTCCATTTCCCCTTCCTCCCCTCTTCTTCCCTCTACATTGCACTAGAGTGAATTAATCAATAAATTTCATCTTCCTCACCCCGCCCAGATGGTCAATATTTTCTAATCAATATTACCCACAGCCCCCCCCCCCTTCTCCTCTCTTCTTTTCTGTCTTTTCTCTCTCTATTCTTTCTGCCTGTCTTCTCTCTCTCTCTTTATTCTTTGTGTCTGTCTGCCTTCTTTCTCTCTGTCTCTCTCACAAAACAAAAGAACATTAATAACAATGAGAAGACAGAACACGTCAGTAATCCACGAATAAAAAACAAAAGAGAGACAGAAACAGAATGGAAAAAAGGCAAAGCATAACAAGGGAAGGCAAAGAAAATAATGGAGCAAGGTGGAATGTCTGAGAAAATAAGTGAAACATGGAAGGAATGAAGGAAATGAGAGGGAGGGGAACTGCAGAGAGGGGAGAGAGGACGGGGAGAGAGAAGGTATAAGGGAGGTATAGCAGCTGGAAGGAGAGAGAGGAAGAAGTGGATGGTAGTGGCTAGTTTATTGTGTACGTCATATCCATCCTGTGGATGGTAGTGGCTAGTTTATTGTGTACCTCATATCCATCCTGTGGATGGTAGTGGCTAGTTTATTGTTTTACCTATATCCATCCTGTGGGATGGTAGTGGTAGTTTATTGTACGTCATATCCATCCTGTGGATGGTAGTGGCTAGTTTATTGTGTACCTCATATCCATCCTGTGGTTTGGTAGTGGCTAGTTTTTGTGACCTCATATCCATCCTGTGGATGGTAGTGGCAGTTTATTGTGTATCTCTATCCATCCTGTGGATGGTAGTGGCTAGTTTATTGTGTACCTCATATCCATCCTGTGGATGGTAGTGGCTAGTTTATTGTGTACCTCATATCCATCCTGTGGATGGTAGTGGCTAGTTTTTTGTGTACCTCATATCCATCCTGTGGATGGTAGGGCTAGTTTATTGTGTACCTCATATCCATCCTGTGGGGGTAGTGGCTAGTTTATTTGTACCTCTTATCCATCCTGTGGTGGTGGGTGGCTAGTTTATTGTGTACCCTCTTATCCACCCTGGGGGATGGTAGTGGCTAGTTTATTGTGTCCCTCTATCCCATCCTGTGGATGGTAGGGCTAGTTTATTGTGTAACTCTTTACCCAAATCCTGTGGATGGTAGTGGCTAGTTTATTGTGTACCTCTTATCCATCCTGTGGATGGTAGTGGCTAGTTTATTGTGTACCTCATATCCATCCTGTGGATGGTAGTGACTAGTTTATTGTGTACCTCATATCCATCCTGTGGTTTGGTAGTGGCTAGTTTATTGTGTACCTCATTTTCCATCCTGTGGATGGTAGTGGCTAGTTTATTGTGAAACCCCATATCCATCTCGTGGATGGTAGTGGCAAAGTTTATTGTGTTCTCATATCCATCCTGTGGATGGTAGTGGCTAGTTTATTGTGTCCCTCATATCCATCCTGTGGATGGTAGTGGCTATTTTTTGTGCACCCCATATCCTCCTGTGGATGGTAGTGGCTTGTTTTTTGGGTGTATCTCATATCCATCCTGTGGATGGTAGTGGCTAGTTTATTGTGTACCTCATATCCATCCTGTGGATGGTAGTGGCTAGTTTATTGTGTACCTCATATCCATCCTGTGGATGGTAGTGGCTAGTTTATTGTGTACCTCATATCCATCCTGTGGATGGTAGTGGCTAGTTTATTGTGTATCCCCTATCCATCCTGTGGATGGTAGTGGCTAGTTTTATTGTGTATCCATATAAATCCTGTGGAGGTAGTGGCTAGTTTATTGTGTACCTCATATCCATCCTGTGGATGGTAGTGGCTAGTTTTGTGTACCTCATATCCATCCTGTGGATGGTAGTGGCTAGTTTATTGTGTACCCCATATCCATCCTGTGGATGGTAGCACAAGAGCATATTGATACACAATAGGCCTAGGAATTAGGCCCCAAAAGGGTTAACAGGAATACATCTGGATTTATATCTTCAGTTGACTTATCTGTTGCAAGATAATTTGAGAAAGTTGCTTAATATATCTGGTATCTTATTTTCATAATATATCTTGACGTACTGCATACATTAATATACTGTCTATCTCTATATTCCTCAATAAGTGGACAGTAACGCACACAGTGTTCACGACAGTGACCATATGACTGACCACACGCTTTGTATTTAGGATCATCTCTGTGCGTGTCAGACTGTCAGGAGTACTTGTAACCAAGCCAAAGTCTGGCTACCACAACATCAGTCAGTCTGTGTGTCTGTCAAACTGTCAGAAGTACTTGTAACCAAGCCAAAGTTTGGCTACCACAACATCAGTCAGTCTGTGTGTCTGTCAAACTGTCAGAAGTACTTGTAACCAAGCCAAAGTTTGGCTACCACAACATCAGTCAGTCTCTGTGTGTCTGTAAAAACTGTCAGAAGTACTTGTAACCAACCCAAAAGTCTGGCTACCAAAAACATCAGTCAGTGTGTGTGTGTGTGTCAGACTGTCAGAAGTACTTGTAACCAAGCCTAAGTCTGGCTACCACAACATCAGTCAGTGTGTGTGTGTGTGTGTCAGACTGTCAGAAGTACTTGTAACCAAGCCTAAGTCTGGCTACCACAACACCAGTCAGTGTGTGTGTGTCACACTGTCAGAAGTACTTGTAACCAAGCCTAAGTCTGGCTACCACAACATCAGTCAGTGTGTGTTTTGGTCAGACGGGTCAGAAGAAACTTGTACAAGCCTAAGTTGGCTACCACAACACCAGTCAGTGTGTGTGTGTGTCAGATTGTCAGAAGTACTTGTAACCAAGCCTAAGTCTGGCTACCACAACACCAGTCAGTGTGTGTGTGTCACACTGTCAGAAGTACTTGTAACCAAGCCTAAGTCTGGCTACCACAACACCAGTCAGTGTGTGTGTGTCAGACTGTCAGAAGTACTTGTAACCAAGCCTAAAGTCTGGCTACCACAAACCAGTCAGTTGTGTGTGTGTCAGACTGTCGAAGTACTTGAAACCCCAAGCCTAAGTCTGGCTCCCACAACACCAGTCAGTGTGTGTGTGTGTAGACTGTCAGAAGTACTGGTAACCAAGCCTAAGTCTGGCTACCACAACATCAGTCAGTGTGTGTGTGGGGTCGGGATGTCAGAAGTACTTGTAACCAAGCCTAAGTCTGGCTACCACAACATCAGTCAGTGTATGTGTGTCAGACTGTCAGAAGTACTGGTAACCAAGCCTAAGTCTGGCTACCACAACATCAGTCAGTGTGTGTGTGTGTCAGACTGTCAGAAGTACTTGTAACCAAGCCTAAGTCTGGCTACCACAACACCAGTCAGTGTGTGTGTGTGTCAGACTGTCAGAAGTACTGGTAACCAAGCCTAAGTCTGGCTACCACAACATCAGTCAGTGTGTGTGTGTGTCAGACTGTCAGAAGTACTGGTAACCAAGCCTAAGTCTGGCTACCACAACATCAGTCAGTGTGTGTGTGTCAGACTGTCAGAAGTACTGGTAACCAAGCCTAAGTCTGGCTACCACAACATCAGTCAGTATTCCCACTGCAAGTTGCTCCATAACCATACTTATCTACGTTGGTGTTATCATAGTGAGCGACAGATGGACTCAGGCTTCTAACTACATAACTACAACATTCACTTCCATTATTTACTTCCCTCACAATATTACTGCTAACTCTAGACACTGAAACAACAAAGTTATATTTTAGAGTTTCCTTCAGAGTTCTCTCTTTGACTAATATATTAATTTTATAATTGAAATTGTGAAGGAATCCATAAGAATTATATATTAATTCTATTGTCTCTGACTTGACAGTATTTATACCCGACTTCTGCCATGAACAATTATGTGAGTCAAGAGTCTCCGGTGATGACAGAATTATGATGACAAGTTATATACACTGATGGATCTAAGCAGGAGTCTACTAGCAGGGCTGTATCTGCTGACCAAGTTATATACACTGATGGATCTAAGCAGGAGTCTACTAGCAGGGCTGTATCTGCTGACCAAGTTATATACACTGATGGATCTAAGCAGGAGTCTACTAGCAGGGCTGTATCTGCTGACCAAGTTATATACACTGATGGATCTAAGCAGGAGTCTACTAGCAGGGCTGTATCTGCTGACCAAGTTATATACACTGATGGATTTTAAGCAGGAGTCTACTAGCATGGCTGTATCTGTGACCAAGTTATATACACTGATGGATCTAAGCAGGAGTCTACTAGCAGGGCTGTATCTGCTGACCAAGTTATATACACTGATGGATCTAAGCAGGAGTCTACTAGCAGGGCTGTATCTGCTGACCAAGTTATATACACTGATGGATCTAAGCAGGAGACTACTAGCATGGCTGTATCTGCTGACCAAGTTATATACACTGATGGATCTAAGCAGGAGTCTACTAGCAGGGCTGTATCTGCTGACCAAGTTATATACACTGATGGATCTAAGCAGGAGTCTACTAGCAGGGCTGTATCTGCTGACCAAAATTATATACACTGAAGGATCTAAGCAGGAGTCTACTGCAGGGCTGTATCTGCTGGGCCAAGTTATATACAACTGATGGATCTAAGCAGGAGTCTACTAGCAGGGCTGATCCCGCTGACCAAATTATACATGATGGATCTAAGCAGGAGTCTACTAGCAGGGCTGTATCTGCTGACCAAGTTATATACACTGATGGATCTAAGCAGGAGTCTACTAGCAGGGCTGTATCTGCTGACCAAGTTATATACACTGATGGATCTAAGCAGGAGTCTACTAGCAGGGCTGTATCTGCTGACCAAGTTATATACACTGATGGATCTAAAACAGGAGTCTACTAAGCAGGGCTGTATCTGCTGACCAAGTTATATACACTGATGGATCTAAGCAGGAGTCTACTAGCAGGGCTGTATCTGCTGACCAAGTTATATACACTGATGGATCTAAGCAGGAGTCTACTAGCAGGGCAGCAACTATTCTAGTTGAGATAGACTAGGAGTTAGCAGGAGGGAGAGGGGAAGTGATGGGAGGGACGAGGACGGATAATGAGGCAAGAGAGGAGGGGGAAGAGGAAGAGGAATGTAGGGGCCAGGAGGAGCCAGATATGGGAAGGGTAATGGGGGAGAGGCCAAGAATGGAGTAATGGGATAGGAGGGGACCAAGTGTACATGGGGCGAGGGAAAGTGAACCGTGACACCCCTCACCCATACACGTCTGCTGGCGCCAGAATGTGTGGTAAATTAGAGATAGAGAGAGAGAGAGAGAGAGAGAGAGAGGGAGAGAGAGGAGAGAGAGAGAGAGAGAGAGAGAGAGAGAGAGAGAGAGAGAGAGAGAATTGTGTCACAATGACAGTTATCAAGATCTGTGTCACAACCAGTCATCATGACCTGTGTCACAACTAGTCATCATGACCTGTGTCACAACTAGTCATCATGACCTGTGTCACAACCAGTCGTCATGACCTGTGTCACAACCAGTTATCATGGCCTGTGTCACAACCAGTCAAGACCTGTGTCACAACCAGTCATCATGACCTGTGTCACAACCAGTCATCATGACCTGTGTCACAACCAGTCATCATGACCTGTGCCACAACCAGTCATCAAGACTTGTGTCACCAGGAGGCCTGGTCACAGACCGGGCCGCGGGGGCGTTGACCCCCGGAACTCTCTCTCCAGGTAAACTCACAACCAGTCATCAAGACCTGTGTCACAACCAGTCATCATGACCTGTTACTACCAGTCATCA
Source organism: Cherax quadricarinatus (assembly GCF_026875155.1). NCBI lineage: Eukaryota > Metazoa > Arthropoda > Malacostraca > Decapoda > Parastacidae > Cherax > Cherax quadricarinatus. The sequence goes on from NC_069452.1 coordinate 9,972,290, forward strand.
TGACCTGTGTCACAACCAGTCATCATGACCTGTGTCACAACCAGTCATCATGACCTGTTACTACCAGTCATCAAGACCTGTGTCACAACCAATCACAATACCTTAGTTCCAGCCACTCAGAGTGTACGGAGTTGTAACAGCGAGTCAGATGACACCCACAACAGGTCCACTGAGGCCAGGTCAAGTGCCACTTGAGTTCACTGTGACCTGGGAGTGTCCAGGTCACAGATAACAGCCAGTCAGAGGACCTGACTCACCACAGGCCCACTCAAGCCAGGTCAAGTGCCACTTGGGTTCACTGACTGTGACTGGGGTGTCCAGGTCAACAATTTGCCCATCAGGGTTTAAATATTCATGGATCCGGGGACTTTTCCTAGGATAGACAATATTTTTCCCCCCTTTAAACAAAATCTAATAAGGCTAATTTTTTAATTTATGAACCCATGCTAATTTAATCCCAATGACCTAAATTTTTATGCAGGGTTCCCAAAGAATCATACTAGTAGGTTTTAATGACCATTTTAGGGGAAAACAGGTTCGGTAGTTTTTCACCGGTCCCCTCTGCTCCCCCAAAAATCTGGATCATTTTGGGCATGGTTTGGATGGGCATCCTGCCTCTCACAAATAAATGGGCCCCTATGAATGGGGCTTGGATAGGTCACTTTGCCCCTCACAACTATGGTCACTATGAATGGTCTTGGGAAAGGTCACTTTCCCCTACAATTTGGACCCCCTATGACATGGTCTTGGATGGTCACTCCTGCCTTCACAAAAAAAATGGAAACACTATGAAAATGGTCTTGGATGGGGCAAATCCCGCCCCTCACAACTACTGGATCCCCTTTGACATGGTCTTGGTATGGTTTTGTCCTGCCTTCCCCAATAATGGATCACTAAAGACATGGGTCTTTTGGGCGGTCAAAACCTGCCTCTCAAACCCACTGGATCACTATGGGGCATGGTCTTGGGTGGTCATCCTTTCCTCTCCCCAACTATGGACCATATGACATGGTCTTGGATGGGCACTACCCGCCCCCCCAATACTTTTGGGCCCCCTATGACATGGTCTTGGTTTGGGCCCCTCCTGGCCCCTCACTACTACTGGATCACTATGACTTTGGGCCCGGATGGGGCGTCCCGCCTCTAAAAACTTCTGGGAAAAATATGACATGGTCTTGGGTTTGGGCACTCCGCCCCCCCCCTCCCCCCAAAAATAAACCCCCGGAAACCCCTATGACATGGTTTTGGGTGGTCACTCCTGCCTCTCACAACTACTGGATTTACCCATGACATTTGGCTTGGATTTTTTCCCTTCCCGCCTCTAAAAACTTTGGACCCCTATGGGCAAAGGTCTTTGGGGTGGTCACTTTCCCGCCCTTCCAACTATGGAAACACTATGACATGGTTTGGTTTTGGGCATCCTGCCCCTCACAACTACTGGTTTATATGAATGGGCTTGGGATGGTCGCTCCTTTTCTCACAATACTGGATCATATGACATGGTCTTTGGGCGGTCACTCCTGCCTCTCCAACTACTGGATCAAATATGAAAGGTCTTGGGTGGTTTACTCTGCTCTCCCCAATACTGGACCCCTATGAAGGGGCTTGGATGGTACTCCTTTTCCTTTTCCCAAATACTGGACCCTATGACATTGGTCTTGGCTGGCCACTCCTGCCTTTTCACAACTACTGGAAACCCCTATAAAATGGTTTTTGGATGGTCATCCTTTCCCCTCACAACTACAGGAACCCCTATTTAATGGTCTTGGAAAAAGGGCCAAATCCCGCCTCTCACAACTATGGAAACACTATGAATGGTCTTGGGGTGGTCATCCTGCCTCTCCAACTTTAAAGGCCCTTGGGCATGGCTTTGGATGGTTTGGGTTCCTGCCTCTTACAATATGGGGTACTATGACATGGTCTTTTTGGGTGGTCGTCCTGCCTTCCCCAAATATGAACCAAATATGACATGGTCTTGGATGGTCGCTTTTGCCTTTTCACAACTAAAGGACCCCTATGACATGGTCTTGGAAAGGTCACTCCTGGGCCCCTCACAAACTGGACCAATATGAAATTGGGCTTGGTGGGGGGGTTTTTTTTCCCCACCTCTTTACAATATGGACCACTATGACATGGTCTTGGATGGTACTTCCGCTCCATACAGGACCCCCTTGACATGGTTTTTGGTGGTGCTCCTGCCTCTCAAAACTACTGGAAAACCCCTATGACATGGTCTTTGGATGGTCATCCCGCCTTCCAAAAAACTATGGGCAAATATGGCATGGTCTTTGGGCGGCACTTTCCGCCTCTACAACTACTGGATCACTTTTTGACATGGTCTTGGTGGTCAAATCCCGCTTCCCAACTACTGGTCACTATGAAAAAAAGGTCTTGGATGGTCACTCCTGCCTTCACAACTACTGGATCACTTTTGACATGGTCTTGGATGGTCACTCCTCCCCTCACAAATACTGGATCATTTTGACAATTTGGTTTTTGGATGGTCACTCCCGCCTCTAAACCACTGGACCACTTGACATGGTCTTGGATGGCCCCCTCCCGTTTTCAAAAACTACGGACCCCTATTAATGGTTTGGTGGTCCTCCCGCCTCTCACAAATATGGATCACTTTGACAAGGTCTTGGAGATCAATCCTGCCCTATCACAATATGGGCACTATGACATGGGCTTGGATGGTCAACCCCTTTCCCCCTTCACAACTACTGGATCACTATGACATGGGCTTGGAAAGGTCACTCCTGCCTCTCAAACTTTCTGGACCACTATGACTGGTTTGGATGGGTACTCCTGCCCCTCACAACTAAATGGACCCACTTTTGAATGGGCTTGGATGGTCACTCCTGCCTTTTCACCCAAATAAAGGCCACTATGACATGGTCTTGGGTGGTCGTCCCGCCCCTAAAATACTGGACCACATGGGATGGTTTGGTGGTCCAAATCCTGCATCTCACAATACTGGATCATATGACATGGTCTTGGATGGTCACTCCTGCCCCTTCCCAAATACGGATCATAGACATTTGGGCTTGGTGGTCATTCCCCCTTCAAAATACTGGACCATATGACATGGTTTTGGATGGTTTGTCCTGTCTCACAACACTGGCCAACTTTGGGCATTTGGGCTTGGATGGTACTCCTGGCTTCACAACTATTTGGGCCACTATGACTGGTCTTGGATGGTCAACCCGGCCCCAAAAAACTTTGGACCCCCTATGCATGGTTTGGGTGGTTAATCCCGCCCCCCCAAACTAAGGGGCCATATGCCCTGGTCTTGGTTTGGGCACTTGCCCTTTTAAAAACTACTGGAAACCCCTTGACATTTGGGCTTGGCATGGTCATCCTTTCCTCTCACAATAATGAACCATATGGGCATGGTCTTTGGGTGGGCATCCTTTCCTTCACAAAATGGACCACATTAAAAAGTCTTGGATGGTTTGCTCCTGCCCCCTTTACCAAAAAAATTTCTTTGGGTAAAAATGATTTGGTCTTGGATGGTTGCTTGCCCCCAAAAACTGGAACACCCATGACAAAGGTTTGGGTGGTCCCCTCCCGCCTTACAATATGGATCACTTTGAATTTGGGCTTGGAGGTCCCCCACTGTCTTTACAAAATACTGAATTTACTATGACTGGTCTTGGATGGCACCCTGCCCCTCCCCAATTTTGGACCACTATGGGATGGTCTTGGATGGTCATCTGCCTCTCCCAAATTTCTGGTTTCCCATGACATTGGGTTTTGGGTGGTCGCTCCTGGGCCCTTAACCCCAAAATATGGATCACTATGGGCCTGGTTTTATGGTCACTTCCCGCCCCTTTAAACTACTGGATCATATGACCCTGGTTTGGATTTGGGCACCCTTCCCGCCCCCTCACAATATGGGACCACCCATGACAAAGGTCTTGGAAAGGTCATCCTGCCTTAAAAAACTACTGGATAAATATGACTGGTCTGGAAAGGGGGATCCTGCCTCTCACAATACTGGATCACTATTTACATTTGGGCTTGGATACTCTGGAGGAAAAAACAACATGAAAAACCCCTAACATAAAACCCCGACTTTGGGAAAGCCCTTTAAAAAAGGGCCCATCACGGTGTAATAGCACAAAAAAATGCGCCCCATAAAGGAATAACAGGAAAAGTTGATAGATTTTGGAAACTTAAATTCCCAACCCCAAAAAAAAACAGAGAACAATAAACAGAGTTAAGTCAGAGTCGGCTACAGTGAAAAAACTCTTTTTCCACAAGGGGACAAATACTGCCCCCCATCCTGCTCATCCTACATTGACACAGACAAAATAAGATTTCGTTGGAAATTTTTTAACCCCCGGGGGGTCAGGGCCCCCCAGGGGGGGTAACCCCCGAAAAGTCAGTGCGGGCATAGGGCGTCTAAAAAAAAAAAAATTTAAATTTTCCCTTGTGGTCCTCAATCTTGTCCCCAAAGGGTGCCACCACACCCGTCCCCTAAAAACCCAGGATGCCCTCCCCACCAGTCCACTAACACCCAAATACCTATTTGTGCTAGGTTTTAACAGAAAAAACAGGTGTTTAAAGGAAAAAGTGTCGAACTTTTTCCCCCCCCCGGGGATCGAACCCGGGGCCCCCCCGTTTTGTGAAGGGGTGCTTTAGCCACCCAGACCCCGGGCCCCGGGGGCTGGTGGCTAAGCCACAGCAAAAACGTGCTGGGCGGTTTACGAATAGACTCTTTTCTGACAGTCTCCTCAAATGAGGGGAAAATGCAACCCCTCCAAAGGATATAAAACCAAAATCTTTAAAATGGGACACGAAAAAATTTTAAAAATCAATGAGAACAAATTTTTAAAATTTCTTGTGTGGAAAAAAATTGAAACCCAAACCCCGGTAGGGTCGGATATTTTTAAAAAAAATTTTTAACTGCGAATAGAGGGTGGAAAACAATGTGAAGGACCTGGGAGTGATAATGTCAGAGGACCCCTCCTTCAAAGATCACAACACGATGGATAATGAGAACCTCCAAAACAAGGGATGCCAAGCCAATGATGATCTTGAAATCATGTGTTCTCACTAGGCTGGAACGCTGCTGGGTACTAACGGTTGCCTTGAAGGCAGGCGAAACTGCAGATATGGAGATTATATAATGATTTTTTACTAAACGTGTAAGTACAATAAAGCACCTCAATTGCTGGGACCGTTTGAAGTCCCTTGACCTGTAGTCCTTGGAACGCAGGCGAGTAAGATACATCATAATTTAAACCTGGAAAATCCTAGAGGAACAAATCTCCACACAGAAATCTCCCTACGCAAGTAATGCGGCAGGCGGTGCAATATATCCCCAATGAAAAGCAAGGATACTCTGAGTACACTAAGAGAAAACACTAAGTGTCAGGGGCCCAAGACTGTTCAACTGCTTCCCAGCATACATAAGGGGTATTACCAATAGACCCCTGGCTGTCTTCAAGAGGGAGCTGGACAGACACATGAAGTCAGTACCAGACCATCCGGGCTGTGGTTCCTACGTGGGACTACGTGCAGCCAGCAGTAACAGCCTAGTTGATCAGGTCCTAATACATCACGAGATCTGGTCATGGACAGGACCGCGGGGGCGTTGACTCCCGGAACACCTTCCAGGTATACTCGTACTAATCAGGTCTCACTGACTCATACTATTCAGGTCCCACTGACTCATACTAATCAGGTCCTACTGACTCATACTAATCAGGTACCAGTGACTCATACTAATCAGGTCCCACTGACCCCTGCTTATCAGGTCCTGTCTACTCGACTATTGCACGTTGAGTGTACTGGTGTACATGTGTGCACACTAAGATGTGTACGTATGGTTGTAAACACGTGCACATCACCCTCGAAGCGCTAAACCCATATGGATCAATACAATTCCCGTGTGTACAAACCTTGTGAGGGGCGGCGAGCACTCTGTGTATAGCTGGTAGCTGTTCTCCCAGAGGTCTATCTATCAGGAAGTGATAGATGGGAGGTCGTGGTGGCTCAGGGTACTGGGAGCAATAGTTGAACGGCTCTACGTCGTTCAGGTATTTAACACGACAGGCGAACGTTGCTGTTGTTCCCGGCATGCTGATGGTGAGGTTTTACTGGTCAGGACACAGGCGTGTCCTGACACTGGTCTTGGTGTTTTGCTGGTCAGGACACAGGCGTGTCCTGACACTGGTCTTTGGTGTTTTGTGGTCAGGACACAGGCGTGTCCTGACACTGGTCTTGGTGTTTTGCTGGTCAGGGACACAGGCGTGTCCTTTGACACTGGTCTTGGTGTTTTGCTGGTCAGGACACAGGCGTGTCCTGACACTGGTCTTGGTGTTTTACTGGTCAGGACACAGGCGTGTCCTGACACTGGTCTTGGTGTTTTACTGGTCAGGACACAGGCGTGTCCTGACGCTGGTCTTGGTGTTTTACTGGTCAGGACACAGGCGTGTCCTGACACTGGTCTCAGGTGACCACTACTAGCTTACCAGACCTAGGTCTCAGACCCCCATTAAAAAACACCGAGATCACTGGCTAGTAGTGTACTAGCACCCTTGACCAGGTCCCAAGTCTGCTGGGTAGTCGTACAGAGGGAATTACTGTGGTTCTGTGTCCTCGTGGTAGGTCCCACTTAGTACCATCGTTCTCACTTCAGCTGGGAGTGACATCTTTTTATCACATCTGACATCACAACAGTGATGATGAGTGAGCAGTGTCACCAGGTCAGGTCAGGTCTGGTCTGGGATGAAGCCAGGTCACCCTAGATGATCTAATTAGCCCGTAAACAGGTGATGTTCTCCAGGATCAGCTGACGTCCCTCACAACAGCTGATGTCCCCCAGGAAAAGCTGACGTCTCGCACAACAGCTGACGCCCCCCCTTCACAACAGCTGACGTCCCACAGCATGAGCTGACAGTTTTCACAGTTGATATCACCGAGGATCAGCTGACAGTTCACAGCAGTTATCACCGAGGATCAGCTGACAGTTCACATCAGCTATCACCGAGGATCAGCTGACAGTTCACATCAGATATCACCGAGGATCAGCTGACAGTTCACATCAGATATCACCGAGGATCAGCTGACAGTTCACAGCAGTTATCACCGAGGATCAGCTGACAGTTCACATCAGCTATCACCGAGGATCAGCTGACAGTTCACATCAGATATCACCGAGGATCAGCTGACAGTTCACATCAGCTATCACCGAGGATCAGCTGACAGTTCACATCAGATATCACCGAGGATCAGCTGACAAATTTTACAGCAGGTATCACCGAGGATCAGCTGACAGTTTTAAGCTTATACCCAGGATCAGCTGACAGTTCACATCAGATATCACCGAGGATCAGCTGACAGTTCACATCAGATATCACCGAGGATCAGCTGACAGTTCACAGCAGGTATCACCGAGGATCAGCTGACAGTTCACAGCAGGTATCACCGAGGATCAGCTGACAGTTCACAGCAGGTATCACGAAGGATCAGTGACAGTTCACAGCGTATCACCGAGGATCAGCTGACAGTTCACAGCAGGTATCACCGAGGATCAGCTGACAGTTCACAGCAGGTATCACCGAGGATCAGCTGACAGTTCACAGCAGGTATCACCGAGGATCAGTGACAGTCACAGCGATATCACCCAGGAACACTGGGCAGTTCACAGCAGGTATCACCCAGGATCAGGGTGACAGTCCAGCAGATATCACCCAGGATCAGCTGAACATTCACATCACTAATCACCCAGATCAGCTGACAAATTCAAAATCAGTATCACCGAGGATCAGCTTGACAGTTCACATCGGGTACACCCAGGATCAGCTTTTACAGTTCACAGCGTTTCACCGAGGATCACGCAGTTCACATCAGCTATCCCGAGGATAGCTGACAGTTTAAATCAGATATCAGAGGAATCAGCTGACAGTTCACATTTCAGTATTTAGAGGTTCAGCTGGACAGTTCACCTCAGATATCCACCGGGACAGCTGACAGTTTTCCCGCAGGTATCACCGAGGATCAGCTGACAGTTCCACAGCAGTTATCACCGAGGATCAGTTGCGTTCACATCAGAATCACCGAGGATCACTGACAGTTCACATCAATATCACCGAGGATCAGCTGACAGTTCCAGCAGGTATCACGAGGATTCAGTTTGAAAAAGTTCACAGCAGGTATACCGAGGATCAGCTTTTGACAGGTTCCCCAAGAGGTATCACCGAGGATCAGCTGACAGTTCACGCAGATACACCGAGGATCAGCTGCAGTTACAGGGAGTATCACCGAGGATCACTGACAGTTCACCAGCAGGTATCACCGAGGATAGCTGACAGTTTCCAAGGGGAGGTATACCGAGATCAGTGACAGTCAAGCGATATCCCAGAACAGCTGACAGTTCACAGCAGGTATCAACCGGGGGATCAGCTGACAGTTCACAGCAGGTAAACACGAGGATCAGCTGACAGTTACAGAGATATCACCCCAGGAAACAGTGCAGTTCACAGCAGATATCACCGAGGATCACTGACAGTTACAAACAGTATCACGAGGATTTAGCTGACAGTTCACAGCAGGTTAACGAGGATCAGTGACAGTTCACGCAGATTTTCACCCCGAACAGTGACAGTTCACAGCAGGTATCACCGAGGATCAGCTGACAGTTTCACAGCAGATATCACCCAGTAAAGCTTTACAGTTCAAAAGCAGGGATCACGAGGATACTGACATTCAAGCAATATCACCGAGGATCAACTGACAGCAGCTTACATCAAGAGAATCAGTGATATCGTCAGGATCAGCTGACAGCAGCTTGAATGATCAAGAATCAGCTGGATCCACCAACACAAATCATTCCCCAAAATATCACCCAGAACACAACTTCGACTTAAACCTTAATTTTCATGGTATAAACAAAATCCTTTCACTAGTCCCTTTCCTCTTGGATAACACAGAAGCAGTATTAATAAGGTGATAAAGGAGAGGACACGAAACTAAAATAACTCGAGGAGTACACCTAGTTTCCCGGGAGAATTATGACCCGGGAGAGCTGGTACACCAACCGTCCGGGGGCGGGTGGCCAAACACTGCCCAAGTTTCTCAAGGGTGTTCCCACTCTTCCCCCTCCTTCACAATCCCTTCCCCTTCCCCTCTTCCCTTTCCCATTCCCGTCTTCCCCCTCCCATCCCCTCATCCCCCTGACCCCCCAAAAAAAAGAAATGCGCGCGCATGTCAAAGGCAAAAAAGGTTAGTTTTTTCGTTTTGGTGGGGAATAATCTGGGAGTTGAAAGCAGGAAATTATGGGATAATGGAATTTTTCGAGATGTTAATTAGGAGCTGTGGGAAGGAAGGAGAGTATATCCTGCAGGAAGGTCGCATTGAAACCTAGCACGTGGATACATGTTTTGTACTCTGGCGGTAGGATGGTACGTAACCATCCAGGGAGGTACTATCCTCCTGTCATGTGTCAAACACAAGCTTGTTAAATGTTATGTACTCTGACAGTAGGATGGTAGACAACAACCATCCAGGGAGGTACTATCCTCCTGTCATGTGTCAAACACAAGCTTGTTAAATGTTATGTACTCTGACAGTAGGATGGTAGACAACAACCATCCAGGGAGGTACTATCCTCCTGTCATGTGTCAAACACAAGCTTGTTAAATGTTATGTACTCTGGCAAATAGGATGGTAGACAACAACCATCCAGGGAGGTACTATCCTCCTGTCATGTGTCAAACACAAGCTTGTTAAATGTTATGTACTCTGGCAGTAGGATGGTAGACAACAACCATCCAGGGAGGTACTATCCTCCTGTCATGTGTCAAACACAAGCTTGTTAAATGTTTTGTACTCTGACACGATTATTATCTTATTTTCACATCTAAAACACGCAAGATAAAGGGTTATCTTACAATTGATTACATTCAATATAATTATCTTGTCTAACCTGTGATACTTAACAGTTATAATTCTGGTGATTTTTCCTGTCCAACTTAAACTGTTTTCAAGAAGGAACTTATTGAAGGATCAAGGAGACACAGATGACTGGATCAGGTGCTGATCCACCGCGAGGTCTGGTCATGGACCTGGCCACGGGGGGCGTTGATCCTCGGTAGGGATGTTAGGAACTGTTTCTTTAGCTTACGGTGGTTAAATGTAATAAGTTAGGTAAGACACTGAAAGCAAACTCAATACACAGTTTCAAGAGTAGGCGTGATACAACAGACAAGGCCAGAAATCAATAATGCCAAATAAAAGGTGGGGTCAGGAGCTGAGACTCAACCCACATAAATACAGAACCTTAATATATTTGACCCCTGGAGCCACAAACAAGTGAGCACACGTACGAGGAACTCTCAAAGATCACAACAATGTATCTACCACATCTGCTAGAAAAATGACAGGATGGATAATGAGAACCTTCAAAACTAGGGATGCCAAGCCCATGATGATTCTCTTCAGATCCCTTGTTCTCTCTAGGCTGGAATACTGCTGTACACTAACTGCCACCTTCAAGGCTGGTGAAATTGCTGACCTGGAGAATATACGCAGAACTTTCACGGCACAAATAAGTACGATAAAGCACCTAAATTACTGGGAACGGTTGAAGTCCCTTGATTTGTATTCCCTGGAATGCAGGCGAGAAAGATACATAGTAATATACAATTGGAAAATCCTGGAGGGACTGGTTTCAAATCTGCACACAAAAATCACTCCCTACGAAAGCTAACGACTCGGCAGGAGATGTAACATTCCCCCAATGAAAAGCAGGGGCGCCATGTGTACACTGAGACAACACAATAAGTGTCAGGGGCCCAAGACTGTTCAACTGCCTCCCAGCATACATAAGGGGGATTACCAATAGACCCCTGGTTGTCTTCAAGATTCCTGGTTGTCTTCGAGAAGCTGGACAGACACCTAAAGTCAGTACCTGACCAACTGGGCTGTAACAGCAGTAACAGCCTGGTCGATCAAGCCCTGATCCACCACGTGGCCTAGTCATGGACCGGGCCGCGGGGGCGTTGATCCCCGAAACCCCCTCCAGGTACACTGAAAGCCACGAAATTAAAAACTTAAGTGTACTACAGGGATGTTAGGAAATACTTTCTCAGCAAACCAGGGAACAGGTGGGGGTGAACCTATGGCGCGTCCTCACACTCGCAGGCCACTGCGTTAACCACTTGGCCATCTGGCTCTAATAAGATTCATCCAACTGGTCCAGTGGTTAACACAATGGCCTGGGTTCAAGTCCCACCCGTGTAACCTATCCTCACTTAGTGTAACTTAACCTGACCTAGTGTAACCTATCCTCACCTAGTGTAACCTAACCTGACCTAGTGTAACCTATCCTCACCTAGTGTAACCTAACCTGACCTAGTGTAACCTATCCTCACCTAGTGTAACCTAACCTGACCTAGTGTAACCTATCCTCACCTAGTGTAACCTAACCTGACCTAGTGTAACCTATCCTCACCTAGTGTAACCTAACCTGACTAGTGTAACTTATCCTCACCTAGTGTAACCTAACCTGACCTAGTGTAACCTATCCTCACCTAGTGTAACCTAACCTGACTAGTGTAACTTATCCTCACCTAGTGTAACCTAACCTGACCTAGTGTAACCTATCCTCACCTAGTGTAACCTAACCTGACCTAGTGTAACCTATCCTCACCTAGTGTAACCTAACCTGACCTAGTGTAACCTATCCTCACCTAGTGTAACCTAACCTGACCTAGTGTAACCTAACCTGACCTAGTGTAACCTAACCTGACCTAGTGTAACCTATCCTCACCTAGTGTAACCTAACCTGACCTAGTGTAACCTATCCTCACCTAGTGTAACCTAACCTGACCTAGTGTAACCTATCCTCACCTAGTGTAACCTAACCTGACCTAGTGTAACCTAACCTGACCTAGTGTAACCTATCCTCACCTAGTGTAACCTAACCTGACTAGTGTAACCTATCCTCACCTAGTGTAACCTAACCTGACCTAGTGTAACCTATCCTCACCTAGTGTAACCTAACCTGACCTAGTGTAACCTAACCTGACCTAGTGTAACCTATCCTCACCTAGTGTAACCTAACCTGACCTAGTGTAACCTATCCTCACCTAGTGTAACCTAACCTGACCTAGTGTAACCTATCCTCACCTAGTGTAACCTAACCTGACCTAGTGTAACCTAACCTGACCTAGTGTAACCTATCCTCACCTAGTGTAACCTAACCTGACTAGTGTAACCTATCCTCACCTAGTGTAACCTAACCTGACCTAGTGTAACCTATCCTCACCTAGTGTAACCTAACCTGACCTAGTGTAACCTAACCTGACCTAGTGTAACCTAACCTGACAGATTGTGAAAAGGACTTGGGGGTTATGGTGAACAGCAACCTTAAACCAAGACAGCAATGCCTAAGCGTACGTAATAAGGCAATGGAAATAAATGGTATAAAATACCGACACAATGGCAATATAAACACAAATGCCAAAACATCATTCCAAGTATCTACCTCCACAACCACGACCATCAAGGACATCACCAGTAGTAGGCAGGACAAGCCTCCATCCTCTGCAGAGGTATACATAATCCCTTGTAATGACTGCAACAAGTTATACGTGGGCGAAACATCAAGGGACCTCCAAACACGTATTTCAGAACACCAATACGCAAGCAGGTCTGACGACACAAGGAATGCCTGCGTACAACACCGTAATTCACACAACCACTTGATATTATTATTATAATCAAAAAGAAGCGCTAAGCCACAAGGGCTATACAGCAACCACTTGATAAACTACAGAAACTCAAGACTTATCGCCACAGAAGACAACACTCAATACCGAAGAATCCTGGAATCATCACTTATTTCTATATCCGACAACTTCAACCAGAATAGTGGCTTCTATAACATAGCTGAACCACTTGCCAAGAAACTTCTTCATCGCTATCCCACATAAGAACACTGTAGAAGGTCTGCTCACAAACTTATCCAATCTCCTTTCCAAGCTACCCAAGTTTTTAGACTCTATAACCCCACTCGGTACATCATCAGATGCAGCATTCTTCACCTGACCTCAGCCGGACTATAAATACTCGCGTTCCTTCCACCCCAGGTAGTTCTGTTTGTGACTTGAAAAAGCCCACTGTGTGGGCGAAACGTAGTCAATAAAGGATCACATTATACTGCATTTGTGTTTATATTGCCACCGTAATAAGGCAAATAGATTACTGGGATTTATATCAAGAAGTGTAAGCAACAGAAGTCCAGAGGTCATACTGCAGCTTTATACATCATTAGTAAGGCCTCACCTAGATTATGCAGCTCAATTCTGGTCTCCATATTACAGAATGGACATAAATTCGTTAGAAAACATTCAGCGTAGGATGACTAAATTAATACATAGCATTAGAAATCTTCCTTATGAAGAAAGATTGAAGACTCTTAAGTTACATTCACTTGTTAGACGAAGAATGAGGGGAGACCTGATCGAAGTGTATAAGTGGAAGATAGGTATTAATAAAGGGGATATTAACAAGGTCTTGAGGATGTCTCTCCAAGAGAGAACCCGCAGTAATGGATTTAAATTAGATAAGTTTAAATTTAGAAAGGACATAGGAAAGTATTGGTTTGGAGGTAGTTGATGAGTGGAACAGTCTACCTAGTTGGGTTATTGAGGCTAGGACTTTGGGTAGTTTCAAATTTAGGTTGGATAAGTACATGAGTGGGAGGGGTTGGATTTGAGAGGGACTTGCACATCGGAGCTTATTTCTTGGGTGGCATTGAAAATTGGGTTGGTCAAATGTTTGTTAGTGGGATGAATTGTAAAGGACCTGCCTAGTATGGGCCAACAGGCCTGCTGCAGTGTTCCTCCTTTCTTATGTTCTTATGTTCTTATGGAACACCGTACGAGCAGGTTATGTAGACTGAGCCAGGCTGGGTTGACACTCAACACATTAATCAGTGGGGAACACTGGTTGCCTGGGGGGAGGGTTGCCTGAGACAGTAGTACCAGGCAGCGATATAACTCACAAACCTTGAACTATTTACTCAGGCAAGAGACAGGCACCGGCTGACTGAGTAATTACCTGCTCCTGCTGTTACTAGCACACGTCTAACTACCCAAGGCAGATGGTTGGGTCTAGTCACAGCTCCTGGCCCCACCTGCTGCTGCTACTGCTGCTAGCACACGTCTAACTACCCAAGGCAGATGGTTGGATCTAGTCACAGCTCCTGGCCCCGCCTGCTGCTGCTGCTAGCACACGTCTAACTACCCAAGGCAGATGGTTGCTTCTAGTCACAGCTCCTGGCCCCACCTGCTGCTGCTACTGCTGCTAGCACACGTCTAACTACCCAAGGCAGAGGTTGGGTCTAGTCACAGCTCCTGGCCCCGCCTCTCTGCTGGCCGTTACTGGTTTCACTCCTGGCTATGAGCACTGTCATACCTGTTCTTAAAGCTATGTATGGATTCTGCCTGTACCACTTCGCTGTCTACCTGGAGAGTGATTCGGGGGTCAACGCCCCCACGGCCCAGTCCTTGACCAGGCCTCGTGATGAATCAGGGCCCGATCAATCAGGCTGTTACTGCTGGCTGCACGTAAACCAACGTACGAACCACAGCCCGGCTGATCGGGTACTGAGTTTAGGTATGTGTCCAGTTCCTTCTTGAAGGCAGTCAGGGGTCCATTGGCAATTCCCCTCGTGCCTGGTGGGTGGCAGCTGAACACTCTTGGGCCCCTGACACTTGTTGTGTTCTCTCAAGCGTACTCATGGGTCCCTTACTTTCCACTGGGAGAATGTTGTATCGTCTGGCGAGTCTTATGCTTTCGTAGGGAGTGATTTCTATGTGCAGATTTGGGACCATTTCCTCTAGGATTTTCCAGGTGTAGATTATGATCTCTCACACCTGCGCTCCAGTGAGTACAAGTCAAGTGCTTCTAAGTGTTCCCAGTAGTTAAGGTGCTTGAGGGAACTTACACGTGCAGTAAAGGATCTCTGTACACTCTCTAGATCTGCAATTTCACCTGTATTGAATGGAGATGTTAATGTACAGCAGTATTCCAGCCTAGAGAGAACAAGTGATTTGAAAAGGATCATCATTAGCTTAGCATCTCTTGTCTTGAAAGTTCTCATTATCCATCCTATCAGTGTCCTCGCTGATGTGATAGTGGCATTGTTGTGATCCTTGAAGGTGAGATCCTCAGACATTACCACTCCCAGGTCCTCCACATTACTTTTCCGCTCTATTGTGTGATTTGAGTTTGTAGTATACTCAGTCCTCGTTATAATTTCCTCCAGTCTTCCATGTCTAGGTGGTTCCACTTCCTGACCAAAGGCTAAAGAAGTATTTCCTAACATCCCTGTCACCCAGTTCTGCATTATAACTGTGATCTCGTGTATGTGTACTCGCCTATATGTGGTTACAATGGTTGAGTCTCAGCTCCTCGCCTCTCCTCTTAGCTAGTAGGTTCACTCTCTCCTGGCTTCCAGAGCTTTATCATACCTCTTCTTAAAGCTATGTATGGATCCTACCTCCACTACATCACTCTCCAGATTGTTCCACTTTCTAACAACTCTAAGGCTAAAGAAATACTTCCTAATATCCCTATGACTCGTCTCAATTTTCAGGTTCCAGTTGTATCTTCTTGCTGCTGTGTCACATCTCTCGCTCTGTCCCTATTCACCGTGTCAATTCCTCTCAGTATTTTGTACGTCGTTATCAAATCCCTCCTATTCCTCCTGTCCTCCAGTGTCATCAGGTTGAGTTCCCTTGACCTGTGTGTGTATGTGTGTTTGTGTGTTTGTGTGTGTGTGTGTGTGTGTGTGTGTGTGTGTGTGTGTGTGTGTGTGTGTGTGTGTGTGTGTGTGTGTGTGTGTGTGTGTGGACAAATATTGTCCTCACATCCATGGGGAAGCGCTAAACCTTCAAGGAGCATACAACACACCAAGTTTCTTCAGGCTCTTCATCCAAGAAGGTGAAGCCGCCTCCCCTTCCTCGAACCAAACCACAACACTCCCCCCCCTTCCCCTACCACCCATACGGGTTTAACACAACGTGAAAGATCTTAATCTTGGGAAAAAACAAACTATCATATGTTACACTCACAAGAGCTAAACCCGAATGGTGTGACACAGTAAGGTACATAGCGAAGAAGCTAACGATACAGGATGTGACTATTACGTAGGTGTCCTCGTTAGCAGAAACCTGAAGCCAGAGCGGCGGTATAAGTGTTCCTAATTAGACTAATACACAGAGTGTGTCCATATATATACTGTGTATATGTATATATGTATATTTGGAGACAAATGGTTTTTAATACTTGACGTGCTGTTGGAGTGTGAGCAAAGTAACATTTATGAAGGGATTCAGGGAAACCGGCAGGCCGGACTTGAGTCCTGGAGATGGGAAGTACAGTGCCTGCACTCTGAAGGAGGGGTGTTAATGTTGCAGTTTAAAAACTGTAGTGTAAAGCACCCTTCTGGCAAGACAGTGATGGAGTGAATGATGGTGAAAGTTTTTCTTTTTCGGGCCACCCTGCCTTGGTGGGAATCGGCCGGTGTGATAATAAATAAATAAATAAAAAAATATATATTATATATATATATATATATATATATATATATATATATATATATATATATATATATATATATATATATATATATGTCGTGCCGAATATGTAAAACTGGTCAATTAGCAAGAACTCATTTAAAATTAAGTTCTTTCTAAAATTTTCTCTTATACGTTTAAAGATATATTTTTTCATTAATATTAATGTAAAAGTTTATAATTTTGCACCAAAAGAATCTTAGAAAACTTACCTAACCTTATTATAACAAGAACAATTTATTTTAGCCTAACCCAACTAAATATATTTTAGATTTGTTGACAATAATTTAATACTAAACAAACACAATCAAATATATTTTTTTCGTTAGGTTCAGAATGATTTTTGCGAAATTATTGCATACACAAATTTTCGTTTGCTTTATTCGGCAAGAAGAGGGCTAATAGCACTTTCTCCTGTATGAATTACTAAACTTAAAACCTTTTTGTATTTTATATCACCTAAATTACTGGGAACTGCTGAAGTCCCTTGATTTGTACTCCCTGGAACGTAGGCGAAAAAGATATATGATAATATACACTTGGAAGGTCCTAGACTCGGCACGAGATGGAACATTCTACCAATGAAAACCAGGGGCGCCACGAGCACGTTATGAGGCAACACAGTAAGTGTCAGGGGCCCAAGACTGTTCAACTGCCTCCCAGCATACATAAGGGGGATTACCAACAGACCCCTGTCTCCAGGACCCCTGGCTGTCTTCAAGACGCCTGGCTGTCTTCAAGACGCCTGGCTGTCTTCAAGACGCCTGGCTGTCTTCAAGACGCCTGGCTGTCTTCAAGACGCCTGGCTGTCTTCAAGATCCCTGGCTGTCTTCAAGACCCCTGGCTGTCTTCAAGACCCCTGGCTGTCTTCAAGACCCCTGACTGTCTTCAAGACCCCTGGCTGTCTTCAAGACCCCTGGCTGTCTTCAAGACCCCTGGCTGTCTTCAAGATCCCTGGCTGTCTTCAAGACCCCTGGCTGTCTTCAAGACCCCTGGCTGTCTTCAAGACCCCTGGCTGTCTTCAAGACCCCTGGCTGTCTTCAAGACCCCTGGCTGTCTTCAAGACCCCTGGCTGTCTTCAAGACCCCTGGCTGTCTTCAAGACCCCTGGTTGTCTTCAAGACCCCTGGCTGTCCTCAAGACCCCTGGTTGTCTTCAAGACCCCTGGCTGTCTTCAAGACCCCTGGCTGTCTTCAAGACCCCTGACTGTCTTCAAGACCCCTGGCTGTCTTCAAGACCCCTGGCTGTCTTCAAGACCCCTGGCTGTCTTCAAGATCCCTGGCTGTCTTCAAGATCCCTGGCTGTCTTCAAGACCCCTGGCTGTCTTCAAGACCCCTGGCTGTCTTCAAGATCCCTGGCTGTCTTCAAGACCCCTGGCTGTCTTCAAGACCCCTGGCTGTCTTCAAGACCCCTGGCTGTCTTCAAGACCCCTGGTTGTCTTCAAGACCCCTGGCTGTCTTCAAGACCCCTGGTTGTCTTCAAGACCCCTGGCTGTCTTCAAGAACCCCTGGCTGTCTTCAAGACCCCTGACTGTCTTCAAGACCCCTGGCTGTCTTCAAGACCCCTGGCTGTCTTCAAGACCCCTGGCTGTCTTCAAGATCCCTGGCTGTCTTCAAGACCCCTGGCTGTCAAGACCCCTGGCTGTCTTCAAGACCCCTGGCTGTCTTCAAGATCCCTGGCTGTCTTCAAGACCCCTGGCTGTCTTCAAGACCCCTGGCTGTCTTCAAGACCCCTGGTTGTCTTCAAGACCCCTGGCTGTCTTCAAGACCCCTGGTTGTCTTCAAGACCCTGGCTGTCTTCAAGACCCCTGGCTGTCTTCAAGACCCCTGGCTGTCTTCAAGACCCCTGACTGTCTTCAAGACCCCTGGCTGTCTTCAAGACCCCTGGCTGTCTTCAAGACCCCTGGCTGTCTTCAAGACCCCTGGCTGTCTTCAAGACCCCTGGTTGTCTTCAAGACCCCTGACTGTCTTCAAGACCCCTGGCTGTCTTCAAGACCCCTGGCTGTCTTCAAGACCCCTGGTTGTCTTCAAGACCCCTGGCTGTCTTCAAGACCCCTGGCTGTCTTCAAGACCCCTGGCTGTCTTCAAGACCCCTGGCTGTCTTCAAGACCCCTGACTGTCTTCAAGACCCCTGGCTGTCTTCAAGAAGGCACTGGACAACCACCTACAGTCAGTACCTGACCAGCCGGGCTGTGGTTCCTACGTTGGTTTACGTGCGACCAACAGTAACAGCCTGGTTGATCAGGCCCTGATCCACCGTGAGGCCTGGTCATGGACCGGGATGCAGGGACGTTGACCCCCAAAACACCCTCCAGGTATACTCCAGGTATACCCTGCCTTGGTGGGATACGGTCGGTTCCTACACACACACACACAAAGGTGTTTGTATGTTGACCACGAGGTGTAATGTCGCCTTTTTATGCCTTTTATTTTGATAATTCCTTAATAAAGTGAGAAATCGCGAAAGCGTTTGGAAGTTCAGCATTTTTCACAGTGGTTGTTTAGCATGTTGTGGCAGCATCTGTTTACTGTGATCTTATTGTCTGTATATGTATGTACTCACCAAGTTGTGGTTGTTGCAGGGGTCGAGTCGTGTGTGTGTGTGTGTGTGTGTGTGTGTGTGTGTGTGAGAGAGAGAGAGAGAGAGAGAGAGAGAGAGAGAAAATCCCACAAACCACTTGACATCAATTTCCCCCTCCTGCTTCAACCCTGCTGACAGCAGTAGGCGTGTAGCTAAGTTGGTAGGCAAGTAAGTAGCGTAGTTGGTAAGATAGTAGGTAAGTGGGTAGGCAAGTAGGTAGGTAAGTAGGCAAGTAGGTAGCATAGTAGGTAGGTAAGTAGGGAGCATAGTAGGTAGGTAAGTAGGCAAGTAGGTAGCATAGTAGGTAAGATAGTAGGTAGGTAAGTAGGGAGCATAGTAGGTAGGTAAGTAAGCAAGTAGGTAGGTAAGTAGGGAGCATTGTAGGTAGTTAAGTAGGCAAGCAGGTAGCATAGTAGTTAAGATAGGAGGTAGGTAAGTAGGTAGGATTGCAGGTAGGTAAGTAGGTAGCTAAGTAGGCAGGTACACGTGTGGATAAGTAGCCAGAAAGACAGGTTTGTAAGTAGATAGACAAGTGGGTATGTAGATGAATGGTTCAGTGAACCGACACGTTGATAAATTAGACACATGTGCAACTCTTGGGTATCATTACTGAGGAAACGTTTCGCCACACAGTGGCTTCATCAGTCCATACAAAGGAGAATCTTGAAGAACAGGAGGAGAATGAAGTAATCAGTCCCTCAACCTTGAGTCGATGTGGTCAGTCCATCAATCTTGAGTAGAATACGGCATACGTGCTGAGAAGTAGCTTATATACCGTGACACCACCTACGACTGCTGCACCTCTCCTGCCTACGGTATATAAGCTACTTCTCCGCTCATATTCTGTATTCTATTCAAGATTGATGGACTGACCACATCGACTCAAGGTTGAGGGACTGATTACCTCATTCTCCTCCTGTTCTTCAAGATTCTCCTTTGTAAGGACTGATGAAGCCACTGTGTGGCGAAACGTTTCCTCAATAAAGATACCCAAGAGTTGCACATGTGTCTAATTTACAGACGAGTGGGTAGACGGGTTTGTAAGTAGATAGACGAGTGGGTAGACAGGTTTGCAAGTAGATAGAAGAGTGGGTAGACAGGTTTATAAGTAGATAGACGAGTGGGTAGACAGGTTTGCAAGTAGATAGAAGAGTGGGTAGACAGGTTTATAAGTAGACGAGTAGGCAGACAGGTTCATAAGTAGATGAGTGTGTAGACAGGTTTGTAAGTAGACAAACGAGTGGGTAGACAGGTTTGTAAGTACAGATGAGTGGGTAGACAGGTTTGTAAGTACAGATGAGTGGGTAGACAGGTTTGTAAGTACAGACGAGTGGGTAGACAGGTTTGTAAGTACGTACAGACGAGTGGGTAGACAGGTTTGTAAGTACGTACAGACGAGTGGGTAGACAGGTTTGTAAGTACAGACGAGTGGGTAAACAGGTTTGTAAGTACAGACGAATGGGTAGACAGGTTTGTAAGTAGACAGGTTTATAAGTATAGAGTAATAAAGAGAAATAAATAAGTCAGGTGAAATAAAGTCTGGGATAAGAGGAACGTGAGTGATCTCTCTTAAATGGCGCGCACTTGACTCGCCTCACCTCCACCCTGTTGGCGAAATGTGGCGGGAAATATGAAAGGAACTGGCGGGAAATATGAGGAGAACTGGTGGAAAATATGAGGGGAACTGGCGGGAAATATGAGGGGAACTGGCGGAAATATGAGAAGAACTGGTGGGAAATATGAGGGGAACTGGTGGGAAATATAAGGGGAACTGGCGAGAAATATGAGGGGGAACTGGCGGGAAATATGAGGGAAACTGGCGGGAAATATGAGGGGAACTGGTGGAAAATATGAGGGGAACTGGCAGAAATATGAGAAGAACTGGTGGGAAATATGAGGGGAACTGGCGAGAAATATGAGGGGGAACTGGCGGGAAATATGAGGAGAACTGGTGGAAAATATGAGGGGAACTGGCGGGAAATATGAGGGGAACTGGCGGAAATATGAGAAGAACTGGTGGGAAATATGAGGGGAACTGGTGGAAAAATATGAGGGGAACTGGCGGGAAATATGAGGGGAACTGGCAGAAATATGAGAAGAACTGGTGGGAAATATGAGGGGAACTGGTGGGAAATATGAGGAGAACTGGTGGAAAATATGAGGGGAACTGGCGGGAAATATGAGGGGAACTGGCAGAAATATGAGAAGAACTGGTGGGAAATATGAGGGGAACTGGTGGGAAATATGAGGGGAACTGGCGAGAAATATGAGAGGGAACTGGCGGGAAATATGAGGGGAACTGGCGGGAAATATGAGGGGAACTGGTGGGAAATATGAGGGGAACTGGCAGAAATATGAGAAGAACTGGTGGAAAATATGAGGGGAACTGGCAGAAATATGAGAACTGGTGGGAAATATGAGGGGAACTGGCGAGAAATATGAGGGGGAACTGGCGGGAAATATGAGGGAAACTGGCGGGAAATATGAGGGGAACTGGCAGGAAATATGAGGGGAACTGGCGGGAAATATGAGGGAAACTGGCGAGAAATATGAGGGGAACTGGCGAGAAATATGAGGGGAACTGGCGAGAAATATGAGGGGAACTGGCGGGAAATATGAGGGAAACTGGCGGGAAATATGAGGGGAACTGGCGGGAAATATGAGGGGAACTGGCGGGAAATATGAGGGGAACTGGCGGGAAATATGAGGGGAACTGGCAGGAAATATGAGGGGAACTGGCAAAACAATTAGAAAAAATGGCGAGAAAATGGAGGGGAAATGAGAAAAAATGAGAAATAATGACGTGAAAATTAGAAAGAATGTCAGGGGAAATTTGGCGGGTAAACAAAACACTGTCGGGGGGAAGTAGAAACACCGCCCTTGTCTGTACCAAGGTGATGACTGCCCCAGCTGACACTGCCAACTTTGGGGGGAGACGGGAAGAAAAATGGAATAGAGAGAAGGGGAAATGGGGGAGAGAGAGAGAGAGCCACAACTAGGTCAAGCAGGGTAGCACCTTCAGCTAGTAGCAACTAATCGCTGTAAATTGGCCGTGTCTATGTTAAATTATCCTTGTGCCTGACCATTCAAAACAACTTTAATCTCTCAAGTCGGTATGATACAATAAGAAAAGATCAACAATCATACTTGAGAGGTAAAGTTTAACAGGCTTTCACTGTGGCCTTAAAAATACAGTGGTACCTTGGGATACGAACAGCTCAAAATGCGAACATTATGTAAGTGTACTTATGTAAGTGCTTTTGTAAATGTATTTTTGGGGTCTGAAATGGATTAATCTAATTTACATTATTCCTTATGGGAACAAATTCGTTCGGCATCAGCACTGGAACAGCTCTCTGGAATGAAATAAGTTCGTATCCTGTGGTACCACTGTACCTTAAAAATACTTACTTAATTACCAACAACAAGAATAGGCTCTGGTGGCCTGGTGGTTAACGCTCTCGCTTCACACGGTGAGGGCCTGGGTTCGATTCCCAGCCAGAGTAGAAACATTGGACGTGTTTCTTTCCACCTGTTGTCTATGTTCCCCATCAGTAAAATGGGTACCTGGGTGTTAGTCGACTGGTGTGGGTCGCATCCTGGGACACTGACCTAAGGAGGCCTGGTCACAGACCGGGCCGCGGAGGCGTTGACCCCCGGAACTCTCTCCAGATAAACTCCAGATAAACTCCAGATATACAGTGGTCCCTCGATAATCGTCGGGCTCGATAGTCGTCCTTTTCGGAAATCAGCGCATTATTTTCGTCCAAACATTGGCTAGCAAATGGTCGGTTGACTCGCTAATCGTCGTTCATCCTGGACGCGTACTTACGGCTCTGAGCTGCCTTGGCCTCCCTTCCCAGCCAGTGTGCCATTGTTTACGGTGAGCGATGGTCCCCTCACTTGTTCATATGAAATATTTCATAATATTCCATTCATTTTAGTGCTTGCAAGTGCTAAATAAGCTACCATGGCTCCAAGAAAGCTCCTAGTGCCAAGCCTTTGGTAAAGGTGAGAAATATGATTGAATTTAAGAAAAACATCATTGAACAATATGAAAGTGGCGTACGTGTGGCCGAACTGGCCAGGATGTATAACAAACCCCATACAACCATATCTTCCATTGTGGCATAGAAAAAGGAAATCAAGGAAGCTGTTGTTGCTTGGAGAAAATTGTGGCCAGATTGTGTCCACAAGAGGGATTTTGAAGGATTTGTGGCTGACCCTGATGAGCCTATGTCAGTTGTGAAATCAATTGTGGCACTGGGGAGTTCCATGGGGTTGGATGTGAGTTTGGAGGATGTGGAAGAGTTGGTGGAAGACCACAATGAAGAGCTCACCACTGAGGAGCTGCAAGAGCTTCAGCAGGAACAGCAACACATCGCAGCTCAGAATCTTGCTACAGAGGAGGAGGAAGAGAGATGGAAGAAGTTGCCTTCTTCAAAAATTAAGGAGATTTTTGCTCTGTGGGGTAGGATGGAAAGATTTATGGAGAAACATCACCCTGAGAAGGATGTTGCAAGCTATATCAGCAACTTGTACAGTGACAGAGTCTTGGACCATTTTAGGGAAGTTTTAAAGAGACGCCAGAAACAGAGCTCTCTGGACAGCTTTTTTTGCGAGACAGGACACCAGTGACTCTCAAGGTGGTCCTAGTGGCATTAAGAAACAGAGAAGAGAAGTAACCCCAGAAAAGCACTTGGTACCTGAGGTGTTGATGGAAGGGGATTCCCCTTCCAAACAGTAATCCAATCTCTCTCCTCCTCCAGTCTCCCATACACTAAGAAGAATCACCAATAAAGGTAAGTGTTATTCTGTTAATGTTTCATTCATCCAGTCTTCCATACACTAAGAAGAATCACCAATAAAGGTAAGTGTTATGCTGTTAATGTTTCATTCATCATGTACCATTGTATTGTTTATGTACTACATCTATATTTCATGTAAAAAAAAATTTTGTTTTAATACTTCTGGGTGTCAGGAACGGATTAATTGTATTTACAGTATTTCTTATGGGGAAAATTAATTTGAAAATCGTCTGTTTCGATAATCGTCGCACTTCCAGGAATTGATTAACGACGATAAACGAGGAACCACTGTAATAATAATATTATTAATTCAGCATGATACATGTTTGTACAAAAGAGTTTACCCGGAGAGAGTTCTGGGGGGTCAATGCCCCCACGGCCTGGTCTGTGACCAGGCCTCCTGGTGGATCAGAGCCTGATCAACCAGGCTGTTACTGCTGGCTGCACGCAATCTAACATACAAGCCACAGCCCAGCTGGTCAGGTACCGACTTTAGGTGCTTATCCAGTGCCTGCTTGAAGACTGTCAAGGGTCTATTGGTAATCCCTTTTATGTATGCTGGGAGGCAGTTGAACAGTCTCGGGCCCCTGACACTTATTGTATGGTCTCTTAACGTGCTAGTGACACTCCTGCTTTTCATTGGGGGGTTGTGCATCGTCTGCCGAGTTTTTTGCTTTTGTAGTGAGTGATTTTCGTGTGCAAGTTCAGTACTAGTCCCTCTAGGATTTTCCAGGTGTATATAATCATGTATCTCTCCCGCCTGCATTCCAGGGAGTACAGGTTCAGGAACTTTAAGCGCTCCCAGTAATTGAGGCGTTTTATCTCAGTTATGCGCACCGTGAAGGTTCTCTGTACATTTTCTAGGTCAGCAATTTCACCTGCCTTGAAAGGTGCTGTTAGTGTGCAGCAATATTCCAGCCTAGATAGGACAAGCAACCTGAAGAGTGTCATCATGAGCTTGGCATCCCTAGTTTTGAAGGTTCTCATTATCCATCCTGTCATTTTTCTAGCAGATACAATTGATACGATGTTACGGTCCTTGAAGGTGAGATCCTCCAACATGATCACTCCCAGGTCTTTGATGCTAGTATAACAATTTAACTCCTGAAATCATAATGACACGATTGCCAACAAACCACACCATGGGCGGGGTTTGAACCTGTGATCACAGAGTCTCAAAACTCCAGACCAACGCGTTGGTCACTGGGCCAGCTGGCTTCAATAAGATTCATCCAACTAGGTATATTTCTACACCATAGGAAGGTTAGCATAGGCACCACTGTGACCACAAATGCAAGTTTTTACAGATGTATCTCCAGCTAGCGTGGGCACGACGAACTCTAGCTCAAGTCCCCTCAAAGCCGTATAAATATACGTACCTAGCTGGATGAATCTTATTGTGGCTAGGTGGCCCAGTGGCTAACGCAATGGTCTGGAGTTTTGAAACTCTCTGATCGTGGGTTCTAACCCTGCCAATGGTATAGTGAGTATGATAATTGGGTGTACAAGCCAAAAGCCCCTTTATATGCAGAACATTTCCAGCAATCTTAAGACTAATTAAAGATTAATAAGGTAATAACAGTGCAGCAATTGTACGTATGGTCATTATGCGAGTTACAATGAACACAAGAAAATTGACTAGTCTATCAGTTCATAATATTACCTCCCCGGATGGTTGCTCGTTACTAACAAAATCAAAACAGAAAACTGGAAAAAGACAAAGGAAGAAAATTCAGTCTTCCCACTTGAAGGTGACCCCTTTGAAGGAGTGCAAAGGTTTGTAGAGCCAGATAGCAGAACTTAGGGAAGAGAATATGCAGAGGTATGTAGAGCCAGATAGCAGAACTTAGGGAAGAAGATATGCAGAGGTATGTAGAGCCAGATAGCAGAACTTAGGGAAGAGAATATGCAAAGGTTTGTAGAGCCAGATAGCAGAACTTAGGGAAGAGAATATGCAAAGGTTTGTAGAGCCAGATAGCAGAACTTAGGGAAGAGAATATGCAGAGGTTTGTAGAGCCAGATAGCAGAACTTAGGAAGAGAATATGCAAAGGTTTGTAGAGCCAGATAGCAGAACTTAGGGAAGAGAATATGCAGAGGTATGTAGAGCCAGATAGCAGAACTTAGGGAAGAGAATATGCAAAGGTTTGTAGAGCCAGATAGCAGAAACTTAGGGAAGAGAATATGCAAAGTTTGTAGAGCCAGATAGCAGAACTTAGGGAAGAGAATATGCAAAGGTTTGTAGAGCCAGATAGCAGAACTTAGGGAAGAGAATATGCAGAGGTATGTAGAGCCAGATAGCAGTACTTAGGGAAGAAGATATGCAGAGGTATGTAGAGCCAGATAGCAGAACTTAGGGAAATGTAATATGAGGAAAGGTTGAAAGTAGAAATCTTAATGAGGTATTGTACTGTGTATGGAGATATGCAAATTTATTTATTTATTAATTTGAACATGATACAGAGAAGTACAAAAGAATACAGTTAAATGCAGCATGCCAAAGCCACTTGTATGCAGAGCATTACGGGCTGGCTTAAAATTAACTTAAGATTAACTAAGCAATGCAGTATTCAGTGGTAAAACATTATTGTAAACAGATAACAATTAAGCACAAATGAGTATTACAAAAACAGGTCGTATAGTTACTTGCATTGATGTACAATCAGTATTTATTTTTTAAAAGAAACAGTTCAATATCTTTATTATGCAGCCTATACCCATCTTGTGGGCAGTAGTCAACAGAGTAGAGGTATATAATGGGACTTATGAAATCGTAATGACGCAATTGCAAACAAACCATACCATGGGCAGGGATAGAACCCACAGTCTGGAGTTTTATGACTCTCTGACTGCAGGTTCTATCCCTGCCTGTGGTATGGTACATAATGGGTCCAATGACTGGGCCCCAATACAGTGGACCCCCGGTTAACGATATTTTTTCCCTCCAGAAGTATGTTCAGGTGCCAGTACTGACCGAATTTGTTCCCATAAGGAATATTGTGAAGTAGATTAGTCCATTTCAGACCCCCAAACATACACGTACAAATGCACTTACATAAATACACTTACATAATTGGTCGCATTCGGAGGTGATCGTTATGCGGGGGTCCACTGTATTTTGATAGCTGAACAGGTAACAAAGGTAATGAACTCAAGGTAGATCTGGTCACAATCATGACCAAGTTACAAAGGTAATGAATCAAGGAGTCATAAAGATGGTAAAGGTAATACCTAGAAGTAATAAGAGGAAGAAAGAACAGGAGAGCCTGTGCCACAAGAAAACAAAACATACAGCAAATATTTATTTAATCTGAAGGTACTGAAGAGTGAGAGGAGCTGGAGGAGAGAGTGGTGGTAATTAACTCCATACATATATACAGCCTCTCCTCACTTAGCGACATACTCGTTTAATGACGACTCAGCCTCACTACGACTTCTCTGACCAGTATGTATACCTAAATAAAGTATGTTAGAGCTGATTTCCTCTATTCTCTTTATTACAAAATACAGTACACTACTGTATAAACATTAAATATATGTTATAACTGGTGCAAAGGTGACATTAATACAATATCAAAGATGGTTGACACAAACCCACTGCTAGTATAGTGTGCTCCTCACCTAGCGAAGAATTCGTTTACCAACATGGTCTTAGGAACGGAACTCCGTCGTTAAGTGAGGAGAGGCTTTAGTTTCACCAGCAAATTGATCAATATAAAGGTGTGATGTGGCCAGGAGATAAGCTTCCACCCCAACATTCTAGTACTTTGACTCAAGAAATTGTAATGACGCAATTGCAAACAAATCACAGTATGGGCGGGGACTGAACTCACAGCTAGTGAGTCGTAAAACTCCAGGCCGGAGTGTTAGCCACTGGCCAGTCTGGAGTTTTACGACTCACAAGGCGTGAGTTCAATCCCCACCTGTACCGTGGTTTATTCTAGTACTTTTTGTTTTTAAACACATTAGCTGTCTCCCACCAAGGCAGTGGTGACTTGAAAAAGAAACACTCTCACCATGATTCACACTATCACTGTCTTACCAGAGGTGCACAGATATCACATTATTTTTCTTAAAAAAAAAAAAAAAAAAAATTACACGGGTTTGGTAAAAGATATACGTAATATATATACGAGTACATTTTCTTTTCAATCACAAAAATACACGACTGATAAAAGACATAATGAATATATGAGTACACATCCTTTTCTATCACAAAAATACAGTGGTACCTCGGGATACGAACTTAATTCGTTCCAGAAGGCTGTTCGAGTGCTGATACCGAACGAATTTGTTCCCATGAGGAATAATGTAAATTAGATTAACCCATTTCAGACCCCAAAGCACCTTACATAAATATACTTACATAATTGTTCGAGTTTTGAGTTGTTCGTATCCCAAGGTACCACTGTACATGAAAAAAATATAATGTGAGCTAGGAGGCAGAAGTGACATTATTAGTGTAAACACTGGGTTGGGTACTCACCCCAGCCTTGACGGCAGTGATGATCTCTGCACGCAGAGCCTCCCTCTTCTCCTTCTCTCTGGTGATAAATAAAATTATGATCACAACTACAGTTTGATTTTCATAAGTTTTTTTTTTTTTTTTTCAACAAGTCGGTCGTCTCCCACCGAGGCAGGGTGACCCAAAAAAGAAAGAAAATCCCCAAAAAGAAAATACTTTCATCATCATTCAACACTTTCACCACACTCGCACATTATCACTGTTTTTGCAGAGGCGCCCAGAATACAACAGTTTAGAAGTATATACGTATAAAGATACACAACATATCTCTC
Organism: Cherax quadricarinatus; assembly: GCF_026875155.1. NCBI lineage: Eukaryota > Metazoa > Arthropoda > Malacostraca > Decapoda > Parastacidae > Cherax > Cherax quadricarinatus. The sequence goes on from NC_069452.1 coordinate 10,001,070, forward strand.
CAAACTGCCAATATCCCAAACCCCTCCTTTAAAGTGCAGGCATTGTACTTCCCATTTCCAGGACTCAAGTTCGGCTATATGAAAATAACCGGTTTCCCTGAATCCCTTCACTAAATATTACCCTGCTCACATAAGTACACTTATAAAATTAGGGAGCAAGAGGCTAGTAACCCTTTCTCCACTAGAAATTACTAAATTTAAAAAAGAAAAACTTTTGTTTTTGGTTTTAGGTCACCCTGCCTGGGTGGGATACAGCTGGTGTGTTGAAAAAATTATAAAATTACTGATTATTAATGGAAGTCACTGAATGTAAGAGTGTTTTAAGATTTATGTTATACATGTTCATGAATAAAAAGATCAGCAAGCTTATAATAATAATAATAATAATAATAATAATAATAATAACAATAATAATAATAATAATAATAATAATAATAACAATAATAATAATAATAATCTTTATTTCTACCAGTACATGTACAAGGTATACAGACCACAGCTGACATCAATGACACATCACATGTACAAGGTATACAGACCACAGCTGACATCAATGACACATCACATGTACAAGGTATACAGACCACAGCTGACATCAATGACACATCACATGTACAAGGTATACAGACCACAGCTGACATCAATGACACATCACAAAATAAGGTGGTGAAAATCAAAATAAAATGAAAATGTTTATTTCCTTGTAAAACTGACGATGTGTGGTTTACATATTATAAAATATTATTTACAAAAAGGCCACTAGCATGCCCAGGCATTTCAGGCAGACTAATACTAATTTTTACTCTATATTGACACAGGTTATGGAGCAGTACATTTTAATATACATTACTGCGCACTCGTATAAAAGTTAGGTAACTGAAGTGATTAACATTAATTAGATTTATAATAGTGAGGTATTACAAAACATATAATATTAAAATTAGTAAATTTAGTAATGTGAATGGTTTTATCCTGTTTCTATTAAAGTTGTAGCCATGTATAAACGTAGTAAGTAAATTTACTTACATGATTCATTACCTTTGTAACTTCTGAGTTCACTACCTTTGTACAGTACCTTGTTCAGCTATCAAAACTTTGGGTCCCAGTCCCTGGACCCATTATATACCTTTGTAATCTGTAAATACCTTTGTAACTTGTCATGACCGTGACCAGATCTACCTAGAGTTCATTAACTTTGTAACTTGCTCAGCTATCAAAACTTTGGAGTCCAGTCCCTGGACCCATTATGTATCTCTGTAATCTTTTGACTACTGCCCACAGGATGGGTATGGGGTGCATAATAAACATATTAAACTAACTGTCAAGGTGGAGACCCAGGAATTTGCCCTCATTATGTTTAGCAATAAGAGTGTTGTCACAGAGGAACAACATCACCTTCAACCACACAGCCTCACCTTCAACAACCACACAACAGCACCTTCAACAACCACACAACCCCTGGAGTATACCTGAAGAGGGTTTCAGGGGTCAACCCCCCTGCAACCTGGTCTGTGACCAGGCCTCATGGTGGATCAGGGCCTTATCAACCAGGCTGTTGCTGTTGGCTACACACTCCAATAGCACTAACATCCCATATCATAAAAATCTTTGAAAGGGTCCTAAGAAGCAAGATCACCACCCATCTAGAAACCCATCAGTTACACAACCCAGGGCAACATGGGTTTAGAGCAGGTAGCTCCTGTCTGTCTCAACTTTTGGATCACTACGACAAGGTCTTAGATGCACTAGAAGACAAAAAGAATGCAGATGTAATATATACAGACTTTGCAAAAGCCTTCGACAAGTGTGACCATGGCGTAATAGTGCACAAAATGGGTGCTAAAGGAATAACAGGAAAAGTTGGTAGATGGATTTATAATTTCCTCACTAACAGAACACAAAGAGTAGTAGTCAAAAGAGTAAAGTCCGAGGCGGCTACGGTGAAAAACTCTGTTCCATAAGGCACAGTACTTGCTCCCATCTTGTTTCTCATCCTCATATCTGACATAGATAAGGATGTCAGCCACAGCACCGTGTCTTCCTTTGCAGATGACACCCGAATCTGCATGACAGTGTCTTCCATTGCAGACACTGCAAGGCTCCAGGCAGACATCAACCAAATCTTTCAATGGGCTGCAGAAAACAATATGAAGTTCAACGATGAGAAATTTCAATTACTCCGATATGGTAAACACGAGGAAATTAAAACTTCATCAGAGTACAAAACAAATTCCGGCCACAAAATAGAGTGAAAAACCAACGTCAAAGACCTGGGAGTGATCATGTCGGAGGATCTCACCTTCAAGGACCATAACGTTGTATCAATCGCATCTGCTAGAAAAATGACAGGATGGATAATGAGAACCTTCAAAACTAGGGAGGCCAAGCCCATGATGACACTCTTCATGTCGCTTGTTCTATCTAGGCTGGAATATTGCCGCACACTAACAGCACCTCTCATGGCAGGTGAAATTGCTGACCTAGAAAATGTACAGAGAACCTTCACGGCGTGCATAACAGAGATAAAACACCTCAATTATTGGGAGCACTTGAAGTTCCTGAACCTGTATTCCCTGGAATGCAGGCGGGAGAGACATACATGATTATATACACCTGGAAAATCCTAGAGGGACTAGTACCGAACTTGCACACGAAAATCACTCACAACGAAAGCAAAAGGCTTGGCAGACGATGCAACATCCCCCCAATGAAAAGCAGGGGTGTCACTAGCACGTTAAGAGACAATACAATAAGTGTCAGGGGCCCGAGACTGTTCAACTGCCTCCCAGCATACATAAGGGGGATTACCAATAGATCTCTGACAGTCTTCAAGCTGGCACTGGACAAGCACCTAAAGTCGGTACCTGACCAGCCGGGCTGTGGCTCGTACGTTGGATTGCGTGCAGCCAGCAGTAAAAAGCCTGGTTGATCAGGCTCTGATCCACCAGGAGGCCTGGTCACAGACTGGGCCGCGGGGGGGTTGACCCCCGGAACTTCTCCAGGAAAAATTCCAGGGAATAACCTGTTGAACCACAGCTCGGCTGGTCGGTACTGACTTTGGTGCCTGTCCAGTGCTTTTTTAAAGACGCCAGGGGTCTTTTGGAATCCCTTTATGATGCTGGAAGAAGCTGAACAGTCTTGGGACCCGGGACACTTTTTTTTTGTCTTTTTTCGTGTAGTGGCCCCCCTGCTTTTCATTGCAGGATGTTACATGTCTGCCGAGTCTTTTGTTTATAGGGAATGATTTTCGTGTGCATTTGGGTGCCCCCCCTTCAAAATCAAAATCACAAACCCCCACCTTCAACAATAAAACAACCCCCCACCATCACACAACCACATTTCAACCCCACCAACCCCACTCCAAATCCCAACCCCTCTCCTTCTAACCATACAACCCACCATGGGGTTTCCCATGTTGGCCCTCTACATTACAGCCAGTTTGTTTTTTTAACATTGTTGTTCTTAAAAACTCGTGGTTTTTTCAGAAGATAAACAAGGGCTTAAATTTCAATCCCATGATAGATAGTCTCGGTTATGCAAAAAGTTTCAGAGAAAGCCAAGGTGGTGGAAAAAGCTCTCACCCGGGTGGAAAAAAGTGTCACCATGTGGTGGATAAAGCTGTCACGTCAGTGGTGGATAAAGGGCTGTCACGTAGTGGTGGATAAAGGCTCTCACGTCACTGGTGGATAAAGCTTACTCACGTGGTGGTAAAGCTCTCACTCACGGGTGGAAAAGTTTCCACGTCACGTGGTGGATAAAGCTCTCACGTCAGGGGTGGTTAAAGCTTACGTCCGGGGTGGATAAAGCTCTCAGTCCTGGTGGAAAGCTCTCAGTCACTGGGGAAAAGCTCCACGTACGTGGTGGAAAAAGTTCCATGTCAGTGGTGGAAAAAAAGCTTCACTTCATGGTGGTAAAGTCTCACGTCCGTGGTGGTAAAGCCTCCGTCAGTGGGGATAAGCTCTCAGTCACGTGGTGGTAAAACTCTCGCTTCCATGGCGGGCCCGGTTAAATTTTCCCGGAAAAGGTAGAAACAATGGGTGTGTTTCTTTACCCGGCTGTCTATATTCCCAATCGTAAAAGGTACCTGGGTGTTACTGGGTGGGTTGCATCCGGGATAAAACTGACCTAATTAGGGGGAAATGTCAGCATAACAAGGGGCTTTCTATACAGTAATATGTCGTTTAGTCAGCTTGGTCTGTATACCTGTACATTTATTGTACAAAAAAAGATACTTTTTCATACAGTTTCTCCCACTTAAAGGCGTACTCGTTTACCCAAAGTTGGATTACGAAGGGCTCTTTGGCAGTTCCTACTTAAGTTTTATTTTGGGTGATTTCCTCTATTTGTTTATTTCAATATACATACACTACTGAATTAAAAATTTAAAATCTAATAAAAGTTATAAACGGTACAAAGGGGAATTAAAACATACAAAAATGGTTGACACAAACCATACCCTTATAGTAGCTCCCCGTTTCGACGAATTTGGTTTACCGATGTGGTCTTAGGGAAAGGGGAAATCCGTTGTTAATGAGGAGAGGCATATTTTTTTTATTACATTTTCAACTTTCAACAGGTTCATCAGAATGTAACCCATGGAAAGTCCTGGGGACCTGTAGTCTTTTTAAACCCCCCTGCCTACAGGCCCCGATATTGGCTGAAAAAAGGTTATCAAATACAGTGTGAATAAATGGTTTACAAAAATAAAGTTTATAAACAAGTGCTTGTGCAACTTTATCAACAAGTGTTTTATTTTCACCCCGCCCCGGGGGGACAGCAGACTTGTTAAAAAAAAAAAAAAAAATTAATAAAAATCAAACCCAAATTCATAAGTTTTCAAACACCTATATTTTTTCCTCGGATTTCCCAACCCCCATATTTAACCCCATCTATGTTCATTCACCCATATTTTGCTCCATTCACATCCCCATACATCTCCCACACCCATGTTTCTCCCATCGTTCTTATACGTATTTTTTCCCCACTCCAAACCTTAATAACCCTCGCTCCATGTTCCAGCTGATTCCCACATCACCTTCACACCTCTATCATCCCCACAACCCTACCATCAATCCCCACAACCCTACCATCATCCCCACAACCCTACCATCATCCCCACAATCCTACCATCATCCCCGCAACCCTACCATCATCCTCACACCCTTACCATCATTCCCACCCCCTACCATCATCCCCACAACCTACCATCATCCCCACAACCCTACCATCATCCCCACAATCCTACCATCATCCCGCAACCCTACCACCATCCTCACAACCCTACCATCATCCCCACAACCCTACCATTCATCCCCACAACCCTACCATCATCCCCACAACCCTACCATCATCCCCACAATCCTACCATCATCCTCAAAACCCTACCATCATTCCCACACCCCTATCATCATTTCCACACTCCTACTATCATCCCCACAACCTTTACCATCATTCCCACACCCCTATCATCAGTCCCACACCCCTACCATCATCCCAAAACCCCTACCATCATTCCCACACACCTACCATCATCCCACACCCCTACCATCATTCCCACACACCTCCCATCTTTTCCACACACCTACCATCATTCCCACACCCCTACCATCATCCCCACACCCCTTACCATCATTTCCACACCCCTACCATCATTTCCACACCCCTACCATCATCCCACACCCCTACCATCATCCCCACACCCTTACCATCATTCCCACACCCTTACCATCATTCCCACACCCTTACCATCATTCCACACACCTACCATCATTCCCACACCCCTACCATCATCCCACACTCCTACCATCATTTCCACACCCCTACCATCATCCCCACACCCCTACCATCATTCCCACACCCCTACCATCATTTCCACATACCTACCATCATTCCACACCTCTACCATCATTCCCCACACCCTTACCATCATTCCACACCCTTACCCTCATTCCCACACCCTTACCATCATTTCCACACCCTTACCATCATTCCCACACACCTACCATCATTCCCACACCCTTACCATCATTCCCACACCCTTACCATCATTCCCACACACCTACCATCATTCCCACACCCTTACCATCATTCCCACACACCTACCATCATTCCCACACCCTTACCATCATTCCCACACACCTACCATCATTCCCACACACCTACCATCATTCCCACACCCAAGAAGCTCACTGGTAGTAATCCCTTCCTTAAATCACTTGTTAAAGCAACTGCTCAAGAAGAAATTTCTCACCTAGCTGGTAGTAATAAGTTATCACAAGTTATATACACTGATGGATCTAAACAGGAGTCTTCTGGCAGGGCTGCATCTGCTCTTGTTGCCACCTCCCTAGTTAAGAACCATAATAAATTTGTTGAGTTAGGCATAAGAATTAACAACTGGGCGTCTACACTGCAAACTGAATTGTTTGCAATCCTAATGACACTAAAGCTAACCTATGACACTGAACTTGACTATCATTATTACTGATTCTATGTCATCATTGAAGGCTCTTGACTCATATAATGACTCCAACAACATGCTCATTGGGGAAGCCAGGTATAGATACTCAAAAATCAGGGAGAAAGGAATTAATGTACAATTGCTATGGATCCCATCACACATTGGATTACTCCTTCATGATAAAGTTGATATGTTAGCCAAGAAGAGTATCCAGAAGGAGAATGTAGAATATAACTTTGGTATAACTGTGTCTAGCATTAGGAATAATATTAGGAGAGAAGTAAATAATGAAGATGATTGTTATAGGAATGCAGTTAGAAGCCTGAGTAGATCTATAACCCACTATGATAACATGAACGTAGATAAGTATGTTTATGGAGCAACTTGCAATGTGAACACCTCTACCATCATTCCCACACCTCTACCATCATTCCCACACCTCTACCATCATTCCCACACCTCTACCATCATTCTCACACCTCTACCATCATCCTCACATCTCTACCATCATTCCCACACCCCTACCATCATTCCCACACCTCAACCATCATTCCCACATCTCCACCATCATTCCTACACCTTTACCATCATCCCCATACCTGTGAAAATTGCATTTATCTGTATGTATCATTATATACATAACAGTAAATGAACAATGATAACTATTATTTATCAGTTAGACAAGTAGGAATTTGGGACACTTAGGTCGCAAAAAATGTCCCCCTTCGATACCTACCACTGTCATATCCACAAGTTACTCTGGACCTATTAATTAAATGAAATATACATACACCAGGAATACTGGTATATATATAAATTTGTGGACTGTATATTAAAAATAATAAATGGTTATATATATACACAACTACATAACAGAAGGAAAATATATCTTAATATCACTCACCAATTTGACTGGATATTAAGTTGTATCATACTCAGAAAAACCTCACTAACTAAATTTATGAAAACACTGGCCAGAATTATACACAAATCTAGAGAGCTTATCTGAGGTTCCTGGAGCTGTCTTGTCCAGTCTCCTGATATCTCAAGTTATACAGGAATGCATGTCCAACAATTTCGCCTCCTATTTGAGAGGTGTCAGCCCAATTTTAACCTCTAGAGCACGAGAATTCCTTCCCATTACACTAACGTTGTATCCAATTCAAAACCAAGATGGTGAGTCTCGTTTGCGCAGATGCAGGCTTTCTGTTTTCTATGACATAAATGTTATTAAATACAGTATGGCCATCTATTTACTGAATTTCTGGAAAATATATACAGTATTTTCCACAATACCCCAACCATCACCCCCAAAACCCCTACCATCATCCCCACAACCCTACCATCACCCCAAAACCCTACCATCATCCCCACAACCCTACCATCACCCCCAAAACCCCTACCATCATCCCCACACCTACCATCACCCCCAAAACCCCTACCATCATCCCCACAACCCTACCATCACCCCAAAACCCTACCATCATCCCCACAACCCTACCATCATTCCCAAAACCCCTACCATCATCCCCACAACCCTACCATCACCCCCAAAACCCCTACCATCATCCCCACAACCCTACCATCACCCCCAAAACCCCTACCATCATCCCCACAACCCTACCATCATTCCCACCCCTCTACCATCATTCCCACACCTCTACCATCATTCCCACACCTCTACCATCATCCCCACAATCCTTGATCATCCCCACAACCCCACCATCATTCCACACTCTACCATTATCCCCACACCCCTACCATCATCCCCACCCCTCCCATCATCCCCACAACCCTACCATCATTCTCACAGCTCTACCATCATTCCCACACCTCTACCATCATTCCCACACCTCTACAATCATTCCCACACCTCTACCATCATTCCCACACCTCTACCATCATTCCCACACCTCTACCATCATTCCCACACCTCTACCATCATTCCCACACCTCTACCATCATTCCCACACCTCTACCATCATTCCCACACCTCTACCATCATTCCCACACCTCTACCATCATTCCCACACCTCTACCATCATTCCCACACCTCTACCATCATTCCCACACCTCTACCATCATTCCCACACCTCTACCATCATTCCCACACCTCTACCATCATTCCCACACCTCCACCATCATTCCAACACCTTCACCATCATTCCCACACCTCTACCATCATTTCTACACCTCCACCAACATTCCCACACCTCCACCAACATTCCTACACCTCCACCAATATCCCCACACCCCACCAACATTCCTACACCTCTACCAACATCCCCACACCCCCAACAATCCTGGAATGGCCCTCACCTCACTATGACTGCAGATGCGTCGTACTCCTCCAGGTTATGATGGATTTGCGCTCGATTGGCTTTAGCGTCATGCACCTTAACTTCACTTGCTGCCACCTCCTTCAAACTTGTGTCTGCGGGTGAAAAAATAATTTTATTCTGGTGGGACGTCAATGATTAACTGTTTCCAACAGAAGACCATTCAAAAAATACCCTGACTTTGTCCACCCACTGTAAATAATGCATTACCACTTACACGAGTTAGTTAGTTACCATTTTGTCCTAGGCACATGTTGATTACACACTAGGCCTGTTGTATGTGTGTGTGTGAGAGAGAGAGACAGAGAGACAGAGACAGAGACAGAGAGAGAGAGAGACAGAGAGAGAGAGAGAGAGAGAGAGAGAGAAAGAGAAAGAGAGAAAGAGAAAGAGAGAAAGAGAGACAGAGAGAAAGAGACAGAGGACAGAGAGAGACAGAGACCGACAGAGACAGAAAGACAGAAAGAGAGACAGAGACAAAGAGGCAGAGAGACAGACAGAGACAGAGAGACAGAGAGACAGAGACAGAGATAGAGACAGAGAGACAGAGACAGAGAGAGACAGAGACAGGGAGAGAGACAGGAGAGAGACAGACAGGGAGAGAGACAGAGACACAGAGACAGAGAGAGAGAGAGAGAGAGAGAGAGAGAGGAGAGAGAGAGAGAGAAAGAGATAGACAGAGAGAGAGAAAGAGATAGAGAGAGAGACCTAATTCATGTAAGCATAAATAACTTATTACAATGTGTACAGCCAGCAGTAACAGCCTGGTTGATCAGGCTCTGATCCACCAGGAGGCCTGGTCAGAGATCAGGCCGCAGGGGCGTTGACCCCCGGAACTCTCACCAGGTAATATAAACGTATAAATACAAGAAAGCCCCCACTTTACAGCACTTTGCTTCATGGTGTATCACAAACGCATTAACTTTCAATTATAGCCAGTCCTTATTTATTCAGACTTATTACAATAAATACAATCACAACTTACTATAAGTTAAGGACAAAAACATTTTGAAGTAATGTGTGTACTGCATATGTTTAAGTCTACCTCTATTGCTCACTTAATATATGATAGTGTAAACTTGTTAGCAGGATTTTGTATGCTCTTAAAAGTGAAAAACAACTGTGTTCCACTTTACAGCAGTAGCCAGGAACCTGACCTGCTGTATAAGTGGGGCCTCCTGTACAGCAGTAGCCAGGAACCTGACCTGCTGTATAAGTGGGGCCCTCCTGTACAGCATAGCCAGGAACCTGACCTGCTGTATAAGTGGGGCCCTCCTGTACAGCAGTAGCCAGGAACCTGACCTGCTGTATAAGTGGGCCCTCCTGTACAAGCAGTAGCCAGGAACCTGACCTGCTGTATAAGTGGGGCCCTCCTGTACAGCAGTAGCCAGGAACCTAACCTGCTGTATAAGTGGGGCCCTCCTGTACAGCAGTAGCCAGGAACCTGACCTGCTGTATAAGTGGGGCCCTCCTGTACAGCAGTAGCCAGGAACCTAACCTGCTGTATAAGTGGGGCCCTCCTGTACAGCAGTAGCCAGGAACCTGACGTGCTGTATAAGTGGGCCCCTCCTGTACAGCAGTAGCCAGGAACCTGACCTGCTGTATAAGTGGGGCCCTCCTGTACAGCAGTAGCCAGGAACCTGACCTGCTGTATAAGTGGGGCCCTCCTGTACAGCAGTAGCCAGGAACCTAACCTGCTGTATAAGTGGGGCCCTCCTGTACAGCAGTAGCCAGGAACCTGACGTGCTGTATAAGTGGGGCCCTCCTGTACAGCAGTAGCCAGGAACCTGACGTGCTGTATAAGTGGGGCCCTCCTGTACAGCAGTAGCCAGGAACCTGACCCGCTGTATAAGTGGGGCCCTCCTGTACAGCAGTAGCCAGGAACCTGACCTGCTGTATAAGTGGGGCCCTCCTGTACAGCAGTAGCCAGGAACCTGACCTGCTGTAATAAGTGGGGCCCTCCTGTACAGCAGTAGCCAGGAACCTGACCTGCTGTATAAGTGGGGCCCTCCTGTACAGCAGTAGCCAGGAACCTGACCTGCTGTATAAGTGGGGCCCTCCTGTACAGCAGTAGCCAGGAACCTGACCTGCTGTATAAGTGGGGCCCTCCTGTACAGCAGTAGCAGGAACCTGACCTGCTGTATAAGTGGGGCCCTCCTGTATAGCAGTAGCCAGGAACCTGACCTGCTGTATAAGTGGGGCCCTCCTGTATAGCAGTAGCCAGGAACCTGACCTGCTGTATAAGTGGGCCCTCCTGTATAGCAGTAGCCAGGAACCTGACCTGCTGTATAAGTGGGGCCCTCCTGTATAGCAGTAGCCAGGAACCTGACCTGCTGTATAAGTGGGGCCCTCCTGTATAGCAGTAGCCAGGAACCTGACCTGCTGTATAAGTGGGGCCCTCCTGTACAGTAGTAGCCAGGAACCTGACCTGCTGTATAAGTGGGGCCCTCCTGTACAGTAGTAGCCAGGAACCTGACCTGCTGTATAAGTGGGGCCCTCCTGTACAGCAGTAGCCAGGAACCTGACCTGCTGTATAAGTGGGGCCCTCCTGTACAGCAGTAGCCAGGAACCTGACCTGCTGTATAAGTGGGCCCTCCTGTATAGCAGTAGCCAGGAAACCTGACCTGCTGTATAAATGGGGCCCTCCTGTACAGTAGTAGCCAGGAACCTGACCTGCTGTATAAGTGGGGCCCTCCTGTACAGCAGTAGCCAGGAACCTGACCTGCTGTATAAGTGGGGCCCTCCTGTACAGCAGTAGCCAGGAACCTGACCTGCTGTATAAGTGGGGCCCTCCTGTACAGCAGTAGCCAGGAACCTGACCTGCTGTATAAGTGGGGCCCTCCTGTACAGCAGTAGCCAGGAACCTGACCTGCTGTATAAGTGGGCCCTCCTGTACAGTAGTAGCCAGGAACCTGACCTGCTGTATAAGTGGGACCCTCCTGTACAGCAGTAGCCAGGAACCTGACCTGCTGTATAAGTGGGCCCTCCTGTACAGTAGTAGCCAGGAACCTGACCTGCTGTATAAGTGGGGCCCTCCTTTATAGGGAGTAGCCAGGAAAACCCGACCTGCTGTATAAGTTGGGGCCCTCCTGTACAGCAGTAGCCAGGAACCTGACCTGCTGTATAAGTGGGGCCCTCCTGTACAGCAGTAGCCAGGAACCTGACCTGCTGTATAAGTGGGGCCCTCCTGTACAGCAGTAGCCAGGAACCTTACTGCTGTATAAGTGGGGCCTTCCTGTATAGCAGTAGCCAGAACCTGACCTGCTGTATAAGTGGGGCCCTCCTGTACAGCAGTAGCCCAGAACCTAACCTGCTGTATAAGTGGGGCCCTCCTGTACAGCAGTAGCCCAGAACCTAACCTGCTGTATAAGTGGGGGCCCTCCTGTACAGCAGTAGCCCAGAACCTAACCTGCTGTATAAGTGGGGCCCTCCTGTATAGCAGTAGCCAGGAACCTGACCTGCTGTATAAGTTGGCCTCCTGTACAGCAGTAGCCCGGAACCTAACCTGCTGTATAAGTGGGGCCCTCCTGTACAGCAGTAGCCAGGAACCTAACCTGCTGTATAAGTGGGGGCCCTCCTGTACAGCAGTAGCCAGGAACCTTACCTGGTGTATAAGTGGGGCCCTCCTGTACAGCAGTAGCCAGGAACCTGACCTGCTGTATAAGTTGGGCCCTCCTGTACAGCAGTAGCCAGGAACCTCACCTGCTGTATAAGTGGGGCCCTCCTGTACAGCAGTAGCCAGGAACCTGACCTGCTGTATAAGTAGGGTCCTCCTGTACAGCAGTAGCCAGGAACCTGACCTGCTGTATAAGTGGGGACCTCCTGTACAGCAGTAGCCAGGAACCTGACCTGCTGTATAAGTGGGGTCCTCCTGTACAGCAGTAGCCAGGAACCTTACCTGCTGTATAAGTGGGGCCCTCCTGTACAGCAGTAGCCAGGAACCTGACCTGCTGTATAAGTGGGGTCCTCCTGTATAGCAGTAGCCAGGAACCTTACCTGCTGTATAAGTGGAGCCCTCCTGTACAGCAGTAGCCAGGAACCTGACCTGCTGTATAAGTGGGGCCCTCCTGTACAGCAGTAGCCAGGAACCTGACCTGCTGTATAAGTGGGGCCCTCCTGTACAGCAGTAGCCAGGAACCTGACCTGCTGTATAAGTAGGGTCCTCCTGTATAGCAGTAGCCAGGAACCTTACCTGCTGTATAAGTGGGGCCCTCCTGTACAGCAGTAGCCAGGAACCTGACCTGCTGTATAAGTGTGGCCCTCCTGTACAGCAGTAGCTAGGAACCTGACCTGCTGTATAAGTGGGGCCCTCCTGTATAGCAGTAGCCAGGAACCTGACCTGCTGTATAAGTTGGGCCCTCCTGTACAGCAGTAGCCAGGAACCTGACCTGCTGCATAAGTGGGGCCCTCCTGTACAGCAGTAGCCAGGAACCTGACCTGCTGTATAAGTGGGGCCCTCCTGTTTCAGCAGTAGCCAGGAACCTGACCTGCTGTATAAGTTGGGCCCTCCTGTACAGCAGTAGCCAGGAACCTCACCTGCTGTATAAGTGGGGCCCTCCTGTACAGCAGTAGCCAGGAACCTGACCTGCTGTATAAGTGGGGTCCTCCTGTACAGCAGTAGCCAGGAACCTTACCTGCTGTATAAGTGGGGCCCTCCTGTACGCAGTAGCCAGGAACCTGACCTGCTGTATAAGTGGGGTCCTCCTGTATAGCAGTAGCCAGGAACCTTACCTGCTGTATAAGTGGGGCCCTCCTGTACAGCAGTAGCCAGGAACCTGACCTGCTGTATAAGTGGGGCCCTCCTGTACAGCAGTAGCCAGGAACCTGACCTGCTGTATAAGTGGGGCCCTCCTGTATAGCAGTAGCCAGGAACCTGACCTGCTGTATAAGTTGGGATCTCCTGTACAGCAGTAGCCAGGAACCTGACCTGCTTTCATAAGTGGGGCCCTCCTGTACAGCAGTAGCCAGGAACCTGACCTGCTGTATAAGTGGGGCCCTCCTGTACAGCAGTAGCCAGGAACCTGACCTGCTGTATAAGTTGGGCCCTCCTGTACAGCAGTAGCCAGGAACCTGACCTGCTGTATAAGTGGGGCCCTCCTGTACAGCAGTAGCCAGGAACCTGACCTGCTGTATAAGTTGGGCCCTCCTGTACAGCAGTAGCCAGGAACCTGACCTGCTGTATAAGTGGGTCCTCCTGTACAGCAGTAGCCAGGAACCTTACCTGCTGTATAAGTGGGGCCCCCCTGTACAGCAGTTTGCCAGGAACCTGACCTGCTGTATAAGTGGGGCCCTCCTGTATAGCAGTAGCCAGGAACCTCACCTGCTGTATAAGTTGGGCCCTCCTGTACAGCAGTAGCCAGGAACCTGACCTGCTGTATAAGTGGGGCCCTCCTGTACAGCAGTAGCCAGGAACCTGACCTGCTGTATAAGTGGGGCCCTCCTGTACAGCAGTAGCCAGGAACCTGACCTGCTGTATAAGTGGGGCCCTCCTGTATAGCAGTAGCCAGGAACCTGACCTGCTGTATAAGTTGGGCCCTCCTGTACAGCAGTAGCCAGGAACCTGAACCTGCTGTATAAGTGGGGCCCTCCTGTACAGCAGTAGCCAGGAACCTGACCTGCTGTATAAGTGGGGCCCTCCTGTACAGCAGTAGCCAGGAACCTGACCTGTTGTATAAGTGGGGCCCTCCTGTATAGCAGTAGCCAGGAACCTGACCTGCTGTATAAGTTGGGCCCTCCTGTACAGCAGTAGCCAGGAACCTGACCTGCTGTATAAGTGGGGCCCTCCTGTACAGCAGTAGCCAGGAACCTGACCTGCTGTATAAGTTGGGCCCTCCCGTATAGCAGTAGCCAGGAACCTGACCTGCTGTATAAGTTGGGCCCTCCTGTACAGCAGTAGCCAGGAACCTGACCTGCTGTATAAGTGGGGCCCTCCTGTACAGTAGTAGCCAGGAACCTGACCTGCTGTATAAGTGGGGGCCCCCCTGTACAGCAGTAGCCAGGAACCTAACCTGCTGTATAAGTGGGGCCCTCCTGTACAGCAGTAGCCAGGAACCTGACCTGCTGTATAAGTGGGGCCCTCCTGTACAGCAGTAGCCAGGAACCTGACCTGCTGTATAAGTGGGGCCCTCCTGTACAGCAGTAGCCAGGAACCTGACCTGCTGTATAAGTGGGGCCCTCCTGTACAGCAGTAGCCAGGAACTGACCTGCTGTATAAGTTGGGCCCTCCTGTACAGCAGTAGCCAGGAACCTGACCTGCTGTATAAGTGCGGCCCTCCTGTACAGCAGTAGCCAGGAACCTGACCTGCTGTATAAGTGGGGCCCTCCTGTACAGCAGTAGCCAGGAACCTGACCTGCTGTATAAGTGGGGCCCTCCTGTACAGCAGTAGCCAGGAACCTGACCTGCTGTATAAGTGGGGCCCTCCTGTACAGCAGTAGCCAGGAACCTAACCTGCTGTATAAGTGGGGCCCTCCTGTACAGCAGTAGCCAGGAACCTAAATTGCTGTATAAGTGGGGCCCTCCTCTACAGCAGTAGCCAGGAACCTAACCTGCTGTATAAGTGGGGACCTCCTGTAGAGCAGTAGCCAGGAACCTAACCTGCTGTATAAGTGGGGCCCTCCTGTACAGCAGTAGCCAGGAACCTAACCTGCTGTATAAGTGGGGCCCTCCTCTACAGCAGTAGCCAGGAACCTAACCTGCTGTTTTAAGTGGGGCCCTCCTGTACAGCAGTAGCCAGGAACCTGACCTGCTGTATAAGTGGGGCCCTCCTGTACAGCAGTAGCCAGGAACCTGACCTGCTGTATAAGTGGGGCCCTCCTGTACAGCAGTAGCCAGGAACCTGACCTGCTGTATAAGTGGGGCCCTCCTGTATAGCAGTAGCCAGGAACCTGACCTGCTGTATAAGTTGGGCCCTCCTGTACAGCAGTAGCCAGGAACCTGACGTGCTGTATAAGTGGGGCCCTCCTGTACAGCAGTAGCCAGGAATCTGACCTCCTGTATAAGTGGGGCCCTCCTGTACAGCAGTAGCCAGGAACCTGACCTGCTGTATAAGTTGGGCCCTCCTGTACAGCAGTAGCCAGGAACCTGACCTGCTGTATAAGTGGGGCCCTCCTGTACAGCAGTAGCCAGGAACCTGACCTGCTGTATAAGTGGGGTCCTCCTGTACAGCAGTAGCCAGGAACCTTACCTGCTGTATAAGTGGGGCCCTCCTGTACAGCAGTAGCCAGGAACCTGACCTGCTGTATAAGTGGGGCCCTCCTGTACAGCAGTAGCCAGGAACCTGACCTGCTGTATAAGTGGGGCCCTCCTGTACAGCAGTAGCCAGGAACCTGACCTGCTGTAATAAGTGGGGCCCTCCTGATAGCAGTAGCCAGGAACCTGACCTGCTGTATAAGTTGGGCCCTCCTGTACAGCAGTAGCCAGGAACCTGACCTGCTGTATAAGTGGGGCCCTCCTGTATAGCAGTAGCCAGGAACCTGACCTGCTGTATAAGTTGGGCCCTCCTGTACAGCAGTAGCCAGGATCCTGACCTGCTGTATAAGTGGGGCCCTCCTGTACAGCAGTAGCCAGGAACCTGACCTGCTGTATAAGTGGGGCCCTCCTGTACAGCAGTAGCCAGGAACCTGACCTGCTGTATAAGTGGGGCCCTCCTGTATAGCAGTAGCCAGGAACCTGACCTGCTGTATAAGTTGGGCCCTCCTGTACAGCAGTAGCCAGGAACCTGACCTGCTGTATAAGTTGGGCCCTCCTGTACAGCAGTAGCCAGGAACCTGACCTGCTGTATAAGTGGGGCCCTCCTGTACAGTAGTAGCCAGGAACCTGACCTGCTGTATAAGTGGGGGGCCCTCCTGTACAGCAGTAGCCAGGAACCTAACCTGCTGTATAAGTTTGGGGCCCTCCTGTACAGCAGTAGCCAGGAACCTGACCTGCTGTATAAGTGGGGCCCTCCTGTATAGCAGTAGCCAGGAACCTGACCTGCTGTATAAGTTGGGCCCTCCTGTACAGCAGTAGCCAGGAACCTGACCTGCTGTATAAGTGGGGCCTCCTGTACAGCAGTAGCCAGGAACCTAACCTGCTGTATAAGTGGGGCCCTCCTGTACAGCAGTAGCCAGGAACCTAACCTGCTGTATAAGTGGGGCCCTCCTGTACAGCAGTAGCCAGGAACCTAACCTGCTGTATAAGTGGGGCCCTCCTGTACAGCAGTAGCCAGGAACCTAACCTGCTGTATAATGGGGCCCCCTGTACAGCAGTAGCCAGGGAAACCCAACCTGCTGTATAAGTGGGGCCCTCCTGTACAGCAGTAGCCAGGAACCTAACCTGCTGTATAAGTGGTGCCCTCCTGTACAGCAGTAGCCAGGAACCTGACCTGCTGTATAAGTGGGGCCCTCCTGTACAGCAGTAGCCAGGAACCTGACCTGCTGTATAAGTGGGGCCCTCCTGTACAGCAGTAGCCAGGAACCTGACCTGCTGTATAAGTGGGGCCCTCCTGTACAGCAGTAGCCAGGAACCTGACGTGCTGTATAAGTTGGGCCCTCCTGTACAGCAGTAGCCAGGAACTGACCTGCTGTATAAGTTGGGCCCTCCTGTACAGCAGTAGCCAGGAACCTGACCTGCTGTATAAGTGGGGCCCTCCTGTACAGCAGTAGCCAGGAACCTGACCTGCTGTATAAGTTGGGCCCTCCTGTACAGCAGTAGCCAGGAACCTGACCTGCTGTATAAGTGCGGCCCTCCTGTACAGCAGTAGCCAGGAACCTGACCTGCTGTATAAGTGGGGCCCCTCCTGTACAGCAGTAGCCAGGAACCTGACCTGCTGTATAAGTGGGGCCCTCCTGTACAGCAGTAGCCAGGAACCTGACCTGCTGTATAAGTGGGGCCCTCCTGTACAGCATTAGCCAGGAACCTAACCTGCTGTATAAGTGGGGCCCTCCTGTACAGCAGTAGCCAGGAACCTAACCTGCTGTATAAGTGGGGCCCTCCTCTACAGCAGTAGCCAGGAACCTAACCTGCTGTATAAGTGGGGACCTCCTGTAGAGCAGTAGCCAGGAACCTAACCTGCTGTATAAGTGGGGCCCTCCTGTACAGCAGTAGCCAGGAACCTAACCTGCTGTATAAGTGGGGCCCTCCTGTACAGCAGTAGCCAGGAACCTAACCTGCTGTATAAGTGGGGCCCTCCTGAACAGCAGTAGCCAGGAACCTGACCTGCTGTATAAGTGGGGACCTCCTGTACAGCAGTAGCCAGGAACCTGACCTGCTGTATAAGTGGGGCCCTCCTGTACAGCAGTAGCCAGGAACCTGACCTGCTGTATAAGTGGGGCCCTCCTGTATAGCAGTAGCCAGGAACCTGACCTGCTGTATAAGTTGGGCCCCTCCTGTACAGCAGTAGCCAGGAACCTGACCTGCTGTATAAGTGGGGCCATCCTGTACAGCAGTAGCCAGGAATCTGACCTCCTGTATAAGTGGGGGCCCTCCTGTACAGCAGTAGCCAGGAACCTGACCTGCTGTATAAGTTGGGCCCTCCTGTACAGCAGTAGCCAGGAACCTGACCTGCTGTATAAGTGGGGCCCTCCTGTACAGCAGTAGCCAGGAACCTGACCTGCTGTTATAAGTGGGGTCCTCCTGTACAGCAGTAGCCAGGAAACCTTACCTGCTGTATAAGTGGGGCCCTCCTGTACAGCAGTAGCCAGGGAAACCCGACCTGCTGTATAAGTGGGGCCCTCCTGTATAGCAGTAGCCAGGAACCTGACCTGCTGTATAAGTTGGGCCCTCCTGTACAGCAGTAGCCAGGGAAACCCGACCTGCTGTATAAGTGAGGCCCTCCTGTACAGCAGTAGCCAGGAACCTGACCTGCTGTATAAGTGGGGCCCTCCTGTACAGCAGTAGCCAGGACCTGACCTGCTGTATAAGTGGGGCCCTCCTGTATAGCAGTAGCCAGGAACCTGACCTGCTGTATAAGTTGGCCCTCCTGTACAGCAGTAGCCAGGAACCTGACCTGCTGTATAAGTGGGGCCCTCCTGTACAGCAGTAGCCAGGAACCTGACCTGCTGTATAAGTGGGGCCCTCCTGTACAGCAGTAGCCAGGAACCTGACCTGCTGTATAAGTGGGGCCCTCCTGTATAGCAGTAGCCAGGAACCTGACCTGCTGTATAAGTTGGGCCCTCCTGTACAGCAGTAGCCAGGAACCTGACCTGCTGTATAAGTTTGGGGCCCTCCTGTATAGCAGTAGCCAGGAACCTGACCTGCAGTATAAGTTGGGCCCTCCTGTACAGCAGTAGCCAGGAACCTGGACCTGCTGTATAAGTGGGGCCCTCCTGTACAGCAGTAGCCAGGAACTGACCTGCTGTATAAGTGGGGCCCTCCTGTACAGCAGTAGCCAGGAACCTGACCTGCTGTATAAGTGGGGCCCTCCTGTACAACAGTAGCCAGGAACCTGACCTGCTGTATAAGTGGGGCCCTCCTGTACAGCAGTAGCCAGGAACCTAACCTGCTGTATGAGTGGGGCCCTCCTGTACAGCAGTAGCCAGGAACCTAACCTGCTGTATGAGTGGGGCCCTCCTGTACAGCAGTAGCCAGGAACCTGACCTGCTGTATAAGTGGGGCCCTCCTGTACCACTGTACCACAACATTACAGAGGTACATAATGGGTCCAGGGACTGTACCACAACATTACAGAGGTACATAATGGGTCCAGGGACTGTACCACAACATTACAGAGGTACATAATGGGTCCAGGGACTGTACCTCAACATTACAGAGGTACATAATGGGTCCCAGGGACTGTACCTCAACATTACAGAGGTACATAATGGGTCCAGGGACGTACCTCAACATTACAGAGGTACATAATGGGTCCAGGGACTGTACCTCAACATTACAGAGGTACATAATGGGTCCAGGGACTGTACCTCAACATTACAGAGGTACATAATGGGTCCAGGGACTGTACCTCAACATTACAGAGGTACATAATGGGTCCAGGGACTGTACCACAACATTACAGAGGTACATAATGGGTCCAGGGACTGTACCACAACATTACAGAGGTACATAATGGGTCCAGGGACTGTACCACAACATTACAGAGGTACATAATGGGTCCAGGGACTGTACCACAACATTACAGAGGTACATAATGGGTCCAGGGACTGTACCACATTACAGAGGTACATAATGGGTCCAGGGACTGTACCACAACATTACAGAGGTACATAATGGGTCCAGGGACTGTACCTCAACATTACAGAGGTACATAATGGGTCCAGGGACTGTACCACAACATTACAGAGGTACATAATGGGTCAGGGACTGTACCTCAACATTACAGAGGTACATAATGGGTCCGGGACTGTACCTCAACATTACAGAGGTACATAATGGGTCCAGGGACTGTACCACAACATTACAGAGGTACATAATGGGTCCAGGGACTGTACCTCAACATTACAGAGGTACATAATGGGTCCAGGGACTGTACCTCAACATTACAGAGGTACATAATGGGTCCAGGGACTGTACCACAACATTACAGAGGTACATAATGGGTCCAGGGACTGTACCTCAACATTACAGAGGTACATAATGGGTCCAGGGACTGTACTACAACATTACAGAGGTACATAATGGGTCCAGGGACTGTACCTCAACATTACAGAGGTACATAATGGGTCCAGGGACTGTACCTCAACATTACAGAAGCACATAATGGGTCCAGGGACTGTACCTCAACATTACAGAGGTACATAATGGGTCCAGGGACTGTACCACAACATTACAGAGGTACATAACGGGTCCAGGGACTGTACCTCAACATTGCAGAGGTACATAATGGGTCCAGGGACTGTACCTCAACATTACAGAGGTACATAATGAGCCCAGGGACTGTACCTCAACATTACAGAGGTACATAATGGGTCCAGGGACTGTACCACAACATTACAGAGGTACATAATGGGTCCAGGGACTGTACCTCAACATTACAGAGGTACATAATGGGTCCAGGGACTGTACCACAACATTACAGAGGTACATAATGGGTCCAGGGACTGTACCTCAACATTACAGAGGTACATAATGGGTCCAGGGACTGTACCACATTACAGAGGTACATAATGGGTCCAGGGACTGTACCTCAACATTACAGAGGTACATAATGGGTCCAGGGACTGTACCTCAACATTACAGAGGTACATAATGGGTCCAGGGACTGTACCACATTACAGAGGTACATAATGGGTCCAGGGACTGTACCTCAACATTTACAGAGGTACATAATGGGTCCAGGGACTGTACTACAACATTTCAGAGGTACATAATGGGTCCAGGGACTGTACCTCAACATTACAGAGGTACATAATGGGTCCAGGGACTGTACCACAAACATTACAGAGGTACATAATGGGTCCAGGGACTGTACCTCAACATTACAGAGGTACATAATGGGTCCAGGGACTGTACTACAACATTACAGAGGTACATAATGGGTCCAGGGACTGTACCTCGACATTACAGAGGTACATAATGGGTCCAGGGACTGTACCACAACATTACAGTAGGTACATAATGGGTCCAGGGACTGTACCTCAACATTACAGAGGTACATAATGGGTCCAGGGACTGTACTACAACATCACAGAGGTACATAATGGGTCCAGGGACTGTACCTCAACATTACAGAGGTACATAATGGGTCCAGGGACTGTACCACAACATTACAGAGGTACATAATGGGTCCAGGGACTGTACCTCAACATTACAGAGGTACATAATGGGTCCAGGGACTGTACTACAACATTACAGAGGTATATAATGGGTCCAGGGACTGTACCTCAACATTACAGAGGTACATAATGGGTCCAGGGACTGTACCACATTACAGAGGTACATAATGGGTCCAGGGACTGTACCTCAACATTACAGAGGTACATAATGGGTCCAGGGACTGTACTACAACATTACAGAGGTACATAATGGGTCCAGGGACTGTACCTCAACATTACAGAGGTACATAATGGGTCCAGGACTGTACCACAACATTACAGAGGTACATAAGGGTCCAGGGACTGTACCTCAACATTACAGAGGTACATAATGGGTCCAGGGACTGTACTACAACATTAGAGGTACATAATGGGTCCAGGGACTGTACTCAACATTACAGAGGTACATAATGTGGTCCAGGGACTGTACCACAACATTACAGAGGTACATAATGGGTCCAGGGACTGTACCTCAACATTACAGAGGTACATAATGGGTGTGCAGGGACTGTACCACAACATTACAGAGGTACATAATGGGTCCAGGGACTGTACCTCAACATTACAGAGGTACCATAATGGGTCCAGGGACTGTACCTCAACATTACAGAGGTACATAATGGGTCCAGGGACTGTACTACAACATTAGAGGTACATAATGGGTCCAGGGACTGTACCTCAACATTACAGAGGTACATAATGGGTCCAGGGACTGTACCTCAACATTACAGAAGCACATAATGGGTCCAGGGACTGTACCTCAACATTACAGAGGTACATAATGGGTCCAGGGACTGTACCACCACAACATTACAGAGGTACATAATGGGTCCAGGGACTGTACCTCAACATTACAGAGGTACATAATGGGTCCAGGGACTGTACTACAACATTAGAGGTACATAATGGGTCCAGGGACTGTACCTGAACATTACAGAGGTACATAATGGGTCCAGGGACTGTACCACAACATTACAGAGGTACATAATGGGTCCAGGGACTGTACCTCAACATTACAGAGGTACATAATGGGTGCAGGGACTGTACCACAACATTACAGAGGTACATAATGGGTCCAGGGACTGTACCTCAACATTACAGAGGTACATAATGGGTCCAGGGACTGTACCTCAACATTACAGAGGTACATAATGGGTCCAGGGACTGTACTACAACATTAGAGGTACATAATGGGTCCAGGGACTGTACCTCAACATTACAGAGGTACATAATGGGTCCAGGGACTGTACCACAACATTACAGAGGTACATAATGGGTCCAGGGACTGTAAATCAACATTACAGAGGTACATAATGGGTGCAGGGACTGTACCACAACATTACAGAGGTACATAATGGGTGCAGGGACTGTACCTCAACATTTTTGATAACTAAACAAGTTACAGTGTTAATGAACTATTTATGTTCACATGCAAGAAGAGGCCAAACTCTCAAAATAAAAATAAAAATGTTGATAAAACACAAATTATTTTGATGGTACGAGGAAGTGTTTGGAATTAAATACAAGAGATTTAAGAAGCGCATTACAAAAATACAGCTGTATTCAGAGAGCATATGTATTTATTTCGATGTGTATGTAGTGAGAGCAGCAGTGTACATACACTGGGAAGGTGTATGGTGGCCCGGTGGCCTGGTGGCTAAAGCTCCCGCTTCACACACGGAGGGCCCGGGTTCGATTCCCGGCGGGTGGAAACATTTCGACACGTTTCCTTACACCTGTTGTCCTGTTCACCTAGCAGCAAATAGGTACCTGGGTGTTAGTGGACTGGTGTGGGTCGCATCCTGGGGGACAAGATTAAGGACCACAATGGAAATAAGTTAGACAGTCCTCGATGACGCACTGACTTTCATGGGTTATCCTGGGTGGCTAACCCTCCGGGGTTAAAAATCCGAACGAAATCCTATCCTATCCTATCCTATCCTACCCTTAAATGGTCCAAACAGATCGACGTTCAAATTCGTATTGCTCCAAAAGTAGATCTACGTTTTTTTACATATTTTCAAATATAAAAAAAAAAAAAGTAGATAATTACACGTTTTCAAATGTAAAACAAGAAAGACGATCTACATTTTTTTACATACTTTCAAATATTGAAAAAACGTATATATACGTTTGGACCATTTAAGGGTTAAAAAAAAAAATGTAACAAATTAACAACTAAGACGGGATGCCACAAGCACAGCTATATCAATCTGCCCAAAATGCCCCGGCATGATAGTGCCTTTCTTTGTACTTGGCAAATCAAAATTGTAATTACATATTGTAATTTTTTTGCAAAGAAATAAAATCTTTATTCTTTAACCTGTAAACGGTCCAAACGTATATATACGTTTTTTCAACGTTTCAAAGTATGTAAAAGAAGTAGATCTTCTTTTTGTTTTTCTACATTTGAAAAATGTGTAAAAAAAACTTTGATCCACTTTTTTTTTTGTTATATTTGAAAATATGTAAAAAAAACGTATATCTACTTTTGTAGATATATGTAGATATCTGCTTGGACTGTTTACGGGTTAAAGGATACTTATAATTTACTGCTGTTCACTTAGCTACCTTCCTTTTATGTACATTCAAAAGCTTCTACAGTAGAACCCCTGTAGCAACTGATTCAATATCTACAATTTCAGTTATCTATGATTTACTGTGGCCCAAAAATACCTCTTAATTTTGCATAATAATGTCCCCAAAGTACAAGAGTACAGAAGCTGCCAATTATTCAAAGCCTAAGAGAAGCTATTAAGTGCTTCCCATCAGTGAAAGTGGTAATTCTTCACTTACTGTGCATAATTTACCAATTAAACTTTATAATAGGCATGTAAAGATTACTAAAAAGAATAAGAAGAAGAAAATTGTCAAAGTGGGAAGTCTGAATGTGTGTGGATGTTGTGCAAATGATAAGAAAGAGATGATTGTGGATGTTATGAATGAGAAGAAGCTGGATGTCCTGGCTTTAAGTGAAACAAAGCTGAAGGAGGTGGGAGAGTTTCAGTGGAGAGGAATAAATGGGATTAGGTCAGGGGTTTCAAATAGAGTTAGAGCTAAAGAAGGAGTAGCAATAATGTTGAAGGATAAGCTATGGCAGGAAAAGAGGGACTATAAATGTATTAATTCAAGGATTATGTGGAGTAAAATCAAGATTGGATGTGAAAAGTGGGTTATAATAAGCGTGTATGCACCTGGAGAGAGAGAAGTGTAGAGGGAAGAGAGAGTTTTCGGGGAAATGTTGAGTGAATGCAGGGGGAGTTTTTGAATCAAGTGTGAGAGTAATGGTGGTTGGGGATTTCAATGCTAAAGTGGGTAAAAAATGTTAGGAGGGGTAGTGGGTTTAAATTTGGGTGCCAGGGTTAAATGTAAATGGGGAGCCTTTAATTGAGCTATGTGTAAAAAGAGTTTTTGGTAATAAGTAATACATATTTTATGAAAAAGAGGATAAATAAATATACAAGGTATGATGTAGCACGTATGAAAGTAGTTTATTAGATTATGTATTGGTGGATAAAATGTTGATGGGTAGGCCCCAAAGGATGTCATGTTTATAGAGGGGCAACTGATATATCGGATCATTATTTAAGTTGTAGCTCCCAGTTAGAGTAAGAGGTAGATGGGAAAAGAGGAAGGTGCAACAACAAGTAAGAGGGAGGTGAAAGTGTATAAACTAAGGGAGGAGGAAGTTCGGGTGAATATAAGCGACTATTGGCAGAAAGGGGCTAGTGCAAAGATGAGTAGTGGGGGGGGGGGGGGGTTGAAGAGGGTTGGATAGTTTAAAAATGCAGTATTAGAAGTGGGGCAGAAGTTTGTGGTTATAGGAGGGGGGCGAAGGAGGAAAGAGGAGTGATTGGTGGAATGATGAAGAAAAGGGGTTTGTGATTAAAAGAGAAAAAGGTAGCTTTGAGAGGTTTTTACAAAGCAGAAGTGTTATAAGAAGAGCAGAGTACATGGAGAGTAAAAGAAAGGGAAGAGAGTGGTGAGAGGTGCAAAAGGATGCAGATATAGAGTGGGAGAGGCACTGTCAGGAAATTTTAATGAAAAAGAAAAAATTTTGGAGTGAGTTAAACAAGTTAAGAAAGCCTAGGGAAAGTATGGATTTATCAGTTAAAAACAGAGTAGGGATTATTTAGATGGGAGATGGAGTATTGGGTAGATGGCGAGAATATTTGAGGAACTTTTAAATGTTAAGGAAGAAACAGAGGCAGTAATTCATGCACGGTCAGGGAGGTATACCATTTTTTAGGAGTGAAGAAAAAGAGCAGAATGTAAGTGTGGGGGAGGTACTGAGGCATTACGTAGAATGATAGGGGGTAAAGCAGCTGGAACTGATGGGATCATGACAGAAATGTTAAAAGCAGGGGGGGATATAGTGTTGGAGTAGTTGGTACTTTTGTTTAATAAATGTATGAAAGAGGGGAAGGTACCTAGGGACTGGCGGAGAGCATGTATAGTCCCTTTATATAAAGGGAAAGGGGACAAAAGAGACTGTAAAAATTATAGAGGAATAAGTTTACTGAGTACCTGGAGTTTACCTGGAGAGAGTTTCGGGGGTCAATGCCCCCGCGGCCCGGTCTGTGACCAGGCCTCCTGGTGGATCAGCGCCTGATCAACCAGGCTGTTGCTGCTGGCTGCACGCAAACCAACGTACGAGCCACAGCCCGGCTGATCAGGAACTGACTTTAGGTGCTTGTCCAGTGCCAGCTTGAAGACTGCCAGGGGTCTGTTGGTAATCCCCCTTATGTGTGCTGGGAGGCAGTTGAACAGTCTCGGGCCCCTGACACTTATTGTATGGTCTCTTAACGTGCTAGTGACACCCCTGCTTTTCATTGGGGGGATGGTGCATCGTCTGCCAAGTCTTTTGCTTTCGTAGTGAGTGATTTTCGTGTGCAAGTTCGGTTACTAGTCCCTCTAGGATTTTCCAGGTGTATATAATCATGTATCTCTCCCTCCTGCGTTCCAGGGAATACAGGTTTAGAAACCTCAAGCGTTCCCAGTAATGAGTGTTTTATCTCCGTTATGCGCGCCGTGAAAGTTCTCTGTACATTTTCTAGGTCGGCAATTTCACCTGCCTTGAAAGGTGCTGTTAGAGTGCAGCAATATTCCAGCCAGGAAAAGTGTACGGTAGGGTTATAATTGAAAGAATTAGAGGTAAGACAGAATGTAGGATTGCGGATGAGCAAGGAGGTTTCAGAGTGGGTAGGGGATGTGTAGATCAAGTGTTTACATTGAAGCATATATGTGAACAGTATTTAGATAAAGGTAGGGAAGTTTTTATTGCATTTATGGATTTATTATTATTATTATTATTATAATCAAGGGGAAGCGCTAAACCCGGAGGGATTTTACAGCGCCGGGGGGGGGGGGGATGTGGAAGGCATTCAGGCTTAATTCGGGGAACTGGAGCACAGATCCAATTCCCTAAATCAAGAGCCCCTCACCAACATCAAGGAACCTTCCTTGAGGGGCCATTTATGGATTTAGAAAAGGCATATGATAGAGTGGATAGAGGAGCAATGTGGCAGATGTTGCAAGTATATGGAATAGGTGGTAAGTTATTAAATGCTGTAAAGAGTTTTTATGAGGATAGTGAGGCTCAGGTTAGGGTGTGTAGAAGAGAGGGAGACTACTTCCCGGTAAAAGTAGGTCTTAGACAGGGATGTGTAATGTCACCATGGTTGTTTAATATATTTTATAGATGGGGTTGTAAAGGAAGTAAATGCTAGGGTGTTCGGGAGAGGGGTGGGATTAAATTTTGGGGAATCAAATTCAAAATGGGAATTGACACAGTTACTTTTTGCTGATGATACTGTGCTTATGGGAGATTCTAAAGAAAAATTGCAAAGGTTAGTGGATGAGTTTGGGAATGTATGTAAAGGTAGAAAGTTGAAAGTGAACATAGAAAAGAGTAAGGTGATGAGGATATCAAATGATTTAGATAAAGAAAAATTGGATATCAAATTGGGGAGGAGGAGTATGGAAGAAGTGAATGTTTTCAGATACATGTACTTGGGAGTTGACGTGTCGGCGGATGGATTTATGAAGGATGAGGTTAATCATAGAGTTGATGAAGGAAAAAAAGGTGAGTGGTGCGTTGAGGTATTTGTGGAGTCAAAAAACGTTATCTATGGAGGCAAAGAAGGGAATGTATGAAAGTATAGTAGTACCAACACTCTTATATGGGTGTGAAGCTTGGGTGGTAAATGCAGCAGCGAGGAGATGGTTGGAGGCAGTGGAGATGTCCTGTTTAAGGGCAATGTGTGGTGTAAATATTATGCAGAAAATTCGGAGTGTGGAAATTAGGAAAAGGTGTGGAGTTAATAAAAGTATTAGTCAGAGGGCAGAAGAGGGGTTGTTGAGGTGGTTTGGTCATTTAGAGAAAATGGATCAAAGTAGAATGACATGGAAAGCATATAAATCTATAGGGGAAGGAAGGCGGGGGTAGGGGTCGTCCTCGAAAGGGTTGGAGAGAGGGGGTAAAGGAGGTTTTGTGGGCAAGGGGCTTGGACTTCTAGCAAGCGTGCGTGAGCGTGTTAGATAGGAGTGAATGGAGACGAATGGTACTTGGGACCTGACGATCTGTTGGAGTGTGAGCAGGGTAATATTTAGTGAAGGGATTCAGGGAAACCGGTTATTTTCATATAGTCGGACTTGAGTCCTGGAAATGGGAAGTACAATGCCTGCACTTTAAAGGAGGGGTTTGGGATATTGGCAGTTTGGAGGGATATGTTGTGTATCTTTATGTGTGTATGCTTCTAAACTGTTATATTCTGAGCACCTCTGCAAAAACAGTGATAATGTGTGTGGTGAAAGTGTTGAATGATGATGAAAGTATTTTCTTTTTGGGTATTTTCTTTCTTTTTCTGGGTCACCCTGCCTCGGTGGGAGACGGCCGACTTGTTGAAAAAAAAAAAAAATAGGTATGTATAAGATTTATATGTAGGGTTTGCTACTATCCGCAGATTTAGTATTTGCGGCAGGTCCTTGGAGCATATCCCGTGCCGACTGGGGGGAAAGAACCTACTGTACTTAATAATCCATGTCTAGATCTTAAGTAGTCTTTAATCATTAGTATTAGTCAGCCTGAAATACCCCAGCATGTTAGTGGCTTTCTTTGTGCCTAACAATATTATTATATGTAAATCACACTTTCTATACTACACAAAGAAATACAGTGGACCCCCGCCTTACGATCACCTCCGAACTTGAACAATTATGTAAGTGTATTTTTGCAAGTGCTTTTGTACGTGTATTTTTGGGGGTCTGAAGCTGACTAATCTAATTTACAATATTCCTCATGGGAACAAATTCGTTCGGTAACGGCACCTGAACAGATTTCTGGAATGAATTAATATCGTAAGTCAGGGGTCCACTGTAGTATTGTTTGTATTTATCATCTGGGATAAATTCTGCTACCTATCATCTGGGACAAATTCTACTACCTATCATCTGGGACAAATTCTACTACCTATCATCTAGGACAAATTCTACTACCTATCATCTGGGAGAAATTCTAATACCTATACACATGCTAGAACATATATACACTGCAATAGAGAAAAAAGAAGTCCCACTGGGGATCTTCATTGACTTACGTAAAGCTTTTGATACAGTTGACCATGACTTGCTCCACGTAAAATTGTCACACTATGGTATAAGAGGGCACTCCCTCAACTACCTCAAGTCTTACCTCAGCAACAGAAGCCAATATGTGTACGCAAATGGGGCAAGCTCTTCCGCACAACCAATTACAGTTGGTGTCCCACAGGGAAGTGTCCTTGGCCCTCTTCTCTTTCTCCTATACATAAATGACCTACCAAATGCTTCGCAATTACTCAAACCCACACTTTTTGCAGATGACACTACATACGTCTTCTCTCACCCGAGCCCAGTCACGCTAGCCAATACTGTAAATACCGAATTACAGAAAATATCTACCTGGATGAGGACTAACTAACTTACACTAAACATTGACAAAACCTATTTCATTCAGTTTGGTAACAGAGCTACAGATGCCCCTCTTAACATAATGATAAATGGATCACCTATCACAAAACTAACAGAGGGAAAATTCTTAGGAATCCACCTTGATAATAGACTCAAATTTCATACACATATACAACAAATTTCTAAGAAAATTTCCAAGACTGTAGGCATACTATCGAAGATACGGTACTATGCTCCACAGTCAGCCCTCCTGGCCCTATATCACTCTCTTATTTACCCCTATCTCACCTATGGAATTTGTGCATGGGGCTCAACAACAATTAACCATCTCAGACCACTAATTACCCAACAAAAGGCTGCAGTTAGAATGATAACAAATTCTCACTACAGGCAGCACACTCCACCAATATTCAAAACACTCCACCTACTCACCATACAAAACATCCATACTTAATATTGCACCTATTACATACATAGAACACTTAACTCTGATATTAACCCTCCCCTCAAACATCTCCTTGCCAACCTCAACAGAACACATGACCATAACACAAGGCACAGATCACTCTTTGATGTTCCTCGTGTCCATCTCACGCAATGCAAAAAACTCAATGCACATAAAAGGCCCTAAAATCTGGATTCATTACCTGTAAATATAAAAGAAACACTACCTGTTTATAAATTCAAGTCTCTTCTCAAAGATCACTTACTCACCCAAAACCAAATAAATACTGAATAACTGAACCTTATAAATTGTATATCTTAAATGTTTCTCACAATTATATCACATAAATGTTAAACCTAAAACCCAATCTAACTTTATTATTTTTTAAATACACTACCTACCAGAATACTCCATTCTACTGAATGTACAACAATGCAAGCAACCATATGACCTGTCTTTGTAATACTCATTTGTGCTTTATAGTTATCTGTTTACAATAATGTTTTATCACTGATTTCATCATTGCTTAGTTAATCTTAAGTTAATTTTAAGCCAGCCCGTAATGCTATGCATATAAGTGGCTTTGGCATGCTGCTCTTACCTGTAGTTTTTTGTACCTCTGTATGTATGCTAAAATTACTAAATAAATAAACCTATCATCTGGGACAAATTTCACTGCCTATGATCTAGGATAAACTTTACGAACCATCATCCTCGGACTTTGGTGTGGTGTTGACGATGGAAGTGGCAGCAGAGGAGAGAGGCTGTAGGACTGTTCCCAAAATCTCATCGATGTTGGTCAATTTACCTGCCATGGAAATGTCAACAATAGTCAAAAGCTATTTTCAAGAAACACCTGAGTGAAGATGAGTTACATAAACAAACACCTGAGTGAAGATGAGTTACATAAACAAACACCTGAGTGAAGATGAATTACATAAACAAACACCTGAGTGAAGATGAGTTACATAAACAAACACCTGAGTGAAGATGAGTTACATTAATGAACACCTGAGTAAAGGTCTGCTACATAAACAAACACCTGAGTGAAGATGAGTTACATTAATGAACACCTGAGTGAAGATGAGCTACATTAACAAACACCTGAGTGAGGGTGAGTTACATTAACAAACACCTGAGTGAAGATGAGCTACATTAACAAACACCTGAGTGAAGATGAGTTACATTAACAAACACCTGAGTTAAGATGAGTTACATAAACAAACACCTGAGTGAAGATGAGTTACATTAACAAACACCTGAGTTAAGATGAGTTACATTAACAAACACCTGAGTGAAGATGAGTTACATTAACAAACACCTGAGTAAAGATCTGCTACATAAACAAACGCCAGAGTGAAGATGAGTTACATTAACAAACACCTGAGTTAAGATGAGTTACATAAACAAACACCTGAGTGAAGATGAGCTACATTAACAAACACCTGAGTTAAGATGAGTTACATAAACAAACACCTGAGTTAAGATGAGTTACATAAACAAACACCTGAGTTAAGATGAGTTACATTAACAAACACCTGAGTGAAGATGAGTTACATTAACAAACACCTGAGTGAAGATGAGTTACATTAACAAACACCTGAGTGAAGATGAGTTACATTAACAAACACCTGAGTGAAGATGAGTTACATTAACAAACACCTGAGTTAAGATGAGTTACATAAACAAACACCTGAGTGAAGATTAGCTACATTAACAAACACCTGAGTTAAGATGAGTTACATTAACAAACACCTGAGTGAAGATGAGTTACATTAACAAACACCTGAGTTAAGATGAGTTACATTAACAAACACCTGAGTTAAGATTAGTTACATTAACAAACACCTGAGTTAAGATGAGTTACATTAACAAACACCTGAGTGAAGATGAATTACATAAACAAACACCTGAGTGAAGATGAATTACATAAACAAACACCTGAGTGAAGATGAGTTACATAAACAAACACCTGAGTGAAGATGAGTTACATTAATGAACACCTGAGTAAAGGTCTGCTACATAAACAAACACCTGAGTGAAGATGAGTTACATTAATGAACACCTGAGTGAAGATGAGCTACATTAACAAACACCTGAGTGAGGGTGAGTTACATTAACAAACACCTGAGTGAAGATGAGCTACATTAACAAACACCTGAGTGAAGATCAGTTACATTAACAAACACCTGAGTTAAGATGAGTTACATAAACAAACACCTGAGTGAAGATGAGTTACATTAACAAACACCTGAGTTAAGATGAGTTACATTAACAAACACCTGAGTGAAGATGAGTTACATTAACAAACACCTGAGTAAAGATCTGCTACATAAACAAACGCCAGAGTGAAGATGAGTTACATTAACAAACACCTGAGTTAAGATGAGTTACATAAACAAACACCTGAGTGAAGATGAGCTACATTAACAAACACCTGAGTTAAGATGAGTTACATAAACAAACACCTGAGTTAAGATGAGTTACATAAACAAACACCTGAGTTAAGATGAGTTACATTAACAAACACCTGAGTGAAGATGAGTTACATTAACAAACACCTGAGTGAAGATGAGTTACATTAACAAACACCTGAGTGAAGATGAGTTACATTAACAAACACCTGAGTGAAGATGAGTTACATTAACAAACACCTGAGTTAAGATGAGTTACATAAACAAACACCTGAGTGAAGATTAGCTACATTAACAAACACCTGAGTTAAGATGAGTTACATTAACAAACACCTGAGTGAAGATGAGTTACATTAACAAACACCTGAGTTAAGATGAGTTACATTAACAAACACCTGAGTTAAGATTAGTTACATTAACAAACACCTGAGTTAAGATGAGTTACATTAACAAACACCTAAGTTAAGATGAGTTACATTAACAAACACCTGAGTTAAGATGAGTTACATTAACAAACACCTGAGTTAAGATGAGTTACATTAACAAACACCTGAGTGAAGATGAATTACATTAACAAACACCTGAGTTAAGATGAGTTACATTAACAAACACCTGAGTTAAGATGAGTTACATTAACAAACACCTGAGTGAAGATGAGTTACATTAACAAACACCTGAGTTAAGATGAGTTACATTAACAAACACCTGAGTGAAGATGAGTTACATTAACAAACACCTGAGTTAAGATGAGTTACATTAACAAACACCTGAGTTAAGATGAGTTACATTAACAAACACCTGAGTGAAGATGAGTTACATTAACAAACACCTGAGTGAAGATGAGTTACATTAACAAACACCTGAGTGAAGATGAGTTACATTAACAAACACCTGAGTTAAGATGAGCTACATTAACAAACACCTGAGTTACGATGAGTTACATTAACAAACACCTGAGTTACGATGAGTTACATTAACAAACACCTGAGTTACGATGAGTTACATTTACAAATAACGTTCAAGTCTCAATACTGTAAAATAATAAGTTTTATATATGCTGATCAGGTGTTACACAAATGTTATACATAATTATCCCCTCTATTATTATTCTCAAAAGAATATTGGGTTTATGTTGAAACATAGAGTGTAATTTGTTGTCAGCTGGGGACGGCTCTTGCTTCATAAGTTATACTCAAAAAATGGTAATAACACCACTGCAAACAAACCATAGAAATATACAGTGGACCCCCGGTTTACGATATTATTTCATTCCAGAAGTATGTTCAGGTGCCAGTACTGACCGAATTTGTTCCCATAAGGAATATTGTGAATTAGATTAGTCCATTTCAGACCCCCAAACATACACGTACAAACGCACTTACATAAATACACTTACATAACTGGTCGCATTGGGAGCTGATCGTAAACCAGGGGTCTACTGTACCTAGTTGGATGAATCTTATTGTAGCCAGTTGCCCAGTGGCTTACACACTGGCCTGGAGTTTTACCAGTCATTCTCCATGGGTTCAAATTCCACCTGTTCCATGGTCTGTTTCATAAGTTATAATTTTTTTTAAACGAGTTGATACTGTGTGATTATTTTCATAGTTCTGATAAGATACGATTATAATTGGTGTCATAATTACTGTTGTCATATTCATATGGGGAGCTAGTAACTTTCTCCTGGATAAATTACTAAATTTAAAAAGAAAAACTTTTGTTTTTCTCTTGGTGGGTTTGTTGAAAAAATAACAGGGAAGCACTAAATGCCCCACCATCAAAGTGGCTTTCTTTGTACTTAACAAATCAAAATTGTAATTACACATTGTAACCTTTGCAAAGAAATGAAAATTTTTATTCTTCATTCTTTTATTCTTTAAACCCATATGGATCATACAGTGACTGGGGAATGGGAGGTTAAATTCAAGGAAGGGAAAAGTAGTTAAAATTCTTTAGATCAAGATCCCCTTGTCAGCATCAATGCATCCCTCCATTCCCTTGAATGAAGTACTCAGAGAAGGAGAGAAAGAAACGTGACAACCACATAGTACTACATACCAATGAACAGAGACAGATTTCGTCTTGCTCGTTCTCTTAGGGATTTCTTCTTTTCTTCGGCATTCTCTTCATTTTCGTCTTCCATTTTCTCCTCCTCTTCGACTTTACCATCCTGGATACTTGACTCACTGTTTACCTTTGCCTCCTCTTCTGGAGGAGGAGAGTAACCCATCACCTCCTCCATCTTGTCAAAGTTATCCTCCATGCCATTACTCAAGAGGTTGTCAATATCTTCTGTGAAGCTGATGAAGTTGGGGTTTTTCATTCTAGGCATCTCTGGACTGCTGGGCCATTCAAATCCCTCTGTTTCAACTTGAGTGTCATAGGGGTCAGAATATCCATATGCTGATGGCTTCTTGCGAGACAACTCCGGACTGCTGGGCCACTCGAAGTTGTACTCCTCCTCTGTCTCTTCAGCCACTTGTGGCATGTGAGACTTGGAGGCATCGCCATTTTCGTCTGACCATGCCAACTCTGTCTCTGTCTCGCTTTCGTAGGCATTGTGGTAAACTGTTTTCCTGGGGAGCTCTGGGCTGTTCTCTGGCCATATGAAGCCATTTTTTTCTTCCTGTGTATTTTGCTCACCTTGGTTTATCCTTCTTACTAATGTACAATTCTGGACTCCCAGAAGGCCAAGTGAAAGTATCTTGCTCCTCCTGTTCAACCTTTTTATTAATGTGCAAGACAGGACTACCAGACGGCCACTCAAATGTAGCTAGCTCACTGGCTGAGTCTGCAGTATCATCCAGCTTCTTCCTTGGAAGTTCTGGACTTCCTGACTGCCATTCAAATGGCTCAAGGGAGCTACTCTTTTCAATATTTCCCTTGGAGCTGCTCCTACTGGCACCTGTCTGTGTAGGAGTATCATTTTCGATGTTCTGGTAGCGAGGTGCTCTAGAGAGTGGTGGGCTCTCGCTGGGCCACTCAAAAGTACCCAACTCAGAAACTGATTTATTGGATGCTGCCAACTTGTCACATTTCTTGTACAGTTCTGTGAGGTCTGTTTTTGAGGCAGAACTGTCAACCGGCCAGGAGAATGGCTTCAATTCTTCATCACCATCCTCGTCTACATTATCACATGGTGATGTCACCTGCAAATTCGTGTCTGAGTTAGTTCTGGAGACATGCTCCTTACCATCTGGACTAGTTCTAGTTCCCAGTTCCTCCAGCTTTGGTTTCTCTTCACTGAGGTTAACAGGGAACTTGCTGAGTGAGGATCTAGATTTCTTCATGGACCGGGACTTAGTGAGGGAGAAGAAATGACCTTCCTCACCTGCACTTTCACTGGAGTCATCTGAAGTGCTGGAGGACTCAGAGTCACTAGAGATGGACCGATCACCTGCATTCTTGTCTTTAAATTGTTTTATGCTGCTACTAGATGTTCTAAATTTGTCACTAGATTTTGTTTTTGAAAGATTACTGGAACTGTGGTTGCTCAAAGTTTTCTTAACACCAATTTTACTGGAGGAGCCACTCCTACTGCTCTCACCAATGTCTATGTCAGGTCCAAGTGATAATTTCTTTTCTCCTAGAATGCTGGACCTAGAGCTGCTCCTGGATTTTTCTATCTCCCCCATACCAGAACGGGAGTTGTTTCCTGAGAGGGATTTAGCCAGGTTCGAAGAAGAGCTGTTGCGTGAGGTAGACTCCACTGTAGCCTGTGAGCTGTTCCGTGACCTGCGGCCAACTAAATTGGATGAAGAATTGTTGCAGGAGCGATTACTCTCCAACACATTGTCTGAGGAACCCCTCTTAATCACCCGTGGTGAAGTGCGGGACGAAGGACGGCTCTGGTTCTCTCCCGATGACCCAAGAGCCTCATCCCTGGTGGTCTGCCGCCTTCTACACTTAAGAACAACAGTAACAACAGGAACTTCTTCCTCA
The DNA here is from genome assembly GCF_026875155.1 of Cherax quadricarinatus. Taxonomy (NCBI): domain Eukaryota; kingdom Metazoa; phylum Arthropoda; class Malacostraca; order Decapoda; family Parastacidae; genus Cherax; species Cherax quadricarinatus. The sequence goes on from NC_069452.1 coordinate 10,037,370, forward strand.
CTGTCTGAGGAAGATGAGTTTGATGTGGATGTCTTGCTGGCCTGGGGAGACTGGCGAAAGTGACGCATAGATCCACTACGCCTCATGGCATCCACCATTCCCTTGGAATGTCTCCTCTCCACCACCTTTGTTTTGGACAATGTCTTTTCCAATGGAACCTTGTCATCACGTTTGTCTTCCTCATCACTACTCGATTCGTCCTCCTCCACAACTTTGGTCTGTGATGATGTTTTAGAGAGGTCCGATCCAGACCCTCGTGATCGCTGTCGACCAACTTCTTCCACTTTAGGACCTGGTCTGGTTCTAATACTTCCAGTTGGAGGCCTGTGACTGCTTTTACTATCATCTTCATTTCCTCTTTGTCTTCTTAATCTTCTCAATTCCTCCCTCTTCTCCTCTTGCTGTCTCCTCATGACATCTGTATCATTTGGCTTGATGTCCATATTCAAGACAGATTTCCTACAGTCTTTGTTAGCTATACCCAAATCACCTTTCCTTTCAGAAGCTGGCAAGGCAGCAGAAGTCTTGTTAGCACCAAGGACGGGGGAACGGGGCGGGAGTGGCGAAGTGGATTTGAGACTGCCATCACCCACACTTAAGTTGCCTCGAGAGCATGTGGTTGCTGTGGTAGTGGCTGAGGTGACTGTTGTGGTTGCTGTGGTAGTGGCTGAGGTGACTGTTGTGGTTGCTGTGGTAGTGACTCTGGTGACTGCTGTTGTTACTGGGGCTTCTTCCTTGTCTCTCAGCCATTTAGAAGTAGTGGAAGAGGCAGGTAAACTGTCTGTTGTGGATGTGGAAAATCTTGTTGATAGCTTGAAGGGTGGTGGTGCAGCTAGACCACTGGTCACTGATGTTGTTGGCTTGCTGGGTAAGGCTGGCACAGCTGCTAAATGCCTGAAGGCTCTGGAAGTTGTGCTGGGAGAAGAGGTGGTAGTTAAGGTAGAGGTGGTAGTCGATTTAGAATAAGTAGTTGTGGAATCTTTTGTCTTATCTGTATCAAGTCTATCATTAACCTTTTGGTCTTCTTCATCAGAGCTTTCAGCCGCAGAGCTGAAATCTGCTGGAGCTTTGTTCTTCAAGTTGTCATTGGGAGTGAGGACAGGAAAAACTCTCACAGCATTTGGAGATGGAGGTTCTGCGCTCTTACCCTCATCTTTGGTCAGCTTATTGATAGTATCTTTGCATACTGGTTTAGCTGTCTCAACCTCCTTAGAAGTGTTAATATCATGGCTCAAACTGGAAACTGGGACATTCTCTGACAAATTGTTGAGGTCACGTGTCCTAGCCCTGGTGGATGTGGTGGTTTCAGCGGAATTACCATAAACACGACTGCGCCAACCAGATCCACTTCCTGTATCACTGCCCAAAAAGCTGTTTTCTCTGCTATATGTTGGTCTATAGTTTCCTGTGGTACTGTTGGGTTCGGTGTCCTTCATATAGCTGTTGCTACGGCTATAACTATATCGACTCGTATAGTTGCCAGACCCAGAGCCATATCCAGACCCATACCCGGACCTGTTGAGTTCGGAGCCATAGCCCGACTTAGCATCCGAATTGTAGCCCGATCGATCGAAGTTCGTACTGCTTGTCAGTCGAGAAGTGTAAGCTGTGCCTCCAGGTGACCTCCCACCACTTTCTGAGCGGGAAGAGTCTCGGGAGAGCCTACTGGGAGGAAGACTGGTGGGGGTAGAGAGGTTGTTGTTGTAGATGCTGGAGGATGGAGCTGCTGCTGCAGTGTTGGTGGTGCTTGAGGAATTGTTGCTGGTGGTCGTAGCCAAGGAAGTTGGCCTTATCCTGGTACTGGGGGAGGAAGGCTTCGACTCATCAAACTTAGAAGAGAGTGTCCCCACTGCCGACGGTGATGATGACCCCTTGGAAGCAGTGGTGTCGGCAGTGTAGCCAGACCTGTAGCTCCCACCTCCTGTAAACAAACACAAAGTTGTACACATATAAAAAACTCTATGAACAATCATGCTATATATATCTTTCTCTCTCAACACACCAGCCGTATCCCACCGAGGCGGGGTGGCCCGAAAGGAAAAATGAAAGTTTCTCCCTTTACATTTAGTAATATATACAGGAGAAGAGGTTACTAGCCCCTTGCTCCCGGCATTTTAGTCGCCTCTTACAACATGCATGGCTTATGGAGGAAGAATTCTTTTCCACTTCTCCATGGAGATAAGAGGAAATAAAGAAGAACAAGAACTAGAAAGAAAATAGAAGAAAACCCAGAGGGGTGTGTATATATATGCTGGTACATGTATGTGTAGAGTGACCTAAGTGTAAGTAGAGTTTACCTGGAGAGAGTTCCGGGGGTCAACGCCCCCACAGCCCAGTCTGTGACCAGGCCTCCTGGTGGATCAGAGCCTGATCAACCAGGCTGTTACTGCTGGCTGCACGCAAACCAACGTACGAGCCACAGCCCGGCTGGTCAGGAACCGACTTTAGGTGCTTGTCCAGTGCCAGCTTGAAGACTGCCAGGGGTCTGTTGGTAATCCCCCCTGTTTATGAGACAGAAAAAAGGACACCAACAATCCTACCATCATGTAAAACAATTACAGGTTTTCGTTGTACACTCGTAGTACCTCCCTGGGTGGTTGTTGTCTACCAACCTACTACCACAGGATGGTAGTACCTCCCTGGGTGGGTTGTTGTCTACCAACCCTACTACCACAGGATGGTAGTACCTCCCTGGGTGGTTGTTGTCTACCAACCTACTACCACAGGATGGTAGTACCTCCCTGGGTGGTTGTTGTCTACCAACCTACTACCACAGGATGGTAGTACCTCCCTGGATGGTTGCTGTCTACCAACCTACTACCACAGGATGGTAGTACCTCCCTGGGTGGTTGTTGTCTACCAACCTACTACCACAGGATGGTAGTACCCCCCTGGAGGGTTTTGCTGTCTACCAACCTACTACCACAGGATGGTAGTACCTCCATGGATGGTTGCTGTCTACCAACCTACTGCCACAGGATGGTAGTACCTCCCTGGATGGTTGTTGTCTACCAACCTACTACCACAGGATGGTAGTACCTCCCTGGATGGTTGCTATGGAAAATTTTATAGGGTGCTTACCTGTATGTACCTCAACATTATATACATACCAGTAATCTCATTGGGAGACAACCATATTGTTTACCGTAGTCACCCCGTGTAGACATGTGAGAAAACTTAACCACCCCTGGTCACGGCAGGTGGTCCCTTCGACCTCACAATCTTATCCATATCTATCCAAGACCAGTATGGATTGGATAGCACCCACAAGTACGGTGCTACTAATTAATTGTGGACTGTATAGATTATATTAGTGTAACTGAATGAAGGGGGGGGGGGTAGGTTACACATGGATATATCCATCAAGGAAAACCACTTGTACATAATCTCTCCACTTACCAGATATTCTCTGGTGGTCACTTGATGTAGCTGGATCACTCATAACCTATCCAATTACAACATACCTAACTGGCCAGTATCAGTCTGCTATAACTAGAAGGGTTACTTAACTGTGGGTGATTGATACTCCTTATTTCCTCCATTCACCATCTCATTTCGATGTTCTGCTACACCGACACGGTTCTCATTCCAGCAGGACGAGGTACCCATCGGTTTGTCCCGGTTTAGAAGTCGTGCTTCCATAAAGCTTCCCTATCCTCGGTACGAGAATCACACATTCACTCGGAGCAGGGCGATCTATTTCACATCCCGCATTCTCTTAACTCAATGTTATTATCACTGATTACATTACCATTCACAAGACGATTTAACATCTCATAATTATTATACACATTAGAGGTCACTCCATTAAGATCTGAGGCCGATGAGCGAGGATTAACACACTGGTATTTCCCCTGGACACACACCATGGCCGTGCACCAGTCACACCCCGTCAAACCATTATTCACTAATTTTACCACCCTTTTACGGTGGTGCTGTATAGTCCTTGTGGCTTAGCGCTTCTTTTTGATTATAATAATAATAATTTTACGGTGGTCCCGTAAATCACGTTCCCTCACTCTTCACCAGGAACAGTTACGACACTTCCTATTATGAAATGAGGCCTATATTAATCCTTAGGCCGCCGTGAATGCCAATTTCGTGGTTCCATGCTTTCCCAGCCTCCTCACCACATTCAAAACACTTCCGCCACCCCAATGGCCCGAGTCGCCCCAAACCCCCGCACATCCGCGCATGCGCAAAGGGAACTCTTGGTTCTACCCTATTGTCAAATACATTTTTGACTCACATCAACACATCAAACACCTACCAGGCGCCACAGCTTTGGAAAATCAAAAATTTTCCACAGTTGCTGTCTACCAACTACTACTACATATTATATATATATATATTATATATATATATATATTATATTATATATATATATATATATATATATATATATGTGTGTGTGTGTGTGTGTATTTTATTTTATGTTATTCAATTTTTGATACATGCTTCAATCACATTTATGAAAAATTACATTATACAGAGGAGCTTTATAAGAGCTGACTGTATTTTCAATTCTGATACTATTCTGACTCATGGAAGGTAACATGTAGCAATAAATGTACAGTATAATGAAGTTTAAAAACTGTAGTGTAAAGCACCCTTCTGGCAAGACAGTGATGGAGTGAATGATGGTGAAAGTTTTTCTTTTTCGAGCCACCCTGCCTTGGTGGGAATAGGCCGGTGTGTTAATAAAAAAAAATATAATGAAGACACACATGCAATGTATTGGAAACTTTGAATTAGGAGACATTTCTAAGTACAATGATGATGTCTCACATTGATTTGTAAGAGGGCAGATTAAATGGACATTAACAGTATATCAATTATTAATACCTGTGCCAGAACTATAGCCGGTTTTGTTGACATCTGAGGAGTATCCGGTTGGCAGGCGTTCCTGAGATGCTGAGAGGTCCCTGGTGAGTGCTGCTCTATATGATACTGTGGGTACACCAGCAGTGTTGCTGCTGCTGCTGCTGCCATACCTCCCACTGCTGTATGTGGGTGTACTCAGCTGTAACATCATAAGTAAAAGTTACTATCGTAAACATCGATATTATTATTATTATTTCAGTGCACCGGCCACCTCCCACCAAGGTAGGGTGACCTAAACAAAATGTTTTTTCTTTTCATATTTAGTTACATTACTGTTATTAATTATATATTATTGTTGTTGCTTTTATTAGTGAATTATATTAGTTCCAATTAAAACATGTACAGACATGTTTTAAATAAAACACTATTAAAAATTGTATTCGTGTCCAAATTATACACCATAAATTTGGGGAAGACTAAGCATCAGCTATCACTGCATGTCAAATCCTGTCTGAACACACCATAGGTAAGGTTATTGTTGTTTGAGAAAGGCCTACTGTCCCTTGATATAGAACACCTAAGCTCCAGCTCTCTTGGGAATGATTACAAGGATCCCAATGGGAATAAGTTACTTTGACTCCCCCTACTTACCTCTACCACTACTACCTGCACTACCAACATTACCTCTACCACTACTACCTGCACTACCAACATTACCTCTACCACTACTACCTGCACTACCAACATTACCTCTACCACTACTACTTGCACTACCAGCATTACCTCTACCACTACTACCTGCACTACCAACATTACCTCTACCACTACTACCTGCACTACCAACATTACCTCTACCACTACTACTTGCAATACCAGCATACCTCTACCACTAACTACCTGCACTACCAACATTACCTCTACCACTACTACCTGCACTACCAACATTACCTCTACCACACTACCTGCACTACCAACATTACCTCTACCACTACTACCTGCACTACCAACATTACTCTACCACTACTACCTGCACTACCAACATTACCTCTACCACTTACTACTTGCACTACCACATTACCTCTACCACTACTACTTGCACTACCAACATTACTCTACCACTACTACCTGCACTACCAACAATTACCTCTACCACTACTACTGCACTACCAACATTACCTCTACCACTACTACCTGCACTACCACATTACCTCTAACCATATACCTTGCACTACCAACTTACTCTACCACTCTACTTGCACTACCAACATTACCTTACCACTACTACTTGCACTACCAACATTACCTCTACACTATTACTGCACTCCAACATTACCTCTATCCACTACTACTGCACTACCAACATTACCTTACCACTACTACTTGCTACCACATTACCTCTACACTACTCTTGCACTACCAACATTACCTCTACCACTACTACCTGCACTACCAACATTACCTTACCTACTACCTGCACTACCACATTACCTCTACCACTACTACCTGCACTACCAACATTACTCTACCATACTACTTGCATACCAGCATTACCTCTACCATACTACTGCTACCAACATTACCTCTACACTACTACCTGCACTCAACATTACTTACCACTACTACCATGCACTACCAACGATTACCTCTACCTATTACTACCTGCCTACCAACTGTATTACGCCTTACCCACTACTACCTGCACTACCCAAACAATTACGTCACCATCTGAACACTCACTACCTGCTACAATACTGCAACATGTACCTCTACCCAGCAATATATGCACTTACCAACATTACCTTCTCTACCTACTGTACTGCACTACAACAGTACTCTAACCCTACTATCCTGCACTACCAAACATTTGACCTCTATCCACTACTACTTGCCAACTACCAACTTCTATAACCTCATACCACTACTACTGCACTACCAAGCATTACTTACCACTACTACCTGCTCTACCAACATTACCTCTACCCCCTACTACCTTTCACTACCAACATTACCTCTACCACTACTACTTGCACTACCAGCATTACCTCTACCACTATACCTGCACTACCAACATTACCTCTACCACTACTACTTGCACTACCAACATTACCTCTACCCCTAAATACCTGCCCCTACCAACATTACTCTACCACTACTACCTGCACTCCAACATTACTCTACCACTACTACCTGCACTACCAAAAATTACCTCTACCACTACTACCTTTCACTACCAACATTACCTTCTACCACTACTACCTGCACTCCCAGCATTACCTCTACCACTACTACCTGCACTACCAACATTACCTCTACCACAAACTACCTGCACTACCAACATTACCTCTACCACTACTACCTGCACTACCAACATTACCTCTACCACTATACTTGCACTACCAGCATTACCTCTACCACTACTACTTTGCATACCAACATTACCTCTACCACTACTACTTGCACTACCAACATTCCCTCTACCACTATTTCCTGCACTACCAACATTACCTCTACCACTACTACCTGCACTACCAGCATTACCTCTACCACTACTACTTGCACTACCAGCATTACCTCTACCACTACCACTTACACTACCAGCATTATCTCTACCACTACTACTTACACTACCAACATTACCTCTACCATATACTTGCACTACCAACATTACCTCTACACTACTACTTGCAACTACCAGCATTACCTCTACCATACTACCTTTTGTTTCCAGCTTACCTCTACCACTACTACCTGCACTACCAGCATTACCTCTACCACTACCACTTCCAATACCAGCATTACCTCTACCACTACCACTTACACTACCAGCATTACCTCAACCACAATTTCTCCACTTCCTTCTTCCTCTATGTGTCCCATTCCTGTCACCCTCTATAAAGATATTAACTAACACCCTCTTCTATATATGCTGGCTCCCTCACCTTCATGTGTTAATATAACTTGTAAATGGTCCAAGTTAGATGGAAAAGTTATCATGACCTTCTCTTAGGTGCAGGTTATTTGTGTATGTAGGGTAAGTGCCTTTATGTGTACCTGTACCTAAATAAACTTAATTCTTAATTGTATATCACCGAATTTGATTTACTACCTTTTTTATTAGCCAATCTTGTCCCTGGATATTAAAAGTGGCACCCAAGATGGATACTAGTGGTGCTTGAAGTGCCAAGAAGAATAAATGCAAAATTATAAGCAAAATATTGAGATCTTAGATATGGTTAAAGGTTGCACGTATGTGGTGCAGATGACCTGTCCTCTAAGTCTAGATGAAGCAACAATTTGTACAATTAGAAAATGAGATCGAGCTTCTGCAATGAGTAATCCACGTTGCGACCGCCTAAAATGAATGACAACGAAGTCCGTATGGGTGAATAAAACAGAAAATTTAATAAATCCATTGGTTGAGCAAACAAAGATGTCCCCCTATATGGGATAAGTCGCTGTCATACCATAAAACAGAGTCCCATAACTCAATTGGTAGCGCCCTCATTTCCCACACTGAGGTCTGTAGTGTGATCCCCGGTACGGGCGGAAACATTAGGACATGTTTCCTTAAGACACCTGCTGTCCATGTTCACCTAGCAGTAAAATAGGTACCTGGGTGTTAGCTGACTGGTGTGGGTCACCATCCTGGGGACAAAACTGACATAATTTGGAGGAAATGCTCAACATAACTAGGTACTTTCTATACAGTAGTATGTCAATGATGTCAGCTATGGTCTGTATACCTTGTACATGTACTTGTATACCTTGTACATGTACTAGTAGAAATAAAGATTACCATTATAAGGACAGCCTTGTACCAACACAAGGACCACAGTCCTGCCACAACTATAGCCAACTCTCTCTACACACTTTAAGACCAACAGGTACTGCGCCACTAACTAGGCTTTCATATTACATCACTGCATATTTTTGTATTATTACTCAAAATGAAATTATCATTTAAAAACTTTTGGCTATTTTTTGGATGTTACATTATTCTTATAATCAACAGCTGTGACAGATGTTACATTATTATTATTATTATTATTATTATTATTATAAAGAACTGTGACAGATGTTACATAATAATCGTTTAAAAACTTTTGGCTAATTTTTGGAGGTCTCGAGAACCTAACCTCATTTTACTCATATGTTTTTCAGTCTGGTTAAAACAATACCAGTTAGTTCAATAACTTTATTATGCACCTAAGTAAGAAAGTAAGTTTATTCAGGTATACACAAGTACAGTTACATTGATTATCATACATAGCAGCATATGTGTAGAGAACCTGGGATAACACAAAAAAGTCAGAATGACATAACCCAAAAAAGTCAAAATGACATAACCCCAAAAAGCCAGAGTGACATAACCCAAAAAAGTCAGACAAAGTGACTTATTTTCATGCTGTGGATGGTAGTCAGTAGATTACAGAGGTACATAATGGGTCCAGGGACTGGTCCACATAATGGGTCCAGGGACTGGTCCACATAATGGGTCCAGGGACTGGTCCACATAATGGGTCCAGGACTGGGCCCCATAATGGGTCCAGGGACTGGTCCACATAATGGGTCCAGGGACTGGTCCACATAATGGGTCCAGGGACTGGTCCACATAATGGGTCCAGGGACTGGTCCACATAATGGGTCCAGGGACTGGTCCACATAATGGGTCCAGGGACTGGTCCACATAATGGGTCCAAGGGACTGGTCCACATAATGGGTCCAGGGACTGGTCCACATAATGGGTCCAGGAACTGGGCCACATAATGGGTCCAGGGACTGGTCCCCATAATGGGTCCAGGGACTGGTTTCCCCATAATGGGTCCAGGGAACTGGGCCACATAATGGGTCCAGGGACTGGTCCACATAATGGGTCCGGGACTGGTTCACATAATGGGTCCAGGGACTGGTCCACATAATGGGTCTAGGGACTGGTCCACATAATGGGTCCAGGGACTGGTCCACATAATGGGTCCAGGGACTGGTCCACATAATGGGTCTAGGGACTGGTCCACATAATGGGTTTCCCGGGATGGTCCACATAATGGGTCCAAAGATGGTCCACATAATGGGTCCAGGGACTGGGCCACATAATGGGTCCAGGGACTGGGCCACATAATGGGTCCAGGGACTGGTCCACATAATGGGTCCACGGACTGGGCCACATAATGGGTCCAGGGACTGGGCCACATAATGGGTCCAGGGCTGGTCCACATAATGGGTCCAGGGATGGGCCACATAAGGGGTCAGGGACTGGGCCACATAATGGGTCCAGGGACTGGGCCACATAATGGGTCCAGGGACTGGGCCACATAATGGGTCCAGGGACTGGGCCACATAACGGGTCCAGGCACTGGGCCAATAATGGGTCCAGGGACTGGTCCACATAATGGGTCCAGGGGCTGGTCCACATAATGGGTCCAGGGACTCGGCCACATAATGGGTCCAGGGACTGGTCCACATAATGTCTGCACTCTGAAGGAGTCCTTGATGTGGTAAATACAGTGCCTGTACTCTGAAGGAGTCCTTGAGGTGGTAAATACAGTGCCTGTACTCTGAAGGAGTCCTTGAGGTGGGAAGTACAGTGCCTGCACTCTGAAGGAGTCCTTGAGGTGGTAAGTACAGTGCCTGTACTCTGAAGGAGTCCTTGAGGTGGTAAATACAGTGCCTGTACTCTGAAGAAGTCCTTGAGGTGGTAAATACAGTACCTGTACTCTGAAGGAGTCCTTAAGGTGGGAAGTATAGTACCTGTGCTCTGAAGGAGACCTTGAGGTGGGAAGTACAGTGCCTGTACTCTGAAGGAGTCCTTGAGGTGGGAAGTACAGTGCCTGTACTCGGAAGGAGTCCTTGAGGTGGTAAATACAGTACTTGTACTCTGAAGGAGTCCTTGAGGCGGGAAGTACAGTGCCTGTACTCGGAAGGAGTCCTTGAGGTGGTAAGTACAGTGCCTGTACTCTGAAGGAGTCCTTGAGGTGGTAAATACAGTGCCTGTACTCTGAAGGAGTCCTTGAGGTGGTAAATACAGTACCTGTACTCTGAAGGAGTCCTTGAGGTGGGAAGTATAGTACCTGTACTCTGAAGGAGTCCTTGAGGTGGGAAGTACAGTGCTTGTACTCTGAAGGAGTCCTTGAGGTGGTAAGTACAGTGCCTTTACTCTGAAGGAGTCCTTAAGGTGGTAAGTACAGTGCCTGTACTCTGAAGGAGTCCTTGTGGTACGAAGTACAGTGCCTGTACTCTGAAGGAGTCCTTGAGGTGGTAAGTACAGTGCCTGTACTCTGAAGGAGTCCTTGTGGTACGAGGTACAGTGCCTGCACTCTGAAGGAGTCCATGAGGTTGGAAGTACAGTGCCTGTACTCTGAAGGAGTCCTTGAGGTGGGAAGTACAGTGCCTGTACTCTGAAGGAGTCCTTGAGGTGGGAAGTACATGCCTGTACTCTGAAGGAGTCCTCGAGGTGGGAAGTACAGTGCCTGTACTCTGAAGGAGTCCTTGAGATGGGAAGTACAGTGCCTGTACTCTGAAGGAGTCCTCGAGGTGATAAGTACAGTGCTTGTACTCTGAAGGAGTCCTTGAGGTGGGAAGTACATGCCTGTACTCTGAAGGAGTCCTCGAGGTGGGAAGTACAGTGCCTGTACTCTGAAGGAGTCCTTGAGATGGGAAGTACAGTGCCTGTACTCTGAAGGAGTCCTCGAGGTGATAATTACAGTGCCTGCACTCTGAAGGAGTCCTGGAGGTGGTAAGTACAGTGCCTGCACTCTGAAGGAGTCCTGGAGGTTGGAAGTACAGTGCGTGCACTCTGAAGGAGTCCATGAGGTGATAATTACAGTGCCTGCACTCTGAAGGAGTCCTGGAGGTGGGAAGTACAGTGCCTGCACTCTGAAGGAGTCCTGGAGGTGGGAAGTAGAGTGCCTGCACTCTGAAGGAGTCCTGGAGGTGGGAAGTACAGTGCCTGTGCTCTGAAGGAGTCCTTGAGGTGGGAAGTACAGTGCCTGCACTCTGAAGGAGTCCTTGAGGTGGGAAGTACAGTGCCTGTACTCTGAAGGAGTCCTTGAGGTGGTAAGTACAGTGCCTGTACTCTGAAGGAGTCCTTGAGGTGGTAAGTACAGTGCCTGCACTCTGAAGGAGTCCTGGAGGTGGGAAGTACAGTGCCTGCACTCTGAAGGAGTCCTTGAGGTGGTAAGTATAGTGCCTGCACTCTGAAGGAGTCCTTGAGGTGGGAAGTACAGTGCCTGCACTCTGAAGGAGTCCTTGAGGTGGGAAGTACAGTGCCTGCACTCTGAAGGAGTCCTTGAGGTGGTAGGTACAGTGCCTGCACTCTGAAGGAGTCCTGGAGGTGGGAAGTACAGTGCCTGCACTCTGAAGGAGTCCTTGAGGTGGTAGGTACAGTGCCTGCACTCTGAAGGAGTCCTGGAGGTGGGAAGTACAGTGCCTGCACTCTGAAGGAGTCCTGGAGGTGGTAAGTACAGTGCCTGCACTCTGAAGGAGTCCTGGAGGTGGTAAGTACAGTGCCTGCACTCTGAAGGAGTCCTGGAGGTGGGAAGTACAGTGCCTGCACTCTGAAGGAGTCCTGGAGGTGGTAAGTACAGTGCCTGCACTCTGAAGGAGTCCTGGAGGTGGTAAGTACAGTGCCTGCACTCTGAAGGAGTCCTGGAGGTGGTAAGTACAGTGCCTGCACTCTGAAGGAGTCCTGGAGGTGGTAAGTACAGTGCCTGCACTCTGAAGGAGTCCTGGAGGTGAGAAGTACAGTGCCTGCACTCTGAAGGAGTCCTGAAGGTGAGAAGTACAGTGCCTGCACTCTGAAGGAGTCCTGGAGGTGGGAAGTACAGTGCCTGCACTCTGAAGGAGTCCTGGAGGTGGGAAGTACAGTGCCTGCACTCTGAAGGAGTCCTGGAGGTGGGAAGTACAGTGCCTGCACTCTGAAGGAGTCCTGGAGGTGGTAAGTACAGTGCCTGCACTCTGAAGGAGTCCTGGAGGTGGGAAGTACAGTGCCTGCACTCTGAAGGAGTCCTGGAGGTGGGAAGTACAGTGCCTGCACTCTGAAGGAGTCCTGGAGGTGGTAAGTACAGTGCGTGCACTCTGAAGGAGTCCTGGAGGTGGGAAGTACAGTGCCTGCACTCTGAAGGAGTCCTGGAGGTGGGAAGTACAGTGCCTGCACTCTGAAGGAGTCCTGGAGGTGGGAAGTACAGTGCCTGCACTCTGAAGGAGTCCTGGAGGTGGTAAGTACAGTGCCTGCACTCTGAAGGAGTCCTGGAGGTGGGAAGTACAGTGCCTGCACTCTGAAGGAGTCCTGGAGGTGGGAAGTACAGTGCCTGCACTCTGAAGGAGTCCTGGAGGTGGTAA
>NC_069452.1:10055530-10095834 GCF_026875155.1 Cherax quadricarinatus
GAAGCTTACCGTACCGTCTCTCTCCTTCAGGAAAAAGGTATTTTCACACAAGATACTAGCTAACACCCCCAGTGGTATATATACACACTGGTGAACCAACAGCTATGCTCGAAATCCCCCCTCACCTCTACTACCACGGGGTATATTTACACTAAACACTTGTACTTCCCATCCTAAATTCTGAGAATTTACTCTTAAGCCCTAAGGAACTCAAGTATACCCGAAACCCTGAAAGACGAGTGAAGTTTAGGTGACCATAAAGAGTCTAAAATGGCTCACGAAGTCGCAGTGACACGACTGTAAACAAACCACGGAACGGGTGGGATTTGAAGCCATGGCGAGCGAGTCTTAAAACTCCAGGCCAGTGCGTAACCCCAGTACCACGGAACAGGTGGGATTTGAAGCCGCTAATAGCGAGTGAGTCGTAAGATTCCAGGCCAGTGCGTAAGCCCAGTACCAGGCCAGCTGGCCACGATTTCGTCAGCCCAAAATACTTTGCATAACCCTAGGTCTTTCTACATGCATTCACGTATCACACACTCCTGTATATACAATGTATCGATGTGGAAACAAGCTTGAATTTTAATTAAATTACCGCGACTGGAATAATTAATATATATATATTTCTACCAGTACATGTACAAGGTATACAAGTACATGTACAAGGTATACAAGTACATGTACAAGGTATACAAGTACATGTACAGTATACAAGTACATGTACAAGGTATACAAGTACATGTACAAGGTATACAAGTACATGTACAAGGTATACAAGTACATGTACAAGGTATACAAGTACATGTACAAGGTATAAAGTACATGTACAAGGTATACAAGTACATGTACAAGGTATACAAGTACATGTACAAGGTATACAAGTACATGTACAAGGTATACAGACCATAGCTGACATCAATGACATACTACTATATAGAAAGTCCCTTGTTATGGAGAGGATTTCCCGCAAATTAGGTCAAGTTTTGTCCCAGGATGCGACCCACACCAGTTCACTAACACCCAGGTACCTATTTTATACTGATGAGTGAACATGGACAACGGGTGTCTTAAGGAAACACGTCCCTAATGTTTTCCAGCCGTACCGGGGATTCGATCTCCGGACCTGTGTGAGATGAGTGCGCTAGCGAACGAGCTACGGGACATCATATATCCCGTATGTGTGTGTGTGCGCAATATTTATATATATATATATATATATATTTATATATATATATATATATATATATATATAATAATTTTTTTATTATCACACTGGCCGATTCCCACCAAGGCAGGGTGGCCCGAAAAAGAAAAACTTTCACCATCATTCACTCCATCACTGTCTTGCCAGAAGGGTGCTTTACACTACAGTTTTTAAACTGCAACATTAACACCCCTCCTTCAGAGTGCAGGCACTGTACTTCCCATCTCCAGGACTCAAGTCCGGCCTGCCGGTTTCCCTGAACCCCTTCATAAATGTTACTTTGCTCACACTCCAAAATATATATATATATATATATATATATATATATATATATATATATATATATATATATATATATATATATATATATATATATAATATTGTCAGGCTTCCTGCATGCATAATCAAGTGTCATTCACTTCTGTACAATGTATCATGTGGAATTAATTTTTTTTAATTTGAGATACACGTATAAGATCTTTGTATATGGTATTCAGGAGGGAGTGATACATGATAATATGTACTTGGGAAATCCTAGAGGGATTAGTACCAAACTTGCACACGAAAATCACTCCTGTGAGAGCATATAACTCGACAGGAGATGGAACATTCCTCCGATGAAAACCAGGGGCGCCATGAGTACACTGAGACAACACAATAAGTGTCCGGGGCCCAAGATTGTTTAATTGCCTCCCAGCATACATAAGGGGGATTACCAATAGACCCCTGGTTGTCTTCAAGATCCTTGGCTATCTTCCGGACCCCTGGCTGTCTTCAAGACCCCCGGCTGGCTTCAAGACCCCTGGCTGTCTTCAAGACCCCTGGCTGTCTTCAAGACCCCTGGCTGTCTTCAAGATCCCTGGCTGTCTTCGAGAACGCACTGGACAGGCACCTAAAGTCAGTACCTGACCAGCCGGGCTGTGGTTCCTACGTCAGTTTACGTGCGGCCAGCAGTAACACCCTGGTTGATGAGACCCTGATCTACCACGAAGACTGGTCTCAGACCGAACCGCGGGGGCGTTGACCCCCCGAAACCCTGTCAAGGCACTGCATGTACTTTACTATACAGAGAAGCTTCATGGGCCAGTAGGCCTGCTGCAGTGTTCCTTCGTTATGTTCTTAAAACACCTAACTGTATTTAAAAAATCCCGGTCAATTTACAATTAAATTCTTGCTTAATGGCTGATGTGTTCTGTTCTGGGACGAGAACAGTGGAAGTAACGCCAAGTATTTCGACTACTGTTGTACTGTTGCCAACTGTTGGCATCACACGCCTACAACTTCAAAAAAACGGGGTATTAAACTAGGCATGCCAACACGCCATCTCATTTTTTTTCGACACTGCCATTAGCAGATTTTCAGAAAAACAACCTACACAAAATTATCTAACGTAATTTATATTAATAACCATTTTCAAATTTATATATACGAATGTCCAAGATAAATAACAATGTAAATCTTGCATCCTAACCATTTTTTTTTACATTATTTGTTTTCAATTTAGCTAAAAATAATTTACAACATTTTCAGTTTAAAAACTATTTACATTATTTTAAATTTTGCTAAAAAAATAATAGTTTTCAATTTGGTTATATTTTTTTAGGTCGTTACCCCTCAAATTAGCGGACCACCGTGAGTCAGTTCCGCTAACTTTAGCGTCAACACTGACAGTCAGGTAACTTCGACACCGCTGTTTGAGACAGTTCCGCTAACTTTAGCGTCAACACTGACAGTCAGGTAACTTCGACACCGCTGTTTGAGACAGTTCCACTAACTTTAGCGTCAACACTGACAGTCAGGTAACTTCGACACCGCTGTTTGAGTCAGTTCCGCTAACTTTAGCGTCAACACTGACAGTCAGGTAACTTCGACACCGCTGTTTGAGACAGTTCCGCTAACTTTAGCGTCAACACTGACAGTCACGTAACTTCAACAACGCTGTTTGAGTCAGTTCCACTAACTTTAGCGTCAACACTGACAGTCAGGTAACTTCGACAACGCTGTTTAATAAGTTTATTCAGGTATACACAAATACATAGTACCGAACTTGCACACGAAAATCACTCACTACGAAAGCAAAACACTTGGCAGACGATGCAACATCCCCCCAATGAAAAGCAGGGGTGTCACTAGCCTGGAGTACCTGGAGTTTACCTGGAGAGAGTTTCGGGGGTCAACGCCCCCGCGGCCCGGTCTGTGACCAGGCCTCCTGGTGGATCAGCGCCTGATCAACCAGGCTGTTGCTGCTGGCTGCACGCAAACCAACGTACGAGCCACAACCCGGCTGATCAGGAACTGACTTTAGGTGCTTGTCCAGTGCCAGCTTGAAGACTGCCAGGGGTCTGTTGGTAATCCCCCTTATGTGTGCTGGGAGGCAGTTGAACAGTCTCGGGCCCCTGACACTTATTGTATGGTCTCTTAACGTGCTAGTGACACCCCTGCTTTTCATTGGGGGGATGGTGCATCGTCTGCCAAGTCTTTTGCTTTCGTAGTGAGTGATTTTCGTGTGCACGTTAAGAGACCATACAATAAGTGTCAGGGGCCCGAGACTGTTCAACTGCCTCCCAGCACACATAAGGGGGATTACCAACAGACCCCTGGCAGTCTTCAAGCTGGCACTGGACAAGCACCTAAAGTCAGTTCCTGATCAGCCGGGTTGTGGCTCGTACGTTGGTTTGCGTGCAGCCAGCAGCAACAGCCTGGTTGATCAGGCTCTGACCCACCAGGAGGCCTGGTCACAGACCGGGCCGCGGGGGCGTTGACCCCCGGAACTCTCTCCAGGTAAACTCCAGGTAAA
Organism: Cherax quadricarinatus; assembly: GCF_026875155.1. NCBI lineage: Eukaryota > Metazoa > Arthropoda > Malacostraca > Decapoda > Parastacidae > Cherax > Cherax quadricarinatus. The sequence continues at coordinate 10,059,532 of NC_069452.1, forward strand.
CAGTTACATAATACATTATCGTACATAGCAGCATATGTGTAGAGAACCTGGGATAACCCAAAAAGACAGAGTGACTTATTTCCACTGGGGTCCTTTTAGACCTCAATGCTGACTAACAGGCATGAACAATAATTAAAAAAAAAATGGCATTAAGGCAGCCATTTTGGGTGTAAAAAAAACGAATGAGAATTCAAATGTCTGGACGTGAACCCCAATGGAAGTCTGACTTTCTTGGGGGTTATCCTGGATAATTTACACATGCGTTACTATGTATCTGAGTTATCCTGGATAATTTACACATACGTTACTATGTATCTGAGTTATCCTGGATAATTTACACATACGTTACTATGTATCTGAGTTATCCTGGATAATTTACACATACGTTACTACGTATCTGAGTTATCCTGGATAATTTACATATACGTTACTATGTATCTGAATTATCCTGGATAATTTACACATACGTTACTGTATCTGAGTTATCCTGGATAATTTACTCATACGTTACTATGTATCTGAGTTATCCTGGATAATTTACACATTACGTTACTATGTATCTGGGGTTATCCTGGATAATTTACACATACGTTATGTATCTGAGCTATCCTGGATAATTTACACATACGTTACTATGTATCTGAATTATCCTGGATAATTTACACATACGTTACTAAGTATCTGAGTTATCCTGGATAATTTACACATGCGTTGCTATGTATCTGAGTTATCCTGGATAATTTACACATGCGTTACTATGTATCTGAGTTATCCTGGAAAATTTACACATACGTTACTATGTATCTGAGTTATCCTGGATAATTTACACATACGTTACTATGTATCTGAGTTATCCTGGATAATTTACACATGCGTTACTATGTATCTGAGTTATCCTAGATAATTTACAAATACGTTACTATGTATCTGAGTTATCCTGGATAATTTACACATACGTTACTATGTATCTGAGCTATCCTGGATAATTTACAAATACGTTACTATGTATCTGAGTTATCCTGGATAATTTACACATACGTTACTATGTATCTGAGCTATCCTGGAAAATTTTAAACACATACGTTACTATGTATCTGAGCTATCCTGGATAATTTACACATACGTTACTATGTATCTGAGTTATCCTGGATAATTTACACATACGTTACTATGTATCTGAGCTATCCTGGAAAATTTTTACACATACGTTATATGTATCTGAGTTATCCTGGATAATTTACACATTACGTTACTATGTATCTGAGTTATCCTGGAAAATTTTACACATACGTTACTATGTATCTGAGTTATCTGGATAATTTACACATACGTTACTATGTATCTGAGTTATCCTGGATAATTTACACATACGTTACTATGTATCTGAGTTATCCTGGATAATTTACACATACGTTACTATGTATCTGAGTTATCCTGGATAATTTACACATACGTTACTATGTATCTGAGTTATCCTGGATAATTTACACATACGTTACTATGTATCTGAGTTATGGGAAAGGCACATTAATAATGGGAAAGGCACATTAATAATGGGAAAGGCACATTAATAATGGGAAAGGCACATTAATAATGGGAAAGGCACATTAATAATGGGAAGGCACATTAATAATGGGGAAGGCACATTAATAATGGGAAAGGCACATTAATAATGGGAAAGGCACATTAATAATGGGAAAGGCACATTAATAATGGGGAAGGCACATTAATAATGGGGAAGGCACATTAATAATGGGAAAGGCACATTAATAATGGGGAAGGCACATTAATAATGGGAAAGGCACATTAATAATGGGGAAGGCACATTAATAATGGGAAAGGCACATTAATAATGGGAAAGGCACATTAATAATGGGAAAGGCACATTAATAATGGGAAAGGCACATTAATAATGGGAAAGGCACATTAATAATGGGAAAGGCACATTAATAATGGGAAAGGCACATTAAAAATGGGAAAGGCACATTAATAATGGGAAAGGCACATTAATAAGGGGGAAGGCACATTAATATGGGAAGGCACATTAATAATGGGAAAGGCACATTAATAATGGGAAAGGCACATTAATAATGGGAAAGGCACATTAATAATGGGAAAGGCACATTAATAATGGGAAAGGCACATTAATAATGGAAAGGCACATTAATAATGGGAAAGGCACATTAATAATGGGAAAGGCACATTAATAATGGGAAAGGCACATTAAAAATGGGAAAAGGCACATTAATAATGGGAAAGGCACATTAATAATGGGGAAAAGGCACATTAATAATGGGAAAGGCACATTAATAATGGGAAAGGCACATTAATAATGGGAAAGGCACATTAATAATGGGAAAGGCACATTAATAATGGGAAAGGCACATTAATAATGGGAAAGGCACATTAATAATGGGAAAGGCACATTAATAATGGGAAAGGCACATTAATAATGGGAAAGGCACATTAATAATGGGAAAGGCACATTAATAATGGGGAAGGCACATTAATAATGGGGAAGGCACATTAATAATGGGAAAGGCACATTAATAATGGGAAAGGCACATTAATAATGGGGAAGAGTTCTTATTCCAGAGAATTTCTCCACATTAAAAACAAATTTAATATTAATCATCCACAAGTTGTTTATGGATGATGGGTGACCACCTGGGCACCCATCATGGGTGACCACCTGGGCACCCATGATGGGTGACCACCTGGGCACCCATGATGGGTGACCACCTGGGCATTCCATCATGGGTGACCACCTGGGCAGGCCATGAGGGGTTTGACCACCTGGGCAGCCATGATGGGTGACCACCTGGGTACCCATGATGGGTGACCACCTGGGTACCCATGATGGGTGACCACCTGGGCATCCATCATGGGTGACCACCTGGGCACCCATCATGGGTGTTCAGTTCCTCCAGGTTGGATTCTACTAACACTTCACACCCTCACGTCACCCAAGACCAATTACACATCATAAAAGTCAAACTTCGTCCATCTTTTAACCATGCTATAAGTTTTGTTATATTATGTACCTGTCTTTTGGCCACACTATCACTAATTTGATTATTATTGTTATTATATAGGCTGTCTTTTGGCCACACTGTTATGATTATTATTATTACATAAATTAACATTACTGGAACTCTCAAAATGGTATTAACTCTTACAATATGTCAACTCATTTTTTTAGTACAAGTTAAACCTGGAAACTCATCAAAAAAATACTCGTACACTCAACATACAAAATTCCCCACAAAATACACTACGCTGTACCATATACAAATACATAAACAACGAATTAAACCTCACACAAAGACACGAATTATAAAATACGTTAAAAAAATTATATTAACATATACCTTCGTGAAAACATTTGAAGGTTTTAGTAAATTAAAACCTGCTAATAGATCCCATGTTTTATGTGGGAATTACCGAGTCACCAGCATGATGTATGTAAGTATGAGGACTCATACAGGCAACATGACTACAGTAATCATACTTAGTATACGTCCGACGTAAATATACACTTGACGTAATATGTGTCTGACGTAAATTATGTCTGACGTAAATATACGTCTGACGTAAATATACACTTGACGTAATGTGTCTGATGTAAATTATGTCTGATGTAAATATACGTCTGACGTAAATATACACTTGACGTAATATGTGTCCGACGTAAATTATGTCTGATGTAAATATACGTCCGACGTAAATATACACTTGACGTAATATGTGTCCGACATAAATTATGTCTGATGTAAATATACGTCTGACGTAAATATACATCTGATATAATATACGTCTGACAAATTATGTCTGATGCAAATATACTTCTGACATAAATATACGTCTGACGTAAATACACGTCCGACGTAAATTTTGTGTCTGATGCAAATATAAGTCACGTAAATGAACATGATAAAAACCTAACTAATATACACCATGTATAACAAGTCACAACTGTACAACTTATAAACACACACTGTATGGAATAAATACACAGGATAACTCACACAGGAGCTGAGTCTCGACCCCTGCAACCACAATTAGGTGAGTACATACAACATCAACACACATAAAATGTAGTTAAGCATCATACACAAAACTATACACCAAAAATACAGTACACAAACATACAAAATCCACCAAAAAAATCCATCTAACACGTACGAAGTCTGGACATACAAATCTGAGTATATTATCCACTCAAGTTATATTAGCTATACAATGGTAACTATTCTATACACTATACAACCTGGAAAATGTAACTTACACCAGAATACGTCGAGGTTCGGTAACCATACTGAAATCAGAAAAAAATAGAGAAGTTCCATTAAGATAAAGTGGGTTTTAAACCAGAGCACCAGGGTGACAGGGTTCTGGAAATGGGTTGTATCAAAATAAATGGGGATTTAAATAGGTTGAGATAATGGGGGCTTAAACGGGATGTATTAGGATAATGAGGCTTTCAATGGGCTGAATTAGAATAAATGAGGATTTAAATAGGTTGAGATAATGGGGGCTTAAACGGGATGTACTAGGATAATGAGGCTTTCAATGGGCTGAATTAGAATAAATGGGGATTTAAATAGGTTGAGATAATGGGGCTTAACGGATGTACTAGATAATGAGGCTTTCAATGGCTGAATTAGAATAAATGGGGATTTAAATAGGTTGAGATAATGGGGCTTAAACGGGATGTACTAGGATAATGAGGCTTTCAATGGGCTGAATTAGAATAAATGGGGATTTAAATAGGTTGAGATAATGGGGGCTTAAACGGGATGTACTAGGATAATGAGGCTTTCAATGGGCTGAATTAGAATAAATGAGGATTTAAATAGGTTGAGATAATGGGGGCTTAAACGGGATGTATTAGGATAATGAGGCTTTCAATGGGCTGAATTAGAATAAATGGGGATTTAAATGGGTTAAGATAAATATGGGTTTAAACGAATTTTACTAGGATAAATGGGGTTTAGGTGGGTTATATTAGGTTTAATGTGGATAATATATATATATATATATATATATATATATATATATATATATATATATATATATATATATATATATATATATATATATATATATATAAAGCATTCATCACATCAGATACAATAATAACTTCAAGAATACAATCATTATAAGCTTCACATTTTTCAGTAAACTGAACAAACATTAAATTAATTCAATAAGTGTGAAAGTTGATGGTGCGATGTAGACTCGTATAGAACAAGGTATTGGTTAAGACTTAACACACCTGTAATATCTGGGTATCTTTATTTCTACACGTTTCGCCATCCAGTGGCTTTGTTAATTTGTACTGATAAAGCTAATGGAGGGCGAAACGTCTACAAATATACTCACATGTTGCACATGTGTCTAATTCTTTATCTTGTCAGTATTGAATACCATTTATGTAGAAGGTAGTGTGGTTGAAGCCTAACATTTGCTAGTTATATAGGGCTCAAAACCAAACTGCAGAGGTGGATGTGAGTGTTAGTGGTACATGAGCGGGATGTTACCTGCTAGTGGTAGTGGTGGTACAGGTGGTAGTACACAAATAACCAGCACATAGGAACTTACAACGACGTTTCGGTCCGACTTGGATCAGTCACACTGTGTGACTTTGTAAATGATCCAAGTCGGACCGAAGCGTTGTTGTCAGCTCCTCTCTATGTGCGGGTAATTTGTGTACTGTTCCAGTCATCGTATTGTAACTTTTTGTTATTTATTGGTGGTAGTAACAACAGTGGTAATGGTGGTAGTGAAGCGGCCCTTCAAACCTAGCATTTTTTCTGTTGTATGAAGCCAAAATTCAACAGGAATGGTGGTTGAAGGTGTGAGTGAGATGCTTGTAGACAGGATGTCACCGATCACGGTGGTAGTGGTGGTGATAGTGGTAGTGATAGTGGTAGTAGTGGTGACAGTGGTAGTAGTGGTGGTGATAGTGGTAGTAGTGTGTGATAGTGGTAGTAGTGGTGGTGATAGTGGTAGTGGTGATAGTGGTAGTGGTGATAGTGGTAGTAGTGGTGATAGTGGTAGTTGTGATAGTGGTAGTAGTGGTGACAGTGTAGTAGTGGTGGTGATAGTGGTAGTGGTGATAGTGGTAAGTGGTGGTGATAGTGGTAGTTGTGATAGTGGTAGTAGTGGTGACAGTGGTAGTAGTGGTGTGATAGTGGTAGTAGTGGTGATAGTGGTAGTAGTGGTGGTGATAGTGGTAGTGTGATAGTGGTATGGTGATAGTGGTAGTAGTGGTGATAGTGGTAGTTGTGATAGTGGTAGTAGTGGTGACAGTGGTAGTAGTGGTGGTGATAGTGGTAGTGGTGATAGTGGTAGTGGTGATAGTGGTAGTGGTGGTGATAGTGGTAGTTGTGGTGTAGTGGTAGTTGTGATAGTGGTAGTAGTGGTGACAGTGGTAGTAGTGGTGGTGATAGTGTAGTAGTGGTGATAGTGGTATATGTGTGGTGATAGTGGTGATAGTGGTAGTGGTGATAGTGGTAGTAGTGGTGATAGTGGTAGTTGTGATAGTGGTAGTAGTGGTGACAGTGGTAGTAGTGGTGGTGATAGTGGTAGTGGTGATAGTGGTAGTGGTGATAGTGGTAGTGGTGATAGTGGTAGTAGTGGTGATAGTGGTAGTTGTGATAGTGGTAGTAGTGGTGACAGTGGTAGTAGTGGTGGTGATAGTGGTAGTGGTGATAGTGGTAGTGGTGATAGTGGTAGTGGTGGTGATAGTGGTAGTTGATAGTGGTAGTAGTGGTGGTGATAGTGGTATAGTGGTGGTGATAGTGGTAGTGGTGACAGTGGTAGTAGTGGTGGTGATAGTGGTAGTAGTGGTGGTGATAGTGGTAGTGGTGATAGTGGTAGTGGTGATAGTGGTAGTAGTGGTGGTGATAGTGGTAGTGGTGATAGTGGTAGTGGTGATAGTGGTATAGTGGGTGATAGTGGTAGTAGTGGTGATAGTGGTAGTGGTGTGATAGTGGTAGTGGTGATAGTGGTAGTGGTTGTGTAGTGGTGGTGGATAGTGGTAGTGTAGTGGTGGTGATAGTGGTAGTAGTGGTGGTGATAGTGGTAGTGTGGTGATAGTGGTAGTATGGTGGTGATAGTGGTAGTAGTGGTGGTGATAGTGGTAGTGGTGATAGTGGTATAGTGGTGACAGTGGTAGTAGTGGTGTGATAGTGGTAGTAGTGGTGGTGATAGTGGTAGTGGTGATAGTGGTAGTAGTGTGATAGTGGTAGTGGTGGTGATAGTGGTAGTAGTGGTGGTGATAGTGGTTAGTGGTGGTGATAGTGGTAGTGGTGATAGTGGTAGTAGTGGTGATAGTGGTAGTAGTGGTGGTGATAGTGTAGTAGTGGTGGTGATAGTGGTAGTATGGTGGTGATAGTGGTAGTAGTGTGGTGATAGTGGAGTAGTGGTGATAGTGGTAGTATGGTGGATAGTGGTAGTAGTGGTGTAAGTGGTAGTAGTGGTGGTGATAGTGGTACTAGTGGTGTGATAGTGGTATAGTGGTGGTGATAGTGGTGTATCTATGGTGATAGTGGTACTAGTGGTGGTGATAGTGGTACTAGTGGTGGTGATAGTGGTACTAGTGGTGGTGATAGTGGTACTAGTGGTGGTGATAGTGGTACTAGTGGTGGTGATAGTGGTACTAGTGGTGGTGATAGTGGTACTAGTGGTATGATATGGTACTAGTGGTGGTTGATATGGTATAGTGGTGGTGATAGTGGTAACTAGGGTAGTGATAGTGGTACTAGTGGTGGGGGATAGTGGTACTAGTGGTGGTGATAGTGGTACTAGTGGTGATAGTGGTACTAGTGGTGGTGATAGTGGTACTAGTGGTGGTGATAGTGGTACTAGTGGTGGTGATAGTGGTACTAGTGGTTGTGATAGCAGTGGTAGAAAGTGGTGGTGATAGCAGTGGTATAGTGGTATAGTGGTGGTATAGTGGTTTACTATTTGGTGTGATAGCAGTGGTAGTTGTAGTGTTTGGTTGGTAACCATTCTTTAAGCCAAGCTTCTCCCATTTTAAGCCAAAATTGAATAGCGATGTAGCCAGTACGTGACCCAGTCAAGGTGATAGTGAAGTCGGTATTATTTTCCACTTGACACACACACCTGTGGTCACTAGTAAAGATGGCTTTATTACCCCACTCTAACATTCAAACATAACCCCCGTCTTCCATGTTCGTCTCAAAATAGACGTTACAACGGCTACATATTTCCAAGTGCTTCCCGTCGTTGTTGGTCTTCCATATAATGTTGTTAAGGCTGTGACCTTGACACAGGTCAACCCTCAAGGTGACCTTGACACAGGTCAACCGTCAAGGTGACCTTGACACAGGTCAACCCTCAAGGTGACCTTGACACAGGTCAACCCTCAAGGGACCTTGGCACAGGTCAACCCTCAAGGTGACCTTGACACGGGTCAACCCTCAAGGTGACCTTGACACAGGTCAACCCTCAAGGTGACCTTGACACAGGTCAACCCTCAAGGTGACCTTGACACAGGTCAACCCTCAAGGTGACCTTGGCACAGGTCAACCCTCAAGGTGACCTTGACACAGGTCAACCCTCAAGGTGACCTTGACACAGGTCAACCCTCAAGGTGACCTTGACACAGGCCCAACCCTCAAGGGACCTTGACACAGGTCAACCCTCAAGGTGACCTTGACACAGGTAAAACCCTCAAGGTGACCTTGACACAGGTCAAACCCTAAAGGTGACCTTGGCACAGGTCAACCCTCAAGGGGACCTTGGGCACAGGTCAAACCTCAAGGTGACCTTGACACAGGTTAACCCTCAAGGTGACCTTGACACAGGTCAACCCTCAAGGTGACCTTGACACAGGTCAACCCTCAAGGTGACCTTGGCACAGGTCAACCCTCAAGGTGACCTTGACACGGGTCAACCCTAAAGTGACCTTGACACAGGTCAACCCTCAAGGTGACCTTGGCCAGGTCAACCCTCAAGGTGACCTTGGCACAGGTCAACCCTCAAGGTGACCTTGACACAGGAAACCCCTCCAAGGTGACCTTGACACAGGTCAACCCTCAAGGTGACCTTGACACAGGTCAACCCTCAAGGTGACCTTGACACAGGTCAACCCTCAAGGTGACCTTGACACAGGTCAACCCTCAGGTGACCTTGACACGGGTTCAACCCTCAAGGTGACCTTGACACAGGTCAACCCTCAAGGTGACCTTGACATAGGTCAACCCTCAAGGTGACCTTGACATAGGTCAACCCTCAAGGTGACCTTGACAGGTCAACCCTCAAGGTGACCTTGACAAGGTCAAACCCTCAAGGTGACCTTGACATAGGTCAACCCCCCAAGGTGACCTTGACGGGTCAACCCCTCAAGGTGACCTTGACACAGGTCAACCTTCAAGGTGACCTTGACACAGGTCAACCTCAAGGTGACCTTGACACAGGTCAACCCTAAAGGGTGACCTTGACACAGGTCAACCCTCAAGGTGACCTTGACACAGGTCAACCCTCAAGGTGACCTTGACACAGGTCAACCCTCAAGGTGACCTTGACACAGGTCAACCCTCAAGGTGACCTTGACACAGGTCAACCCTCAAGTGACCTTGGCACAGGTCAACCCTCAAGGTGACCTTGACACAGGTCAACCCTCAAGGTGACCTTGGAACAGGTCAACCCTCAAGGTGACCTTGACACAGGTCAACCCTCAAGGTGACCTTGGCACAGGTCAACCCTCAAGGTGACCTTGACACAGGTCAACCCTCAAGGTGACCTTGACACAGGTCAACCCTCAAGGTGACCTTGGCACAGGTCAACCCTCAAGGTGACCTTGACACAGGTCAATCCTCAAGGAGACCTTGACACAGGTCAACCCTCAAGGTGACCTTGACACAGGTCAACCCTCAAGGAGACCTTGACACAGGTCAACCCTCAAGGAGACCTGACACAGGTCAACCCTCAAGGTGACCTTGACACAGGTCAACCCTCAAGGTGACCTTGACACAGGTCAACCCTCAAGGTGACCTTGACACAGGTCAACCCTCAAGGAGACCTTGACACAGGTCAACCCTCAAGGTGACCTTGACACAGGTCAACCCTCAAGGTGACCTTGACACAGGTCAACCCTCAAGGTGACCTTGACACAGGTCAACCCTCAAGGTGACCTTGACACAGGTCAACCCTCAAGGTGACCTTGACACAGGTCAACCCTCAAGGTGACCTTGACAGGTCAACCCTCAAGGTGACCTTGACACAGGTCAACCCTCAAGGTGACCTTGACACAGGTCAACCCTCAAGGAGACCTTGACACAGGTCAATCCTCAAGGAGACCTTGACACAGGTCAACCCTCAAGGTGACCTTGACACAGGTCAACCCTCAAGGAGACCTTGACACAGGTCAACCCTCAAGGAGACCTTGACACAGGTCAACCCTCAAGGTGACCTTGACACAGGTCAACCCCTAAAGGGTGACCTTGACACAGGTCAACCCTCAAGGTGACCTTGACACAGGTCAACCCTCAAGGAGACCTTGACACAGGTCAACCCTCAAGGTGACCTTGACACAGGTCAACCCTCAAGGTGACCTTGACACAGGTCAACCCTCAAGGTGACCTTGACACAGGTCAACCCTCAAGGTGACCTTGACACAGGTCAACCCTCAAGGTGACCTTGACACAGGTCAATCCTCAAGGTGACCATGAAACACGTGATTACAACGTAAATGTTTCGCTCTAACACTAAGATCGTCTTCAGTTTGTTTAGAATCTTGATAAAGTTGCCCGTGAGCGAAACCTTGGGTGAAACAATCTGAACACTGAGTGAAACTGCTGTTTACTGCCTCTTCCACAACTTACCCTCCCACTGGACGCAGTTCAAACCTGTGTTATACCCGTTTCCAGAGTTCTACATGTTTAATGCCTGATCCACCAGACTCTTGGTGCTAGCGGCCCACACAGCAATCACAACCTGGTTGATCAGGCACCTGCACAAAAGAATGGCCCAGTTACCTTCCTTCACAGAAGTAACAAAAATTTTTGGCGAAAGGGTAAATTTCCCGGCATTTAGGCCGGAGAAATATAATTGCCGAGTTATTCATCAGGAAATGAAATATCTCAATTACTGAATACTGTATGATAAGTACTGTGCAGTGAATAATGAATACTGCAGTGGCACCTAGGTGCAAATACTGCAGTGGCACCTAGGTGCAAATACACAACTGGGGTTCCCAGACACACCTGAACAGCATCTAGGTGGGTAGAGCACCTGGGCCACGTGTGGGAAGCAAGTGTTGGCAAGGTTAAGGTGGATCACAGTATCAAGTTGGCAACCTCAATGATACCCCCTTCCCCCTGCAACACTACCCACCCCCTGCAACACTACCCACCCCTTGCAACACTACCACACCACAGCAACGGTAACTTCTCTCCTGACATCCTATTCCCCATACATACATCCGGAGGTGATGTCTCTCAATTTATATTCACTGAGGTATATGCCTCTCAGTGTGTATATACACCAAGATGTGTATGTTGGGAAATACTCCCAGAGGTACATATTTCAGTGTATATACAACGTACATATATACTAAAAGGTGTGTTTCTCCGTGTATATACACAGAGTTTCTTATCTATTTTGGTATCACAGTTTTCTCGACTGGTGGTGAACCTCGCCGCGCCAGGAGGTATGTTTACTAACAAGAATATCATATAGACGGTCACTGACCTTCAGTACCGGGTCATATGTCACTGACCTTCAGTACCGGGTCATATGTAACTGACCTTCAGTACTGGGTCATATGTCACTGACCTTCAGTACCGGGTCATATGTAACTGACCTTCAGTACTGGGTCATATGTCACTGACCTTCAGTACCGGGTCATATGTCACTGACCTTCAGTACCGGGTCATATGTCACTGACCTTCAGTACTGGGTCATATGTCACTGACCTTCAGTACCGGGTCATATGTCTGTCTGGTGCTCAGCAGACGGAGGATCAAGCCTCCACCACGTCTTGTGCAGAATGACCCACATGGGTTTAACACTTACTGAACAAATATAGAAACAGTATAATATCCTGTGACATGTCAAGATATCTTATTAACGCAAATAAGATACCATACATATTAAGCAAATTTCTTAAATTTGCTTGTAACAGATAAGTGAACTGTAGATGTATATCCAGATGTACTCCTGTAAGGCCTTTTGAGGCCTAGTTCCTAGGCCTTTTATGTATGGCTGGCAAAAATCTAAAAAAGAAAAGAAAAAAACTGTTTCCTGACGAACCTAACCTTCCCCCCCCCCATGAGGGGGATGAGTAAGTAACCTAAGTTAGCACTACGACCCATTCGGATTTACCACTTTCTTGTTTATAATAATAATAATAATAATAATAATAATAATAATAATAACTCATCAAATCATTATTCACGAAAATAAAAACATTATGATCTACATTACAAGGGTTGTTAGGAAGTATATTTTCAGCCTTAAACATTTGGAAATAAATGGTATAAAATACCGACACAATGGAAATATAAACACATATGCAGTATAATGTGATCCTTTATTGACAACGTTTCGCCCACACAGTGGGCTTTTTCAAGTCACAAACAGAACACAGTTCTGTTTGTGACTTGAAAAAGCCCACTGTGTGGGCGAAACGTAGTCAATAAAGGATCACATTATACTGCATATGTGTATATATTTCCAGCCTTAAACATTTACTGTACGCGCGAGAGTACACATATAAGTACAGCAGTCTCTGTGTATACGAATCCTTATGTGTGTACACAGCAGTCTCTACCTGTGTATACGAATCCTTACGTGTGTACACTATTTCATATGTACGTAAACCAATCTTTACCTAGTATGAATCCAGACACAAGTACTCGAATAGTTACGTCCTTCCATTACATCTTTCATCCTTACACGAATCCTTACGTCCTTAACCTATACGTCCTTACACAAACCCTCGTCCTTACCTGAACTCTTACGTTCTTACATAACCCTTTACGTCTTTACACGATTTCTTACGTTTTTATTAGAATCCTCGTGTCCTTGCTCAAACCTTTCCAACCTATTTACACTAAGCCCTACACCTTGTGTTACACGAAGCCTTAGATACATACACAAAGTCTGAGACTTCAAAGAAGGCTTAGTCTAATGTGTACTTACTATACCTTGTCAATAAAGCTCTGGAACTGTTCCTGCCTCTCTTCTTCTGCCTGACGAAGGATTTCCATTTCTTGCTCCTGGCGAATGATGCGTCTTAACTTCTTCATGGCCAAGCGGTACACTTTCAGGTCTTCGAAGGTGGTGTCTGGCCGGTTCACTGCCCGCTTTAGCATCTTCTTCAGCCTTTGTGCTTCGGCATAATCCTTGGGTTTAATATCAAGGAGGCGTAGCAAGCGGGGGGAGACCCCAGCGTGATCCCCACCAGAGCCATCAGCATCGCTGGGGGTGTCTTCACGGCGGTCAGGAGGTCGACAGCGGCGTCGAACTTGCTTTTGCTGCTCCTCCTGCTGCTGCAGATATCTGCGGGCAGCTTCGGGAGAGTCAGGTAGGTTTCCGAAATGCACTGTCCGGCGACTACAAACCCGAGGGTGCTGACCCTCGTGAGTCAGGAAGTCCAGATTGAGCGAGCGTCGATTTTGGTTAAGTGCGGCGATGTCGCTTGCAGTGCGACGGTAAGTCACTTGCGGCCTCGTGTGTTCCTTAGCCACCACGGCTTCATGCGGCCCCGCAAGGTCCAGATCGAGCGAGAGTCGATTTCGAGCTCTGGCGCGAACGTGGCTAGGACCATGCCTCTGTATCGCGAGAATCAAGTTCGAGTCTCCCTCGTAAGGAGACGGTCCAGTGTCTTTAACATCTCGGGCATCGGCCAGTAAGAATTTCATCAACTGCGTCGACATTTTGCCTTACCGGTACAAACACCACCACCAACTAGCAATGACTACTATGTCTGAGTACACAGACTTAAGAGTACGCCGAACCTCGAGGGATGCGAGAGGAGCTACTGGCAGCACAGGTGAGGCAGTGACAGTAGTGGTGTGACCAGAGGAACAGCAACAGCCAACACCAGACTCCGAGGATAAAGTTAGCGTGTGGGGGCAGCGCTCCCTCCACCCCGCTGCCACACACACGACAACACCACATTGCATCCAAATGGCGTACTGCCGACAACACTAAGAAAAAGACGCATTGCACAATAACCGCGATAACGTTTCGCTCTATGTAGAGCTCTACACTGGGCGAAACACTGTCCTGCTTAATAACAGAGTGGTGATCATCCGACTTGTAAACACGAAACACCAGCTATCAGTAGTCATCTGGGTTTTGTTTTATTACCTCTGCCTTGGGTTTTTGGTTCTTCTCCCCTCCCCCCTGTGTGTTCTTGTTCCTACCCTACTGGGCCCTTAGTTCCCTTGTAGTGTTCCCCTTTCTTAGTCTCTGACTGACTCTAGTACTACTATTACCTCTACCACTACCTCTCTTCTTCCTTTCCTACTACCTCTCTTGTCCCGTCCCTGTCTGCTGGCCTACATATACTCCCTCCTTCTCTCATTTTTGTTTTCTATAAAATTAAAAAAAAAAAAAAAAATGAGAGAAGGAGGGAGTATATGTAGGCCAGCAGACAGCCTAGCCTACCTTAATAATAGTCTCAGTCAGCCTAGCCTACCTTAATAATAGTCTCAGTCAGCCTAGCCTACCTTAATAATAGTCTCAGTCAGCCTAGCCTACCTTAATAATAGTCTCAGTCAGCCTAGCCTACCTTAATAATAATCTCAGTCAGCCTAGCCTACCTAATAATAATCTCAGTCAGCCTAGCCTACCTTAATAATAGTCTGTCAGCCTAGCCTACCTTAATAATAGTCTCAGTCAGCCTAGCCTACCTTAATAATAGTCTCAGTCAGCCTAGCCTACCTTAATAATAATCTCAGTCAGCCTAGCCTACCTTAATAACAGTCTCATTCAGCCTAGCCTACCTTAATAACAGTCTAAGTCAGCCTAGCCTACCTTAATAACAGTCTCAGTCAGCCTAGCCTACCTTAATAATAGTCTCAGTCAGCCTAGCCTACCTTAATAACAGTCTCAGTCAGCCTAGCCTACCTTAATAATAGTCTCAGTCAGCCTAGCCTACCTTAATAACACTGTCAGCCTAGCCTACCTTAATAATAGTCTCAGTCAGCCTAGCCTACCTTAACAGTCTCAGTCAGCCTAGCCTACCTTAATAACACTGTCAACCTAGCCTACCTTAATAACAGTCTCAGTCAGCCTAGCCTACCTTAATAACAGTCTCAGTCAGCCTAGCCTACCTTAATAACAGTCTCAGTCAGCCTAGCCTACCTTAATAATAGTCTCAGTCAGCCTAGCCTACCTTAATAACAGTCTCATCAGCCTAGCCTACCTTAATAACAGTCCTCAGTCAGCCTAGCCTACCTTAATAACAGTCTCAGTCAGCCTAGCCTACCTTAATATAACAGTCTCAGTCAGCCTAGCCTACCTTAATAACAGTCTCAGTCAGCCTAGCCTACCTTAATAACAGTCTCAGTCAGCCTAGCCTACCTTAATAACAGTCTCAGTCAGCCTAGCCTACCTTAATAACAGTCTCAGTCAGCCTAGCTTACCTTAATAACAGTCTCAGCCCAGCCTACCTACCTTAATAACAGTCTCAGTCAGCCTAGCTTAACCTTAATAACAGTCTCAGTCAGCCTAGCCTACCTTAATAACAGTCTCAGTCAGCCTAGCCTACCTTAATAACAGTCTCAGTCAGCCTAGCCTACCTTAATAACAGTCTCAGTCAGCCTAGCCTACCTTAATAACAGTCTCAGTCAGCCTAGCCTACCTTAATAACAGTCTCAGTCAGCCTAGCCTACCTTAATAACAGTCTCAGTCAGCCTAGCCTACCTTAATAACAGTCTCAGTCAGCCTAGCCTACCTTAATAACAGTCTCAGTCAGCCTAGCTTACCTTAATAACAGTCCTCAGTCAGCCTAGCCTACCTTAATAACAGTCTCAGTCAGCCTAGCCTACCTTAATAAACAGTCTCAGTCAGCCTAGCCTACCTTAATAACAGTCTCAGTCAGCCTAGCCTACCTTAATAACAGTCTCAGTCAGCCTAGCCTACCTTAATAACACTGTCAACCTAGCCTACCTTAATAACAGTCTCAGTCAGCCTAGCCTACCTTAATAACAGTCTCAGTCAGCCTAGCCTACCTTAATAACAGTCTCAGTCAGCCTAGCCTATCTTAATAATAGTCTCAGTCAGCCTAGCCTACCTTAATAACAGTCTCAGTCAGCCTAGCCTACCTTAATAAGTCTCAGTCAGCCTAGCCTACCTTAATAACAGTCTCAGTCAGCCTAGCCTACCTTAATAACAGTCTCAGTCAGCCTAGCCTACCTTAATAACAGTCTCAGTCAGCCTAGCCTACCTTAATAACAGTCTCAGTCAGCCTAGCCTACCTTAATAACAGTCTCAGTCAGCCTAGCTTACCTTAATAACAGTCTCAGTCAGCCTAGCCATACCTTAATAACAGTCTCAGTCAGCCTAGCCTACCTTAATAACAGTCTCAGTCAGCCTAGCCTACCTTAATAACAGTCTCAGTCAGCCTAGCCTACCTTAATAACAGTCTCAGTCAGCCTAGCCTACCTTAATAACACTGTCAACCTAGCCTACCTTAATAACAGTCTCAGTCAGCCTAGCCTACCTTAATAACAGTCTCAGTCAGCCTAGCCTACCTTAATAACAGTCTCAGTCAGCCTAGCCTACCTTAATAATAGTCTCAGTCAGCCTAGCCTACCTTAATAACAGTCTCAGTCAGCCTAGCCTACCTTAATAACAGTCTCAGTCAGCCTAGCTTACCTAATAACAGTCTCAGTCAGCCTAGCCTACCTTAATAACAGTCTCAGTCAGCCTAGCCTACCTTAATAACAGTCTCAGTCAGCCTAGCCTACCTTAATAACAGTCTCAGTCAGCCTAGCCTACCTTAATAACAGTCTCAGTCAGCCTAGCCTGCCTTTATATATATATATCCCTTGTTGTTTCTTGACATATTACTTAATATAATTTTTTTCTAGGCCTGCTAGCTTTTAAATCAATTTTCTACATACTATTTTAGGCTAGATTAACCCATATTCAAGACACGGGGGGGGGATGTTTACCTGGAGTTTACCTGGAGAGAGTTTCGGGGGTCAACGCCCCCGCGGCCCGGTCTGTGACCAGGCCTCCTGGTGGATCAGCGCCTGATCAACCAGGCTGTTGCTGCTGGCTGCACGCAAACCAACGTACGAGCCACAGCCCGGCTGATCAGGAACTGACTTAGGTGCTTGTCCAGTGCCAGCTTGAAGACTGCCAGGGGTCTGTTGGTAATCCCCCTTATGTGTGCTGGGAGGCAGTTGAACAGTCTCGGGATGTTGAAATTAAGTTCGTGCATTTTCACACGCACGTCACTGACAGTCAACGTTACTATAATATAGGTTAATTTAGACTGACCTAACTTACAGGGAAAATAAGAAGATAGGTCAGACAGAATCATTAACTGTAATGCGTGCGAAAACGTACGTTCTAGAGGACAGATTACGTGATACATAACGAATGTGTTGGTTGCTATTTAAAACTAGACCCTTCAAAGAGGTATTGATGCTGGTGAAGGGCTCTAGATCCAAGGAATTGAAACTATCCTCCCCTTAGACCAAACCTCATTACCTCGCGGCCAGACTATAATAACAATAATAATAATAATAATAATAATAATAATAATAATAATCAGTAGTGGTAATAAAAAATAATACAATTTTACCTCTGCTATTAATGCAATTATTATTATTATTATTATTATTATTATTATTATTTAAGATGGCAGGCAGGCAGCATGGACAAGGAAGGCAGGCAGCGTGTACACAGCAGCAGCCAGGACACTGACCCAGGAAGTCCACACTGCCACAACTCGCCAGAGTTGAATGAAAAAAGAACTGAACATCGTCTTCCCGAAGGTGTCTCAACCAGTGTGTTAAATGTTGATAATTTACACAGGCAAACAATGCTACTAAGAGTGACGGTGGGGGTACTGGTGGCTGTACGACACCTTCTCCACGTGTCCCGGCACCGTCATACCGCCTGGGTTGCCAACTTGTCAATAAAGGTTTAAATTATCATTCTAAAACCTATTGAACCAACTGCAACATTGATCAACATTATAGCAGTACTGCAACGGCTGTGCAACTTACGAGTATTAATATATTATGTGGTATTATGCAAATATTGCAAACCAAGTGATACAGGATGCAACACAACCACGGGGGGAGTAGAATGATACCTCTAGGCCTTTCGTGTTGCAATCAACACATCATCAGGAGCTTGCAAAGTTGCAGAAAAGACGAGGATGTACAAGCAAATACAATCCCAGAGGACGTCTTCACTGGAGTGAGGGAGAGAGAGAAGGGCACAGGAAATGTCCCCAGGAATACCAGTACCCACAGTCAGAAAGGTTGAATATTATAGCATTAGAAAAGGGCCACAAACACTTACTGTCAACAAGACAATATTCAACAAATCTAACAAATTTTCTCTCTTATTACCGTCATAACGATTGCAAAATCATCTACAAAGTTATTTAAGTTCAATAAACAGACACGCACATGCATATATATATATACATACATCTAGGTTTTTCTCCTTTTTCTAAATAGCTCTTGTTCTTTTTTATTTCTTCTATTGTCCATGGGGAAGTGGAAAAGAATCTTTCCTCCGTAAGCCATGCGTGTCGTATGAGGCGACTAAAATGCCGGGAGCAATGGGCTAGTAACCCCTTCTCCTGTATACAATTACTAAAAAAGAGAAGAAGAAAAACTTTATAAAACTGGGTTGCTTAAATGTGCGTGGATGTAGTGCGGATGACAAGAAACAGATGATTGCTGATGTTATGAATGAAAAGAAGTTGGATGTCCTGGCCCTAAGCGAAACAAAGCTGAAGGGGGGTAGGAGTTTCAGTGGGGGGAAACAAATGGGATTAAATCTGGAGTATCTGAGAGAGTTAGAGCAAAGGAAGGGGTAGCAGTAATGTTAAATGATCATTATGGAAGGAGAAAAGAGAATATGAATGTGTAAATTCAAGAATTATGTGGATTAAAGTATAGGTTGGATGCGAGAAGTGGGTCATAATAAGCGTGTATGCACCTGGAGAAGAGAGGAATGCAGAGGAGAGAGAGAGATTTTGGGAGATGTTAAGTGAATGTATAGGAGCCTTGAACCAAGTGAGAGAGTAATTGTGGTAGGGGACTTGAATGCTAAAGTAGGAGAAACTTTTAGAGAGGGTGTGGTAGGTAATGTTTGGGGTGCCAGGTGTAAATGTAATGGGAGCCCTTTGATTGAACTTGTTATAGAAAGGGGTTTAGTTATAGGTAAAACATATTTTAAGAAAAAGAGGATAAATAAGTATACACGATATGATGTAGGGCGAAAATGACAGTAGTTTGTTGGATATGTATTTGGTAGATAAAAGACTGTTGAGTAGACTTCAGGATGTTACATGTTATAGAGGGGCCACAGATATATCAGATCACTTTCTAGTTGTAGCGACACTGAGAGTAAAAGGTAGATGTGGATACAAGGAGAATAGAAGCATCAGGGAAGAGAGAGTGAAGGTTTATAAACTAAAAGAGGAGGCAGTTAGGGTAAGATAATAAACAGCTATTGGAGGATAGATGGGCTAATGAGAGCATAGGCAATGGGGTCGAAGAGGTATGGGGTAGGTTTAAAAATGTAGTGTTAGAGTGTTCAGCAGAAAGTTGTGGTTACAGGAAAGTGGGTGCAGGAGGGAAGAGGAGCGATTGGTGGAATGATGATGTGTAAAGAGAGTAGTAAGGGAGAAAAGTTAGCATATGAGAAGTTTTTACAAAGTAGAAGTGATGCAAGGAGGGAAGAGTATATGGAGAAAAAGAGAGAAGTTAAGAAGAGTGTGAAGCAAATGATAAAAAGAGAGCAATGAGAAGAGTGGGTGAGATGTTAAACAAATTTTGTTGAAAGAAGAAAAAGTTTTGGAGTGAAGATTAACAAGTTAAGAAAGCCTAGAGAACAAATGGATTTGTCAGTTAAAAATAGGAGAGGAGAGTTATTAAATGGAGAGTTAGAGGTATTGGGAAGATGGAAGGAATATTTTTTAGGAATTGTTAAATGTTGATGAAGATAGGGAAGCTGTGTTTTCGTGTATAGGCAAGGAGGAATAAACATTTTGGGTAGGAGTGAGGAAGAGCCAGTTGTGAGTGTGGGGAAGTTCATGAGGCAGTAGGTAAAATGAAAGGGGTAAGGCAGCCGGGATTGATGGATAAAGATAGAAATGTTTAAAAGCAGGTGGGGATATAGTTTTTGGAGTGGTGGTGCAATTATTTTAATAAATTTTAATGGAAGAGGGTAAGGTACCTAGGTTTTGGCAGAGAGCATGCATAGTTCCTTTGTATTAAGCAAAGGGGAAAAAGAAAAGTGAAAAAAATTATAGGGGATAAGTCTGTTGAGTGTACCGGGTAAAGTGTATGGTAGAGTTAAATTGAAAGAATTAAGATTAAGACGGAGAATAGGATGGGCAGATGAACAAGGAGGCTTTAGGAAAGGTAGGGGTGGGGTGGACCAGGTGTTTACAGTGAAACATATAAGTGGACAGTATTTAGATAAGGCTAAAGAGGTCTTTGTGGCATTTATGGATTTGGAAAAGGCGTATGACAGGGTGGATAGGGGGGCATGTGGCAAAATGTTGCAAGTGTATGGGTAGGAGGTAGGTTACTGAAAGCAGTGAAGAGTTTTTTTCGAGGATAGTGAGGCTCAAGTTAGAGTATGGGAGGAAAGAGGGAATTTTTTCCCAGTAAAAGTAGGCCTTAGACAAGGATTTTGGATGTCACCGTGGTTGTTTAATATATTTTAGATGGGGTTGTAAGAGAAGTAAATGCGAGGGGCTTTGGCAAGAGGCGTGGAGTTAAAAGATAAAGAATCACACACAAAGTGGAGTTGTCACAGCTGCTCTTTGCTGATGACACTGTGCTCTTGGGAGATTCTGAAGAGAAGTTGCAGAGAATTTGGGGGATGAATTTTGGTAGGTTGTGCAAAAGAAGAAAATTAAAGGTTTATACAGGAAAGAGTAAGGTTATGGGATACAAAAGGATTAGGTGAAAGAAAGATTGAATATCAGATTGGAGGGAGAGAGTATGGAGGAGGTGAACGTATTCAGATATTTGGGAGTGGACGTGTCAGCGGATGGGTCTATGAAAGATGAGGTGAATCATAGAATTGATGAGGGAAAAAAAGTGAGTGGTTTCACTTTGGAGTCTGTGGAGACAAAGAACTTTGTCCTTGGAGGCAAAAAAGGGAATGTAATGAGAGGGATAGGTTTTACCAACGCTCTTATAAAGGTGTGAAGCGTGGGTGATGAATGTTGCGCGAGGAGAAGGCGGAGGCAGTGGAGATGTCATGTCTGAGGGCAATGTGTGGGGGTGAATAATGCAGAGAATTCGTAGTTTGGAAGTTAGGAGGAGGTGCGGGGGTTACCAAAACTGTTGTCCAGAGGCTGAGGAAGGGTTGTTGAGGTGGTTCGGACATGTAGAGAGAAGGAGCGAAACAGAATGACTTCAAGAGTGTATCAGTCTGTAGTGGAAGGAAGGCGGGGTAGGGACGGCCTAGGAAGGGTTTGGAGGGAGGGGTAAAGGAGGTTTTGTTTTGCGAGGGCTTGGGCTTCCAGCAGGCAAAGCGTGAGCGTGTTTGATAGGAGTGAATGGAGACAAATGGTTTTAATACTTGACGTGCTGTTGGAGTGTGAGCAAAGTAACATTTATGAAGGGATTCAGGGAAACCGGCAGGCCGGACTTGAGTCCTGGAGATGGGAAGTACATGCCTGCACTCTGAAGGAGGGGTGTTAAAGTTGCAGTTTAAAAACTGTAGTGAAAAGCACCCTTCCCGGCAAGACAGTGATGGAGTGAATGATGGTGAAATTTTTCTTTTTCGGGCCACCCTGCCTTGGTGGGAATCGGCCGGTGTGATAATAAAAAAAAAAATAAAAAAAAAAAAACAAATATTAATCTCAGTCTTAAAATAATGAATCCTGTGATACTAAAATACTGAAACTATGTATTGTGCCAAAACAAAAGCATTCACATTACTAAACTCACAAACTAGTATTTAGTCACTTAGCCATAATACCAACTTACCTCATAATTTTTTAATATTTTACAATTAAGAATTAAACAAAGTCTGCCCGAAATGCCTAGCCATACTAAGCGTTCTAGTGGTACACTCTGTAATGCCTAGCCATGCTAGGTGTTCTAGTGGAAAACTCTGTAATGCCTAGCCATGCTAGGTGTTCTAGTGGTCAATCTGTAATGCCTAGCCATGCTAGGTGTTTTAGTGGTACACTCTGTAATGCCTAGCCAAAGCTAGGGGTTCTAGTGGTACACTCTGTAATGCCTAGCCATGCTAGGTGTTCTAGTGGTACACTGTAATGCCTAGCCATTCTAGGTGTTCTAGTGGTACACTCTGTAATGCCTAGCCTTTCTAGGTGTTCTAGTGGTACACTCTGTAATGCCTAGCCATGCTAGGTGTTCTAGTGGTACAAATCTGTAATGCCTAGCCATGCTAGGGGGTTCTAGTGGTACACTCTGTAATGCCTAGCCATGCTAGGTTTTTCTAGTGGACACTCTGTATGCCTAGCCATGCTAGGTGTTCTAGTGGTACACTCTGTAATGCCCAGCCATGCTAGGTGTTTAGTGGTACACTCTGTAATGCCCAGCCATGCTAGGTGTTCTAGTGGTACAACTCTGTAATGCCCAGCCATGCTAGGTGTTCTAGTGGTACACTCTGTAATGCCCAGCCATGCTAGGTTTCTAGTGGTAACTTCTGTAATGCCCTAGCCATGCTAGGTGTTCTAGTGGTACACTCTAAAAACCTAGCCTGCTAGGGTTCTAGTGGTACACTCTGTAATGCCTAGCCATGCTAGGTGTTCTAGTGGTAAAACTCTGTAATGCCTAGCCATGCTAGGTGTTCTATGGTACACTCTGTAATGCCTAGCCATGCTAGGTGTTCTAGTGGTAAAACTCTGTAATGCCTAGCCATGCTAGGTGTTCTAGTGGTACACTCTGTAATGCCTAGCCATGCTAGGTGTTCTAGTGGTACACTCTGTAATGCCAGCCATGCTAGGTGTTCTAGTGGTACACTCTGTAATGCCTAGCCATGCTAGGTGTTTGTGGTACACTCTGTAATGCCTTTGCCATGCTAGGTGTTCTAGTGGTTTCACTCAGTAATGCCCAGCCATTGCTAGGTGTTCTAGTGGTACACTCTGTAATGCCTAGCCATGCTAGGTGTTCTAGTGGTACACTCTTAATGGCTAGCCATGCTAGGTGTTCTAGTGGTACACTCTGTAATGCTAGGCATGCTAGGTGTTCTAGTGGTACACTCTGTAATGCCTAGCCATGCTAGGTGGGTTTTAGTGGTACACTCTGTAATGCCTAGCCATGCTAGGTGTTCTAGTGGTACACTCTGTAATGCCTAGCCATGCTAGGTGTTCTAGTGGTACACCTGTAATGCCTAGCCAGCTAGGTGTTCTAGTGGTACACTCTGTAATGCCTAGCCTGCTAGGTGTTCTAGTGGTACACTCTGTAATGCCTAGCCATGCTAGGTGTTCTAGTGGTACACTCTGTAATGCCTAGCCATGCTAGGTGTTCTAGTGGTACACTCTGTAATGCCTAGCCATGCTAGGTTTCTAGTGGTACACTCTGTAATGCCTAGCCATGCTAGGTGTTCTAGTGGTACACTCTGTAATGCCTAAACCATGCTAGGTGTTCTTTGTGGTACACTCTGTAATGCCTAGCCATGCTAGGTGTTCTAGTGGTCACTCTGTAATGCCTAGCCATGCTAGGTGTTCTTAGTGGTACACTCTTTAATGCCTAGCCATGCTAGGTGTTCTAGTGGTACACTCCTGTAAAGCCTAGCCTTGCTAGGTGTTTTTAGTGGTACACTCTGTAATGCCTAGCCATGCTAGGTGTTCTAGTGGTACACTCTGTTAAAAGCCCCAGCCATTTCTAGGTGTTCTAGTGGTACACTCTGTAATGCCTAGCCATGCTAGGTGTTCTAGTGGTACACTCTGTAATGCCTAGCCATGCTAGGTGTTCTAGTGGTACACTCTGTAATGCCTAGCCATGTTTGGGGTTCTAGTGGTACACTGTAATGCCTAGCCATGCTAGGTGTTCTAGTGGTACCTCTGTAATGCCTAGCCATGCTAGGGGTTCTGTGGGACACTCTGTAATGCCTAGCCATGCTAGGTGTTCTAGTGGTAACACTGTAATGCCTAGCCATGCTAGGTGTTCTAGTGGTACACTCTGTAATGCCTAGCCATGCTAGGTTTTTCTAAATGGTACACTCTGTAATGCCTAGCCATGCTAGGTGTTCTAGTGGTACACTGTAATGCCTAGCCATGCTAGGTGTTCTAGTGGTACACTCTGTATACCTGCCATGCTAGGTGTTCTAGTGGTACACTCTGTAATGCCTAGCCATGCTAGGTGCTCTATGGTACACTCTGTAATACCTAGCCATGCTAGGTGTTCTAGTGGTAAAACTCTGTAATACCTAGCCATGCTAGTGTTCTAGTGGTACAAATCTGTAATGCCTAGCCATGCTAGGTTCTAGTGGTACACTCTGTAATACCTAGCCATGCTAGGTGTTCTATGGTACACTCTGTAATACCTAGCCATTTCTAGGTGTTCTAGTGGTACACTCTGTAATGCCTAGCCATGCTAGGTGTTTTTTAGTGGTACACTCTGTAATGCCTAGCCATGCTAGGGGTTCTAGTGTACACTCTGTAATGCCTAAAGCCATGCTAGGTGTTCTAGTGGTACACTCTGTAATGCCTAGCCATGCTAGGTGTTTTTTAGTGGTTTCACTCTGTAATGCCTAGCCATGCTAGGTGTTCTAGTGGTACACTCTGTAATGCCTAGCCATGCAGGGGTTCTAGTGGTACACTCTGTAATGCCCAGCCTGGGTAGGTGTTCTAGTGGTACACTCTGTAATGCCTTTGCCATGCTAGGTGTTCTAGTGGTACACTCTGTAATGCCTAGCCATGCTAGGTGTTCTAGTGGTACACTCTGTATGCCTAGCCATGCTAGGTGTTCTAGTGGGACACTCTGTAATACCTAGCCAGCTAGGTGTTTCTAGTGGTTTCACTCTGTAATACCTAGCCAAGCTAGGTGTTCTAGTGGTACACTCTGTAATGCCTAAAGCCATGCTAGGTGTTCTAGTGGTACACTCTGTAATGCCTAGCCATTTCTAGGTGTTCTAGTGGTACACTCGTAATACCTAGCCAAGCTAGGTGTTCTAGTGGTTTCACTCTGTAATACCTAGCCAAAAACTAGGTGTTCTAGTGGTACACTCTGTAATACCTAGCCATGCAGGTGTTCTAGTGGTACACTCTGTAATCACAATTTTACTACATGTAAACCACACAATAACCAAATTTCTGTAAACTCAGCATTGTAATCCTTATAGAGAATAAACTTTGAATTTGAATTTGAATAAAGATGAATCACAGACGAGACGCAGGAACTAACATACAGTAACAGTTAAACAGTTCACTGTACATTTTAAGGTCCTCATCCCTTATACCTCCTGATGAGGACCCCAGATGGAGGTTGAAATACGTATTAAACTTTGTTTACCTGTTTCTGTCTACATGTGGGTTTCTGCCATTTATATACTATTAAGAGTATACTGAATCCTTTGTAAAAATTTCCTGTCGCATATTACATGTTCGTGACCCAGAAGGTAATGACGAGTCATCCTGCCAGAGTGCAAAACATTTAACAACATACACTTCACATTTCCGTTAGAAAAGAAATTAATGTATTTACCTGGAGTTTACCTGGAGAGAGTTTCGGGGGTCAACGCCCCCGCGGCCCGGTCTGTGACCAGGCCTCCTGGTGGATCAGCGCCTGATCAACCAGGCTGTTGCTGCTGGCTGCACGCAAACCAACGTACGAGCCACAGCCCGGCTGGGTGATAACTGTCTTGCAGATTATAACCTTTTTTAAAAGGGTGGAGTGGTAAGCCAGTGGAAGGCCTCGGTTAGATGACAGAAAGCTCCAGCTGTGGGTACCCACATTATGTAAGACCCGCGTCAGGAAACACTTGTCCTGTTTCCTGACAAACATTACCTAACCTAAGCTACATCAACAAGCAGTGAAGATTTTCGTTCGGATTTTTAACCCCGGAGGGTTAGCCACCCAGGATAACCCAAGAAAGTCAGTGCGTCATCCAGGATTGTCTAGCTTATTTCAATTGTGGTGCTCAATCTTGTCCCCCAGGATGCCACCCACACCAGTCCACTAACACCCAGGATGTGACCCACACCAGTCCACTAACACCCAGTGCCACCCACACAGTCAACTAACACCCAGGATGTGACCCACACCAGTCCACTAACACCCAGGATGCCACCCACACCAGTCCACTAACACCCAGGATGCCACCCACACCAGTCCACTAACACCCAGGATGTGACCCACACCAGTCCACTAACACCCAGGATGTGACCCACACCAGTCCACTAACACCCAGGATGCCACCCACACCAGTCCACTAACACCCAGGATGCCACCCACACCAGTCCACTAACACCCAGGATGCCACCCACACCAGTCCACTAACACCCAGGATGCCACCACACCAGTCCACTAACACCCAGGATGCCATCCACACCAGTCCACTAAAACCCAGGATGCCACCCACACCAGTCCACTAACACCCAGGATGCCACCCACATCAGTCCACTAACACCCAGGATGCCACCCACACCAGTCCACTAACACCCAGGATGCCACCCACACCAGTCCACTAACACCCAGGAAGCCACCCACACCAGTCCACTAACACCAGGATGCCACCCACACCAGTCCACTAACACCCAGGATGCCACCCACACCAGTCCACTAACACCCAGGAAGCCACCCACACCAGTCCACTAACACACAGGATGCCACCCACACCAGTCCACTAACACCCAGGATGCCACCCACACCAGTCCACTAACACCCAGGAAGCCACCCACACAGTCCACTAACACCCAGGATGCCACCCACACCAGTCCACTAACACACAGGATGCCACCCACACCAGTCCACTAACACCCAGGATGCCACCCACACCAGTCCACTAACACCCAGGAAGCCACCCACACCAGTCCACTAACACACAGGATGCCACCCACACCAGTCCACTAACACCCAGGATGCGACCCACACCAGTCCACTAAACACCCAGGATGCCACCCACACCAGTCCACTAACACCCAGGAAGCCACCCACACCAGTCACTAACACACAGGATGCCACCCCACACCAGTCCAACTAACACCCAGGATGCCACCCACACCAGTCCACTAACACCCAGGAAGCCACCCACACCAGTCCCACTAACACCCAGGGATGCCACCCACACCAGTCCACTAACACCCAGGATGCCACCCACACCAGTCCACTAACACCCAGGATGCCACCCACATCAGTCCACTAACACCCAGGATGCCACCCACACCAGTCCACTAACACCCGGATGCCACCCACACCAGTCCACTAACACCCAGGGAAGCCACCCACACCAGTCCACTAACACACAGGATGCACACCCACACCAGTTCCACTAACACCCAGGATGCACCCACACCAGTCCACTAACACCCAGGAAGCCACCCCACCAGTCCACTAACACACAGGATGCCACCCACACCAGTCCACTAACACCCAGGATGCCACCCACACCAGTCCACTAACACCCAGGAAGCCACCCACACCAGTCCACTAACACCCAGGAAGCCACCCACACCAGTCCACTAACACACAGGATGCCACCCACACCAGTCCACTAACACCCAGGATGCCACCCACACCAGTCCACTAACACCCAGGAAGCCACCCACACCAGTCCACTAACACACAGGATGCCACCACACACAGTCCACTAACACCCAGGATGCGACCCACACAGTCCACTAACACCCAGGATGCCACCACACCAGTCCACTAACACCCAGGAAGCCACCCACACCAGTCCACTAACACACAGGATGCCACCCACACCAGTCCACTAACACTCAGGATGCGACCCACACCAGTCCACTAACACCCAGGATGCCACCCACACCAGTCCACTAACACCCAGGAAGCCACCCACACCAGTCCACTAACACCCAGGATGCCACCCACACCAGTCCACTAACACACAGGATGCCACCCACACCAGTCCACTAACACCCAGGAAGCCACCCACACCAGTCCACTAACACCCAGGATGCCACCCACACCAGTCCACTAACACCCAGGCTGCCACCCACACCAGTCCACTAACACACAGGATGCCACCCACACCAGTCCACTAACACACAGGATGCCACCCACACCAGTCCACTAACACCCAGGATGCCACCCACACCAGTCCACTAACACCCAGGATGCCACCCACACCAGTCCACTAACACCCAGGCTGCCACCCACACCAGTCCACTAACACCCAGGCATGCCACCCACACCAGTCCACTAACACCCAGGATGCCACCCACACCAGTCCACTAACACCCAGGATGCCACCCACACCAGTCCACTAACACCCAGGCTGCCACCCACACCAGTCCACTAACACCCAGGATGCCACCCACACCAGTCCACTAACACCCAGGTACCTACTTGCTGCTAGGTGAACAGGACAACAGGTGTAAGAAAAACGTATGAAAATATTCGCACCCCGCCGGGACGTGCAGGAAGAAGTACACACCAGACACCATGGCCAGTCCTGGCATCAAACATAACAAGCGTATATTTCCCAACGAAATAAGTGACACCAATGTATCCCTCACTGCCAGACGTAACTCTCCTACTCAGAGACCTAGCTGAACTTTTCATACATAATTACATAAAATAACCAAGATATTATCATACACAACACGAGACAATGGTTTTAATGTATTGTCGACATTTTGATCCATTTTGACCATTTCAAATTTTAGCCACAATCTGATCATAAGTTGTTTATTATAAAGAAAGAAATAAAAAATAATATCCAAAAAGATGGCAGAATAAATATCCCAAAATACAATTAACCAAACAGAACATATAAAACAATAACGGCAAATTCTGACCATGTTACGTTGACCACTGAGTTACTGCAGGAGTGTCATTAAGGGGGAATTTCGCCTGCACATTATAACCCTTATTACTGCCTCGACTGTGTATTATAAGTCGACTTTCTCTCTATGTAATATTCACGGGGAAGCGATAAACCCGTCGGGGGTCAGGTCGCCAAGTAGGTGTAATCAAAGATCCTCGCAAGAAAAGGCAAGCATATAACCTGAACGAGTTGTACCCTTCACTGTACCCTTCACTGTACCCTCCACTGTACCCACAGTTGTACCCTCAGCTGTACCCAGAGTTATACCCTCCACTGTACCCACAGTTATACCCTCCACTGTACCCACAGTTATACCCTCCACTGTACCCACAGTTATACCCTTCACTGTACCCACAGTTGTACCCTTCACTGTACCCACATTATACCCCCCACTGTACCCACAGTTTTTACCCCTTCACTGTACCCACAGTTTTAACCCTCCACTGTACCCACAGTTATACCCTTCACTGTACCCACAGTTATACCCTCCACTGTACCCACAGTTGTACCCTTCACTGTACCCACAGTTATACCCTCCACTGTACCCACAGTTGTACCCTTCACTGTACCCACAGTTATACCCTCCACTGTACCCACAGTTATACCCTCCACTGTACCCACAGTTGTACCCTCCACTGTACCCACAGTTGTACCCTTCAATGTACCCACAGTTATACCCTCCACTGTACCCACAGTTGTATCCTTCAACCCGTACCCACAGTTACCCTCCACTGTACCCACAGTTGTACCCTTCACTGTACCCACAGTTATACCCTCCACTGTACCCACAGTTGTACCCTCCACTGTACCCACAGTTATACAATTCACTGTACCCAGTTATACCCTCCACTGTACCCACAGTTATACCCTCCACTGTACGCACAGTTGTACCCTTCACTGTACCCACAGTTATACCCTCCACTGTACCCACAGTTGTACCCTCCACTGTACCCACAGTTGTACCCTTCACTGTACCCACAGTTGTACCCTCCACTGTACTCAGTTATACCCTCCACTGTACCCACAGTTGTACCCTCCACTGTACCCACAGTTGTACCCTCCACTGTACCCACAGTTGTACCCTTCACTGTACCCACAAATTGTACCCTCCACTTGTACCCACAGCTGTACCCTCCACTGTACCCACACTGTACCCCCACTGTACCCACAGTTGTACCCTCCACTGTACCCACAGTTGTACCCTCCACTGTACCCACAGTTGTACCCTCCACTGTACCCACAGTTGTACCCTCCACTGTACCCACAGTTGTACCCTCCACTGTACCCACAGTTGTACCCTCCACTGTACCCACAGTTGTACCCTCCACTGTACCCTCCACTGTACCCACAGTTGTACCCTCCACTGTACCCACAGTTATACCCTTCACTGTACCCACAGTTATACCCTCCACTGTACCCACAGTTGTACCCTCCACTGTACCCACAGTTGTACCCTTCACTGTACCCACAGTTGTACCCTCCACTGTACCCACAGTTGTACCCTCCACTGTACCCACAGTTATACCCTCCCCCTGTACCCCATTGTACCCTTCACTGTACCCACAGTTATACCCCCACTGTAACCCACAGTTGTACCCTCCACTGTACCCACCCGTTGTACCCTCCACCTGTAAACCCCCATTTTTACCCTCCCCTGTAAACCCCCAGTTGTACCCTCCACTGTACCAACAGTTGTACCCTCCACTGTACCCACAGTTTACCCTCCACTGTACCCAGTTTGTACCCTCCACTGTTACCCACAGTTTTTACCCTCCACTGAAACCCCCAGTTATACCCTCCACTGTACCCAGTTGTAAACCCCCCACTGTACCCACAGTTAACCCTCCACTGTACCCACAGTTGTACCCTCCACGTACCCACAGTTATACCCTCCCACTGTACCCACAGTTGTACCCTCCACTGTACCCACAGTTATACCCTCCACTGTACCCACAGTTGTACCCTCCACTGTACCCACAGTTTATAAACCCCCCACTGTACCCACAGTTGTACCCTTCACGTACCCACAGTTATACCCTCCACTGTACCCACAGTTTGTACCCTCCACTGTACCCACAGTTGTACCCTCCACTGTACCCACAGTGTACCCTCCACTGTACCCACAGTTTGTACCCTCCACTGTACCCACAGTTGTACCCTCCACTGTACCCACAGTTGTACCCTCCACTGTACCCACAGTTATACCCTCCACTGTACCCACAGTTGTACCCTCCACTGTACCCACAGTTGTACCCTCCACTGTACCCACAGTTGTACCCTCCACTGTACCCACAGTTGTACCCTCCACTGTACCCACAGTTTTTACCCTTCACGTACCCAGATATACCCCCACTGAAACCCCCAGTTTGGTACCCTCCACTGTACCCACAGTTATACCCTCCACTGTACCCACAGTTATACCCTCCACTGTACCCACAGTTATACCCTCCACTGTACCCACAGTTATACCCTCCACTGTACCCACAGTTGTACCCTCCACTGTACCCACAGTTATACCCTCCACTGTACCCACAGTTATACCCTGCACTGTACCCACAGTTGTACCCTCCACTGTACCCACAGTTATACCCTCCACTGTACCCACAGTTGTACCCCCCACTGTACCCCCAGTTATAACCCCCACTGTACCAAAAGTTGTACCCTCCACATGTACCCCCAGTTATACCCTCCACTGTACCCACAGTTATACCCTCCACTGTACCCACCCGTTATACCCTCCACTGTACCACAGTTGTACCCTCCACTGTACCCACAGTTTTTACCCTCCATGTACCCACAGTTGTACCCTCCACTGTACCCACAGTTATACCCTCCACTGTACCCCACAGTTGTACCCTCCACTGTACCCACATTTATACCCCCCACTGTACCCACAGTTATACCCTCCACTGTACCCACAGTTGTACCCTCCACTGTACCCACATTTTTACCCTCCACTGTACCCACAGTTGTAACCCCCACTGTACCCACAGTTATACCCCCACTGTACCCACAGTTATACCCTCCACTGTACCCACCCGTTTACCCTCCACTGTACCCACAGTTATTTCCCTCCACTGTACCCACAGTTGTACCCTCCACTGTACCCACAGTTATACCCTCCACTGTACCCACAGTTATACCCTCCACTGTACCCACAGTTTTTACCCTCCACTGTACCCACAGTTGTACCCTCCACTGTACCCACAGTTATACCTCCACTGTACCCACAGTTATACCCCCACTGTACCCCACAGTTGTACCCTCCACTTAAACCCCCAGTTATACCCTCCACTGTAAACCCCCAGTTGTACCCTCCACTGTACCCACAGTTTTTACCCTCCACTGTACCCACAGTTTTTCCCCTCCACCCGTACCCACAGTTTTAAACCCCCCACTGTACCCAGTTATACCTCCACTGTACCCACAGTTTGTACCCTCCACTGTACCCACAGTTATACCCTCCACTGTACCCACAGTTGTACCCTCCACTGTACCCCAAGTTATACCCTCCACTGTACCCACAGTTATACCCTCCACTGTACCCACAGTTATACCCCCACTGTACCCACAGTTGTACCCTCCACTGTACCCCACAGTTATACCCTCCCCTGTACCCACAGTTAATACCCTCCACTGTACCCACAGTTGTACCCTCCACGTACCCACAGTTTTACCCTCCACGTACCCACAGTTGTACCCTCCACTGTACCCCCCAGTTATACCCTCCATGTACCCACAGTTGTACCCTCCACTGTACCCACAGTTATACCCTCCACGTACCCACAGTTGTAAACCCCCCACTGTACCCACAGTTATACCCTCCACTGTACCCCCAGTTGTACCCTCCACTGTACCCACAGTTAAACCCTCCACTGTACCCACAGTTATACCCTCCACTGTACCCACGTTATACCCTCCACTGTACCCACGTTGTACCCTCCACTGTACCCACAGTTATACCCTCCACTGTACCCACAGTTGTACCCTCCATGGGAAACCCACAGTTATACCCTCCACTGTACCCACAGTTGTACCCTCCACTGTACCCACAGTTTTTACCCTCCACTGTACCCAGTTATACCCTCCACTGTTTCCCACAGTTTTTACCCTTCACTTACCCCCAGTTATAAACCCCCCACTGTACCCACAGTTTACCCCCACTGTACCCACAGTTATACCCTCCACTGTACCCACAGTTATACCCTCCACTGTACCCACAGTTATACCCTCCACTGTACCCACAGTTGTACCCTCCACTGTACCCACAGTTATACCCTCCACTGTACCCACATTTTTACCCTCCACTGTACCACAGTTTGTAAACCCTCCACTGTACCCACAGTTATACCCTCCACTGTACCCACAATTGTACCCTCACTGTACCCACAGTTATACCCTCCACTGTACCCACAGTTGTACCCTCCACTGTACCCACAGTTATACCCTCCACTGTACCCACAGTTGTACCCTCCACTGTACCCACAGTTATACCCTCCACTGTACCCACAGTTGTACCCTCCACTGTACCCACCCGTTTATACCCTCCACTGTACCCACAGTTATACCCTCCACTGTACCCACAGTTATACCCTCCACTGTACCCACAGTTGTACCCTCCACTGTACCCACAGTTATACCCTCCACTGTACCCACAAATTGTACCCTCCACTGTACCCACAGTTATACCCTCCACTGTACCCCAGTTGTACCCTCCACTGTACCCACAGTTAATACCCTCCACTGTACCCACAGTTGTACCCTCCACTGTACCACAGTTATACCCCCCACTGTACCCACAGTTTACCTCCACTGTACCCACAGTTGTACCCTCCACTGTACCCCCAGTTATACCCTCCACTGTACCCACAGTTGTAAACCCCCCACTGTACCCACAGTTATACCCTCCACTGTACCCACAGTTATACCCTTCACTGTACCCACAGTTATACCCTCCACTGTACCCACAGTTGTACCCTCCACTGTACCCACAGTTATACCCTCCACTGTACCCACAGTTATACCCTCCACTGTACCCACAGTTGTACCCTCCACTGTACCCACAGTTATACCCTCCACTGTACCCACAGTTGTACCCTCCACTGTACCCACAGTTATACCCTCCACTGTACCCACAGTTATACCCTCCACTGTACCCACCATTATAAACCCTCCACTGTACCCACAGTTATACCCCCACTGTACCCCCAGTTTATACCCTCCACTGTACCCACAGTTATACCCTCCACTGTACCCACAGTTGTACCCTCCACTGTACCCACAGTTATACCCTCCACTGTACCCACATTTAAAACCCTCCACTGTACCCACATTGTACCCTCCACTTACCCACAGTTATACCCTCCACTGTACCCACAGTTTTTACCCTCCACTGAACCCACAGTTGTTACCCTCCACTGTACCCACAGTTTAAACCCCCACTGTACCCACAGTTATACCCTCCACTGTACCCACAGTTATACCCTCCACTGTACCCACAGTTATACCCTTCACTGTACCCACAGTTATACCCTCCACTGTACCCACAGTTGTACCCTCCACTGTACCCACAGTTATACCCTCCACTGTACCCACAGTTATACCCTCCCCCTGTACCCACAGTTATACCCTCCACTGTACCCACAGTTAAAACCCTCCACTGTACCCACAGTTGTACCCTCCACTGTACCCACAGTTATACCCTCCACTGTACCCACAGTTATACCCTCCACTGTACCCACAGTTGTACCCTCCATACTTAATACCGCTTTCACTATTATTCAAGTCATAATAACAGTGGTAAACTTAAGTATAAAGTGGCGTGACACATTCTTAGGTGACAACACTCTGGCCAGTGCACATAACCTGACACAACAACTTAAAGGACATGACCTTCACTCCTCTATAACCATCACTTTGTCACTCCCTTATACCTGCTGAAGAGGACCTCGAACTGAGCTCCTCATCAACAGGTATCCGTATATGGGTTTTGTGTTTATCTTCACGTAGGTTACTGTTTCTCGTGGACACAAAACCCATCAAAATCTTTGCAAAACAGACATACACAATCGAACCCTGCAAACACCATCAGACGAGTACAAATAGGTGAGTACACACGCGCTGCTAA
Organism: Cherax quadricarinatus; assembly: GCF_026875155.1. Classification (NCBI taxonomy): domain Eukaryota; kingdom Metazoa; phylum Arthropoda; class Malacostraca; order Decapoda; family Parastacidae; genus Cherax; species Cherax quadricarinatus. The sequence goes on from NC_069452.1 coordinate 10,094,843, forward strand.
CATGAGTTGGATAATTAACTTAGCCTGTGATACTCCAATACTGAAACTATGTACTGTACCAAAACAAAAGCATTCACATTGTTAAACTCACAAACTAGTATTTAGTCACTTAGCCATAATACCAACTTACCTCATAATTTGTAATATTTTAAACTTAAGATTTAATTTAAGTCTGCCCGAAATGCCTAGCCATGCTAGGTGTTCTAGTGGTACACTCTGTAATACCTAGCCATGCTAGGTGTTCTAGTGGTAAAACTCTGTAATGCCTAGCCCCTGCTAGGTGTTCTAGTTGGGACACTCTGTAATGCCTAGCCATTTCTAGGTGTTCTAGTGGTACACTCTGTAATGCCTAGCCCCTGCTAGGTGTTCTAGTGGTACAATCTGTAATGCCTAGCCATGCTAGGTGTTCTAGTGGTTTCACTCTGTAATACCTAGCCATGCTAGGTGTTCTAGTGGTACACTCTGTAATACCTAGCCATGCTAGGGGTTCTAGTGGTACACTCTGTAATGCCTAGCCATGCTAGGTGTTCTAGTGGTACACTCTGTAATGCCTAGCCATGCTAGGTGTTCTAGTGGTACACTCTGTAATGCCTAGCCATGCTAGGTGTTCTAGTGGTACCACTCTGTAATACCTAGCCTGCAGGTGTTTTTAGTGGTACACTCTGTAATGCCTAGCCATGCTAGGTGTTCTAGTGGTTTCCTCTGTAATGCCTAGCCATGCTAGGTGTTCTAGTGGTACACTCTGTAATGCCTAGCCATCTAGGTGTCCTAGTGGCCCCCTCTGTAATCCAATTTTTTTACTACATGTAAACCACACAATAACCAAATTCTGTCAACTCACATTGTAATCCTTATGAGAATTTGCAGGTGGTCTAGTCAAGAAAACAATGTAGAAAGCTAATAAAACAGTCAGTGGGGGGTGGTGTTGGCAAGCTTTCCCATGCCAACATCAAATTTAAACTTCAAAGTTAAAGTATTCCCTTGACTTCCAA
>NC_069452.1:10101334-10141148 GCF_026875155.1 Cherax quadricarinatus
GGTGTTATGGCTGGTGTGGGTAACATTGGGTGTTAGTGAGGGGGTGTGGGTACACCCTGGGGTTGTGATGGTGTGGGCCCAATCCGGGGTGGTAGTGGCTGGTGGGGGGTTTTCACACCCTGGGTTGGGGGACGGGTGGGTTACCCCTGGGTGTTAGGGGGATTGGTGTGGGTACACCCTGGGTTTAGTGGACTGGTGTGGGGTCCATCCGGGGGTTTGGGACGGTTTTGGGTCACACCGGGTGTTAGGGGATGGTGGGGGTAAAATCCTGGGTGTTGGTTTGGACTGGTTTTTTGGGTTTCCCCCTTGGGTGTTGTGGATGGTGTGGGTCCCCATCCTGGGTGTTAGGATGGGGGGGTTCCACCTGGTGTTAGGGGACTGGTGTGGGTCCCCGGGGTGTTGTGGACTGGGTGGGTCACATCCTGGTGTTGTGGACGGGTGTGGGTCATCCTGGGGTTGGGGGGGACTGGTGTGGGTACACCGGGTGTTTGTGGACTGGGTGGGTACATCCTGGGTGTTATGGACGGGTTGGGGGTACATCCTGGGTTTTTGTGGAGGGTGTGGGTCACATCCGGGGTTTTAGGGGGAGGGTGGGGTCACACCCCTGGGTGTTAGTGGACTGGTGTGGGTACACCCGGGGGTGAAATGGACTGGTGGGGGTTAATCCGGGTGTTATGGACTGGTGTGGGTACATCCTGGGTGTTAGTGGTGGTTGGGGGTCACACCCTGGGTGTTGGGGGATGGTTGGGGGTCACACCTGGGTGTTAGGACTGGTTGGGTCACACCCGGGGTTTGTTTTGGACTGGTTTGGGTAATCCTGGGTGTAGTGGACTGGTGTGGGTCACTCCGGGTTTTAGGGACTGGTGTGGGTCCACCCTGGGTGTTAATGGAGGGTGGGGTTTACTCCTGGGGTTAGTGGAGGTGTGGGTCACATCCTGGGTTTTTAGGGACTGGTGTGGGTCACATCCGGGTTTATGGACTGGTGTGGGTCCATCCTGGGTGTTAGTGGACTGGTGTGGGTACATCCGGGGTGTTGTGGACTGGTTGGGAAAAATCCTGGGTGTTAGTGGGGGGTTTTTTTTTGGGGGTCACATCCTGGGTTTTAAAGGATGGTGGGGGTTACACCCGGGGTGTTAGTGGACGGGTGGGGTCACACCCTGGGTGTTAGGGACTGGGGGTGGGCACACCTGGGTGTTTGGACTGGTGGGGGTCACATCCTGGGTGTTAGGGGGACTGGGGGGGGTCACTTTCCTGGTGTTGGGGAACTGGTTGGGGAAAAACCTTTTTTGGGGATTGTTACAGGGAAAAAATGCAAAAATTTGGGGAAAGCCCCAAATACGGGACTTTCTTATATGTATGTACTGTTCACAGGGGTCTGTATCCCTTGTACATGTACTGGTATCCCTTTACTGACTGGTTTAACCCTTGTACATGTATGGTATCCCTTGTCATGTCGGGTTTAAAAATTGTACATGTATTGGTTTTTCTTGAAAATTGTACTGGTATACCTTGTACATGTATTGTATACCTTGTACATGTATTTGTATACCTTTACTTTTACGGGTATACCTTGTACAGTACGGGTATACCTTGTACTTTTAGGGTATAACCTTGAATGTATTGTATACCTTGTAATGTTTTGTATACCTTGTAAGTACTGGTATATTTTGTACATTTTTGTAATTTATTATTATATTTTTGTACAGATTGTTTTGACAGTACTTTATACCGCAACTTTATTCCGTCTTACGGGAAAAAGAATTTTAGATACCTTTACATTATTATTCTTTAAGACTTTATTTTTTAAAGTACGGATATATTTGACATTTAGGGTTTATATTTTAATGTTGTAGAAAAAATTTTTTTTAAAATTTTTAGGATTGCGGGGGGGCCCACACGGGGGTTTCTGATTTTAGGGGGGGAAGCCCAGGGGGGAAAATTTTTAAACAACCGCCCCCCTGGGGGAAAAAAGGGAAAAAACGGGTTTGAAAGGAAAAAGACATAAATTTTCTTTCAAAGTACCAAAAAAATTTTCAGTTAAGCCATATGACAACTCATATGAAAGTCTTTTACCCCACACCCCCCAAATTAGGCTTTTGCCCCAGGTGGCCCCAAAACACCCCTAAACCCTCCCTTTTTCGTGGGGTAAAAAAACCCCCGGGTAAAAAACCAACAATGCCCCCTGCCTTTTCAAAAAAACAGGGTGTGGGTTTTAAAACTGGTTCTTGGTTTAAAAGAATTAAAGTTCAATTCCCCCCCAAAAAATGTAGGTGACCATGAGGAAAGGAAATTTAAAAAAACCCCAAAACAAAAACCCCAAAGTTGTAAGGTCAAGAGGACAAAATTGAATTTTTCCCCCAGGGGGGTTGGGGGTAGCCCTTTAAAAACCCCGTATAGGGGGACTGGGCCCCACTTACACTGTGTTTTTTTCAAAGGCCCCCGGTTTTTTTGAAAACGTGTTGGTCTTTGGGGAAAGGGGAGGGGGACTTTTTTTGGAAAATAAGTTGAGTAAGGGGGAAACATGCCGGGACGGGTGGTAATTTTAAAAAAGGGAACATTTTTAAAATTTACTGCAGGGACACGGAGTGGGGGGAGAGGTACTACAGGGAAAGGGTGAAGGTACTGGCAGAGGACACAGGGGAGGGGGGGAGGAGAGGACACAGGGCGGGAAAAGGTTGAAGGACACAGGGGGGGAGGTACTAGGGGGACAAGGGTGTGTAGGGGTAGGCAGAGGACACGGGGTGTGGGGGTTTGTGGAGTGTGGGTGTGCCTGGTCAAGCCAACCCATGATCATGCCAAACTCTGCCCCTCCATATTACTGTCCCCTAACACACAATAATTTTGTCTCTTACTTTTTTCGTCTCTTTTCCGACTTTTTTTTGGGGGGCGTTATCCCAGTTAACTTACCCATGTTTGATAATTGTACTCACGTGAACCTGTACTTATAAACTCACATCATACTTCTGTTCTGCTTTACCAAGCCTATTCTTTCTTAAATAGTTTTGTCAAAAGCGGTTTCCCCAGACTTCAAAAAAACCGTTGGGGGGAATTTAAGTGCGAGTGCAAAATTTGTGTTTTCTTGATTTGTCATCTATAAATTTGGGCGGTATTTCCTATCATCTACTGTTTTTGATTTTAAGGCGATTTTACAGCGTTATCCCTTTAACACATCAACTCGTGAATCGTCAACCGTTTTCCTTGACGCCTTTTCCCCCAGGAACGACACATTCGAGTGTAATTGCGCAGGAAACCCCCAAAGACAACCGTTTCATTTTTTGTCAATTAAAACAGGAAAAGGTGTCGTCTGTGATTTTTTGAGGTTTTAAAAAGGATTCCCGCACTACCCCCCCTCAACCAAAATGATCACAAAACACTTGGGTTTTTCCCCAAACTTTACCCCACTGAAAGTCATTGGCCTGGCTTTTTCCCACTGAGTTTGAAAAAAGTGGGGATGGCAGTTTGAAGGCGTATGTTCTTCTGTGAGGTGTGTGATGGTAAAACCCACCCCCCCCCCCCCCGGTCCTCCCCCCCACCCGTGGAATTTTACGTGTGTCCCCTTTCCCCCGTTGACCATTACTTAACTCACGAAAACGTAAGACCGATAAGTTTTCTTTGGATTTTTAAAACCGGAGGGTTACCCACCCGGATAATCAAAAAAAAATCAGTCTTGTTTTCCCTTGGGGGTCCTCAATTTGTCCCCCAGGATGCGACCCACACCCGGAAATTAAAACCAGGACCTATTTTCTGCTAGGTGAACAGGACAACAGGGTAAGGGAAACATTTTGAAATGTTTCCCCCCCGCCGGGGGGCAAACCCAGCCCTCGTGTGTGAAGGAGAGCTTTAGCTACCGGCCCCCCCCAAACAAACCAATACACGGTGGGCTTGAACTCGCATCAGAGAGTAATAAAAATTTTCTTTGGGGAAAAACCCCTTAACCCAGGTAAAAAGGCGGGTATGGGAATTCAACTTAATTTTGGGGTCCCAACGTCCCCCAAAAACCCAAATCAAAACCCCTACCACTCAGGGGGAACCCTGAGGGGTCGGGGAATTTTCCCCCCCGGGGAATCGACCCCGGGTCCCGGGGGGGGGTTTTAAGGGGCCCCCCCTAGAAAACCCAAGCTTTTGCCCCACCCCAATAAAAGTTCACCCAAAAAGGGAATTTCTACACCATAGGAAGGTTTGCATAGGCCCCCCCTGTGACCAAAATGCAAGTTTTTACAGACGAATCTCCCGCCAGCTGGCCTGACGAAATCTAGCTCAAGTCCCCCCAAATCTGGAAAAGTATCCCTCCCTCCAAATTTAAAAATTTTGTATTTTTAGTTTAACCAAAAACTTCACCCTTATTTAGGGTTTTTTTGTGTTAAAATTTAAACCTGACCTAAATTTTTACTTGTGGAATATATTTAATTTTTTCCCAAACCATTACTTATTAAAGGGAGTTAGCCAATCAATGATTCTTGTCGGTTTTTAACCTCTCCCTTTTTTGCCTTTAGTGCCGCTCGGATCATCCCCTAAGGGAGTTTTTCACCAGCCAAGTCTTTGTTTCCCGCTGACGTAAATGGCAAAATGACTTTACTTCTCCTGTTATGAAATTTTATGAACAAAAGAGATTTTCTTCGGATTTTTAACCCGGAGGGTTTTCTACCCCCGGATAGCCCAAGAAAGTCATGTGTCTCCAGGACTGTCTGTCTTATTTCCCCTTTTGGTCCTAAACTTGTCCCCCGGTGCGACCCCACCCCGTCACAACACCCAGGTACCCATTTGCTGCTAGGTGAACAGGGCAACAGGTTTTTGGAAACAAAAATCGAAATGTTCCCACCCCCGCCAGGCGAACCAGCCCCGTGTGTGAAGGGAGAGCTTAGCCACCAAGCTGAACGCTGGTGTTTTATAAGTAAAAAAGCCCTTCCCCAGTTACTACCCACCACTGTGGCTCACGAACCCGGGTTTTAAAGCTTTTGAAAAAAAAAAAAAATATATAAATGGTTTTTTAAATGACCATAATTTTTAAAGGGGTGGACCGGTAAGCCGCGGAAGGCCTCGGTAGATGACCAAAAGCCCCCAAAAAGGGTCATCATCTGATAAGCCCGCGCAGGAAACTTTTGGCCCGTTTCCTGCGAACCTACCTAACCTAACCAACTGTTCTGACGGATTTTCAAGAATCAAGTTGTAAAGAATGACACTTGGTTATTTTATTTTCTTCACATGACAAGTCACGACTACCTGACCCACATTAACCTGGGCTCTTTTTCCAAAACCCTCTTAGGTTCACAGGGGAAAAACCACAACACCCCCACTACGGATTAATCTAGCCTCCCCCCTTGAAAATCATCCTGTTTAAAGTTGCAGTTTAAAAAATGTAGTGTTAAAAAACCCTTTGGCAAGCAGTGTGGGTGAATGATGGTGAAAGTTTTCTTTTTTTGGGAATCGGCCAGTGTGATAAAAAAAAAAATAAAAAAAATCCTGTAAATATTTTCCCTTTCCGTAACTTAACTTGAATTTTCTTCTCAGCTTCCGCAGAATTATCTGCATTTTTATTTATCTATTTTTTACATTTATAACGAGGAATCGCCAATATGAAATACTTTACGATTGATAAGGCTTTTCATCTTCACATACAACACACACAGTCATGGTTGATTAAACCCCGCCAATACTTCCCCTTGTCTGACTATAAAAAAAATGCAAAACAATCAATGAGAACACCCCGGGATTCCCTATATACCACATTTTTAATTTTTGAAAGAAAACTTTTTATTTCCCAAACATCAGATACCGTTTTTAAAACATATCCTCGTTCACTACCTCGGGGAAGCCCATTCAAAAACCCCGTACAGATGTCTTCCCGATTTCTTCTGCGCGCGGATTCTCCAGATAGAAAAAAAACTGGAAATGATTTCCCCTGAACGATCTATGTCAAGTAAGGCGGGGAAACAGCACTTCCCCCGCTCCATGGGATATACCCCCTTGCAAACCCAACCCGAAGGTTCCCGGAGGTTATTCCCGGGGTCAAAGCCCCCCCCGGGGCCCGGGCCATGACAGGCCCCCATTTTCCCAAAAAAATCTTAAATCACAACCCCAAAAACTTTGCCCTTTTAAATAAACAAATGAATTAAAAATGTAAAAACTAAGTCACTTACAGTTCCCAACTGTGATGATTCTGTTCCCCAATCACGGTTGCAGATGCCTATGATGAATTCAACGAAAATTTTAGCACGCATCAATAACTGGGTTCTATCCCTCAAACAACTGTTTTCCAAATCCCTTCGCTCAAATGCGTCCATAGGGACCCAAGCTGACACACTGATTCACTATCATCTACAAATCTGTAAAATCATTAATAAAATGAGGCATGTGGGTTGTGGACAGTGGAGTCAGGTGCACTTCTGTGGATTCTATCTCACACGGGTTAAATGCATGATATAAATATGAATGGGAAAGTTACATGCTTTCAAAAGTGTTGTAAATCTTTTCAGTAGCAGGGGGCCACAATCCATGGTGCATCCAGCAAAATAAAGCATCCTTTGGTGCATACTTTCCGGCTCTGACTGGGTTAAAGTATCTTTTGGGAGGTTAAATCACCACCACCCAAAGAGACGAAACAATGTAAACTTGCCGATGGACTTTAAAAAGTCACCCCCTGCGTCATTAGTTGGAAAAGAGATAAAATAAATGAATTCAGAGAAAAATCTGTTAAAGATATCGTATTTTTCCACAGTTATATTACAAATATTCTGGAAAAAACCCTGATTTTGAATAAATAAAACTAAGAGTTTTGCATAAAACTGGTTGCAAATTTTGATCAGGTGTGGCGTGTGACTGGTTCACTACCTATTAATTTTTCAGTATCAAAATTTGCGTGCCCCTCACGGGCCCATAACTTTGTAAAACACCTAAATTACTGGCAAATTTGAAGTTCCTAACCCGTCTCCCTAGAAACAGGTGGAGAGATACCTTGGGAAAAACCTAGAGGGGTTAGACCAAAATTGCACACGAAAAAACCTCCTGTGAAAGTAAAAAGACTCGGCAGACGATCAACATCCCCCCCAAAGAAAAAAGGGTGCCACTAGCACGATAAGAGAAACTAATAAGTGTTGGGGCCCAAGACTGTTCAATGCCACCCGTTACAAAGGATGATTACCAAAGACCCCCGGCGTCTTCAAGAAGGGGCTGGAAGGCACCTAAAGCCGTACCTGACCCGTCGGGATGCGGGTTTTACGTTTTAAAAACAATAACATCCATGGTTGAAAAGGCCCTGACCACCATGAGGCCGGTCAAAGGGCCGGGCCCCGGAGGCGTTTTTCCCCCCCAAACCCCCTCCCGGCATCTCCCGTCCCTGGGGCCCCATTATATACCCCTGTAATCTTTGAATACCGCCCCCCGGTGGGTATGGGCTTTTTAAAGGAATTTAAAAGAATATTCATGAATAAATATGCTGGTGTTTTTTGAGGGGAAAAAAGAGCATCTGATAAAAGCAACGTAAATACAATGGCAGAATAGATTTCACACGGAATGCATGTGTACTACACAGGAAGACACACGCACACTCAGTATCCAGGTATCTGGTAGCGAAGGATCTAGTTAGAGCGCTACGTTGTATCTAGAGCTAAGGGTTTTTCTAGTTTCCGTGAAGACTCTTGGTATCTTGCCAGACCTGTGTGTACCCAGTGTTTAAAACACCAACCCTTTATTCTTGCACCCTTGATGCTGCTAAAGGGCTCTTGATCCAAGGCACTGAAGTCATCCTGTTTCCCTTTCCCTTTCATTAACCCTGAGGAGAATCAAGCCTCCACAACGTCCTGAACTGAATGACCCACATGGGTTTAGAGCTTAATACGGATTATTTAAAATTATTTTATGCTCGTTACGGATTTAGCGAATTTACAATTAGTGTAATATTGAATATAATCATTACTATAATTAAATATCAACTTTTTACAAAAATATCGCTATTCCTCTGCGGAATATAGGAGGAATTCAGGCTTGATCCAAGGAAGGGGAGGATAAATCCAGCTCCTTGGATCATGAGACTCAACGGCATCACAATACAACCCTTCAGAGTAATTAATTGTTCTTACCTGGTTTTCAAGGTGGTTCTGCTCGTTTAAGAGTTTGTCGTCACACTTGGCGTTGTGTGTATGTCCTGACAAGCTTGCTTCACTATCATCACTATCACTATCATCACTATCACTATGTACAGGCGTCCTGGTGGCCTCAACGGTGCTAGGTTGCAGGCAGGTCACACTGTGCTGTTGAGCGAGTGTTTGCTGGGTATAAACACCATCAGTATTGCTCACTCTACTGCTGGTGGATACTTCACAAGATGGGGATGTGCGTGCGTCTTCTCGAGGTGAGGAACCGCTGTGCTGCAGGTTTTCATCAGACATGCGCATCTCCGCATACCTCTGTCTCCGTATGCGTCGTCGTCTTTCGAAAATTTCTTGGTATTGCTTGTCGGCCTCGCGGTTGTGACCGAGTGTTTGCTCTTCCTGTGTGTGAGAGACTACTGGTCGGTCTTCCCATCCACCTGGCTACTGTCTCCCTCAAGCCTACGACTTCTAAGTTGTCTCCTTCGGGCGAATATCTCCTCGTAACCCTTTTACTATTGACATCCTCGGACTGCGAGTCCCGCGTCTGGCTGCTGTCTTCAGTAAGTCTTCTGCGTCTTCTTGCCGTAATGGTTTCACAGTCTCTTTCACCTGGGAATCTTTATCTCCACTACAATGTTCCACCTGGCGGGTTTTCCTCGATGGTACTGGCTTCTCCTCTGCTTGTGATTCATGCTTTTCTGATTCTTCGAGACGCTTGCTTCTTCTCTTTCTCCTCTCAGCGACAAGCTCTTCAAAGGTCTTGAGCATATAGAATCCTTGCACACCACTCGACTCTCCTGGCAATTCATGTTTCCTTATTGCTTTCATCTTCCCGGCGTCGCCCTTCTCCTCACTGTCTCTCTCTCTTCCACTTTATTAATGCTGTTATTGGAACTTGGTTTATTCTCTCTCTCTCGTGTACGGTAACCATAATTATATTTATCTTCAAGATACGTTTCCTGATCTTTCATGGGACCCGTGTGAGAAACTTCCATGATCTCACCACTCTTATGATCTTCACATTTCTGGGACTGATCCTCCCGACTCGCTACATTGGAGGCCTCATCCACTTCCTCCTGCAGGGACTGACGATTTTTTCGTAACTCCAATAATTCGCTAACTTTTCTGAGTCTCTCCAGAACAAGTGGATTAAAGCCACTGTATAAATCAAAGTCAGCAGTGTTTTCAGTGGACTCCGGAGCTCCTGCTATTGTAATTCCTGACGGAGTTTCGACTGTTTTTAGATTTTTAATTCAGCAGCAGCAGTGTCAGGAAGGTCGCCCGAAGCAAGCAGGTGTCAGGAAGGTCAGCTGAAGCAGCAGTGTCAGTTGCAGCAGGAAGGTTGGAAGCAGCAGCAGTGTCAGTTGCAGCAGGAAGGTTGGAAGCAGCAGCAGCGTCACCTGCAGCAGGAAGGTTGGAAGCGGGCAGCAGCGTCACTTGCAGCAGGAAAGGTTGGAAGCAGTGTCTTCAGTAAGCTCCCGCCTCGACCAGCAACTTGGACACTTCTGGCGCCGTCTCCACACACACAGTCTCATTTCTGCGTTTTCTTTCAAATTTCTGACGTTCTAATTCCTCAATCTCACGTTCCTCTCTCCTCCTCCTCCTCCTCCTGCTCTCTCTCATTTCCTCTGTTTCCTCCCTTGATTCCCTGAGGTTTATTTTGATCCTGGTCATTGTATGCTTGCATCAGTTTCAGCCTCTCTTTCTCCTCACGTCGTCTCCTCTTTCTTTCTCTCTTTTCTTCTTTCCTTAATCGTAGTTCTTCGTGGTCCAACTTTTGTGAATCTGAGAGACAGTTTAATTTATAATTAGGTCTTTCTTCTTTCTCTCCCCCTTTACCTACCTCTTCTTGTTTTCCTTGCCCTTCTTCTCCTTCAGTGAAAATTTGTCTTTCTACCTCTTCCTTGTTTGTCTTCCCTCCTGCGTCTAATTTCTCAACACCAGTCTGTCTTTTTTTACAGTCCGTGCTAATTTTCGCTACTGATTGAATTGCTGGCTGCTGTGTTTATTTTTGTCACATCCTTCCGTTTCTATTTCGTTTCTTACTGTTTCTTCTCTGACTCCATCTCCTTCCTTCATCATCTCCATGATGTTCACCTCACTGATTGACTCTCTGTTTATTTTCTGTCACATCTCTTCGTTTTCATTTCCTTCCCGTCCACTGTCTCATTTTCGAGGCTGACAGTAGCGGCCCCAGCACCACCTGTCTCCCGGTTACCCTGCTGGATACCCTTTCCCGTTGTGAGGTGTGTATGGAGGTACTGGGAAGCTGGTGCTTCGAATACCCACAACCTCCCTTCTTCAGCGCCATCAGGACTCAACCTCCGGGTATCCACAGAGTCTTGCACTCTACTGGGAACCTCCTTATCACTATCCTGGTCTTCCTCTCCAGGCTGTCTTTCAGTGTTGACTTCAAGTTGTTTCTCTGGGGGCACCACGTTCCTAATTGCTTCTGGAGGGTCAGGAGCTTGCTCTTTTTATCTGCTATGAGGCTCATTAATACTGTGAGCTCATCATTGCTCGATGCTGACGTATCTTCCTCGACAGAATCTGACTTCGTGATTAGCTTTTCTTTCTGTTTTGTCTCATTTTGTCGGGTGTTTTTCGCATGGGTGACTGCCTTCACCTGTGACGTCAAGGATGCCCTCTGATGTCATCTTTATATTGCGGTTTGTCCTCGAAGTCGATGTTCCTTTGCTCTTCATACTGTTGTGTTTCTGTGTGGTTTTCCCTGTCGTCAAAATTTTATTACCTTTTTAGGGGCCTTCCCCCTTTTCCCCCATTTCCTTTATTGGGCCTCTTTTTTGGGGCCCCTTTTCTTACTCATCATTTAAATTTTATCAGAGAGTTTTTACCCCGAGTTTAAGGGTTTTGTCTATCTTCTCTTTTTTTTAATGTTCCTTTTCTTTCTTTGTCCCCGGTTTTTCTTGCCGGGTTTTTTCCGTTTATTTTTTTATAGAAACCCCCTTTTTCATTCTTTTTTTGGGTGATCCAAAAGGCCCACTGCCCTGGGCTCTCTTCCTAGTTTCCTTTGTTACCCTTGGAAAAAGTGGGGCCCCTTCATTTTATTAATTAAAAATACCTGGTTTTTTGCCCCCCACTCATCATTCGTTCCCCTAAACCCAAAGGGGCCTTCCCCAGAGGTCTGGGTTTTTCCTTTCCTTTGGGTTGTTTTTTGGCCTTTCTTTTTTGGGGGAAAAAGAAAACCCCTTTTCTTCCAAAACAGAAAAATTACGGCCCCTTCATCCTTTTTTGGCCTTGACCCTTCTTTTTTGGAAAAAAAATTTACGGGGTAAAAAATCCTTCAACAACCCCCCGAAGGAAATACGGGCCCCGTTCACCCCTTTGGCTTGACCCTTCGTGGAAATTGACAGATATATCCCCCACAACAAAAGGGATACTGGCTTTTTCATCCCTTGGTTTGACGCCTTTCGTGGAAATCTCAGATATATCCTCCAAACAAAGGAATACGGCTGTTTATCCCTTGGGCTTAACGTCACTGTCTGCCCTGATGTTATTTTCTGTTACACGATGATTTAAAGGGGTTCGGAAGCCCTCACCGGGGACTAAAACCCAAAATTTTCATTTGTTTACTCACACTCTTCCTTCGCTTCAACCCTTTTTGCCCCTCCACAGTTGTGGTTGTTTCCATCTGCTTTCCAGTGTTCCCAGATCTTTGATCCTTGGTTTGGCCTTCCTAGTGTGGAATGATCCAGAAGATAGCCAGACATTTCGGAACTTGCAACTCGTCCAGGGATCTAACAGATGATTCGTTCCTTTATGTCAAAGGTTTTCGCTCGCATCTCGACCTTCAATTTACTAGACTTGCGGTTCTTTTTTTTTTTTTTTTTTAGTTTCGTTTCTAGGATTTGAGTCGAAAGTTCGTCCGTACCTCGAGTTTTTAAGCGTAGTTTTGGTTCTGTGTTTGTGTTTCTTGTTTAAAAGGTTTTGTCACTTTCCCGTAGGAGTGCTGTTTGCGGGAATATCCACAAGTGTTTTTTGATTAAGATGTTCCACCTGTGTCTCTTAAGTTTTTCGCATGTGTCCATCTACAGGTGTCTGCCTGGAAGATGTCCACCTTGACGGTCATTCTGACTTGTCCACCTTGGGGTGTCAACTTTGACTGTGCCGCCTCAGGGCATTAGTTCTTTTCTCCCGCAATCGACCGATTTGTTACATTATTGTTTTAAAATCAAGTTATTACTGGAGTTGGAATCCTTCAACTTAACGTTTTCATACATCCCACACGACAGCACAAAGAGTTTCTTTTGGGAAGCGGTTTCCTTGCTTCTGACACGACTTTGTCCTTTATGTTCATTTTGAACTTTGCACCTTTACCTAATTTCACCCCGATTTTTTTTGCTGCATTGTGTCATACGGGTTGGGCAGGGACAAAGGGTGTTTTCTCTGATCGGAGCACGATTTTCCCAGACTCGCTTTTTGAGATAATGCTATGTGTTTTCCTCCTTTTCCCCGTGGGGGAAAAATTGTCGTTCGGGCTGCCCTTGCTCGAGGCCGCTTTTTGGTTTTCCCGCCTCCCGAGGACGGTGCTTGGTATCGACGGGGGTTTTTGTTTTTCCCCCCGGGAGGTGGCTTCCGTGGGGGGAGCGGGGTTTTAAGAGGAAACTCCTCTTCCAGCACAAAGTCCCTTCAATCACGTTTTTGTTTTCGCGTACCCCCCCCGAGTGGGACTGTTTTGGGCCCCGTGTTTTGCGAGGTTGGGCGGGGGTTTTTGGGGGGGCCCCCCCGGGGGGGGGGGGGGCGGAGCCGGGTTTCCCCCGGATTGGCCCCCTTTTTGCGAGGGTCATTTAAATTTTTGGGTTTTGGGGAGGGGGGAGGTGACAGCCGGAATTGGCCCTTTGGGTTCGACCCCCCGGAACCTGCTTTTATTACAAAAGTATCGCCCCCCCCCCAATGCTGTTCCCCCTTTCCCCCCCTCCCCCCCGGGGCTCCTCCAATTCTGGGGGGGGGCCCCGTGAAGGCACTTTGGATACCATGGAGCGAAGGCCACGTAGTACATGTTGTCGAGGGCCCTGACTGTGGCATTGGTTGTGATGGAAAAAGTTGGTATTCTAATGGGGCAAAAAGGACGATGAGTGGACACGGTGACTGTGTATTCACCGAGTGACGGGGGGTGTGGAGGAGGTAGGTGAATAACTTTTAAGGTGACTGTGTGTTCACCTGAGTGACGGGGGGGGGGTTTTGGAGGAGGGGAGGTGAATAACTTGAAGGTGACTGGGGGGGGACTGAAACTTAATACCGTGGAAGGTGGGGTTTGGGGGGGGGGGGTAAATGGTGGAGGAATTGGGGCGTGACAGCTGCAAATACCTGGGGGGCAAAGGGGTGAAACGCTTTTGACTGGGGTGTTGGGGGGTGACAGAGGTACTGTTGTTGCTGCTGACGCCCAAAGAAGTCCCCGCCCAAAGGAAAGCTACGACCTTGGTGCATCCTCCTGGGTACAGGCAAGGGGAGCGGTGTTTTGTTTCCATGAAGGGCGCGTCCACCACGTCACTAACAACCTCACCCCCTTCCTTCATGTGGGACGATTTTGAGCTTACACCCGCGACGCACTCCCCGTCTCCCCAGACCCCTTTAGGATAACTGCCCAGCCCCGCTTTACAAAAACAATAGACAGCGGGCAACAGGGCCCAAAGGGCTCTTTCCCCTTTTTTCTCTCTCCTACTACCCCCTTCAAACAGAATGTCCTCGGTAAAAAAATCTCCACGGCCTGAGGAACACCGCGCCACCCCACACTTTAATTCTTACCACCGCCTCCCCCCCCCCTCCCGGAGTTGGACCTTCTGAAGTACTCAGACCACCCGAGATCGCCAGGGGCATTCTTGTTTAAAAAAAACTTGGGTGATAGTTCATCAACCTTGGGTGGCCACAACAAGTGCTCTCAGAAACCCGGGGGAGGGTAGTTGAACGTAAACTGCGTCCCAATGATGTTTTCCGTCCCGGCTCCCAATCTATACAATAGTAATAATAAAAACACTACTAAAATAATTTCTTTATGCGGTACAAATGCGTAGTTTACACCACTGACACAAGGGAGGGAAAAAAACAAAGCTGATAATTTGCAATGCGAGGCGGAGTTAGGGAGTCTTTCTTCATCTGCATCCCCATTCTACCTGCAGCCCCATTCTACCTGCAGTCCCAAGTCCCTATTCTACCTGCGTCCCTATTTACCTGCAGTCCCCATTTACCTGCAGTCCCTATTCTACCCCGCAGTTTTTTCCCTTTCTACTCAGTCACTATTTTACCCGCAGTCCCATTCTACCCGCAGTCCCCATTTTTTTTCCTGCAGTTATTCACCTGCAGTCCCTATTCTACCTGCAGTCCCTATTTACCCGCAGTCCCCACAAACCCGCAGTCCTATTTACCTGCAGTTGGGTAATGCACCTCCAGTCCTATTCTACCCGCAGCCCTATTCTCCTGCAGACTATTCTACCTGCAGTCCCTATTCACCCGCAGTCCCTATTTCCCCGCAGTCCCTATTCTACCCGCGTCCCTATTTACCCGCATTGATAATGCACCTGCAGTCCCTTTCTACCTGCAGTCCCTATTCTACCTGCAAATCATATTTACCTGCAGTCCTATTCTACCTGCAGTGTGGGGGTTTTGGGGTTGTGTGTGTGTGTGTGTGTGTGTTTTGTGTGTGTGTATGTGTGTGTGTGTGTATTTTGGGTGTTGGGTGTGTGTGGGGTGTGTTGTGTGTGTGTTATGTGTTTTGTGTGTGTTGGTGTGGTGTATGTGTTGGTGTGTTGTGTGTTGTGTGTGTGTGTGTGTGTGTGTGTTAGGGGGTGTGGGGGGGTGTGTGTATTGTGGTGTGTGTATGTGTGTGTGTGTGTTTGTGTGTGTGTGTATGTGTGTGTGTGTAGTGTGTGTGTGGTATGGGTGTGTGTGTGTGTGTGTGTGGTGTTGTTGTGTTGTGTGTGTGGTGTTTTATGTGTGTGTGTGTATTGTGTGTATGGTGTGTGTGTGTGTATGTGTATGTGGTGTGTGTGTGTATGTGTGTGTGTGGTGTTGTGTGTGTGTGTGTGTGTTGGTATGTGTTTTTTGGTGGTGTGTGTGTGTGTTTGTGGTGGTGTGGTGTATGTGGTGGGGTGTGTTTGGGGTGTGTGTGTGTGTGTATGTTGTGTATGTGTGTGGTGTACTCCCCTATTTTGGTTGCAGGGGTCGAGTCATAGCTCCTGGCCCCCCCCTCTTCGCTGATTGGTGTGTATGTGTTGTGTGTGTATTGTGTGTGTATGTGTATGTGTGTGTGGTGTGTGTGTGTGCGTGGTGTGTATGTTGGTGTAGTGTGTGTGTGTGTGTGTGATGTGTGTATGTGTGTGTGTGTGTGGTGTGTGTGGTGTTGTGGGGGTGTGTGTATGTGTGTGGGGTGTGGTATGTGTGTGTGTGTGTGTTATGTGTGTGTGTTGTGTGTGTGTGTGTATGGTAGTGGTGTATGGTGTGTGGTGTGTGTGTGTGTGTGTATGTGTATGTGTGTGTGTGTGTGTAATGTGTGTGTGTGTGGTATTGTTGTGTGTGTGTGTGTGTGTGTGTGATGGGGTTGTATGTGTGGTGTGGGGTGGTGTGTTGTATGTGTGTGTGTGTATGTGTGTGTATGGTGTGGGTGTGTGTGTGTTGTGTATGTTGTGTGTGTGTGTGTGTGTGTTGTTGTGTGTGTGTGTGTAGTATGTTGTGTGTGTGTGTGTGTGTGTGTGTGTGTGTGTATTTTTGGGGTTGTGTGTGTGGTGTGTGATCACCTTTTGTATCCCCTGTTGGGTTGGGGGGGTCGGTCCAGCTCCGGCCCCGCCTTTCATACGCTACTAGGTCACTTCCCTGACCGTGGTTTTTATCGTCCCTCTGCTTAAAGTATGTATGGATCCTGCCCCCACTCATCGCTTCCCAAATTTTTTCCACTTACTGACTACTCTGTGGCTGAAGAAATATTTCCCTAAATCCCTGTGTTTCATCTGTTTTTTTAGTTTCCCAACTTGCCCCCTTGTTACTGTGCCCAAATCTCTGAACATCCTGTTTTTGTCCACCTTGTCAATTCCTTCTTTTTTGTTTGTCGTTACAGTCCCCCCTATCTCCCCTTCCCCCCATGTCGTCAGGTTGTTTTCCCTTAACCCTCTCCTCGTGGGACTACCTCTTAGCTCTGGGACAGTCTTGTTGAAAACCTTTGCTTTTTCTTAGTTTCTTTACGTGTTTGGGCTAGGTGTGGGTTCCCAAACGGGTGCCGCATACCCCCAATAGGGGGCCCCTAATATAGGGTGTACAGGGTCCTGAACGATTCCTTTTAAGATGTCGGAATGCTGTTTGGTTTGTAGGCGCCCTATGCTGCAGCAGTTTTTTGGTTTGATGTGCGCTTAGATGTCCTGGTGTTATCTCACCCCAAGATTCTTTTTCCTTGGTAGGTTTGTGTCTCTGCCCCCTAGACTGTACCCCGTTTGCGGTTTTCTTTCCCCTTCCCCAATCTTATGACTTTGCACTTGGGGGGTTTGAACTCCAGGACCAATTGCGGGGACCAGTTCTGCAGCCTGTCCGATCCTTTGTGTTCTGCCTGGTTTTCGTCAGTTATTCTTCTCATCACTTCACGTCATCTGCAAACAGGGACATCGAGTCTATTCCTTCCGTCATGTCGTTCACAAATCCAGAAAAGCCTGGCCCGGGACGACCCCTGCGGCCCCCCGTGGTCACGGGGTGCCCATCGAACCTCGCCAGTACCATGCTCGCTGCGTCTTCCTGACAATTTTCCCCTGATCCATTGTGTCCCTTCCCTTTTTCCCCTGCTTGGTCCCCCAGTTTTTGCACCAATTCTTGTGGGGAAAACTGGAAAAACCCCTTTCTTGCGTCCAAGAAAATGCAAATCCCCCCACCCCTCTCTCTCTTGTCTTACTGCTGCACCATGTCATAGAACTCCAGTAGGTTTGTGACACGGGATTTTCCCGCCCCTGAAACCATGCTGGCTGTTTTGATGGATCTTTCCCTTTTCTAGGTGTTCCACCATTTTCCCCTGATAATCTTCTCCATGATTTTGCATATATCAGTCAGTGACACTGGTCGTATTTTTAATGCTTCATGTCTGTCTCCTTTTTTAAAGTTGGGACTACATTTGCTGTTTTCCCAGCCTCAGGCAATCTCCCTTTTCGATAGATTATTAAATATTGTTGTTGGGGGACACATAGCCCTCTGCTCCCTCTCTCAATCCCCCTGGGGAGGTTATCGGGCCCATTGCCTTTGAGGTATCTAGCCCCATCAGAAGCCTTTTCACTTTTCCTGGGTTGTGTGCACTGTGTCCACACTTGGTGGTGTGCCCCCCCTCTCCCTCTTTCTGGAGTCCCTTCTTCTCCTCGTGAAACTTCTTTGAATTCTTGTTTTGGGTTTTTCACATACTTCCCCGGTCATTTCCTGTTTTCTTCCTCCTTCCTTCCTTAGCCCGATTACCTGGTCCTTTACTGTTGTTTTTCCCCTGATGTGGCTGTACAACATTTCGGGGCAGTTTTTGGCTTTCGCTTTCTATGTCATTTTCATATTGTTTTGGGCCTCCTTCTTTTGTGCATATTATTTTGGCTTACGACTGTTTTCCTTTTTTCCTGGGTCCTTTGCCCCTTTTAATTTCTTTCCCTTCCCTAGCACCTTGGGTTTTTTCCTCCCCGCACCTTTGGGTAAACCATGGGCTCATCCTGGCTTTTTCATTACTCCGTTACCTTGGGTACAAACCCCTCCCCAGCCTCCCTTTCATTTTATTGCTACTATTCCTCATCCATTAACTGGTTTCCCCGCCAGTTCTCTGTCCCAGAACCCCCTTCAGGTAGTTCCTCATTCCGTGTAGTCCCCTTTCTTGTAGTTTGGCTTCATTCGTCCTGGCCTTCCGCTTCTCCCTCCCCGTGCTCTACTGGTTTTTCGAAGCTTAAACCACGGTCACTGGCCCCAAGGGGTCTTTATATGTGATGTCCTCGATTCTGCACTACTGAAGGGGTATAAGTCCAGCCTGCTGGGTTTATCCTCTCCTCTCTCTCTTGTAGTGCCTTCGTGTTGGTCATGAAGTTCTCCCTACCACCTCCATCTCTTAGCCCTCCAAGTATCTTGGCCCCCTGTGGGTCCAAGTTTTCCCAATCTATCTCCTTGTGGTTAAAGTCACCCATGATCAGGGGCTTTGCCCCCGCATGAGGCTCTTCTGCCACTCTAGAGTGTGTAACCATCGCTCTATTCTCTCGTGTACTCTTGCCTTTGGCCCCCTGCTGTTCTGGGGGTGGGTTATACTCACTGCTTTTCCACCTTGGGGCCTCCAGAGTGAAGTGTTCCCCCCTTGTAATATTTTTCTCCGCTATCTTCTTCTCCGTCATCAAATTCCAGCGATTTTTTCAGCAACGCCACTCCTCCACCCCCCCTGTTCCCTCTGTCTTTCCCAGGTTTGGTATCCCTTGGAAAGATGGGATCTGTTATCATCCCGTAAGCTTGGTTTTTGTGAGAGCTATGATGTCCGGTGATGCTTCTTTGACTCTTTTTGCCACCCCCCCACTTATTTGTTATTCATCGCGTTTTTGGGACCATACCTTCAGTTTTCCCTTTTCCCAAAATTGGTTTGGGGGGCCCGTGAGGGGGGAGACCCGGTGGATTTCTGGGGGTTCTATAGCTTGGTGTTGGGGGTGGGGCTGTGGGTAGGATTGGGTTTTGGGTGTGTTGGGATGGTGTGTGGTTTATGGTTTTTGAGATAGTTGTGTGTGTGCTTGCCCTTGCTGTTCTGTCCGCTCTGACAGACCTCTGCTGGTTCCCTTCCTTGCTCTTTTCCTAGCTCCTTTCGCTTTTTTTTCCTCCCCCGCTCTGTCGTTTGATTTTTTTTTGTCTCTGTTAGGGAAAACCCTCTTGTACTCTTCCGGTATTTCAATCGTGGGGTTTCTCTTGGGGTCCTGTTCCGCCCCCGTTTCCGTCCTGAGAATCACTTATTGGTCGGTTTCTCACCCTTTGAGTACCCCCCCTATTTTCTGAAAATTTACAATCTCGTCCCTTCTTCACCTATTTCTTTATGATTTTCTCAAAACTCCCTTCCCCTTTTTTCCTGCTTCTTTCGTGTTTTGCCTTTTCCCCTCTTCCTGAAGCCCCTGGGTAAACACGATTTTGCCCTTTTTCCCGCATTGCCCCACCCTCTGTGGGGTTGGGTCCTGCCTGTATTTGGGCAGTTTCTCCCTTGATTTTTCCAGTGGCTTTGATAGCCTTGTTTTGCCTCACATTCGACCTATCACCCTCTCCATCTGTCTCAATCTCCATTGTGTGGTGTTGTTGTGTTGGGTGTTGTGGGTATGTGTGTGTGTGTGTGTGTGTGGTGTGTTGTTGTGTATGTGTGTGTATGTGTGTGTGTGTGTGTGTGTGTGTGGTATGTGTAAAGTGTGTGTGTGTGGTGTATGTGTGTGTGTGTTGTGTTGTGTTGGTGTGTTGGTTTTGTGATGTGTTGTGTGTGTGTTGGTGGTGTGTTGTGTGTATGTGTGTGTGTGTGTGTGTGTATGTGTGTGTGTTGTGTGTTGTGAGGTTGAACGTCAAAAAAAAAGTATTAACAGAAAGATAAACCAATCAACCTAACCAAACACAGAACTGACTGTGATCATGACTCACGCCCCTACGTTACACATGTGGTCCGTTGGGCCAAAAGGCCCCGAAATATATGTTTGTTTTTGGTATTTTTTTGGGTGAGGGGCCAATAATAGCCAACCCTGGGAGTGACAACGACCTATAACTGGGCTTTAAGTAGCATTCTCCTTGATAAAGTGTTGCTCACACCCCTGCTAGTTAATATACCCCTAATCTCTACCAAATCTGCACATTAAAAATGATCCTCGAGAGTAAGGCCAGATGATGACGAACTGGTGCCATAATTGAATTTTTTTATTGATCAAATGTTGGGGTTACACGTAAGTTCCCTTCATTTAAAATATACGCAACGACAGGGGAGAAAAGCGTAGTGCTTTTTGTAGCGCTAATATAGTGCTATTTTAAAAACAGCCGAAAATAATGCACATAGGTGTTTTTCCCTCTAAAAAAAGGACTTAGTATACACCAGATATAAAAGGTAAGGTAAGTTTTTCGTTCGGATTTTTAACCCGGGGGGTAGCCACCGGGATAACCCATGAAATCGTGCGTCTCGAGGACTGTAATTTATTTCCTTTGGGGGGCCCTTTAAAATCTTGTCCCCCAGGATCGACCCAACCATCCACTAACCCCCAGGTACCTATTTGCTGCTAGGTGAACAGGACAACAGGTGTAAGGAAACGTGTCGAAATGTTTCCACCCGCCGGGAATCGAACCCGGGCCCTCCGTGTGTGAAGCGGGAGCTTTAGCCACCAGGCCACCGGGCCACCATACACCTTCCCAGTGTATGTACACTGCTGCTCTCACTGCATACACATCAAAATAAATACATATGCTCTCCGAATACAGCTGTATTTTTGTAATGCGCTTCTTAAATCTCTTGTAATTTAATTCCAAACACATCCTCGTACCATCAACTTATACTTTAAACCACATACATCATTCTACATTAATTATATATTGTGAAAAATGTGGTGGAGTGTTGACACCCCCCCCCCCCCCCAGACCCCAAATATCTCACACAAGTAGCTTTAACAACACTTTTCTGAGTAAAAGTGGTAAACCCTGCAGTAAAACTCAAGTTTAAATACCTATGTCATTCACAAATTACCTGATAGTTGGACGTGTGTCGGCTTATTAACCGTAAGTTAACTATCCCTGATTTCCCACTCGGTATCAGTGGCCATGTGACTAGGGAGGAAAAATACACTAAATAGCGTCACAAACGAATCAGGAGCAGAGACTCGTATCCACGATTCGTTAGGAGGCCTCTGACGTATGTTACTGTCAGGTAACGTTGGGAAACCGTGTGGGAACCAGGAGATACAAACTCGTAGATAAATGTTGACAACACAGGTCCTTGAGAAGATGGCTACCAGCGTCAATCTTCCTCAATAATTCGCTAGATCACCTCCAGGTGTCACTACTTATCTCGCTTCTACCTAAAATTACGTCTAATTCTTTTAGTTCCTAACGTTCTAATTCTACATAAAACATGTAATATATCAAGTTAGTGTAAACCTATAATGATTATGTGTTCAGTCATGACTTCCATATTTGTAGGCTAAATATAGGCCTCTACTGTTTATTTACAATGGCCTTATGGAACTCCTTGAGCTCAATAAATTCACACATGTATAAAGATGGTAGAATATTTAACGGGTTTCCCCTTCCCCATCATATTACATAATAATTAATAATTAATTTAAATTTAAAATATTTAAAATAAATAAAATTTTTTCCCCAGACTCCAGTGGAATAATCACTTTTTGCCTTTACTAGGTTTTCTGATTCAATTCCACCTTTTTTAAAAGGTTATTCTAGATTCAATTCCACCTTATTTAAATGGTTATTCTAAGATTCAATTCCACCTTATTTCCACCTATTACTAGTTATTCTAGATTAATTCCACCTTTTTTTTCCCCCTTATTTACTATTAAATTTCTAGATTCAATTCCCCTTTTTTAAAAAGGTTATTCTAGATTCTTCCACTTATTTACTGGGTTTTTTTAGATTAATTCCCCCTTATTTAAAATTTTCTGTTCAACCCCCCTTATTTACTAGGTTTTTCCCAGATTCAATTCCACCTTATTTACTATTTATTCTAGATTAAATTTTCCACCTTATTTCCCCCTTTTTTTTACTGGTTTATTCTAGATTAAATTCCCCCTTATTTATGTAATACTACGATTTTTTTAAAATTAAAAACAGCCCAAAAGTTTTTAAGGGGGTTTCAAGCCTGCTACTACAAAGGGGATCATTAAGTCTTTTTGGTAACCTATCATACAAAATACTTTAAAATAACTAGAATAGTGAAAATTTAAAACCAACTGAGAGTCGAAGATAAAAATTAATTTTTTATGAGGCCAAAAAATTTTTGTTAAACAAGCCTACCCGATTTACCCTGACGCCAAATGAGCCGAACAGGATGAATGACATCCCATGCACTTGCCCCGGGCCAGATCAGGGAACTCCGTTTTCATAAAGAACTGAAAAGAAGCCCCTATCACGACCCTTTTTCCCCACCCTATGGAGGGGGAATGGACACGGGGGCGTCCCCAGTTACTAAAACAACAGACATAGCCCCACTCCACAAAGGGGCAGTAAAAGCAAAAAGCAAAGAACTACAGACCATAGCACTAACATCCCATATCATAAAAATCTTTGAAAGGGTCCTAAGAAGCAAGATCACCACCCATCTAGAAACCCATCAGTTACACAAACCCAGGGCAACATGGGTTTAGAACAGGTCGCTCCTGTCGTCTAAAACTATTGGATCACTACGACAAGGTCCTAAATGCACTAGAAGACAAAAAGAATGCAGAGTAATTATATACAGACTTTGCAAAAAGCCTTCGACAAGTGTGACAATGGCGTAATAGCGCAAAAATGCATGCTAAAGGAATAACAGGAAAAGTCGGTCGATGGATCTATAATTTCCTCACTAACAGAACACAGAGAGTAGTCGTCAACAGAGTAAAGTCCCAGGCAGCTATGGTGAAAGCTCTGTTCCACAAGGCACAGTACTCGCCCCCCATCTTGTTCCTCATCTCATATCCGACATAGACAAGGATGTCAGCCACAGCACCGTGTCTTCCTTTGCAGATGACACCCGAATCTGCATGACAGTGTCTTCCATTGCAGACACTGCAAAGCTCCAGGCGGACATCAACCAAATCTTTTAGTGGGCTGCAGAAAAAATATGAAGTTCAACGATGAGAAATTTCAATTACTCAGATATGGTAAAAAACGAGGAAATTAAATCTTCATCAGAGTACAAAACAAATTCTGGCCACAAAAAAGAGCGAAACACCAACATCAAAGACCTGGGAGTGATCCATGTCGGAGGATCTCACCTTCAAGGGACCATAACATTGTATCAATCCATCTGCTAGAAAAATGACAGGATGGATAATGAGAACCTTCAAAACTAGGGGGGCCAAGCCCATGATGACACTCTTCAGGTCACTTGTTCTATCTAGGCTGGAATATTGCTGCACACACTAACAGCACCTTTCAAGGAGGTGAAATTGCCCCCACCTAGAAAATGTACAGAGAACTTCACGGCGCGCATAACGGGATAAAACACCTCAATTATTGGGAGGGGCTTGAGGTTCCTAAACCGTATTCCCTGGAACGCAGGAGGGAGAGATACATGATTATAGACACCTGGAAAATCCTAGAGGGACTAGTACCGAACTTGCACACGAAAAATCATCATACGAAAGCAAAAGACTTGGCAGACGATGCACCATCCCCCAATGAAAAGCAGGGATGTCACTAGCACGTTAAGAGACCATACAATAATGTCAGGGGGGCCCCAGATGTTTTAACTGCCTCCCCGACACATAAGGGGGTTTCCAACAACCCCCGGCGTGTTTAAGTGGGCCCGGACAAGCACCTAAAGTCAGTTCCCCCATCAGCCCCGGGGTGTGGCTCGTACGTTGGTTTTTTGTCCCAGCAGCAACAGCCCCGGTTGATCAGGCTCTATCCACCGGGGGGGCCCGGTCAAACCGGGGCCCCGGGGGCGTTGACCCCCGGAACTCTTCCCCAGGTAAAATCCAGGTAAGAGTGTTCAAAAACAGATATACACTGAGAGGTGTAACTCATGTAAATTGTATCTGTATTTGTGGGTTATATATATCCAGGTAATAGTTTGGTAGAAACAACCACCCAGGGAGGTACTACCCTCCGTGTGTAGGTTGGGAGACAGCAACCACCCGGTAGGTACTACCGTCCTGGGCAGTGGCTGGTAGACAACAAACCACCCAGGGAGTACTACCGTCCTGTGGGATTTGGTTGGTAAACACAACCACCCAGGTAGGTACTCCTCCTGTGGCAGTAGGTTGGTAGACAAAAACCACCCAGGTAGGTCTACCATCCCGGGAGTAGGTTGGTAGACAACAACCCCCAGGGGGGTATACCGTCCTGTGGGCGTGGGTTTGGGAGACAGGGAACCACCCAGGGAGGTACTACCACCGTGGGATAGGGTTTGGAGACAACCACCCAGGGGGGTACTACCGTCCTGTGGGGTTTGGTTTTGGGAGACACACCACCCAGGGAGGTACCCCGTCCTTGGTATAGGTTGGTAAAACAAACCACCCCCGGGAGGTCACCCTCCTGTGGGAGTAGGGTTGGGGACAGCAACCCCCAGGGGGGTACTACCGTCCTGTGGGGTAGGTTGGTAGCAACAACCACCCCGGGAGGTACTACCCTCCCGTGGTAGTAGGTTGGTAGACAACAACCACCCAGGGAGGTACTCCGTCCTTGGGATAGGTTTGGGAGACGCAACCACCCAGGGAGGTACTCCGTCCTGTGGTAGTAGGTTTTTTAACAACAAACCACCCAGGGGGTATACCACCTGTTAGTAGGGTTGGGAGACAACACCCACCCCGGGAGGTTTCTACCGCCTTGGTAGTATTTGTAGACAACCCCCCAGGGGGGACACCCTCCGTGGATAGGTTGGGAGACAGCAAACCCCCCGGAGGTAACGGGTTTTGTGGTAGTAGATTGGTAGACAACAACCCCCCAGGGGGTACACCATCCTGTGGGAGTAGGTTGGTAGACAAACCCCAAGGGAGGTACTATCGCCTGTGGTAGTAGGTTGGTAGACAACAAAACCCCCCAGGGGGGTACTACCCCTCCCGTGGTGTTGGGTTTTAGACAGCAACCCCCCAGGGGGGTACACCATCCCGTGGTAGTAGGTTGGTAACAGCAACCACCCAGGGAGGTACTACCATCCTTTGGGCGAGGTTGGAAAACCACCCAGGGAGGACTACGTCCCCTGGTATAGGTTGGTAGACAGCAACCACCCCGGGAGGTACTACCATCCGTTAGTAGGTTGGTAGACAACCACCCCGGGGGACTACCCTCCTGTGGTAGTAGGTTGGTGACAGCAACCATCCAGGGGGGTACTCCCCTCCCGTGTTAGTAGGTTGGTAGACAACAACCACCCAGGGAGGTACTACCATCCTGTGGTAGTAGGTTGGTAGACAACAACCACCCAGGGAGGTACTACCATCCTGTGGTAGTAGGTTGGTAGACAACAACCACCCAGGGAGGTACTACCATCCTGTGGTAGTAGGTTGGTAGACAACAACCACCCAGGGAGGTACTACTACCATCCTGTGGTAGTAGGTTGGTAGACAGCAACCACCCAGGGAGGTACTACCATCCTGTGGTAGTAGGTTGGTAGACAACAACCACCCAGGAGGTACTAACCGTCCTGTGGCAGTAGGTTGGTAGACAACAACCACCCAGGGAGGTACTACCATCCTGTGGTAGTAGGTTGGTAGACAGCAACCACCCAGGGAGGTACTACCGTCCTGCCAAGTGAGTGTAAAATGAAATCCTGTAATTGTTTTACATGATGGTAGGGTTACTAGTGTCCATTTTTCTGTCTCATAAACATACAAGGTTTCAGGTACAACTTGCTACTTCTTGTTAACCAATTTTAATTGTTCCCTCCAAGGCAACAAACATCTGTGTTATGGTAGACCATTTCACCAGATATTGTGAGTTAGTTCCTATTGCAGATAAGACTGCAGAGACAGTTGCTAAAGCGTTTAAAGAACGCATTATCTGCAGGCATACCACCCCTAAGTCCCTAGTAACAGATAATGGAGGTGAATTCTGTAATGAGATTCTTGAAAATTTGTGCACCTTGTACAAGATCTCTAAATCCACCATTGTTCCTCATCATCCTGCCAGCAATGGGTTAGCGGAAAGAACCAATAAGAAAGTACTTGATGTCCTGAGAGCCACTATCAACCCCAGTAGTGAAACTTGGGATGAAGTCATACCAGATGTCCAATGTGCCATAAATTCTGCTTACAATGCTTCCATAGGTGATACTCCACATTATGCATTGTATAGTGTAGACAAGCGTTTACCCTATGAGTTGTTATATTCCACTCCGAAACCTAATTGCAACCCTGATGATTTCGTAGCAACTCGTACAAGCATGGCTCAGAGTGTTTTTAGAAGAATCCGTGAAACACTTCATAAATCAACAGCAGAATTTACTAGAGTAACTAATAGCCGTGCTAAGCCTTCAAAAGTCAAAGTAGGTTCGAGAGTAATGCTGACAAATTTCTACAAAACTTCCGAAATGCCTAAGCTCGATCAAAAGTTTGTCGGACCTTATCGAGTTGTAGAACATATCTCTGGTAATAAGTATAAGGTTAGAGAAATTAGTACTGGCAAGTACAAAGAATCGCATTTAGATCATATGAAATTAGTATGCGATGTTGATGATATTGCTACCCAGACTAATGTGGCAGATGCTGAAAATCCTCTTGACTCTGTACCCTCTACCTCAAATACTCAGTCAGATAACCAACCTGAATGTCGTTACTCCTTGCGTACTCGGCAAGTAATGAGAAACCCACAAGTATCTTTTGTAGATACTCGTTCAGATCTCCCTCAGTCAAGGCATGTGTTAGCCATTGCAGAGGAATTCGATCCTCCCAGAGATGATAACCATTCTGCATATGTAAACCTCACCCTCGTAGAATTGGGTTTAAATGTACATAGTCTGTATAACTAGATGTCCCAGATGAAGTAAATTGTCAACTGTTTGTTATTAACTGATTAGTTTTTCAGAATTTTATTTTTTTTCGTATTCACGTTCCCTCCGTATTCTGAGAATTTGACAGTAATGATCTGAGTGCACCAGATACCTTTGCTGTTAATTTCACCTTGTATATATATATATTTATTCTTCCTCAGAATCCGTAGAGTGCATGAATACAGATCGATCGATCAATTCCATCCATATTGTACAATGATTTGTTCTTATAGGTTGTAATGCATTACGTTAAAACTCATTATGTTAACACCCATTACGTAAAACTCATTTTGTTAACAACCATTATGATACCATCCATTAGTTCTAAGTTATATATGAATTTGTTATTGTATAGAATCAGCCCAGAACCACCTGCCTGTTCAGCCTAGAGATAGTAGTCTATGTCGAAACGACATACGTAACATGACCGAGCTGTCAGCATAGTTGCTGATCCCTGTCTTATATAGCATAGCATATAGTATCATCCATGTGCTTTAGATAGGAGATCCCTTTTAGGCCTGTGATTTTGTGTGACATCACGGGATGCGCATGTGTACGTTCATACCTCTGCCTCGGCCTCAGTCGGCGGCCAGTAGATAGGTCTAACATAGTACTCACTATCGATAATGAGGTATGCCACGAAACATCTAAGGTAGCAAATTGCTTTAATTCCTACTACACATCTGTTGCATCAACACTAGTAAGTAAACTACCAGCTGCATCAAATACCTTTAACACAGACTCTGATAAGTTTCAAACATACTATACCAATAAAGGGGTAACCCCAAACAGTTGTCAACTAGTAAGTGTATCTCATGACTTTATTCAAAAAGAACTAAGCAGGTTAAACCCAACTAAGAGCACAGGCCCTGATAACATCCCGTCTAAGTTCCTAAAAGATGGTGCTTCTGAACTGTCAATCCCTATTGCTCACATAATAAATCTATCAATCACCACTAATACAGTACCGGAGGGGTTCAAGGAGGCCAGAGTCACTCCTATCTTCAAGAAAAATAGTAGGGTCTGATGTAAGCAACTATAAGGCCTGTTAGTATACTCAGTATAATATCTAAAATTCTAGAGAGGGCGTGTATTCTCAAGTAGTTAAGTACCTTAATGACAACAGCATTCTCCATAGCTATCAATCGCGCTTTAGAAGATCCTACTCAACCGACACCTCCCTTATTAATCTGATGGATTACCTGAGAACTGAAATGTCAAAGGGGAACCTCATAGGCATGGTAACCTTAGACCTGCAAAAGGCCTTCGATACTGTCAACCACAATATATTATGTAATAAACTTCAAGCTATCGGTATAGGTTCTGTAGACTGGTTTAAGGTCCCTACCTTAGCAACAGGAGACAAATAGTCAAAATCAACAAAACAGAATCAGAACCCCTGCCGATAACATGTGGAGTTCCCCAAGGTAGTATTCTGGGTCCCTTATTATTCTTATGTTATGTCAATGATATGCCTATCATGTCAAGTGCAAACTCCTACTGTATGCAGATGACAGTGCTCTGTTAGTGTCAGTAAAGACCCACAAGATATTGCTAATGTTTTATCACTGGAACTGGAGTCCTGCAGCAAATGGTTAGTAGACAACAAACTATCATTACACCTAGGGAAAACTGAAGCCATTCTCTTTGGCACGAAACATAAACTGAGAAGGGTAAATATTTTAATGTTCAATGTAATGGGGAGCCCATCACTTTGGTTTCATCAGTAAATATTTGGGAATCCCCTTTGACCCATGCATGTCAGGAGAATTGATAGGGAACAGTGTAGTAAAGAAAGCGAATGCCAAACTGAAGTTCCTGTATAGACAAGCACAGTGTCTACCTACTGAGGCTCGCAGGACCCTATGTCTAGCCCTTATACAATGCCATATGGATTACGCTTGCTCTTCTTGGTACTCTGCCTTGACAAAAAAACTGAAAGATAGACTGCAAATCACCCAGAACAAAATCGTAAGATTCATCCTGGGGCTGGGACCAAGAGAACATGTAGGCCAGGATGAATTACAGCAGTTGGATATGCTGAATGTTGAAGACAGAGTAAAACAACTGAAGCTAATCATGTTTATAAAATTGCTCACGAACAGTGTCCAGAATATCTTGCTGTCAATTTTGTCAAGGTTGGGAACCAAAGCAATCATAGTACTAGGGGGAGAGCACAACTTTGTAGTACCCACAGTCAGTGGCCAGGCTTCAAACACCTTTTATTGTACAGCAATAAAGGAATGGAACAGACTACCTGCACATGTCAAAGCCAGTCATAGCATGAACCAGTTCAAGAAGACTGCCAAAAAGTGTCTGATGAATGTAGCTACAGAAAGGGAGGGGAATGATTTTCTATTTTTTAGCTAACATACGTGTAAATTTTACCTTATTCCTAGTAATGACCCTCGTATTGTAGATAGTCTTAATGACCCTCGTGTAGTAGATAGTCTTAATGACCCTCGTATTGTAGATAGTCTTAATGACCCTCGTATTGTAGATAGTCTTAATGACCTTGGTGTAGCAGATAGTCTTTTTAGTATGATAATAAGATGTTATCTTCATTGTAGAACAATAAGAAAATATTATAACCTTTATACTATAATAATAAGGTAAAAGGACCCCAATGGAAATAAGTCACTCTGTCTGACTTTTTTGGGTTATCCTAGGTTCTCTACACATATGCTGCTATGTATGATAATTCTATGTAACTGTATTTGTGTATACCTGAATAAACTTACTTACTTACTTAGACCTAGACAGGCTAAGACAGGCAGAGGCTGGGCTCCAATTCCCATCATCACAGTCTGACAATATATGTTACCATCCAACAAGTGTGTCTACCTTCAACCATCGATATCTCCATTTAAAAACCTGTACGATATTACTAGTTCTTGTTCTTGTTTATTTCCTCTTATCTCCATGGGGAAGTGGAACAGAATTCTTCCTCCGTAAGCCATGCGTGTTGTAAGAGGCGACTAAAATGCCGGGAGCAAGGGGCTAGTAACCTCTTCTCCTGTATATATTACTAAATGTAAAAGGAAAAAAACTTTCGTTTTTCCCTTTTGGGTCACCCGCCTGGTGGGATACGCCGGTGTGTTGAAAGAAAGTTATATATCAACAATGATCTTTAAACCTTTTTGTCCATATTTGCAATAAATGTACCTATTGGAAAAAATAAAAAAAAGGGGGGTGGGGGGGGAAGGGGAAAACATTCAAAGGGTTTCGGGAAAAAAACCCAAATATTTTTCCCAAGGCGGGGACCCCCACAATTTACACCAGGGGTGGCCCCATTTCTGCTGACCACAGGGAGGAGTACAAATCAGCAAGACGGGACATTAGCAATAGTATAATTTTGGGTCCCAGGGGGATCAGAGACCTTTGGGATCAGGGGGGAAAGAATCCACACGTTTCTTAAAGAATTGGGGGTTCCCAGATCATCGACACCACCAGGGACCCAAGGGCAGCCACTTTCATTTCCAGCCCCTCAGCGCGCCATCCGAGGGGAAATGCTTGCTGCGTACTTGGCTCCGTCCACCCTCGGAGGAGCTGGAGAAATTCATCACTTTGATACATTGTCCCCATTTATTCATGTTTTTTTTTTTTTCTGTAAATGTTTTTTTTTTTTTTATTAATAAATTTCACATAGAAAAAAAAAAAAATATAAAAATTAATATTTTTTTTTTTTCAAAAAGTGGGGCCGTCCCCCCGAGGGCGGGGGGACCCAAAAAAGAAAAAAAACCCCCAAAAAAAAAATACTTTTAAATCTTTCAACACTTTCACCACCTCGCCATTATCACTTTTTTTGAAAGGGGGTTCAGAATACAACAGTCTAGAAGCATATACTTTAAAAAATACCAACAATCCCTCCAAACTCCCAAATCCCAAACCCCTCCTTTTAAAGTGCAGGCATTGTACTTCCCATTTCCCAGGACTCAAGTCCGAAATGAAAATAAACCGGTTTCCCTGAATCCCTTCACCAAATATTACCCTGCTCACACTCCAAAAAACGTCAGGGCCCAAAATACCATCGTCTCCATTCATCCTATCTAACACGCTCAGCACACTTGTGGGAAATCCAAGCCCCCGCCCACAAAAACCCCCTTTACCCCCCTCCCCCCCCCAAACCCCCTTTGAGGGCGACCCCCCACCCCGTTTTCCTTCCCCCATAGATTTTTTATGCTTTCCCTGTCATTCTACTTTGATCCCCTTTTTTCAAATCCAAACCACCTCAACAACCCCCCTTCTGAAACCCCTGCTAAAACTTTTATTAACTCCACACCTTTTCCTAAATTTCCCCCCTCCAATTTTTTCATAATATTTACACCACCCATTGCCCTTAACGGGGACATCTCCACTGCCTCCAACCGCCCTCCTCGCGCTGCTTTTTACCACCCAAGCTTCACACCCATATAAGAGTTTGGTACTACTAAAATTCAACATTCCCTTCTTTGCCTCCAAGATAACTTTTTTTGACTCCACATATACCTCAACGCACCACTCACCTTTTTCCCTCATCAATTCTATGATTAACCTCATCCTTCATAAATCCATTCCGCCGACACATCAACTCCCAAGTATCTGAAAACATTCACTTCTTCCATACTCCTCCTCCCCAATTTGATATCCAATTTTCTTTATCTAAATCATTTGATACCCTCATCACCTTACTCTTTTCTATGTTCACTTTCAACTTTCTACCTTTACATACATTCCCAAACTCATCCACTAACCTTTGCAATTTTTCTTAGAATCTCCCATAAGCAGAGTATCATCAGCAAAAAGTAACTGTGTCAATTCCATTTTGAATTTGATTCCCCCAAAATTTAATCCCACCCCCTCCCGAACACCCTAGCTTATTTCCCTTTTACAACCCCATCTATAAATATATTAAACAACCAGGGTGACATTACACATCCCTGTCTAAGACCTACTTTTACCGGGAAGTAGTCTCCCTCTCTTCTACACACCCTAACCTGAGCCTCACTATCCTCATAAAAACTCTTTACAGCATTTAATAACTTACCACCTATTCCATATACTTGCAACATCTGCCACATTGCTCCTCTATCCACTCTATCAATGCCTTTTCTAAATCCATAAATGCAATAAAAACTTCCCTAACCCTTTTTCTAAATACTGTTCACATATATGCTTCAATGTAAACACTTGATCTACACATCCCCTACCCACTCTGAAACCTCCTTGCTCATCCGCAATTCTACATTCTGTCTTACCTCTAATATATATATTATATATATATTTTATATATTAAAAATATATATATATATATATATATATATATATATATATATAAAAATATATATATATATATATTTAGGAATACACCTCTCAGTTTATATATCCTATGCTGAAGTAAACGTAAAAGCTGTGTTAGTTAGTGGCGGTGGTAGTAGTAGTAGTGGTATGGTGGTAATAGTGGTGGTGGTGGTAGCAGTGGTGTGGTGCGTGGTAGTAGTGGTGGTTGGGGGTGGTAGTAGTGGTGGTGTAGTAGTGGTGGTGGTGGTGGTGTAGTATGGTGATAGAGTGGTGGTAGTAGTAGTGGTAATAGTGGTGGTGGTGGTGGTAGTAGTGGTGATAGTAGTGGTGATAGTAGTTGTGGTGGTGGTTTAGTAGTGGTGGTGGTGGGGGTAGTGGTGGGTGGTAGTAGTAGTAGTAGTGATAGTAGTGGTGGTGGTAGTGGTGGTGGTAGTGGTGGTGGTGGTGGTGGTATAGTAGTGGTGGTGATAGTGGTGGTGGTGATAGTGGTGGTGGTGGTGGAGTATGGTGATAGTAGTGTGGTGATAGTAGTGGCGGTGTGGGGGTAGTAGTAGTGGTGATAGTAAATGGTGGTGGTGTGGGAGTAGTGGTGATAGTGGTGATAGTAGTGGTGATAGTAGTGGTGGTGGTAGTGGTGGTGTAGTAGTGGTGGTGGTGGTGGGGGTAGTAGTAGTGGTGATAGTAGTGGTGGTGATAGTAGTGGTGGTGAAGTAGTGGTGGTGGTGGTAGTAGTAGTGTGATAGTAGTGGTGATAGTAGTGTGATAGTAGTGGTGTGTAAGTGGTGTGGTAGTGGTGGTGGTAGTAGTGGTGATAGTAGTGGTGGTAAGTGGGTGTGTAGTAGTGTGATGATAGTAGTGGATGGTGATAGTAAGATGTTGATAGTATGGTGGTAGTAGTAGTGCTGTTGGTATAGTGGTGATAGTAGTGGTGGTTGGGTGGTAGTAGTGGTGATAGTAGTGGTGGTGATAGTAGTGGTAGTAGTAGTGCTGGTGGTAGTAGTGGTGATAGTAGTGGTGGTGGTGGTAGAGCATTAGTTGTTTTTTGTTATATTATTTAGTATAACATAAATAACTTCAAGTCTGCTCCACGTTCTCTGTGAGCACCATAACTTCAACACCAAATTCCCGTTTTCTAAAATTTCTACCACAACTTTTCTATTTTCATCGTGAGCGCCCTATAACCTGCCTCAATTTTCTACGATGGGCAAGGGTGACACTTAACACCTTTGTTATTAATCCAAAATTACCCGTGACTCAAGTGTTTTTTAAACTCCACAATTATTTCGTTAAATGGTAACGCTTTCAGCGTGTTTCTCTCTCGCACACACATACACGAGACTAATACATAGCTTTAAGAAAAGGTATGATAAAGCTCTTGGAGCCGGGAGTGGACATAGTAGCGACCAAAGAAGAGGCGGAGCCAGAAGCTATAAATCGACCCCTGAACCACATATAGGTGCGTAAGAACACCAATGGGAATAAGTCTGACCATTTTTTGGGTTATCCCAGGTCATGTCCATACATTCTGCTATGTATGATAATTTATGTAACTGTATTTATGTGTACCTGTACCTAAATAAACTTAGGTACCTACACAGCAACCACGCCCTTCTGGGTGTAAAACACAGGTAGAAGGTTGGTACACACAACCCATCCAGGGATGTGCATGTATTATCTTAAGAACATAACATAAGATAAGATTTTGTTTGGATTTTTAACCCCGGAGGGTTAGCCACCCAGGATAACCCAAGAAAGTCAGTGCGTCATCGAGGACTGTCTAACTTATTTCCATTGGGGTCCTTAATCTTGTCCCCCAGGATGCGACCCACACCAGTCGACTAACACCCAGGTACCTATTTGCTGCTAGGTGAACAGGACAATAGGTGTAAGGAAACTTGTCGGAATTTCCACCCGCCGGGAATCGAACCCGGGCCCTCCGTGTGTGAAGCGGGAGCTTTAGCCACCAGGCCACCAGAAGAAAGAAGGAACACTGCAACAGGCCTACTGATCCAAGCGGAGCAGGTCCATGTCCCCCCCCCCCCCCGGATTAGACCAACGACCCACCCAGCCTGGTCATCTCCACTCAAATGTTTGGATTGCGGCAATAGGACAGGAAAACCAAAAAAGCCAAGCCTGGAGTCACCGCTGCACCTAGTGTCTTGGGTTATGTTAGGTCAGCTTTGTCAGGAAATTGAACAAACGTTTCAAGACTGTTCAACTGCCTCCCAGCATACATAAGGGGGATTACCAATAGACCCCTGGTTGTCTTCAAGACCCCTGGTTGTCTTCAAGACCCCTGGTTGTCTTCAAGACCCCTGGTTGTCTTCAAGACCCCTGGCTGTCTTCAAGACCCCTGGTTGTCTTCAAGACCCCTGGTTGTCTTCAAGACCCCTGGCTGTCTTCAAGACCCCTGGTTGTCTTCAAGACCCCTGGTTGTCTTCAAGACCCCTGGCTGTCTTCAAGACCCCTGGTTGTCTTTAAGACCCCTGGTTGTCTTCAAGACCCCTGGTTGTCTTCAAGACCCCTGGCTGTCTTCAAGACCCCTGGTTGTCTTCAAGACCCCTGGTTGTCTTCAAGACCCCTGGCTGTCTTCAAGACCCCTGGTTGTCTTTAAGACCCCTGGTTGTCTTCAAGACCCCTGGTTGTCTTTAAGACCCCTGGTTGTCTTCAAGATCCCTGGTTGTCTTCAAGACCCCTGGTTGTCTTCAAGACCCCTGGTTGTCAAGACCCCTGGTTGTCTTCAAGGCCCCTGGTTGTCTTCAAGACCCCTGGCTGTCTTCAAGACCCCTGGTTGTCTTCAAGACCCCTGGTTGTCTTCAAGACCCCTGGTTGTCTTCAAAACCTATGGTTGTCTTCAAGACCCCTGGTTGTCTTCAAGACCCCTGGTTGTCATCAAACCCCTGGTTATCTTCAAAACCCCTGGTTGTCTTCAAAACCCCTGGTTGTCTTCAAAACCCCTGGTTGTCTTCAAGACCCCTAGTTGTCTTCAAGACCCTGGCTGTCTTCAAGACCCTTGGCTGTCTTCAAGACCCCTGGCTGTCTTCGAGACCCCTGGTTGTCTTCAAGACCCCTGGTTGTCTTCAAGACCCCTGGTTGTCTTCAAGACCCCTGGTTGTCTTCAAGAAGGCACTGGACAGTCACCTGAAGTCAGTACCTGACCAGCCGGGCTGTGGTTCGTACGTCAGTTTACGTGCGGCCAGCAGTAACACCCTGGTTAATCAGACCCTGATCCACCACGAGGCCTGGTCTCAGACCGAGCCCCGGGGGCGTGGACCCCCGAAATCCCTTCCGGGTATACTCCTGTATGACCGACGCCTTCAAATGGCTTACCACTTCACCACTATAAAAATTACGATTATAATTATTGCCATTAAATGGTGATGGTCACCTAGTCTCTTACTAACTTTCGTGTAGTAAGATAAGATAAGATAAGATTTCGTTCGGATTTTTAACCCCGGAGGGTTAGCTACCCAGGATAACCCAAGAAAGTCAGTGCGTCATCGAGGACTGTCTAACTTATTTCCATTGTGGTCCTTAATCTTGTCCCCCAGGATGCGACCCACACCAGTCGACTAACACCCAGGTACCTATTTGCTGCTAGGTGAACAGGACAACAGGTGTAAGGAAACGTGTCGGAATGTTTCCACCCGCCGGGAATCGAACCCGGGCCCTCCGTGTGTGAAGCGGGAGCTGTAGCCACCAGGCCACCGGGGCACCTATAGACAGTAATAAAATTAAAGGGATAAAAATGGTCTGTGATACCGAAAATTTATTGGAAAAATTAACATGTAAACATTGGGATGTCTTACTAGGTTAGGTAGGTTCCTCAGGAAACAGGACAAGTGGTTCCTGACGCGGGTCTCAGCTTTTGGTCATCTGACCGAGGCCTTCCGCTGGCTTACCCCTCCACCCCTTTAAAAAATAGGGGCATAGTTATAACCATTTTTTATATACGTTTTACTGGAGACTTTTGGGTCCTGTAACCTTGATCGTTCATATCTGGAGCGTCTCTCTTGTGTCGTTCCAGTAACATAATTATACTAAGTAATACTGAATAACTTGAAATGTTAAATAAAATAGATTTAACAGAACAGGTTACAAATAATGCTAAACTACTGGAGTTAAAATAAATTATAATTAAATAAGGTAGCTGGAGTACACCTGTGATTTTTTCCAAACCAAGAGTCGTGTAACACCTGGTGGAGAGGGTGACTTGCAAGTTCTATACAAAGGATACCTTCAATTCTTTGGATCAAGAGCCTTTTATCGGTGTCAAGGGAGACAACAGATGGTAATGACAACATGGGTTAGATTCATATCAATGGGCGAGATAATTCCTGGCAAAGACTAGGAAATTCTGGCAACCCTCAAACTTCCGGCTTTATATATAGCTTCAGCCAGACCTTATTTCCGGTTACCATGTGCGCCTTTAATTGTTCTCTATTGCCAACACACACACACACACATACACACACACACACACACACACACACACACACACACACATACACATACATACACATACACCACACACACACACACACACACACACACACACACACATACACACACACACTGAGATCAAACGACAGGTCTGAAGACAATGATGGAAATTCAAAGTCAGGCGCAGACAAGGGGATGGTAAGCAACAACGGAGACATGCCGTACACGAAGGACCTATCAGACCCCGTGGGGCCAGGGAAAAGACGATGAGCACACTAAGATCAAGCGACAGGTCCGAAGACAATGAAGGTTTGTTATATGCAGAGGTTCTAACAGCCAACTGCAGTAGCAAGGGACAGCTGGCCAGGAAAGACAGTCCACTGAGAATAGAAGTTTCAGATATGACAGGACTGAAGGCAAGAACATGTAAATGGAAGGAAACAAAATGCCTCAGAGGAAGCAGATGGAGACTCAGTGGGAGGAGGAAAGGGCGAGGTCATTTTTTTGGGTGTACGGGCTCCAAGAAGCCAAGGGGGCCAACTTTGAAGAAATAAAACAGGGAGGAGAAAAAAATGATTGAAGGCATCATGAAAACAAGGGGGGAGGGCAACATGACCCAGGTGACAAATTTCAGAGAATTGGGGGGTTTTTGCGAGTGGAAGGATACGGCCTGTCAGAGTAACTTTCAAGGAAGAATCAGTTCGAATCAGGATTCTCCCAAGAAAAAGCAAGACTGAGAGACAAAGAGGGGTACCAGAGAGTATACCTCGACCGCGACAGAACACAAGAAGAAAGGACTACACTGAAAGAGAGGGTACAGAGACGCAAGGAGGAACGAGAAGCAATGAAAATGAGCAGGACCCAGACACAGGAGGAAGGGCAAACACACCCCACGAATCCCCCCCACCAACAGCCCCCCACCCGCGACATTCCCAACGCAACTGAGCAACCTTTTACTCCAACCCACTCACTTTTTCCCTCTGCCACCAACCCCCAAAACCAAACCTCACCCCAAAGCTGTCCCTTAGGGGCATTCTGACCCCACCCCCATCAACACATACCCCACCTACACCAAAAGCCCCATATAGGCCCCCACCAAGGCTCTCCCTCCCCCAACCCCAATATACTTGCACGACCACAATGATAGAAAAGGAAACTAAAGGTTTGGTACACAAACGCGGATGGAATAACGAATAAACATGAGGAGTGGAATGAAAGAATCAGTGAAAAATCCCCAGACATCATAGCAGTCAAAAGAAACAAAACTCGCTGAGATAATAACAACACAATCTTCCCAACAGGATATCAGATCCTGAGGAAAGATAGAAGGAGTAGAGGGGGAGGAGGGGTTGCACTGCTCATAAAACACCAATGGGATTGAGGAAATGGAAGGCATGGACATGATTGGGGAAAGAGACTACATTTTAGGTACAATTCAGTCCGGAGGGAAAATAAAGTAAATCATTGGAGTGATGTAAAACCCACCACAGAACTGCAGGAGGCCAAGAGAGGAGTACGAAGAAAACAACAGGGTGAGGGGACACACTGGCTGAGGTGGCAAGAAGAGCTCACTCGAGCAAGAGCAAAGTTACTGGTAATGGGGGGATTTCAACCACAAGGGAGATCGACTGGGAAAACCTGGAGCCACATGGGGTCCCGAAAAAATGGAGAGCCAAGATGATGGATGTGGTACTTTTAAAACCTCATGCATCAACATGTCAGGGACACAACCAGAGAGGGGAGGGAGGACGAAACCCGCAAGACTGGATCTTGTGTTCACCCTGAGCAGTTTCAGACATCGAGGACATCACTTACGAGAGGCCCCTTTGGGGCTAGCGATCATGTGGTTCGAGTTTTGACTATATAGTAGAGTTACAAGTGGAGAAGGTAACAGGAACGGGAAAGGGGGCAGGCCAAACTATAAAAGGGGGGACTACACAGGTATGAGAAACTTCCTGCAGGAGGTTCAGTGGGACAGAGAAATGGTAGGAAAATCAGTAAACGAGATATGGAATATGTGGGAACAAAGTGCAAGGAGGCAGAGGAAAGTTTTGTTCCCAAGGGGAAAAAGAAATAATAGGAAGACCAAGACGAGTCCTTGGTTTACCCGAAGGTGTAGGGAGGCAAAAACTAAGTGCAACAGAGAATGGAAAAGGTACAGGAGGCATAGGACCCAGGAAAACAAGGGGATTAGTAGAAGAGCCCGAAACGATATGCGCAATAAGGAGGGAGGCCCAGCGACAGTATGAAAACGACATAGCATCGAAAGTCAAATCTGACCCGAAACTGCTGTATAGCCACATTAGGAAGAAGACAACAGTCAAGGACCAGGTGATAAGGCTGAGGAAAGAAGGTGGAGAACTCACAAGAAACGATCAAGAGGTATGTGAGGAGCTCAACAAAGAGATTTAAGAAGTATTTTACAGTAGAGACAGGAAGGACTCTGGGGGACAGACCAGATGGGGACACCAACAAGAATACACCAACAAGTGTTGGACGACATACATACAGATGAGGAGGAGGTGAAGAAACTGCTAAGGGACATCGATACCTCAAAGGCAATGGGACCGGACATCTCTCCATGGGTCCTTAGAGAGGGAGCAGATATGTTGTGGTACCACTTACCACAATCTTCAACAAAATCCCTGGAAACTGGGCAACTACCTGAGGTATGGAAGACAGCAAATGTAGTTCCCATTTTCAAAAAAGGAGACAGAAAAGAGGCACTAAACTATAGACCTGTGTCATTGACGTGTATAGTATGCAAAATTATGGAGAAGATTATCAGGAGGAGAGTGGTGGAGCACCTGGAACGGAACAGGAGTATAAATTGCCAACCAGCACGGATTCACGGAAGGCAAATCCTGTGTCACAAACCTTTTGGAGTTTTTATGATAAAATAACAGAAGTAAGACAAGAGAGAGAGGGTGGGTTGATTGCATCTTCTTGGACTGCAAGAAGGCCTTTGACACAGTTCCTCACAAGAGATTAGTGCAGAACTAGAGCATCAGGCCATATAACAGGAAGGGCACTGCAATGGATCAGAGAATACCTGACAGGGAGGCAACAACGAGTCATGGTACGTAATGATTTTATCACAGTGGGCACCTGTGACGAGCGGGTCCCACAAAGGGGGCGGTCCTAGGACCGTGCTATTTTTGGTATATGTGAACGACATGACGGAAGGGTTAGACTCAGAAGTGTCCCTGTTTGCAGATGATGTGAATTAATGAGGAGAAAATTTAAAACTGAAGGGACCAGGCAGGACTTCAAGAGACCTGGACAGACTGGACACCTGGTCCAGCAAATGGCTTCTCGAATTTAATCCTGCCAAATGCAAAGTCATGAAGATAGGGGAAGG
>NC_069452.1:10141648-10213911 GCF_026875155.1 Cherax quadricarinatus
AAGGGTTTAAAAAAATAATAAGTTTAATAATATTGTGTAATTCAGTACAAATAAAATAAATGTATGGCTTTTGATGACAGGGACGTTAATTTATGATGCTTCTGGGTGGCAAACGTTTTTCGTTTTGTTACAGCAAGCGTGTCTAGACTCGCCTTGGAGGCCAGCCCGACCCTCAGCCTGCGAAGGGAGGGAGGGGGAGGGAGGGGAGAGAGAGAGAGAGAGAGAGGAAAGGAGGGGACGAAGCGGAAGAGAGAGACGAGGAGAAGAGAGATGGAGGAGAAGAGGGATGTGGGAGAGTGAGAGAGAGGAGAGGACAGACGGGGAGAGAGGAGAAGAGAGGAGAGGAGCGAGACAGAAGAGACAGAGACAGACGAGAGAGATGAGAGAGAGGAGAGAGAGACAAGAGAGAGAGAGAGAGAGAGGAGAGAGACAGACAGAGACAGAGACTGAGAGAGAGAGAAGAGAGGAGGAGGAGAGAGAAAGGAGGGAGAGAGAGAGAGAGAGAGAGATAGAGAGTGAGAGAGAGAGAGAGAGAGAGAGAGGAAGAGGAGAGAGAGAGACCAGAGAGTGAGGAGAAGTGAGAGAAGAGGTAGAGAGTGAGAGAGAGAGAGAGAGACAGAGAGATCAGAGAGAGAGAGCGAGAGAGAGAGAGAGAGAGAGAGAGGATGGAGGAGAGAGAGACGAGAGTGGACACAGAGAGAGAGGACGAGAGAGAGTATGGAGGAGAGACATGAGAGAGGAGAGAGAGAGAGAGAGAGAAGGAGAGAGAGAGAGAGAGAGAGAGAGTGACGTGAGAGAGTGAGAGTGGACTGAGAGAGTGAGAGTATTGTAGAAGAGGATGAGGTGAGTGAAGGAGGAGAAGAGACAAGAGAGACAAGAGACGACAGAGAGAGAGAGAGAGGAGAGAGAGAGACGTGATGAGAGAGTGAGTGGGAGAGAGAGCGAGAGGAGAGACAGAGAGAGAGGAGAGAGCGAGATGAGTGAAGAGAGGAGAGAGAGACAGTGAGGAGAGGACCATAGAAGAGGACAGAGAGAGAGAGAAGGACACAGAGAGAGAGAGAAGAGTGAGAGATCAGAGAGTGAGGAGGAGGAGACAGGAGAGAAGACAGAGATGTGAGAGACAGATGAGACAGAGAGAGAGAGAGAGAGAGGATCTCCGAGAGAGAGAGAGTGTCAGAGAGAGTGTCTAGAGAGAGAGAGAGAGAGAGAGGACGATGAGAGAAGAGAGATGAGATGGGAGAGAGTGAGATGAAGGCTAAGAGCGGAGGAGAGAGGAGAGACGAGAGAGAGAGAGAGAGAGTCAGAGAGAGAGAGAGTGAGAGACTCGAGTGAGGAGACAGAAAGAGAGAGAGAGAGGCAGAGACAGAGATACAGAGAGACAGAGATACAGAGAGCAGAGATTACAGTGAGACAGAGATGAGTGGAGAAAGAGGAGGGACTTTTTGTCTTGTAGGGCCCCTGGTCTGGTGGCTGAAACTCTCCCTTTACTCAGGCGAGCTTCTGGGTTCGATTTCCCAGCGTGGGTAGATACATTGGGTGTTTCTTTACTTCGATTGTCTATGTTCACCAATCAGTTAGAATGGGTAACTGGGTGTTAGTGGACTGGTGTGGGTTACATTGGGATGTTAGTGACTGGTGTGGGTCACAGCCTGGGTGTTAGTGGGGACTGGTGTGGGTCACAGCTGGGTGTTAGTGGACTGGTGTGGGTGGCCATCCTGGGTGTTAGGGACGGTGTGGGTCACTGCCTGGGTGTTAGGGACTGGTGTGGGTCCCCCCAACATCCTGGGTGTTAGTGGACTGGTGTGGGTATCATCTCTGGGTGTTAGTGGACTGGTGTGTGGTCGCATCCTGGGTGTTAGTGGATGGTGTGGGTCGCATCCTGGTGTTAGTGGCTGGTGTGGGTCACAGCCTGGGTATTTGTGGACTGGTGTGGAGTCACATCCTGGGTGTTAGTGGGGGACTGGTGTGGTTCACATCTGGGTGTTTAGTGGACTGCGTGTGGGTCACTCACATCCTGGGTGTTAGTGGACTGGTGTGGGTCGCATCCTGGGTGTTAGTGGACTGGTGGATGGGTGGCATCCTGGGTGTTAGTGGACTGGTGGGGGTCACATCCTGGTGCTAGTGGGACTGGTGTGGGTTACATCTGGGTGATTATTAGACTGGTGTGGGTCACATCTGGGGGGTTTGTTAGTGGATGGTTGTGGTGGGTTACATCCTGGGTGTTAGTGGACTGGTGTTGGGTTACTCCTGGGTGTTAGTGGACTGGTGTGGATTACATCTGGATGTTTGTGGGACTGGATGTGGGTCACTTTCCTGGGTTTTAGTGGACCGGTGTGGGTCACTTCCTGGGTGTTTAGTGGATGGGTGTGGGTCACATCCTGGGTGTTAGTGGACTGGTGTGGGTCAAATCCTGGGGTGTTAGTGGATTGGTGTGGATTAATCCTGGATGTTAGTTTGGACTGGTGTGGGTCACATCCTGGGTTTTAGTGGGACCGGTGTGGGTCAAATCTGGGTGTTAGTGGTACTGGTGTGGGTTTCCTGGGTGTTTAGTGGATGGTGTGGGTCACATCCGCTGGGTGTTAGGGGACTGGTGTGGGTCACATCCTGTTGGTAGTGGACTGGTTGTGGGTCACATCATGGGTGTTGTTGTGGACGGGTTGTGGATCACATTCTGGGTGTTAGTGGACTGGTTGTGGGTTGCATTCTGGGTGTTAGTGGACTGGTGTGGGTCACATCCTGGGTGCTAGTGGACTGGGTGGGTTACATTCCTGGGTTGTTAATTTGATGGTGTGGGTCACATCATGGGTGTTAGTGGACTGGTGTGGGATACATCTGGGTGTTAGTGGGATGGTGTGGGTTACCATCCTGGGTGTTAGTGGACTGTTGTGGATTACATCCTGGATGTTAGTGGACTGGTGTGGTCAATCCTGGTTTTAGTGGACCGGTCGTGGGTCACATCCTGGAGTGTTAGTGGACTGGTGTGGGTCACATCCTGGGTGTTAGTGACTGTGTGGGTCACATCCTGGGTGTTTAGGACTGGGTGTGGGTTACATCCTGGGGTTAGTGGAATGGTGTGGGTCACATCCTGGGTGTTAAGTGGACTGGTGTGGGACAATCTGGGTGTTTGTGGACTGGTGTGGGCACCATCTGGTTTAGTGGATGGTGTTGTGGGTCACATCCTTGGGTGGTTGTGGACTGGTGTTGGGTTACATCCTGGGTGTTAGTGGACTGGTGGGGGTCAACATACTGGGTGTTAGTGGACACCTTGGTTTTGTGGGTCGGCATCCTGGGTGTTAGTGGACTGGTGGGGGGTCACATCCTGGGGTGTTAGTGTTTTGACTGGTGTGGGTCACATTGGGTGTTAGTGGACTGGTGTGGGCACATGCCTGGGTGTTTGTGGACTGGTGTGGGTCACATCCTGGGTGTTTAATGGACTGGTGTGGGT
Organism: Cherax quadricarinatus; assembly: GCF_026875155.1. Taxonomy (NCBI): domain Eukaryota; kingdom Metazoa; phylum Arthropoda; class Malacostraca; order Decapoda; family Parastacidae; genus Cherax; species Cherax quadricarinatus. The sequence continues at coordinate 10,145,094 of NC_069452.1, forward strand.
TACTTCATGGGTGTTGTGGATCTGGTGTGGGTCACATCCTGGGTGTTAGTGGGATGGCTGTGTGTCTACTTCCTGGGTGTTAGTGGACTGGTGTGGGTCACATAATGGGGTTGTTGTGGACTGGTGTGGGTCAATACTGGGTGTTAGTGGACTGGTGGGGGTCACTTTCTGGGTGTTAGTGGACGGGTGTGGGTCATATTCCTGGGTGTTAGTTGGACTGGTGTGGGTACATCCTGGGTGTTAATGGGGCTGGTGTGGGTCACATCTGGGTGTAGTGAACTGGTGTGGGTCACATCCTGGGGACAAAACTGACAATAATTTACGGGAATTGTACTTCAACATAACATGGGACTTGCTTTATGGTAGTATGTCAACTGATGTCAGCTATGGTAGGTTATACCTTGTACATGTATCTTGGATACCTGGTTCTTGTTCTGGTATTCCTTGTTTTGTACTGGAATTCCTTGTACTTGTACTGGTATACCTTGGACCATGTACTGGCCTATACCATTGTTCTTGTTTCTGGTTTCCTTGGTAAATGGTCTGGTATTACTTGGTACATCGTACTTGTATTCAGTGTACAGGGTCTTGGTTTTTTCCAGTGGTCAGGTACTGGTGAGATCGGGTTCATGGGACGAGTTGTCCTGGTTCATTGTTCTTGTATTAGGGGACTGGTTTTGTTTACCTTGTACATGTACTTGTATACCTTGTACATGTACTGGTATATCTGTACATGTACTTGTTATACCTTGTACATTTACTGGGTCTACCTTGTACATGTTCTGGTATACCTTTGTACATTGTAATGTAGAAATATATTATTATTATTTTTAGGCAGTCTGCTGCGATGAGGGCCACACAGGGTTGTTGTTGCTGGTGTGTGCTGAGGGTAGGCTATAGCACAGGGCGGCAGCACAGTTATTCAAGCAGCCACAGCTCCCCTAGCGGAGTCAAAGAAACAGGTTGGGCAGGCCATCACATACCAGCTACATCAAATATAATTTCTACTGCTACAGTACACATAAAAGGTATTACAGACTATAGCTACCATCAGTGACATACTACTATATAGAAAGCCTCTTGTTACGCCTGAGCTTTTACACTCAATTAGGTCGTTTTGTCCAGGATTGCGACCCACACAGGTCCACTACACAACCAGGTACCCTTTATTATGATGGCGTGAACATGAACAACCGGTGTAAGGAAACACAACCAATGTTTCTACCCTCGCCGGGAATCGAACCCGGACAATCAGCGTGTGAAGGTTATTAAAGTACATAGGCTTCCCGTTGCTGGTTGCAAAAGTAATTCCATAACAGTTCAAGCTTCAAGGCCCCATAAATGTAGGTGCACCACTGCATATGAAAGGTTATTAATTATAATCAAAACCAAACGCTAAACCCACCAGTCACATAAGTCAATGGTCGAAGTAGGACCGAAACATCGTTATATGCTTTTCTCTCTCCTATGTGCGGGTGTGTGTATGACTTAAGATATATCCAACTAGATATAGGAAGGCTAGCATGGGCCACCACTGTGACCACATGTACAGATTTTTACAAACGAACCCGTGATTGGTTTGCAACCGTGTTGGTACATTGAAGATTTAGAAAGGATGTAGGGAGGTACTATTTTGGCAATAGAGTTGTAGATGAGTGGAACACTGACAAGCAGCGGCACAGAGTGTGTGAGATAGGTACTAACAGAGGACACAGGGTGTGTGAAAGGTACTAGCAGAGGACACAGGATGTGGGAGAGGTACTAGCAGGGGACACGGGGTGGTCTGGTGGCTAAAGCTCCCGCTTCACACACGGAGGGCCCGGGTTCGATTCCCGGCGGGTGGAAACATTTGACACGTTTCCTTACACCTGTTGTCCTGTTCACCTAGCAGCAAATAGGTACCTGGGTGTTAGTCGACTGGTGTGGGTGGCATCCTGGGGGACAAGATTAAGGACCACAATGGAAATAAGTTAGACAGTCCTCGATGACGCACTGACTTTCTTGGGTTATCCTGGATTGGTGGCTAACCCTCCTGGTTAAAAATTCCGAACGATAAATCTTATCTATATGTTTCGTACTGGCATGAGGACACAGGTATGTGTATGAGTGAGAGGTACTAACAGAGGTAACAGGGGTGTGGGAAAGGTTCTTAGCAGAGGACACAGGATTGTGGGAGAGGTACTAGCAAGGGAACATCAGGGTGAGAGGTACGGCAGAGTGGGAACAGGGTGTGTGTTGAAAAGGTACTAGCTGAGAGAACGGATTGTGGAGAGGTACTAGCAGGGGGACAACAGAGGCTGTGTGAGAGGTACTGGCTAGAGGGGTCACAGGGTGTGAGGGTGATGCTGGTAGTGTGGAGTGTGGACGTGGTAAAGCCAAGCCATGATCACTGCCAAACTCTGCCACTCCACTATGTACTGTCCCACTAACACACAATACATCTTAGTCTCTCTACTTTTCTCAGTCTACTCTGCCTGACTTTTTTTGGGGACGTTATCCTAGTTAACTTACATATGTATGATAATTGTACTCACGTGAACCTGTACTTATAAACTCACGATCATACTCTCTGTGTCTGCTTTACCAAGCCTATTCTTTCTAACATAGTTTCGTCAACAGCGAGTTTCCTCAGACTTCAAAAAACCTGTTGGGCAATTTTAAGTGCGAGTGCAATTAGTGTTTTCTCTGACTTTGTCATCTATAATTGGTCAGTATTTCCATATCATCTACTGTTAATTGACTTTAAGGCGATTCTACAGCGATCTATCCTTGAACACAGTCAACTCGCTGAATCGTCAACCAGTTTCTCCTTGACGCACTTCTCTGCAGGAACGACACACTTCGAGTGTAAGTTGCGCAGGAAACTCACAAAGACAACCTGTTACACTTTCTTGTCACATTAACACGAGGACAAAGGTGTCGTCTCGTGATTCTATTAGAGGTTATATAAGGATATCCAGCACTACCTTCCTCAACCAGAAATGCATCACAATACACTTGGCTTTCCCTAAACTTGACCCCACTGAAAAGTCACTTGGCCTGGCTTTTTCCCCACTGAGTTTGAATAAGTGGTGATGGCAGTTTGGAGGGCAGTATGCTTCTTCTGTGAGGTGTGTGCATGGTAACCGCTACCCCCCCCCCACTCCCGGTCCCTCCCTTCTCCACCCGGTGGAAGTTGACGTGTGTCCCTTCCACCAGTTGACCAGTTACTTAACTCACGAAATCGTAATGACACGATAAGATTTTCTTCGGATTTTTAACCCTGGAGGGTTACCCACCCAGGATAATCCAAGAAAGTCAGTCTTGTTTCCATTGGGGGTCCTCAATCTTGTCCCCCAGGATGCGACCCACACCAGTCGACTAACACCCAGGTACCTATTTGCTGCTAGGTGAACAGGACAACAGGCGTAAGGAAACACATCGAAATGTTTCCACCCCGCCAGGGATCAAACCCTAGCCCTCGTGTGTGAAGGGAGAGCTTTAGCTACCGGGCCACCCCAAACAAACCATACCACGGTCGGGGCTTGAACTCGCAATCAGAGAGATACATAATATTTCTTCATTTCAACCGGGGGATAGCGCTGATAACCCAGGGAAAAGCGTGGGGTATCGGGGATGTGGAACATTTCATTGGCTTAAATTTTTGGGGATGGACCACACAGGGTCCAATTCCTTCCATAAATAAGGGACCCCCACCAACATCAAGGAACCCTTTCCTTGAGGGGTCAGAGAGTCACAGAACTCCAGACCGTCGTGTTAAGCCACTAGACCAGCTAGCTACAATAAGATTCACCCAACTAGGTATATTTCTACACCATAGGAAGGTTAGCATAGGCCACCGCTGTGACCACAAATGCAAGTTTTTACAGACGAATCTCCCGCCAGCGTGGCCGTGACGAACTCTAGCTCAAGTCCCCTCAAATCTGGAAGTATCCACTCCACTCCTATTCAATAATTTTGTATTTTTAGTTTAACCAAAAAGCTTCACTCTTATTTAGGGTTATTTTGTGTTAATTCAACCTGACCTAATTTTGACTTGTGTAATATAATCATATTTGTCCAAGCCATTACTTATTAAGGCAGTTAGCCAATCAAGTGACTTCTTGTCTGGTTTTTAACCTCTCCATTTGTAGCCTTGAGTGCCGGCTCGGATCATCCCATACAGGCGAGTTATCACCAGCCAAGTCTATGCTTCCAGCTGACGTAAACTGGCAAACTGACTTGACTTCTCCTGTGAGTGAAACTTGCATGATACAAGAGAGATTTTCTTCGGATTTTTAACCCCGGAGGGTTAGCTACCCAGGATAGCCCAAGAAAGTCAGTGTGTCGTCCAGGACTGTCTGTCTTATTTCCATTGTGGTCCTCAATCTTGTCCCCCAGGATGCGACCCACACCAGTCCACTAACACCCAGGTACCTATTTGCTGCTAGGTGAACAGGACAACAGGTGTAAGGAAACACATCGAAATGTTCCCACCCCGCCAGGAATCGAACCCTAGCCCTCCGTGTGTGAAGGGAGAGCTTTAGCCACCAAGCTGAGACGCTGGTGTCTTTATAACGTAACACAGCCGTTCCCCCAGTTACTACCCACCAACTGTGGCTCACGACCGGTTACTAAACTGCTTCTGACAGAAAAAAAAAATATATAAATGGTTATAAATGACCATAATTTTTAAAGGGGTGGACCGGTAAGCCAGCGGAAGGCCTCGGTCAGATGACCAAAAGCTCCAAAGACGGGTCATCATCTGACTAAGACCCGCGTCAGGAAACATTTGTCCTGTTTCCTGACGAACCTTACCTAACCTAACCTAACTGCTTCTGACGGATTTTCAGAGAATCACAGTTGTAAAGAATCGCTACACTTGGTGGTACTTTTATTTTCTTCAGCAGTGACAAGTCACGACTACCAGTGACCACACATTAACACTGTGGCTCAGTGTTCCAAAACCCCATCTTCAGGTTCACAGGGAAATACCCACAACACCACCACTACGGACTTCAATCTAGCCTCCCTCTCTATGAAATCATCCTGTTAATGTTGCAGTTTAAAAACTGTAGTGTAAAACACCCTTCTGGCAAGACAGTGATGGAGTGAATGATGGTGAAAGGTTTTCTTTTTCGGGAATCGGCCAGTGTGATAACTAAAAAAAATAAAAAAAAATCCTGTAAATATTACCTTTAGCCGCTATACTTACACTTGAATTTTCATTCTCAGCTTCACGCAGAATTATCTGCATATTTTATTTATCTATTTCTTTACATTTCATAACGAGGAATCGCCAATATGAAATACTTTCACGATCTGATAAGGCTTCTCCATCTTCACATACAACACACACAGTCACTGGTTGATTATACCGCGCCAATACTTCCTCTTGTCTGACTATAAAAACTGCAAATCAATCAATGAGAATCACCCTGGGATTCCCTAGTACTACCAACATTGTTAATGTTGAAAGAACTTTTTATTCCAAGCATCAGATACCGTGTTACTAAAACATATCCTCGCTGATCACTACACTCGGGTAAGCCCATTCAAAACCTCGTACAGATGTCTTCCAGACTTTCTTCTGCGCTGCTGAGCACTTCTCCAGATAGAAAAGAAACTGGAAATGATCTCCACATGAACATGATCTATGTCAAGTAAGGCAGAAGCAGCACTTCCCTGCTCCATGGGATACTACCCCATTGCAAACTACCATACCTGAAGGTTACCTGGAGGTTATTCCGGGGATCAACGCCCCCGCGGCCCGGTCCATGACCAGGCCTCCATTTCCCCAATAAAATCTTAAATCACAACCAAAGCTTCGCCTTTAAGTCAAACAAGATGAATTAAGATGTAATAACTCAAGTCACATTACACGTTCACCAACTGTGATGATTCTGTTCACCAATCCACGGTTGCAGATGTCATAGTGATGACTCTCAACAGAAATTTGAGCACGCATCAATAACTGGGCTTCTATCCATCAAACAACTGTTTTCCATACTCCTTGCGCTCAAATGCGTCCATATGTACCCAAGCCTGACACTAACTGATTCACTATCATCTACAAATGCTGTAAACTCATTAAGTACAAATCGAGGCATGCTAGGATTGTGGACAGTGGAGTCAGAGTGCACCTTCTGTGGATTCTATCTCACACTGGTGTTCAAATGCATGATATAACTAGTGAATCGGAAAAGTTACATGCTTTCAAAGAGTGTTGTACAATCTTGTCAGTCAGCAGGAGGAGCCACATATCCATGGTGCATCCAGCAAAATAAGCATCCTTGGCTGTCACTACTTCCTGGCTCTGACTGGGTTACAAGTATCTTTGGCAGGTTAAATCACCACCACCAGATGTAGACGAAACAATGTAAACTCTGCCAGATGGACTACTGTCACACCCTGCGTCATTATGTACTGGAATGAGATAAAATAAATGAATTCAGAGAAAACTCTGTTAAAGATATCAGTATTTTATCCACAGTAGTATATTACAAATCATTCTGGAAAAATACCCTGATTTTGATCACTAAATAAAGCTAAGAGTATTTGCACTAATAACTGGTTGCAATTGTGATCAGGTGTGGACGTGTGACTGGTTCACTACCTATGTAATTTGTTCAGCTATCAAAACTTTGCAGTGCCCCTCACGGCACACATAACTTTGATAAAACACCTAAATTACTGGCAACATTTGAAGTTCCTCAACCTGTACTCCCTAGAACACAGGCTGGAGAGATACACTTGGAAAATCCTAGAGGGATTAGTACCAAACTTGCACACGAAAATCACTCCTGTGAAAGTAAAAGACTCGGCAGACGATGCAACATCCCCCCAATGAAAAGCAGGGGTGCCACTAGCACGATAAGAGAGAACATAATAAGTGTCTGGGGCCCAAGACTGTTCAACTGCCACCCAGTATACATAAGGATGATTACCAATAGACCCCTGGCTGTCTTCAAGAAGGCGCTGGACAGGCACCTAAAGCCAGTACCTGACCAGTCGGGATGCGGGTTGTACGTTGAACCAACAATAACATCCATGGTTGAACAGGCCCTGATCCACCATGAGGCCTGGTCAAAGACCGGGCCGCGGAGGCGTTGCCCCCCGAAACCCTCTCCAGGCATACTCCAGTCCCTGGACCCATTATATACCTCTGTAATCTTTGACTACCGCCCACAGGATGGGTATGGGCTGCATAATGGATATTAAACGAATATTCCATGAATAAATATGCTGGTGTTTATGTAGAGTAAACAAGAGACATCTAGATAACAGCAACGTAAATACAATGGCAGAATAGATTACACACGGAATGCATGTGTACTACACAGGAAGACACACGCACACTCAGTATCCAGGTATCTGGTAGCGAAGGATCTAGTTAGAGCGCTACGTTGTATCTAGAGCTAATGGTTTCTAGTTTCCGTGAAGACTCTTGGTATCTTGCCAGACCTGTGTGTGACCCAGTGTTAAAACACCAACCCTTTATTCTTGCACCCTTGATGCTGCTAAAGGGCTCTTGATCCAAGGCACTGAAGTCATCCTGTCCTTCCTTGCATTAAACCCTGAGGAGAATCAAGCCTCCACAACGTCCTGAACTGAATGACCCACATGGGTTTAGAGCTTAATACGGATTATTTAAAATTATTTTATGCTCGTTACGGATTTAGCGAATTACAATTAGTGTAATATTGAATATAATCATTACTATAATTAAATATCAACTTTTTACAAAAATATCGCTATTCCTCTGCGGAATATAGGAGGAATTCAGGCTTGATCCAAGGAAGGGGAGGATAAATCCAGCTCCTTGGATCATGAGACTCAACGGCATCACAATACAACCCTTCAGAGTAATTAATTGTTCTTACCTGGTTTTCAAGGTGGTTCTGCTCGTTTAAGAGTTTGTCGTCACACTTGGCGTTGTGTGTATGTCCTGACAAGCTTGCTTCACTATCATCACTATCACTATCATCACTATCACTATCATCACTATCACTATGTACAGGCGTCCTGGTGGCCTCAACGGTGCTAGGTTGCAGGCAGGTCACACTGTGCTGTTGAGCGAGTAGTTTGCTGGGTATAAACACCATCAGTATTGCTCACTCTACTGCTGGTGGATACTTCACAAGATGGGGATGTGCGTGCGTCTTCTCGAGGTGAGGAACCGCTGTGCTGCAGGTTTTCATCAGACATGCGCATCTCCGCATACCTCTGTCTCCGTATGCGTCGTCGTCTTTCGAAAATTTCTTGGTATTGCTTGTCGGCCTCGCGGTTGTGACCGAGTGTTTGCTCTTCCTGTGTGTGAGAGACTACTGGTCGGTCTTCATCCACCTGGCTACTGTCTCCCTCAAGCCTACGACTTCTAAGTTGTCTCCTTCGGGCGAATATCTCCTCGTAATCCTTACTATTGACATCCTTGGACTGCGAGTCCCGCGTCTGGCTGCTGTCTTCAGTAAGTCTTCTGCGTCTTCTTGCCGTAATGGTTTCACCAGTCTCTTTCACCTGGGAATCTTTATCTCCACTACAATGTTCCACCTGGCGGGTTCTCCTCGATGGTACTGGCTTCTCCTCTGCTTGTGATTCATGCTTTTCTGATTCTTCGAGACGCTTGCTTCTTCTCTTTCTCCTCTCAGCGACAAGCTCTTCAAAGGTCTTGAGCATATAGAATCCTTGCACATCACTCGACTCTCCTGGCAATTCATGTTCCTTATTGCTTTCATCTTCCCGGCGTCGCCTTCTCCTCACTGTCTCTCTCTCTTCCACTTTATTAATGCTGTTATTGGAACTTGGTTTATTCTCTCTCTCTCGTGTACGGTAACCATAATTATATTTATCTTCAAGATACGTTTCCTGATCTTTCATGGGATCCGTGTGAGAAACTTCCATGATCTCACCACTCTTATGATCTTCACATTTCTGGGACTGATCCTCCCGACTCGCTACATTGGAGGCCTCATCCACTTCCTCCTGCAGGGACTGACGATTTTTTCGTAACTCCAATAATTCGCTAACTTTTCTGAGTCTCTCCAGAACAAGTGGATTAAAGCCACTGTATAAATCAAAGTCAGCAGTGTTTTCAGTGGACTCCGGAGCTCCTGCTATTGTAATTCCTGACGGAGTTTCGACTGCTTTAGAGTTTAATTCAGCAGCAGCAGTGTCAGGAAGGTCGCCCGAAGCAGCAGTGTCAGGAAGGTCAGCTGAAGCAGCAGTGTCAGTTGCAGCAGGAAGGTTGGAAGCAGCAGCAGTGTCAGTTGCAGCAGGAAGGTTGGAAGCAGCAGCAGCGTCACCTGCAGCAGGAAGGTTGGAAGCAGCAGCAGCGTCACTTGCAGCAGGAAGGTTGGAAGCAGTGTCTTCAGTAAGCTCCGCCTCGACCAGCAACTTGGACACTTCTGGCGCCGTCTCCACACACACAGTCTCATTTCTGCGTTTTCTTTCAAATTTCTGACGTTCTAATTCCTCAATCTCACGTTCCTCTCTCCTCCTCCTCCTCCTCCTGCTCTCTCTCATTTCCTCTGTTTCCTCCCTTGATTCCTGAGGTTTATTTTGATCCTGGTCATTGTATGCTTGCATCAGTTTCAGCCTCTCTTTCTCCTCACGTCGTCTCCTCTTTCTTTCTCTCTTTTCTTCTTTCCTTAATCGTAGTTCTTCGTGGTCCAACTTTTGTGAATCTGAGAGACAGTTTAATTTATTAATTAGGTCTTTCTTCTTTCTCTCCCCCTTTACCTACCTCTTCTTGTTTTCCTTGCCCTTCTTCTCCTTCAGTGAAAATTTGTCTTTCTACCTCTTCCTTGTTTGTCTTCCCTCCTGCGTCTAGTTTCTCAACACCAGTCTGTCTTTGTTTACAGTCCGTACTAATTTCACGCTCACCTGATTGGAATTGCTGGCTGCTGTGTTTATTTTCTGTCACCATCCTTCCGTTTTCTATTTCGTTTCTTACTGTTTCTTCTCTGACTCCATCTCCTTCCCTTCCATCATCTCCATGATGTGACTCATCTCTACTCCTGTTTATTTTTCTGTATCTCTCTTCATTCCTTCCCGTCCCTGTCTCATTTTCGAGGCTGACAGTAGCGGCCCCAGCACCACCTGTCTCCCGGTTACCCCTGCTGGATACCTTCCTGTTGAGGAGGGTGTGTATGGAGGTGACTGGGGAAGCTGGTGCTTCGAATACCCACAACCTCCCTTCTTCAGCGCCATCAGGACTCAACCTCCGGGTATCCACAGAGTCTTGCACTCTACTGGGAACCTCCTTATCACTATCCTGGTCTTCCTCTCCAGGCTGTCTTTCAGTGTTGACTTCAAGTTGTTTCTCTGGGGGCACCACGTTCACTAATTGCTTCTGGAGGGTCAGGAGCTTGCTCTTTTTATCTGCTATGAGGCTCATTAATACTGTGAGCTCATCATTGCTCGATGCTGACGTATCTTCCTCGACAGAATCTGACTTCGTGATTAGCTTTTCTTTCTGTTTTGTCTCATTTTGTCGGTGTTTTTCGCATGGGTGACTGCCTTCACCTGTGACGTCAAGGATGCCCTCTGATGTCATCTTTATATTGCGGTTGTCCTCGAAGTCGATGTTCCTTTGCTCTTCATACTGTTGTGTTTCTGTGTGGTTTTCCCTGTCGTCAACAATGTATTCATTATTCTCTTTCACTTGGTGTTTCCTTCCATCCGTCTTGCCACTTTCCTTCTGTATTCGCTCAGTTGACTTCTCATTATCTTTGCTGGGCGTCAACTGTTCTTCACTCATCAACTTGTAATTTTTATCAGTATGATCGTCTTTATTCCTCTCTGAGTTTATAGTTCTTCGTCTCCATCTTCTTCTCTTCAGTTTCTATATAAGTATCCTTTTCCTTGGTCTTCTTGTCTTTCTCCCGGTGTTTCTTGTCTCTTGGTTTTTCCGTTATATCGGTCTTCGTCTCGCATGAGAGAACTGCGTTATATTCAGTGTCTTTGTCTTGGCGAGTCGCGGAGAATGGCACTACCTGGTCCCGGGTGGAGCATCTCCTTCTCTAGCTCTCCACTCCTCTTGATTACCACTTGAGACAGAGACCTGGTGGCTCCTGTCATCTTCATTACCACTTAAAATGGAGCCTCGTTGGTTTGTCTCCTCTTGACTACCATCTATATCTTGCTTCACCTCAGAGAGCTTCAAGGGCGAGTCTTCAGAGGCTTCTGGGTCTATCTTCTCTGTTCTCATGTTGAGTTGATCATTATCTGTTGTCACGTCTTGCAGTTTTTTCCGTATATGGATAAAGACATATTCCCCTTCTTCAGTCTCATCATCTATGTAGAAATTATCAGACGCCACTGCTGCAGCTGCTGCTTCCTGAGAATTTCCTAATGTACTCTCTCCTGCAAGTGTGTTCTCAGCTACATTATTTATAACATTACCAGGTGTAATACCACCATCAGTAAATCTAACAGCCATGTATCACAAGCAAGGATACTGGCATTTCCTTACTGCGGATTGGCCTTCATCCTTGAATCTTGACAGCCTGTCATTCACAACAGAAATACTACTGGCCGATGTCATCCTTGGCTTGACCCTTCGTGAGAAAACTGACAGATATTCCTCCACAACAGAAGGAAGGCTGTTTCAATCGCCTGTTACCCTTCGTGTAGGAAATCTGACGATATATTCCTCCAAACAGAGATACTAGGGTTTCATCCCTTGGCTGAGCTTCGTAGAAAATCTGACAGATATTCTCCACAACACGAGGATTACTGGCTGTTTCATCCCTTGGCTTAACGTACGTCTGTTCTTTGTTATTTCTGTACACATGCTTATGGTCGGGTCTCATCCTGGTAATGATCCAACCATATATTGTTTACATACATCTCTTCTTCAGCTCACCTTCCTTGGTGCTTCCAACGATTGCTGGTTGTTTCATCGTGCTTCCACGTGTCTCCTCATTTACTTTGATCCTTGGTGTTGCCTTCTTTTAGTGTGGTTATAGATTTCAGATAGCCAGACATTTCGGAATCTGCAACTCGTCCAAGGATCTAACCATGATTCGTTCCTTTATAGTCGAGGATTCGCTCGCATCTCGACCTTCAGATTTACTAGACTTGCGGTTCTTCTTTTTTATTTTTTTAGATTTCGATTCTAGGATTTGAGTCGAAGTCTCGTCCGTGACCTCGACTGATTTTAAGCTGATAGTTTTGGTATCTGATGTTTGTGTTTCTTGCTTAACAGGTGTCACATCCGTAGGAGTGCTGCTTGCTGGAATATCCACAAGTGTTTCTTGATTAAGATGTTCCACCTGTGTCTCTCTCAGTTTTTCGCATGTGTCCATCTTACAGGTGTCTGCCTGGAAGATGTCCACCTTGACAGTGTCATTCTTGACTTTGTCCACCTTGAGGGTGTCAACTTTGACTGTGTCCGCCTCACCGGCATCTAGTTCATTCTTCTGCAGCAAGTCGACTCGATTTGTTACATTATTGTTCTTAACAACATCAATGTTATTACTGGAGTTGGAATCCTTCAACTTAACGTTTTCATACATACCATCACAGACAGCACAAAGAGCTTCGTTTGGTGAAGCAGGTTCCTTGCTTCTGACACTGAATTTGTCCTTCGTATGTTCACTTTTGAACTTTGCACCTTTACCTAAGTCACCCACGATTTCTTTGCTGCATTGTGTCACTACGGGTTGGGCAGGCGACAAAGTGGTGCTTCTCTGATCGTGAGCACTGACTTTCCCAGACTCGCTCTTTGAGATAACTGCTATGTGTTTTCCATCCTTTCCTCGTGGGGAAAGGTTGTCGTTCGGGCTGCCGTTGCTCGAGGCTCGCTTTTGGTTTCCTGCCTCCTGAGAGACAGGTCGCTTGTGTATCGACGGGAGTTGTGTTCCTCCCGGCAGGTGGCTTCCTGTGGGGTACGCGGGGTTCTTAATGACTGGAAACTCCTCTTCCAGCACAAAGTCACCTTCAATCACGTATTTTGTATCAGCGTATCCCCCGCGAGTGGGACTGTTTGGCCCAGTGTTCGCGAGGTTGGGCGGGGGTTTACCTGGCTTGTTCCGCCTCTGAACCAGAGTAAACCCATCCTCATCTACATACGGAGGTTGTGGCAAGGGTCGAGGACTGAGAGACCGAGAGATTGCCCCTGGCCAGTTACGCCAAGAACCACCTCGTTTCGGTCGAGGAGCTGGCGAGTCAGAATTTCGAGTGTTGGGTGATGTGGAGGGTGACAGTTCCTGGAACTGCTGGTTACCCTTGGAGTCTGACCTGCCCCAGGAACTACTGCTTTCATTACAACCACCTCTGTCACCTCGCCCCCGGCCCAATGCTCGCCCTCTCCCCCTGCCCCGTCCCCTCTCCTGTGGGCTCTCTCCCAAGCTCTGCTGGGGCTGTGAAGGCACTTTGGATACCATGGAGCGAAGGCCTACGTCAGTACATGTTGTCGAGGGCCCTGACTGTGGCATTGGTTGTGATGGAACAGTTGGTATTCTAACTGGGGCAGAGGACGACTGAGTGGACACAGGTGACTGTGTATTCACCTGAGTGACGGGGGGTGTGGAGGAGGTAGGTGAATAACTTGAAGGTGACTGTGTGTTCACCTGAGTGACAGGGGGTGTGGAGGAGGCAGGTGAATAACTTGAAGTGATGGTGTTCACTGAGTGACATGGGTTGTGGAGAGGCCGGTGAATACTTGAAGTGGACTGTGTGTTCACCTGGTGACAGGGGTGTGGAGGAGGCAGTGGAACTTGAAGGTGACTGTGTGTTCACCTGAGTGACAGGGGGTGTGGAGGAGGCAGGTGAATAACTTGAAGGTGACTGTGTGTTCACCTGAGTGACAGGGGGTGTGGAGGAGGCAGGTGAATAACTTGAAGGTGACTGGGACTGAAACTTAATAGCCGCGGACGGTGGCTTCGGGGGTAATGGTGGAGGAATTGCAGTGACAGCTGCAATACCTGGTGAAGGCAGTGAAGACGCTGCTGACTGCTGTTGGTGTGACAGAGGTACTGTTGTTGCTGCTGACGCCAATGACGTCCCCGCCACAGGAGCTACGACCTTGGTGTCATCCTCCTGTGGTACAGGCAACGGTAGCGGTGTTTCTGTTGCCATAGAAGGCGCGTACCACCACGTCACTGAACAACCTCACCCATTCCTTCATCGTGAGGACGATGTTGAGCGTTACACCCGCGACGCACTCCTCGTCTCCCCAGACCTCTCAGGATAACTGGCCCAGCCTCGCTCTCACAACCACAATAGACAGCGGGCAACAGGCCAAGGTCTCTTTCCCTCCATTCTTCTCTCCCTCCTACTACCTCCTTCAATCAGGAATGTCCTCGGTAAAAATCTCCATCGGCCTGACGGAACACACGCGCCACCTCACACTTCAATTCTTACCATCCGCCTCCCTCCCCCCTCCCGGAGTTGTACCTTCTGAAGTCACTCAGACCACCCGAGATCGCCAGCGCCATCTCTTGTATAAAGAAAGTACTCTGGGTGATAGTTACATCAACCTTGGCACTGGCCACAACAACGTGCTCTCAGAAGCCAGAGACGGGTACTGTTGAACATGTAAACATGCGTTCAATTGACTGCTTACCGTCCAGGCTCCCAATACTACTACTAATAGTAATAATAAAATACTACTACTAATAATAATTTCTTTATGCGGTACAAATAGCGTAGTTTACACGCACTGACACAATGGTAGGAATAAAACAAAGCTGATAATTATGCAATGCTGAGGCGAGATGTATGGGAGTCTTGCTTCATCTGCAGTTCCTATTCTACCTGCAGTCCCTATTCTACCTGCAGTCCCTATTCTACCTGCAGTCACTATTCTACCTGCAGTCCCTATTCTACCTGCAGTCCCTATTCTACCTGCAGTCACTATTCTACCTGCAGTCACTATTCTACCTGCAGTCCCTATTCTACCTGCAGTCCCTATTCTACCTGCAGTCACTATTCTACCTGCAGTCCCTATTCTACCTGCAGTCACTATTCTACCTGCAGTCCCTATTCTACCTGCAGTCCCTATTCTACCTGCAGTTGATAATGCACCTGCAGTCCCTATTCTACCTGCAGTCCCTATTCTACCTGCAGTGACTATTCTACCTGCAGTCCCTATTCTACCTGCAGTCCCTATTCTACCTGCAGTCCCTATTCTACCTGCAGTCCCTATTCTACCTGCAGTTGATAATGCACCTGCAGTCCCTATTCTACCTGCAGTCCCTATTCTACCTGCAGTCACTATTCTACCTGCAGTCCCTATTCTACCTGCAGTCCCTATTCTACCTGCAGTCCCTATTCTACCTGCAGTCCCTATTCTACCTGCAGTCCCTATTCTACCTACAGTCCCTATTCTACCTACAGTCACTATTCTACCTGCAGTCCCTATTCTACCTGCAGTCCCTAGTGTACCTGCAGTCCCTAGTGTACCTGCAGTCCCTAGTGTACCTGCAGTCCCTAGTGTACCTGCAGTCCCTAGTGTACCTGCAGTCCCTAGTGTACCTGCAGTCCCTAGTGTACCTGCAGTCCCTAGTGTACCTGCAGTCCCTAGTGTACCTGCAGTCCCTAGTGTACCTGCAGTCTCTAGTGTACCTGCAGTCCCTAGTGTACCTGCAGTCCCTAGTGTACCTGCAGTCCCTAGTGTACCTGCAGTTCCTAGTGTACCTGCAGTTCCTAGTGTACCTGCAGTCCCTAGTGTACCTGCAGTCCCTAGTGTACCTGCAGTCCCTAGTGTACCTGCAGTTCCTAGTGTACCTGCAGTTCCTAGTGTACCTGCAGTCCCTATTCTACCTGCAGTCCCTAGTGTACCTGCAGTCACTAGTGTACCTGCAGTCACTAGTGTACCTGCAGTCACTAGTGTACCTGCAGTCACTAGTGTACCTGCAGTCCCTAGTGTACCTGCAGTCCCTAGTGTACCTGCAGTCCCTAGTGTACCTGCAGTCACTAGTGTACCTGCAGTCACTAGTGTACCTGCAGTCACTAGTGTACCTGCAGTCACTAGTGTACCTGCAGTCACTATTCAGTCAGCTTCAACACCATCTATTTACTCTGCATTTTAATAACGTCACTGGTTGGAAAAAAATCTTCAAATAATGATATTGTGGTGTTGCAGATGTTAAATGTCTTGTACACCTAGAAGTTAACAGGCTGCTGTTAGTCGCATCTTGGGGGGAAATGATCCACTGACCAGGACGGAATCAAGCCACACGGCTTGGTTTCCTTGGGGTTTTCTGGGTTACAAACCCACAGGATAATAATCATTCAAAAGTCTGCCTTCATCAACGTTGGATAATGATACAAACCTCTCAGTGTATATACATTCAGTGGCACAGCCACGGGTGGAGGAAGTCACTCTGAGGTGGTCAGTCCCTCAGCCATGAAGAACAAGCAAGTCTGAGGTGGTCAGTCCCTCAGCCTTGAAGAACAAGCAAGTCTGAGGTGGTCAGTCCCTCAGCCATGAAGAACAAGCAAAGTCTGAGGTGGTCAGTCCCTCAGCCTTGAAGAACAAGCAAGTCTGAGGTGGTCAGTCCCTCAGCCATGAAGAACAAGCAAGTCTGAGGTGGTCAGTCCCTCAGCCTTGAAGAACAAGCAAGTCTGAGGTGGTCAGTCCCTCAGCCATGAAGAACAAGCAAGTCTGAGGTGGTCAGTCCCTCAGCCATGAAGAACAAGCAAGTCTGAGGTGGTCAGTCCCTCAGCCATGAAGAACAAGCAAGTCTGAGGTGGTCAGTCCCTCAGCCTTGAAGAACAAGCAAGTCTGAGGTGGTCAGTCCCTCAGCCATGAAGAACAAGCAAGTCTGAGGTGGTCAGTCCCTCAGCCTTGAAGAACAAGCAAGTCTGAGGTGGTCAGTCCCTCAGCCTTGAAGAACAAGCAAGCCTGAGGTGGTCAGTCCCTCAGCCTTGAAGAACAAGCAAGTCTGAGGTGGTCAGTCCCTCAGCCTTGAAGAACAAGCAAGTCTGAGGTGGTCAGTCCCTCAGCCTTGAAGAACAAGCAAGTCTGAGGTGGTCAGTCCCTCAGCCTTGAAGAACAAGCAAGTCTGAGGTGGTCAGTCCCTCAGCCTTGAAGAACAAGCAACTCTGAGGTGGTCAGTCCCTCATCCTTGAAGAACAAGCAAGTCTGAGGTGGTCAGTCCCTCAGCCTTGAAGAACAAGCAAGTCTGAGATGGTCAGTCCCTCAGCCTTGAAGAACAAGCAAGTCTGAGGTGGTCAGTCCCTCAGCCTTGAAGAACAAGCAAGTCTGAGGTGGTCAGTCCCTCAGCCTTGAAGAACAAGCAAGTCTGAGGTGGTCAGTCCCTCAGCCTTGAAGAACAAGCAAGTCTGAGGTGGTCAGTCCCTCAGCCTTGAAGAACAAGCAAGTCTGAGATGGTCAGTCCCTCAGCCTTGAAGAACAAGCAAGTCTGAGGTGGTCAGTCCCTCAGCCTTGAAGAACAAGCAAGTCTGAGGTGGTCAGTCCCTCAACCATGAAGAACAAGCTAGTCTGAGGTGGTCAGTCCCTCAACCATGAAGAACAAGCAAGTCTGAGGTGGTCAGTCCCTCAACCATGAAGAACATTCAGCTTGCCAGTCATGTTCAAAACACTGACGGTGAACACTTCTCGAGGCTGAGGTACTAAGCACCGAGAGTTTACCTTCCCACTGTTTCTGTTGTCTTCAATACCTTAGTTACCTGGCGATGCTACACAAGAAGCCTACCACACAGGTGAAGCATTACTATAATCAAGGGGGAAGCGCTAAACCCGGAGGATTATACAGCCCACACAGGTGAAGCATTTCGAAAATAGTGACTAGCTGCTGCACACGTGTCTCATGTATAAACTTGACGGTAATTTATTGTTATAAAAATAAAAACATACATAAAATCTGAGAATGTAAACTGTGTGTGTGTGTGTGTGTGTGTGTGTGTGTGTGTGTGTGTGTGTGTGTGTGTGTGTGTGTGGTATGTGTGTGTGTGTGTGTGTGTGTGTAGTTGAACAGTCAAAACACAACATGTATTAACAGAAAGATAACCCACATCAACCTAACACAAACACAGAACTGACTAGTGATCATGACTCACGTCGTACGTGTACACATGTGGTCACAGTTTGAGCCACAGGGCAGATAATATCATAGTTTGTGTTGGTAGTGTTTTGTGAGGGGCACAATAATAGCACAACACTGGCAGAGTGACAACTGATCCTACAACTGGAGCATTAAGTAGCATTCTCCTTGACTCAAGTGTCTGCTCACACACCTGCAGAGTTAATATACACGCTAATCTCTACCAAATCTGCACACTGAAATGACTCCCTACGAGAGTAAGGCCAGATGAGTGACGAACTGGTGCCATAATTGAATATTTTTATTGATCAAATGTTCGGTATACACGCTAAGTTTTTTCAGTTAAATATACGACAACAGACATGGAGACAACAGCAGTAGTGCTATTATGTAGCGCTAATATAGTGCTATATTAACAACAGCCGCAAATAATAGCACTATAGGTTGCTTTATCCTCTAATAAAAGGACTTACGTATACACACAGATATACAACCTTAAGAGATAAGATAAGGTAAGATTTTTCGTTCGGATTTTTAACCCCGGAGGGTTAGCCACCCAGGATAACCCAAGAAAGTCAGTGCGTCATCGAGGACTGTAACTTATTTCCATTGGGGTCCTTAATCTTGTCCCCCAGGATGCGACCCACACCAGTCCACTAACACCCAGGTACCTATTTGCTGCTAGGTAAAGGGACAACAGGGAAAGGGAAAAACGGTCGAAATTTTTTCCACCCCCCGGGGAAATCGAACCGGGCCCCCTCCGTGTGTGAGTGAAGCGGGAGCTTTACCCCCCAGGCCACGGGCCCACCATCACCTTCCCAGTGTTGTACCCCTGCTGCTCTCACTACATACACATCAAATAAATACTAGCTCTCCGAATACAGCTTTTATTTTGTAATGCGCTTCTTAAACTCTTGTAATTTATTCCAAATCATCCTGTACTTCAACGTATATTTTTTTAAACCAAAAACATCTTCTACTTAATTATATATTGTGAAAAATGTGGTGAGTGTTTGACACCCCCCCCCCCCAGACCAATATCTCACACAGTAGCTTTAACAACATTTTCTGAGTAAAAGTGGAAAAACCTGCAGTAAAACTCAAGTTTAATACCTATGTATTCACAATTACTGATAGTTGGAGGGTTGTCGGCTTTTTAAACCCGAAAGGGTTAACTATCCTGATTTCCCACTCGGTATCAGTGGCATGTGGACTAGGGAGGAAAATACACTAAATAGCGTCCAAACGAATCGGAGCAGAGACTGTATCCCGATTCGTTAGGAGGCCTTGACGTATGTTACTGTCAGGTAACGTTGGGAAACCGTGTGGGAACCAGGAGATACAAACTCGTAGATAAATGTTGACAACACAGGTCCTTGAGAAGATGGCTACCAGCGTCAATCTTCCTCAATAATTCGCTGGATCACCTCCAGGTGTCACTACTTATCTCGCTTCTACCTAAAATTACGTCTAATTCTTTTAGTTCCTAACGTTCTAATTCTACATAAAACATGTAATATATCAAGTTAGTGTAAACCTATCAATGATTATGTGTTCAGTCATGACTTCCACTACTTTGTAGGCCTAGAGTATATAGGCCTCTACTGTTTATTTACAATGGCCTTATGGAACTCCTTGAGCTCAATAAATTCACACATGTATAAAAGATGGTAGAATATTTAAACGGTTACCTCTTCCCCATAATAATAATAATAATAATAATAATAATAATAATAATAATAAATTTTTCCCTAGACTCCAGTGGAAATAAATCACTTTACTTGCCTTTACTAGGTTATTCTAGATTCAATTCCACCTTATTTAAAAGGTTATTCTAGATTCAATTCCACCTTATTTACTAGGTTATTCTAGATTCAATTCCACCTTATTTACTAGGTTATTCTAGATTCAATTCCACCTTATGTAATACTACTGATTATTTTAAATTATGCATCAGCCCTAAAGC
This sequence comes from Cherax quadricarinatus, assembly GCF_026875155.1. NCBI lineage: Eukaryota > Metazoa > Arthropoda > Malacostraca > Decapoda > Parastacidae > Cherax > Cherax quadricarinatus. The sequence goes on from NC_069452.1 coordinate 10,165,053, forward strand.
TGGTTAATGGGGTTTCAAGCCTGTCTACTACATAAGGATCATTAAGTCTATTTGGTAACCTATCACTAGTCGAAAATACTTTAATAACTAGAATAGTGATTAATGTAAACCAGACTGAGAGTCGAAGATCAAAATTAATTTTTTATGAGAGAGCCACAAAATTTGATTAACACAAGCCTATCCGATGTTATCCTGACGCCAAATGACTTCGAACAGGCGATAAATGACATGCCCATGCACTCTGCCCCAGGGCCAGACTCATGGAACTCTGTGTTCATCAAGAACTGCAAGAAGCCCCTATCACGAGCCTTTTCCATCCTATGGAGAGGGAGCATGGACACGGGGGTCGTCCCACAGTTACTAAAAACAACAGACATAGCCCCACTCCACAAAGGGGGCAGTAAAGCAACAGCAAAGAACTACAGACCAATAGCACTAACATCCCATATCATAAAAATCTTTGAAAGGGTCCTAAGAAGCAAGATCACCACCCATCTAGAAACCCATCAGTTACAAACCCAGGGCAACATGGATTTAGAACAGGTCGCTCCTGTCTGTCTAACTATTGGATCACTACGGGCAAGGTCCTAAATGACTAGAAGACAAAAAAAATGCAGATGTTAATATATACAGACTTTGCAAAAGCCTTCGACAAGTGTGACCATGGCGTAATAGCGCACAAAATGCGTGGGTAAAGGAAAAACAGGAAAGTCGGTGATGGATCTATAATTTTTCCCCACTAACAGAAACACGAGAGTAGTCGTCAACAGAGTAAAGTCCGAGGCAGCTACGGTTGAAAAGCTCTGTTCCACAAGGCACAGTACTCGCTCCCATTTGTTTCCTCATCCTATATCCGACATAGACAAGGATGTCAGCCACAGCACTGTGTTTTCCTTTGCAGATGACACCCCAATCTGCATGACAGTGTCTTCCATTGCAGACACTGCAAAGCTCCAGGCGGACATCAACCAAATCTTTCAGTGGGCTGCAGAAAATAATATGAAGTTCAACGATGAGAAATTTCAATTACTCAGATATGGTAAACATGGGGAAATTAAATCTTCATCAGAGTACAAAACAAATTCTGGCCACAAAATAGAGCGAAACACCAACATCAAAGACCTGGGAGTGATCATGTCGGAGGATCTCGCCTTCAAGGACCATAACATTGTATCAATCGCATCTGCTAGAAAAATGACAGGATGGATAATGAGAACCTTCAAAACTAGGGAGGCCAAGCCCATGATGACACTCTTCAGGTCACTTGTTCTATCTAGGCTGGAATATTGCTGCACACTAACAGCACCTTTCAAGGCAGGCGAAATTGCCGACCTAGAAAATGTACAGAGAACCTTCACGGCGCGCATAACGGAGATAAAACACCTCAATTATTGGGAGCGCTTGAGGTTCCTAAACCTGTATTCCCTGGAACGCAGGAGGGAGAGATACATGATTATAGACACCTGGAAAATCCTAGAGGGACTAGTACCGAACTTGCACACGAAAATCACTCACTACGAAAGCAAAAGACTTGGCAGACGATGCACCATCCCCCCAATGAAAAGCAGGGGTGTCACTAGCACGTTAAGAGACCATACAATAAGTGTCAGGGGCCCGAGACTGTTCAACTGCCTCCCAGCACACATAAGGGGGATTACCAACAGACCCCTGGCAGTGTTCAAGCTGGCACTGGACAAGCACCTAATGTCAGTTCCTGATCAGCCGGGCTGTGGCTCGTACGTTGGTTTGCGTGCAGCCAGCAGCAACAGCCTGGTTGATCAGGCTCTGATCCACCAGGAGGCCTGGTCACAGACCGGGCCGCGGGGGCGTTGACCCCCGGAACTCTCTCCAGGTAAACTCCAGGTAAGCAGTGTTCATACACAGAGATATACACTGAGAGGTGTGTATCTCTATGTATAAGTTGTATCATGTACTTTGTGGATTATATATATCCTAGGTAATAGGTTGGTAGACAACAACCACCCAGGGAGGTACTACCGTCCTGTGGTAGTAGGTTGGTAGACAGCAACCACCCAGGGAGGTACTACCGTCCTGTGGTAGTAGGTTGGTAGACAACAACCACCCAGGGAGGTACTACCGTCCTGTGGTAGTAGGTTGGTAGACAGCAACCACCCAGGTAGGTACTACCGTCCTGTGGCAGTAGGTTGGTAGACAACAACCACCCAGGGAGGTACTACCGTCCTGTGGTAGTAGGTTGGTAGACAACAACCACCCAGGGAGGTACTACCGTCCTGTGGTAGTAGGTTGGTAGACAGCAACCACCCAGGTAGGTACTACCGTCCTGTGGCAGTAGGTTGGTAGACAGCAACCACCCAGGGAGGTATTACCGTCCTGTGGTAGTAGGTTGGTAGACAACAACCACCCAGGGAGGTACTACCGTCCTGTGGTAGTAGGTTGGTAGACAGCAACCACCCAGGGAGGTACTACCATCCTGTGGCAGTAGGTTGGTAGACAACCACCCAGGGAGGTACTACCGTCCTGTGGTAGTAGGTTGGTAGACAGCAACCACCCAGGTAGGTACTACCGTCCTGTGGCAGTAGGTTGGTAGACAGCAACCACCCAGGGAGGTACTACCATCCTGTGGTAGTAGGTTGGTAGACAACCACCCAGGGAGGTACTACCGTCCTGTGGTAGTAGGTTGGTAGACAGCAACCACCCAGGGAGGTACTACCATCCTGTGGAAGTAGGTTGGTTAACAGCAACCACCCAGGGAGGTACTACCGTCCTGTGGTAATAGGTTGGTAGACAACAACCACCCAGGGAGGTACTACCGTCCTGTGGTAGTAGGTTGGTAGACAGCAACCACCCAGGTAGGTACTACCGTCCTGTGGCAGTAGGTTGGTAGACAACCACCCAGGTAGGTACTACCATCCTGTGGTAGTAGGTTGGTAGACAACAACCACCCAGGGAGGTACTACCGTCCTGTGGTAGTAGGTTGGTAGACAGCAACCACCCAGGGAGGTACTACCGTCCTGTGGTAGTAGGTTGGTAGACAACAACCACCCAGGGAGGTACTACCATCCTGTGGTAGTAGGTTGGTAGACAACAACCACCCAGGGAGGTACTACCGTCCTGTGGTAGTAGGTTGGTAGACAGCAACCACCCAGGGAGGTACTACCGTCCTGTGGTAGTAGGTTGGTAGACAACAACAACCCAGGGAGGTACTACCGTCCTTTGGCAGTAGGTTGGTAGACAGCAACCACCCAGGGAGGTACTACCGTCCTGTGGTAGTAGGTTGGTAGACAGCAATCACCCAGGGAGGTACTACCGTCCTGTGGCAGTAGGTTGGTAGACAACCACCCAGGGAGGTACTACCGTCCTGTGGTAGTAGGTTGGTAGACAGCAACCACCCAGGTAGGTACTACCGTCCTGTGGCAGTAGGTTGGTAGACAACCACCCAGGTAGGTACTACCATCCTGTGGTAGTAGGTTGGTAGACAACAACCACCCAGGGAGGTACTACCGTCCTGTGGTAGTAGGTTGGTAGACAGCAACCACCCAGGGAGGTACTACCGTCCTGAGGTAGTAGGTTGGTAGACAACAACCACCCAGGGAGGTACTACCATCCTGTGGTAGTAGTTTGGTAGACAACAACCACCCAGGGAGGTACTACCGTCCTGTGGTAGTAGGTTGGTAGACAGCAACCACCCAGGGAGGTACTACCGTCCTGTGGTAGTAGGTTGGTAGACAACAACCACCCAGGGAGGTACTACCGTCCTTTGGCAGTAGGTTGGTAGACAGCAACCACCCAGGGAGGTACTACCGTCCTGTGGTAGTAGGTTGGTAGACAGCAACCACCCAGGGAGGTACTACCGTCCTGTGGTAGTAGGTTGGTAGACAACCACCCAGGGAGGTACTACCGTCCTGTGGTAGTAGGTTGGTAGACAACAACCACCCAGGGAGGTACTACCATCCTGTGGTAGTAGCTTGGTAGACAACACCCACCCAGGGAGGTACTACCGTCCTGTGGTAGTAGGTTGGTAGACAACAACCACCCAGGGAGGTACTACCATCCTGTGGTAGTAGGTTGGTAGACAGCAACCGCCCAGGGAGGTACTACGGTTCTGTGGTAGTAGATTGGTAGACAACAACCACCCAGGGAGGTACTACCATCCTGTGGTAGTAGGTTGGTAGACAGCAACCACCCAGGGAGGTACTACCATCCTGTGGTAGTAGGTTGGTAGACAACCACACAGGGAGGTACTATCGTCCTGTGGTAGTAGGTTGGTAGACAACAACCGCCCAGGGAGGTACTACCATCCTGTGGTAGTTGGTTGGTAGACAGCAACCACCCAGGGAGGTACTACCATCCTGTGGTAGTAGGTTGGTAGACAGCAACCACCCAGGGAGGTACTACCATCCTGTGGTAGTAGGTTGGTAGACAACAACCACCCAGGGAGGTACTACCATCCTGTGGTAGTAGGTTGGTAGACAGCAACCATCCAGGGAGGTACTACCATCCTGTGTTAGTAGGTTGGTAGACAACAACCACCCAGGGAGGTACTACCATCCTGTGGTAGTAGGTTGGTAGACAACAACCACCCAGGGAGGTACTACCATCCTGTGGTAGTAGGTTGGTAGACAACAACCACCCAGGGAGGTACTACCATCCTGTGGTAGTAGGTTGGTAGACAACAACCACCCAGGGAGGTTACTACTGTCCTGTGGTAGTAGGTTGGTAGACAGCAACCACCCAGGGAGGTACTACCATCCTGTGGTAGTAGGTTGGTAGACAACAACCACCAGGGAGGTACTACCATCCTGTGGTAGTAGGTTGGTAGACAACAACCACCCAGGGAGGTACTACTGTCCTGTGGTAGTAGGTTGGTAGACAGCAACCACCCAGGGAGGTACTACCATCCTGTGGTAGTAGGTTGGTAGACAACAACCACCCAGGGAGGTACTACCGTCCTGTGGTAGTAGGTTGGTAGACAGCAACCACCCAGGGAGGTACTACCATCCTGTGGTAGTAGGTTGGTAGACACCAACCACCCAGGGAGGTACTACCATCCTGTGGAAGTAGGTTGGTAGACACCAACCACCCAGGGAGGTACTACCATCCTGTGGTAGTAGGTTGGTAGACAACAACCACCCAGGGAGGTACTACCATCCTGTGGTAGTAGGTTGGTAGACAGCAACCACCCAGGGAGGTACTACCATCCTGTGGTAGTAGGTTGGTAGACAACAACCACCCAGGGAGGTACTACTGTCCTGTGGTAGTAGGTTGGTAGACAGCAACCACCCAGGGAGGTACTACCATCCTGTGGTAGTAGGTTGGTAGACAACAACCACCCAGGGAGGTACTACCATCCTGTGGTAGTAGGTTGGTAGACAGCAACCCACCCAGGGAGGTACTACCGTCCTGTGGTAGTAGGTTGGTAGACAACAACCACCCAGGGAGGTACTACCATCCTGTGGTAGTAGGTTGGTAGACAGCAACCACCCAGGGAGGTACTACCGTCCTGTGGTAGTAGGTTGGTAGACAACAACCACCCAGGGAGGTACTACCATCCTGTGGTAGTAGGTTGGTAGACAACAACCACCCAGGGAGGTACTATCATCCTGTGGTAGTAGGTTGGTAGACAGCAACCTCCCAGGGAGGTACTACCATCCTGTGGTAGTAGGTTGGTAGACAGCAACCTCCCAGGGAGGTACTACCATCCTGTGGTAGTAGGTTGGTAGACAGCAACCTCCCAGGGAGGTACTACCATCCTGTGGTAGTAGGTTGGTAGACAACCTCCCAGGGAGGTACTACCATCCTGTGGTAGTAGGTTGGTAGACAGCAACCTCCCAGGGAGGTACTACCATCCTGTGGTAGTAGGTTGGTAGACAACAACCTCCCAGGGAGGTACTACCATCCTGTGGTAGTAGGTTGGTAGACAGCAACCTCCCAGGGAGGTACTACCGTCCTGTGGTAGTAGGTTGGTAGACAACAACCACCCAGGGAGGTACTATCATCCTGTGAGTAGTAGGTTGGTAGACAGCAACCACCCAGGGAGGTACTACCATCCTGTGGTAGTAGGTTGGTAGACAGCAACCTCCCAGGGAGGTACTACCATCCTGTGGTAGTAGGTTGGTAGACAGCAACCACCCAGGGAGGTACTACCGTCCTGCCAAGTGAGTGTAAAATGAAATCCTGTAATTGTTTTACATGATGGTAGGATTACTAGTGTCCATTTTTCTGTCTCATAAACATGCAAGGTTTCAGGTACGTCTTGCTACTTCTTGTTAACCAATTTTAATTGTTCCCTCCAAGGCAACAAGCATCTGTGTGTTATGGTAGACCATTTCACCAGATATTGTGAGTTAGTTCCTATTGCAGATAAGACTGCCGAGACAGTAGCTAAAGCGTTTAAAGAACGCATTATCTGCAGGCATACCACCCCTAAGTCCCTAGTAACAGATAATGGAGGTGAATTCTGTAATGAGATTCTTGAAAATTTGTGCACCTTGTACAAGATCTCTAAATCCACCATTGTTCCTCATCATCCTGCCAGCAATGGGTTAGCGGAACGAACCAATAAGAAAGTACTTGATGTCCTGAGAGCCACTATCAACCCCAATAGTGAAACTTGGGATGAAGTCATACCAGATGTCCAATGTGCCATAAATTCTGCTTACAATGCTTCCATAGGTGATACTCCACATTATGCATTGTATGGTGTAGACAAGCGTTTACCCTATGAGTTGTTATATTCCACTCCGAAACCTAATTACAACCCTGATGATTTCGTAGCAACTCGTACCAGCATGGCTCAGAGTGTTTTTAGAAGAATCCGTGAAACACTTCATAAATCAACAGCAGAATTTACTAGAGTAACTAATAGCCGTGCTAAGCCGTCAAAAGTCAAAGTAGGTTCAAGAGTAATGCTGACAAATTTCAACAAAACATCCGAAATGCCTAAGCTCGATCAAAAGTTTGTCGGACCTTATTGAGTTGTAGAACATATCTCTGGTAATAAGTATAAGGTTAGAGAAATTAGTACTGGCAAGTACAAAGAATCGCATTTAGATCATATGAAATTAGTATGCGATGTTGATGATATTGCTACCCAGACTAATGTGACAGATGCTGAAAATCCTCTTGACTCTGTACCCTCTACCTCAAATACTCAGTCAGATAACCAACCTGAATGTCGTTACTCCTTGCGTACTCGACAAGTACTGAGAAACCCACAAGTATCTTATGTAGATCCTCATTCAAATCTCCCTCAGTCAAGGCATGTGTTAGCCATTGTAGAGGAATTCGATCCTCCCTGAGATGATAACCATTCTGCATATGTAAACCTCACCCTCGCAGAATTGGGTTTAAATGTACATAGTCTGTATAACTAGATGTCCGAGATGAAGTAAATTGTCAACTGTCTGTTATTAACTGATTAGTTTTTCAGAATTTTTTTTTTTTTTCGTATTCACGTTCCCTCCGTATTCTGAGAATTTGACAGTAATAGTCTGAGTGCACCAGATGCCTTTACTGTTAATTTCACCTTGCATATATATATATATTTATTCTTCCTCAGAATCCGTAGAGTGCTTGAATACAGATCGATCGATCAATTCCATCCATATTGTACAATGATTTGTTCTTATAGTTTGTAATGCGTTACGTTAAAACTCATTATGTTAACACCCATTACGTAAAACTCATTTTGTTAACAACCATTATGATACCATCCATTAGTTCTAAGTTATATATGAATTTGTTATTGTATAGAATCAGCCCAGAACCACCTGCCTGTTTCAGCCTATAGATAGTAGTGTATGTCGAGACGACATACGTAACATGACTGAGCTGTCAGCATAGTTGCTGATCCCTGTGTTATATAGCATAGCATATTAGTATCATCCATGTGCTTTAGATAGGAGATCCCTTTTAGGCCTGTGACTGTGTGACATCACGGGATGTGCATGTGTACGTTCATACCTCTGCCTCGGCCTCAGTTGGCGTGTAGACCTAGACAGGCTAAGACAGGCAGAGGCTGGGCTCCAATTCCCATCATCACAGTCTGACAATATATGTTACCATCCAACAAGTGTGTCTACCTTCAACCCTCGATATCTCCATTTAAAAACCCCTACGATATTACTAGTTCTTGTTCTTGTTTATTTCCTCTTATCTCCATGGGGAAGTGGAACAGAATTCTTCCTCCGTAAGCCATGCGTGTTGTAAGAGGCAACTAAAATGCCGGGAGCAAGGGGCTAGTAACCTCTTCTCCTGTATATATTACTAAATGCAAAAGGAGAAACTTTCGTTTTTCCTTTTGGGTCACCCCGCCTCGGTGGGATACTGCCGGTGTGTTGAAAGATATATATATCAACAATGTATCTCTTAAACCTTTTTGTACCATATTATGTAATAAAATGTACCTATTGGTAAAAAATAATAAAAAGATGGGGTGGTAGGGGAAGTGGAACATTCAAACGGCTTCAGGAAGAAATCCAAATATTCTTCTCCGAGGCTGTGACTCCCACAATTTACACCAGAGGTGGACCCATCCTATATATATATATATATATATATATATATATATATATATATATATATATATATATATATATATATATATATATATATATATATATTATATATATATATATATATATATATATATATATATATATATATATATATATATATATATATATATATATATATATATATATATATTATATATATATATATATATATATATATATATATATATATATATATATATATATATATTATATATATATATATATATTTTCAACACGTCGGCCGTCTCCCACCGAGGCAGGGTGACCAAAAAAAGAAAGAAAATCCCCAAAAAGAAAATACTTTCATCATCATTCAACACTTTCACCACACTCACACATTATCACTGTTTTTGCAGAGGTGCTCAGAATACAACAGTCTAGAAGCATACACATATAAAGATACACAACATATCCCTCCAAACTGCCAATATCCCAAACCCCTCCTTAAAGTGCAGGCATTGTACTTCCCATTTCCAGGACTCAAGTCCGACTATATGAAAATAACCGGTTTCCCTGAATCCCTTCACTAAATATTACCCTGCTCACACTCCAACAGATCGTCAGGTCCCAAGTACCATTCGTCTCCATTCACTCCTATCTAACACGCTCACGCACGCTTGCTGGAAGTCCAAGCCCCTTGCCCACAAAACCTCCTTTACCCCTCTCTCCAACCCTTTCGAGGACGACCCCTACCCCTCTTTCCTTCCCCTATAGATTTATATGCTTTCCATGTCATTTTACTTTGATCCATTCTCTCTAAATGACCAAACCACCTCAACAACCCCTCTTCTTGCCCTCTGACTAATACTTTTATTAACTCCACACCTTTTCCTAATTTCCACACTCCGAATTTTCTGCATAATATTTACACCACACATTGCCCTTAAACAGGACATCTCCACTGCCTCCAACCGTCTCCTCGCTGCTGCATTTACCACCCAAGCTTCACACCCATATAAGAGTGTTGGTACTACTATACTTTCATACATTCCCTTCTTTGCCTCCATAGATAACGTTTTTTGACTCCACATATACCTCAACGCACCACTCACCTTTTTTCCCTCATCAATTCTATGATTAACCTCATCCTTCATAAATCCATCCGCCGACACGTCAACTCCCAAGTATCTGAAAACATTCACTTCTTCCATACTCCTCCTCCCCAATTTGATATCCAATTTTTCTTTATCTAAATCATTTGACACCCTCATCACCTTACTCTTTTCTATGTTCACTTTCAACTTTCTACCTTTACATACATTCCCAAACTCATCCACTAACCTTTGCAATTTTTCTTTAGAATCTCCCATAAGCACAGTATCATCAGCAAAAGGTAACTGTGTCAATTCCCATTTTGAATTTGATTCCCCCAAATTTAATCCCACCCCTCTCCCGAACACCCTAGCATTTACTTCCTTTACAACCCCATCTATAAATATATTAAACAACCATGGTGACATTACACATCCCTGTCTAAGACCTACTTTTACCGGGAAGTAGTCTCCCTCTCTTCTACACACCCTAACCTGAGCCTCACTATCCTCATAAAAACTCTTTACAGCATTTAATAACTTACCACCTATTCCATATACTTGCAACATCTGCCACATTGCTCCTCTATCCACTCTATCATATGCCTTTTCTAAATCCATAAATGCAATAAAAACTTCCCTACCTTTATCTAAATACTGTTCACATATATGCTTCAATGTAAACACTTGATCTACACATCCCCTACCCACTCTGAAACCTCCTTGCTCATCCGCAATCCTACATTCTGTCTTACCTCTAATATATATATATATATATATATATATATATATATATTATATATATATATATATATATATATATATATATATATATATATATATATATATATATATTAGGAATACACCTCTCAGTGTATATATCCTATGCTGAAATAAACGTAATAGCTGTGTTAGTTAGTGGCGGTGGTGGTAGTAGTAGTAATGGTGGTGGTGGTGGTAGTAGTGGTTGTAGTGGTGGTGGTGGTGGTAGTAGTGGTAGTAGTGGTGGTGGTGGTGGTAGTAGTGGTAGTAGTGGTGGTAGTAGTGGTGGTAATAGTGGTGGTGGTGGTAGCAGTGGTGGTGGTCGTGGTAGTAGTGGTGGTGGTGGTAGTAGTGGTGGTAGTAGTGGTGGTGGTGGTGGTAGTGGTGGTGGTGTATGGTGGTGGTGGTGGTGGTGGTAGTAGTGGTGGTGGTGGTAGTAGTGGTGGTGTAGTAGTTGGTGTTAGTAGTGGTGGTGGGTTAGAGTGTGATAGTAGTGGTGGTGGTAGTAGTGGATAGTAGTAGTGGTGGATAGTAGTGGTGGTGGTAGTAGTGGTGTATAGTGTGGTAGTAGTGGTGGTAGTGGTAGTAGTGGTGGTAGGTGGTGTAGTGTGGTTAGTAGTAGTGGTGGTGATAGTAGTGGTGGTGGTGTAGTAGTGTGTGATAGTAGTGGTGGTTGGTAGTAGTGGTGATAGTAGTGGTGGTGGTAGTTAGTGGTGGTGGTAGTAGTGTGTGATAGTGGTAGTAGTGGTGGTAGTGGTAGTAGTGTGGTGGTGGTGGTGGTGGTAGTAGTGGTGTGTGGTGAAGTAGTGGGGTGGTGGTAGTAGTGGTGATGTAGTGGTGGTGGTAGTAGTGGTGATAGTAGTGGTGGTGGTAGTAGTGGTGGTGATAGTAGTGGTGATAGTGAGTAGTGGTAGTAGTGGTGTATGTGGGTGGTGGTGGTAGTAGTATGTGGTGATAGTAGTGGTGGTGGTGGTAGTAGTGGTGATAGTGGTGGTGGTAGTAGTGGTGGTAGTAGTGTGGTGGTATAGTAGTGGTGGTGGTGGTAGTAGTGGTGATAGTAGTGGTGGTGGTAGTAGTGGTGGTGTGTAGTGGGGTGATAGTGGTGGTGGTAGTAGTGGAAGTGGGTATAGTTGTGGTGAGTGGGTGGTAGTAGGGTGTGAGTAGTAGGGGGTGGTGGTGGGGTAGGAGGATTAGTTGTTGGTGTGATAGTTTTTTGGTATAAAAAAATAACGTAAATGCTCACGTTCTGTGTGAGCAATAGTTAAATTGTTTTTATAAATTTTACACAACATAAAAACTTTCAAGGTATCTGCTCCATTTTCTCTGGGAAGGGGGACCTTAAACTTTTTATAACCAAATTCCCGTTATTTCTAAAATTTCACCCCAATTATTTCTTATTGTAACGTTCAGCGGTTTCTCCTGCCCCAATTACACGATAGTGGGAAGGGTAGATTTAAAAGCTTTGGGGGTTATTTAACCAAAATACCGTGGCTAAGAGACTATTTAAACACCCAACCCAAAATTTGGTGCGTTAAGAACACCAATGGAATAAGTTCATTTTTGTACATCCCAGGCATCCCTACTTTGAAAGTATGAAAAAATTATGTAACTGATTTGGACTGTACTAAAAAAAGGGGCCAAAGCAAAACCCCCCCCTGGGAAACACATTTAAGGTGGTAAAACAACCCAAACGGGATGGTGATATTTTAGGGTACCCAGTAAGTTTTTTAATGGGTTTTTATGTTTGTTTTTAAGGGGGGTTATATTAATATTTTTATTGGTTTATTTTATATTATATTTATTAGTATTTTTTTTTTATAATTTTATTATTTTTTTATATTATATTTTATATTTTATATATTTTTTATATTTTTGGGGGGGTTATTATATATTTTTATATTTTTAAAATTTTTTTGTATTTTTATTTGATATTATATTTTTTATTATATTTTTGGGGGTTATTTTATATTTTATATGGGGATAGGGGTTTATATTTTTTTAATTTTTTAATATATTTTTTTAAAATTTTTTTTTAAAAAAATTAATAACTCAATTGCCCCGCTCCACCAAAAAACCACCCCAAACCCCAAAAAAACCAACCTTTTTCCCACACCCCATTCCCCAATTTTTACGATGGGCAAGGGTGCACTTAACCCCCTTTGTTATTTCCAAAAAACCCGTGGTTAAGTTTTTTTTAAAATCCACAATTATTTTAAATGGAAACGTTTTCAGCGTGTTTCTCTCCGCACACACATACACGAGACTAATACATTGCTTTAAGAAAAGGTATGATAAACCGGAGGGGGGGGGAAAAGGAAAGGGGGGCGACCAAAAATCCCCGCCCAAAAATTGGTGGGAAAAAAAAAAAATTACCATTTTTTGGGTTATCCCGGTCATTCATAATTCTGCTATGTAGATAAATTTTTGTAACTTATTTTTGTTTCCCGTACCAAATAAACTTTGGTACCTACACAGGGGAAAACCCCGCCCTTCTGGGTGTAAAACACAGGTAGAAGGTTTGGGACACACAACCCATCCAGGGATTGATGTATTATCTTAAGAACATAACTAATAGATTTTGTTTGGTTTTTTAAACCCCCGGGAGGGTTACCCAAACCCAGGAAAACCCCAAAGAAAGCCCAGGGGGCGTCATCGAGGACTGTCTAACTTATTTCCATTGGGGTCCTTAATTTTTGCCCCCCCAGGGATGGGACCCACACCAGTCGACTAACACCCAGGACCTATTTGCTGCTAGGGGAACAGGAAATAGGTGAAAGGGAAAACTTGTCGGAATTTTTTCCCCCCCCGGGGAAATTTCGAACCCGGGGCCCCCCCGGTTTTTGAAGCGGGGGGCTTTGCCCCGGCCACCAGAAGAAAGAAGGAACAGGGCAACGGGCCTACTGATCCAAGCGGAGCAGGTCCTTTTGCCCCCCCCCCCCCCCCCCCCGGATTAGACCAAGACCCCCCCGGGGCCTGGTCATCTCCACTAAAATGTTTGGATTGCGGCAATAGGCACCCCCCCCCCCAAAAAGCCAAGCCTGGGGGTCCCCCGCTGCACCTATTTGTTTTGGGGGTTATGTTAGGTCAGCTTTGTCGGGAAAATTTGGGAACAAAGTTAAAGGGGCTGTTCAACTGCCTCCCACCCAAAAACCAGGGGGGGTTTAAACCAATAGCCCCCTGGTTGTCTTCAAGCCCCCTGGTTGTCTTCAAGCCCCCGGGTTGTTTTAAAACCCCTTTGGTTACTTCAAACCCCTGGTTGTCTTCAAAACCCCGGGTTGTCTTCAAAACCCCTGGTTGTTTTAAAGACCCCTAGTTGTTTCAAGCCCCTGGCTTCTTCAAGCCCCTTGGGCTGTTTCAAGCCCCCTTGGCCTGTCTTCGGGGACCCGGGTTGTTTTCCCAAACCCCGGGTTTTGTTTTTCGAGCCCCGGTTGTCTTAAACCCCCTGGTTTTCTTCAAGCCCCTGGTTGTTTTAAAAACCCCTGGTTTTTCTTAAAACCCCAGTTGTCTTCAAGCCCCCTGGCTGTTTTCCCAGACCCTTGGCTGTCTTCAAAAACCCCTGGTTTTTCTTCAAACCCCTTTGTCTTCAAGCCCCCGGGTTGTTTTAAAGGGACCCCGGGTTTGTCTTTCAAGGGGGGCCCACTGGCCCGGGTCCCCCTTTAAAAGTCAGTACCTAAACCAGCCGGGCTGTGGTTCGTACTTCAGTTTACGTGCGGCCGGCGGGTAAAAACCCTGGTTAATCAGACCCTGATCCACCCGAGGGCCTTTGGTCTCAGCCCGACCCCCGGGGGCGGGGACCCCCGAAACCCCTTCCCGGGTATACTCCTGTATGACCGACGCCTTAAATGGCTTACCATTTTCCCCCACATAAAAAATTACGATTATAATTTTTGCCATTAAATTGAGGTACCTATTTTCCCTTTCTAAATTTCGTGTTTGTAAAGGGAAAAAAAAGATTTAAAATTTCGTTCGGGTTTTTAACCCCCGGGGGGGTTAGCTACCCAGGAAAAACCCCAAAAAGTCAGTGCGTCACCCGGGGTGGGGGCTGTCTAACTTAAATTTCCCTTTTTTGGTTTCCCTTAAACTTTTTTTCCCCCCGGATGGCGAAACCCCCACCATCGACTAACACCCAGGTACCTTTTTTGCGCTAGGTGAACAGGACAACAGGTGTAAGGAAACGGGTCGGAATGTTTCCACCCGCCGGGGAATTTGAACCCGGGCCCTCCGGTGTGAAGGGGGGGAGCTGTAGCCACCAGGCCAAAGGGGGACCTATAGACAGTAATAAAATTAAAGGGATAAAAATGGTCTGTGATACCGAAAATTTATTGGAAAAATTAACATGTAAACATTGGGATGTCTTACTAGGTTAGGTAGGTTCCTCAGGAAACAGGACAAGTGGTTCCTGACGCGGGTCTCAGCTTTTGGTCATCTGACCGAGGCCTTCCGCTGGCTTACCCCTCCACCCCTTTAAAAAATAGGGGCATAGTTATAACCATTTTTTATATACGTTTTACTGGAGACTTTTGGGTCCTGTAACCTTGATCGTTCATATCTGGAGCGTCTCTCTTGTGTCGTTCCAGTAACATAATTATACTAAGTAATACTGAATAACTTGAATGTTAAATAAAATAGATTTAACAGAACAGGTTACAAATAATGCTAAACTACTGGAGTTAAAATAAATTATAATTAAATAAGGTACCTGGAGTACACCTGTGATTTTTTCCAAACCAAGAGTCGTTTAACACCTGGTGGAAGGGTTTACTTGCAAGTTCTATACAAAGGAACCTTCAATTCTTTGGATCAAGAGCCTTTTTATCGGTGTCAAGGGAGACAACAGATGGTAATGACAACATGGGTTAGTTTTCATATCAATGGGGCGGGGATAATTCCTGGCAAAGGGGACTGGGAAAAATTCTGGAACCCCTAAAAATTTCCCGGGCTTTATATATGGGCTTAAAGCCAGCCCCTTTTTTTCCGGTTACCTGTGCCCCTTTTTTTTCTCTATTGCCAACAAAACCCCACACACACATACACACACACACACACCACACCACCAAACACACACACATAAAACATCATACACACCCCAACCACACAAAAATAACACACTTTACACACACATACAAAACACAAAAATACACACAACACACACACACACACCCCACACACACACACACACACATACACACACCCCCAACACACCAAACAAGTTTTTGGATGACATACGAACAACTGGGAGGAGGGGGAAAGCTCTTAAGTGACCTTGCCCCTAAAAGGCGATGGGACCGGACAACATCCCCCCATGGGTCCTTAGGAAGGACCCAGAGATGTTTGTGCGTGCCCCTTTAAACCCAATCTTTAAAAAATCCCCTTTAAAAATGGGCAAAATACCCAGAAATGGAAGACAGCTAATGTAGTCCCCATATTTTAAAAAAAAGGGAAACAGAAAACGAGGGCCCAAATACGCCTGTGTCTCTGGGCATGTATTGTGTGCAAAGGGCATGGAGAAAAGGAAATTTTCAGGGGGAGTGGTTTGAACACCCGGAAAGGAACAAGAATTTTTAAATTGGAAAACCAGCATAGGTTTTATGGAAGGGGAAACCTGTTCCACAAACCTCCCGGGTTTTATGGGCCCAAAGGGAACAGAAGTAAGACACGAGAGAGAGGGGTGGGTAGACTGCGTTTTCCTAGACTGCAGGAAGGCCTTTGACACAGTTCCCCACAAGAGATTAGTGCAGAAGCTGGAGGATCAGGCGCATGTAAAAGGGAGGGCACTGCAATGGATATGGGAATACCTGGCAGGGAGGCAGCAACGAGTCATGGTACGTGAAGAGGTATCACAGTGGGTGCCTGTTACGAGCGGGATCCCACAGGGGTCAGTTCTAGGACCAGTGCTATTTTTGATATATGTGAACGACATGATGGAAGGAATAGACTCTGAAGTGTCCCTGTTCGCAGATGACGTGAAGTTGATGAGAAGAATTAAATCGGACGAGGATGAGGCAGGACTGCAAAGAGACCTGGACAGGCTGGACATGTGGTCCAGTAACTGGCTTCTCGAATTCAATCCAGCCAAATGCAAAGTCATGAAGATTGGGGAGGGGCAAAGAAGACCGCAGACAGAGTAAAGGCTAGGTGGACAAAGACTACAGACCTCACTCAGGGAGAAAGACCTTGGGGTGACCATAACACCGAGCACATCACCAGAGGCACACATCAACCAAATAACTGCTGCAGCATACGGGCGCCTGGCAAACCTGAGAATAGCGTTCCGATACCTTAATAAGGAATCGTTCAAGACACTGTACACTGTGTATGTTAGGCCCATACTGGAGTGTGCAGCACCAGTCTGGAACCCACACCTGGTCAAGCACGTCAAGAAGCTAGAGAAAGTACAAAGGTTTGCAACAAGGCTAGTCCCAGAGCTCAAGGGAATGTCGTACGAGGAAAGGTTAAGGGAAATCGGACTGACGACACTGGAGGACAGAAGGGTCAGGGGAGACATGATAACGACATACAAGATACTGCGGGGAATAGACAAGGTGGACAGAGATAGGATGTTCCAGAGAGGGGACACAGGGACAAGGGGTCACAACTGGAAGCTGAAGACTCAGACGAGTCACAGGGACGTTAGGAAGTATTTCTTCAGTCATAGAGTTGTCAGCAAGTGGAATAGCCTAGCAAGTGAAGTAGTGGAGGCAGGAACCATACATAGTTTTAAGAAGAGGTATGACAAAGCTCAGGAAGCAGAGAGGGATAGGACCTAGTAGCGATCAGTGAAGAGGCGGGGCCAGGAGCCGAGTCTCGACCCCTGCAACCACAATCAGGTGAGTACACAGTGTCTGGTTCAGTTCCCCCTCCAGATATGTATCCTTACACCTGCTGTCCATGTTCATCTAGAAGTAGGTACCTGGATGTTAGTTGCCTTACATCTGCTGTCCATGTTCACCCAGCAGTAAGTAGGTACCTGGGTGTTAGTCACCTTACACCTGCTGTCACTGTTCACCTAGCAGTCGTCAGGTAACTGGGTGTTAGTCAACTGGTGTGGGTGGCATCCTGTGGACGGTAGTGGCTAGTTTACTGTGCAGCCCATATCCATCCTGTGGACGGTAGTGGCTAGTTTACTGTGCAGCCCATATCCATCCTGTGGACGGTAGTGGCTAGTTTACTGTGCAGCCCATATCCATCCTGTGGACGGTAGTGGCTAGTTTACTGTGCAGCCCATATACATCCTGTGGATGGTAGTGGCTAGTTTACTGTGCACCCCATATACATCCTGTGGATGGTAGTGGCTAGTTTACTGTGCAGCCCATATCCATCCTGTGGATGGTAGTGGCTAGTTTACTGTGCAGCCCATATACATCCTGTGGATGGTAGTGGCTAGTTTACTGTGCAGCCCATATACACTGTGAGATGGTAGTGGCTAGTTTACTGTGCAGCCCATATACATCCTGTGGATGGTAGTGGTAGTTTACTGTGCAGCCATATACATCCTGTGGATGGTAGTGGCTAGTTTACTGTGCAGCCCATTACATCCTGTGGATGGTAGTGGCTAGTTTACTGTGCAGCCCATATACATCCTGTGGATGGTAGTGGCTAGTTTACTGTGCAGCCCATATACATCCTGTGGATGGTAGTGGCTAGTTTACTGTGCAGCCCATATACATCCTGTGGATGGTAGTGGCTAGTTTACTGTGCAGCCCATATACACTGTGAGATGGTAGTGGCTAGTTTACTGTGCAGCCCATATCCATCCTGTGGATGGTAGTGGCTAATTTACTGTGCAGCCCATATACACTGTGAGATGGTAGTGGCTAGTTTACTGTGCAGCCCATATACACTGTGAGATGGTAGTGGCTAGTTTACTGTGCAGCCCATATCCATCCTGTGGATGGTAGTGGCTAGTTTACTGTGCAGCCCATATACATCCTGTGGATGGTAGTGGCTAGTTTACTGTGCAGCCCATATCCATCCTGTGGATGGTAGTGGCTAGTTTACTGTGCAGCCCATATACATCCTGTGGATGGTAGTGGCTAGTTTACTGTGCAGCCCATATACATCCTGTGGATGGTAGTGGCTAGTTTACTGTGCAGCCCATATACACTGTGAGATGGTAGTGGCTAGTTTACTGTGCAGCCCATATCCATCCTGTGGATGGTAGTGGCTAGTTTACTGTGCAGCCCATATACACTGTGAGATGGTAGTGGCTAGTTTACTGTGCAGCCCATATACACTGTGAGATGGTAGTGGCTAGTTTACTGTGCAGCCCATATCCATCCTGTGGATGGTAGCACAAGAGCATATGGATACACAAAAGGCCCAGGAAATAGGCCCCAAGAAGGGTTAACAGGAATACATATGGATTTATATCTACATATCTACAGTTCACTTATCTGTTACAAGCAAATTTAGGAAATTTGCTTAGTATATCTGGTATCTTATTTTCATTAATAAGATATCTTGACATGTCACATAGGTTATTATACTGTCTGTATATTGTAAATTGTAAAAAAAAAACTATCAAAAAGGCCGAGACTCTGGTTAAGATAAGATTTCGTTCGGATTTTTAACCCCGGAGGGTTAGCCACCCAGGATAACCCAAGAAAGTCAGTGCGTCATCAAGGACTGTCTAACTTATTTCCATTGTGGTCCTTAATCTTGTTCCCCAGGATGCGACCCCACACCAGTACACTAACACCCAGGTACCTATTCGCTGCTAGGTGAACAGGACAACAGGTGTAAGGGAACGTGTCGAAATGTTTCCACCCCGCCGGGAATCGAACCCGGGCTTGTTGATTCTGGTACCAAAAGGTACCAGAATCAACACAACGAGAGAGATGATGAGGCTACTACAAAATCAGGATATAACGAAAGCAATGAGACCAGGCAACATATATCAATGGGTAACTAAAACAGGCACAATTCTGTTTTTTATGCGGCTGGTTCTGTTTTGGCGTTTGTGTATGTGTGTGTATAATCAAGTGTTTGTACTCGCCTGTTTGTGGTATACACAAATACAGTTACATAGAATTATCATACATAGCAGCATATGTGTAGAGAACCTGGGATAACCCAAAAAAGTCAGAGTGACTTATTTCCATTGGGGTCCAAGTCGGACCGAAACGTTGTCGTAAGCTCCTCTCTTCTATGTACGGGTTATTTGTGTATCTCCATGGTTCTAAGAGAAGGGGAAAAATAACTGTGACCCAATAGCAAAGGTATAACCCATACGCAACAGTTAGACAACTTTATTCCGAAACGTTTCGCCTACACAGTAGGCTTCTTCAGTCGAATACAGAAAGTAGGCAGGAACAGTAGAGATGTGAAGACGATGTAATCAGTCCATCACCCTTGAAGTCGTAGAATTTGAGGTTGTCAGTCCCTCGGCCTGGAGAAGTTCAGTTCCATAGTCAGGAACTATCTGAAGATCAAGCGACAGTGCGGAGACTTAAATTACTGTGATGGACTGATTACATCGTCTTCACATCTCTACTGTTCCTGCCTACTTTCTGTATTCGACTGAAGAAGCCTACTGTGTAGGCGAAACGTTTCGGAATAAAGTTGTCTAACTGTTGCATATGTGTCTTACCTAACAACCTGTCGGTATTGTATACCATTTTGATGTTCAGAGGTATAACCTTAGAGAGGACAAGTGAGGACATGATTACTAGCTACAAGTTAAGAGAAACTGATAGGGAGAGAGAGTTTGGATTAATTAAGAGAACCAGGATCAAGGTGACACAGGTGGAAGACGCTGAACCATAGTGATGTAAGAGAACCAGGATCAAGGTGACACAGGTGGAAGACGCTGAACCATAGTGATGTAAGAGAACCAGGATCAAGGTGACACAGGTGGAAGACGCTGAACCATAGTGATGTAAGAGAACCAGGATCAAGGTGACACAAGTGGAAGACGCTGAACCATAGTGAGTGTAAGAGAACCAGGATCAAGGTGACACAAGTGGAAGACGCTGAACCATAGTGATGTAAGAGAACCAGGATCAAGGTGACACAGGTGGAAGACGCTGAACCATAGTGATGTAAGAGAACCAGGATCAAGGTGACAAGTGGAAGACGTTGAACCATAGTGATGTAAGAACCAGGATCAAGGTGACACAGGTGGAAGACGCTGAACCATAGTGATGTAAGAGAACCAGGATCAAGGTGACACAGGTGGAAGACGCTGAACCATAGTGATGTAAGAGAACCAGGATCAAGGTGACACAAGTGGAAGATGTTGAACCATAGTGATGTAAGAACCAGGATCAAGGTGACAAGTGGAAGACGTTGAACCATAGTGATGTAAGAACCAGGATCAAGGTGACACAGGTGGAAGACGCTGAACCATAGTGATGTACGTGAACCAGGATCAAGGTGACACAGATGGAAGACATTGAACCATAGTGATGTAAGAGAACCAGGATCAAGGTGATACAGATGGAAGACGTTGACCCATAGTGATGTAAGAGAACCAGTATCAAGGTGACACAGGTGGAAGACACTGAACCATAGTGATAAGAGAACCAGTATCAAGGTGACACAGGTGGAAGTTGAAGACAAAGCTGAATCATAATGATGTTAGGAAGTATTTCTTTAGTCTCAGGCTGGTTGAAAGTGGAATGACTTGAGTGAGGCAGTGGTGGAGGCAATACACAGCTTCTAGAGGAAATCAAGTGGCCAGAAGTCAGTAATACCAATCAAGGTGGCCTAAGAGGAGGGACCAGGAGTCGAGCCTCGACCTACACACACACACACACACACACACACACACACAAACGCGGATGGAATAACGAATAAACATGAGGAGTGGAATGAAAGAATCAGTGAAGAATCCCCAGACATCATAGCAGTCACAGAAACAAAACTCGCTGAGACAATAACAGACACAATCTTCCCAACAGGATATCAGATCCTGAGGAAAGATAGGAGGAGTAGAGGGGAGGAGGGGTTGCACTGCTCATAAAACACCGATGGGATTTGAGGAAATGGAAGGCATGGACATGATTGAGAAAGAGACTACATTGTAGGTACAATTCAGTCCGGAGAACATAAAGTAGTCATTGGAGTGATGTATAACCCACCACAGAACTGCAGGAGGCCAAGAGAGGAGTACGAAGAAAACAACAGGGTGATGGTGGACACACTGGCTGAGGTGGCAAGAAGAGCTCACTCGAGCAGAGCAAAGTTACTGGTAATGGGCGATTTCAACCACAGGGAGATCGACTGGGAAAACCTGGAGCCACATGGGGGTCCCGAAACATGGAGAAGCCAAGATGATGGATGTGGTACTTGAAAACCTCATGCATCAACATGTCAGGGACACAACCAGAGAGAGAGGGGAGGATGAGCCAGCAAGACTGGATCTTGTGTTCACCCTGAGCAGTTCAGACATTGAGGACATCACTTACGAGAGGCCCCTTGGAGCTAGCGATCATGTGGTTCTGAGTTTTGACTATATAGTAGAGTTACAAGTGGAGAAGGTAACAGGAACTGAAGGGGACAGGCCAAACTATAAAAGGGGGACTACACAGGTATGAGAAACTTCCTGCAGGAGGTTCAGTGGGACAGAGAAATGGTAGGAAAATCAGTAAACGAGATGATGGAATATGTGGCAACAAAGTGCAAGGAGGCAGAGGAAAGTTTTGTTCCCAAGGGAAACAGAAATAATAGGAAGACCAAAACGAGTCCTTGGTTTACCCGAAGGTGTAGGGAGGCAAAAACTAAGTGCAACAGAGAATGGAAAAGGTACAGGAGGCATAGGACCCAGGAAAACAAGGAGATTAGTAGAAGAGCCAGAAACGAGTATGCACAGATAAGGAGGGAGGCCCAGCGACAGTATGAAAACGACATAGCATCGAAAGTCAAATCTGACCCGAAACTGCTGTATAGCCACATTAGGAGGAAGACAACAGTCAAGGACCAGGTGATAAGGCTGAGGAAAGAAGGTGGAGAACTCACAAGAAACGATCAAGAGGTATGCGAGGAGCTCAACACGAGATTTAAGGAAGTATTTACAGTAGAGACAGGAAGGACTCTGGGGGAACAGACCAGATGGGGACACCAGCAAGGAATACACCAACAAGTGTTGGACGACATACATACAGATGAGGAGGAGGTGAAGAAACTGCTAAGGGACATCGATACCTCAAAGGCAATGGGACCGGACAACATCTCCCCGTGGGTCCTTAGAGAGGGAGCAGATATGTTGTGCATGCCACTTACCACAATCTTCAACACATTACTGGAAACTGGGCAACTACCTGAGGTATGGAAGACGGCAAATGTAGTTCCCATTTTTAAAAAAGGAGACAGAAAAGAGGCACTAAACTATAGACCTGTGTCATTGACGTGTATAGTATGCAAAATTATGGAGAAGATTATCAGGAGGAGAGTGGTGGAGCACCTGGAACGGAACAGGAGTATAAATGCCAACCAGCACGGATTCACGGAAGGCAAATCCTTTGTCACAAACCTTCTGGAGTTTTATGATAAAATAACAGAAGTAAGACAAGAGAGAGAGGGGTGGGTTGATTGCATCTTCTTGGACTGCAAGAAGGCCTTTGACACAGTTCCTCACAAGAGATTAGTGCAGAAGCTAGAGCATCAGGTGCATATAACAGGAAGGGCACTGCAATGGATCAGAGAATACCTGACAGGGAGGCAACAACGAGTCATGGTACGTAATGATGTATCACAGTGGGCACCTGTGACGAGCGGGTCCCACAGGGGTCGGTCCTAGGACCAGTGCTATTTTTGGTATATGTGAACGACATGACGGAAGGGTTAGTCTCAGAAGTGTCCCTGTTTGCAGATGATGTGAAGTTAATGAGGAGAATTAAATCTGATGAGGACCAGGCAGGACTTCAAAGAGACCTGGACAGACTGGACACCTGGTCCAGCAAATGGCTTCTCGAATTTAATCCTGCCAAATGCAAAGTCATGAAGATAGGGAAGGGCACAGAAGACCACAGACAGAGTATAGGCTAGGTGGCCAAAGACTGCAAACCTCACTCAAGGAGAAAGATCTTGGGGTGAGTATAACACCGAGCATGTCTCCGGAAGCACACATCAATCAGATAACTGCTGCAGCATATGGGCGCCTGGCAAACCTAGAAACAGCATTCCGATACCTTAGTAAGGAATCATTCAAGACACTGTACACCGTGTATGTCAGGCCCATACTAGAGTATGCAGCACCTGTTTGGAACCCGCACTTGAAAAAGCACGTCAAGAAACTAGAGAAAGTACAAAAGTTTGCGACAAGGTTAGTTCCAGAGCTAAGGGGAATGTCCTATGAAGAAAGATTAAAGGAAATCGGCCTGACGACACTGGAGGACAGGAGGGTCAGGGGAGACATGATAACGACATATAAAATACTGCGTGGAATAGACAAGGTGGACAAAGACAGGATGTTCCAGGGAGGGGACACAGAAACAAGAGGCCACAATTGGAAGTTGAAGACACAAATGAGTCAGAGAGATAGTAGGAAGTATTTCTTCAGTCATAGAGTTGTAAGGCAGTGGAATAGCCTAGAAAATGACGTAGTGGAGGCAGGAACCATACACAGTTTTAAGACGAGGTTTGATAAAGCTCATGGAGCGGGGAGAGAGAGGGCCCAGTAGCAATCGGTGAAGAGGCGGGGCCAGGAGCTAGGACTCGACCCCTGCAACCACAAATAGGTGAGTACAAATAGGTGAGTACGACTTCTGTAATACATGTGTCAACTAGTCGAGTACATAACGTATAACCACTGAACATGTATCAGGCAGATTACAATAAAATATCGCCTCAGACAACACAACACTCATGTCAACCTCTCTTGCTATATTACAACACTCATGTCAACCTCTCTTGCTATATTACAACACTCATGTCAACCTCTCTTGCTATATTACATCACTCATGTCAACCTCTCTTGCTATATTACAACACTCATGTCAACCTCTCTTGCTATATTACATCACTCATGTCAACCTCTCTTGCTATATTACAACACTCATGTCAACCTCTCTTGCTATATTACAACACTCATGTCAACCTCTCTTGCTATATTACAACACTCATGTCAACCTCTCTTGCTATATTACATCACTCATGTCAACCTCTCTTGCTATATTACAACACTCATGTCACCTCTCTTGCTATATTACATCACTCATGTCAACCTCTCTTGCTATATTACAACACTCATGTCAACCTCTCTTGCTATATTACAACACTCATGTCAACCTCTCTTGCTATATTACAACACTCATGTCAACCTCTCTTGCTATATTACAACACTCATGTCAACCTCTCTTGCTATATTACAACACTCATGTCAACCTCTCTTGCTATATTACAACACTCATGTCAACCTCTCTTGCTACATTACAACACTCATGTCAACCTCTCTTGCTACATTACAACACTCATGTCAACCTCTTGCTATATTACATCACTCATGTCAACCTCTCTTGCTATATTACAACACTCATGTCAACCTCTCTTGCTATATTACAACACTCATGTCAACCTCTCTTGCTATATTACAACACTCATGTCAACCTCTCTTGCTACATTACAACACTCATGTCAACCTCTCTTGCTATATTACATCACTCATGTCAACCTCTCTTGCTACATTACAACACTCATGTCAACCTCTCTTGCTATATTACAACACTCATGTCAACCTCTCTTGCTACATTACAACACTCATGTCAACCACTCTTGCTACATTTACAACACTCATGTCAACCTCTCTTGCTACATTACAACACTCATGTCAACCTCTCTTGCTACATTACAACACTCATGTCAACCTCTCTTGCTACATTACAACACTCATGTCAACCTCTCTTGCTACATTACATCACTCATGTCAACCACTCTTGCTACATTATAACACTCATGTCAACCTCTCTTGCTACATTACAACACTCATGTCAACCTCTTTTGCTACATTACAACACTCATGTCAACCTCTCTTGCTACATTACAACACTCATGTCAACCTCTCTTGCTACATTACAACACTCATGTCAACCAGTCTTGCTATATTACATCACTCATGTCAACCTCTCTTGCTACATTACAACACTCATGTCAACCACTCTTGCTACATTACAACACTAATGTCAACCTCTCTTGCTACATTACATCACTCATGTCAACCTCTCTTGCTATATTACGACACTCATGTCAACCTCTCTTGCTACATTACAACACTCATGTCAACCTCTCTTGCTATATTACAACACTCATGTCAACCTCTCTTGCTACATTACAACACTCATGTCAACCACTCTTGCTATATTACAACACTCATGTCAACCTCTCTTGCTACATTACAACACTCATGTCAACCACTCTTGCTATATTACAACACTCATGTCAACCTCTCTTGCTACATTACAACACTCATGTCAACCACTCTTGCTATATTACAACACTCATGTCAACCTCTCTTGCTACATTACAACACTCATGTCAACCACTCTTGCTATATTACAACACTCATGTCAACCTCTCTTGCTACATTACAACACTCATGTCAACCACTCTTGCTATATTACAACACTCATGTCAACCTCTCTTGCTACATTACAACACTCATGTCAACCACTCTTGCTATATTACAACACTCATGTCAACCTCTCTTGCTACATTACAACACTCATGTCAACCACTCTTGCTATATTACAACACTCATGTCAACCACTCTTGCTATATTACAACACTCATGTCAACCACTCTTGCTACATTATAACACTCATGTCAACCACTCTTGCTACATTACAACACTCATGTCAACCTCTCTTGCTTCCTTTACATATCTTATTATCAACACGTATAGCACTTAATACCTCCACTTTGTAAATCCTAAATACCAGTCTATTTTCGCACCACGAGTGATTAATATTAATGTTTCTTTGATATATTTGGCTAAGTATAGCAGCCGTTCTCCTGGTATACTTGAGTATGATTAAATATGGGATTGCAATTACATATTTTAATCCATTGTTTCTCAAGCGGTGGGTCGCGACCCACTAAAGAAGTGGACAAGTCGCACTAATCACTTCTCACTGCATACTCACTCATAAATCAGTAGTATTTTCAGTCACGTACGGTTGAAGATTTGTACGTTAACTGACTACGTACGATTAAAGATCTGTACGTTACCTGACCTCGCACGGATGAAAACTGCGGTACCTGACCTCGCACGGATGAAAACTGCAGTACCTGACCTCGCACGGATGAAAACTGCAGTACCTGACCTCGCACGGATGAAAACTGCAGTACCTGACCTCGCACGGATGAAAACTGCAGTACCTGACCTCGCACGGATGAAAACTGCAGTACCTGACCTCGCACGGATGAAAACTGCAGTACCTGACCTCGCACGGATGAAAACTGCAGTACCTGACCTCGCACGGTTACAGAACACGTTACCTGACCACATACGGCTGAAGACTGTATTTTATCTAACAACGTACGACTGAAGATCGTACGTTACCTGGCAACGTTCAGTTGAAGGTTGTACCTTACCTGAGCATATCGAAATTAAACAATACTTAATATAATCTGGCATATTAAACCCTGATAACCAGACCCCTGAACCCCCTGATAACCCTGAACCCACAACTTAATAATAATAATAATAATAATCATAATATAGTAATTATTTCTATAAGTACATGGTACAACTTATAAAGACCATAGCTGACACCAGCTATGATTACGCAGAGCATTTCGGGCAAGTTAGGTTCGGCTTGTCCCCAGGATGTGACGCACACCAGTCAGCTAACACCTAGGTACCTACTTATAGATAGGGGAATAGTGGCAGCAGGTGTAAGGAAACACGCCTATTATTTCCACCCGTACCGGGGATCGAACCACGGACACAATGTGTGAGCTGAGCACGCTACCAACCCAGCAACGGGAAGATGAAATCCTCTGGTACCGTAGAGTGGAAGAAAGTAATAAAGTGAATGGCAGAGCCTTGCCAACTGTATGAAGGATTGTTACCAGAAGGGTTTACCAGAGTTCTCATCCATCAGTGTTAAGCTGTGATGACACACACAGCACAAGTATGATATATAACCTCCAGGCTATTGTAGTCAACCTACCAGTGTCTTCTCTAACACTCCTCTAAATAATCATATCTTGTACCCAAACATATTACTACCTTCTGTTATAATATATATATACATATATATATATATATATATATATATATATATATATATATATATATATATATATATATATATATATAATATATATATATACATATATATGCAATAAGATCACAGTAAACAGGTGATTTCAGAATATGCAAAATAACCACTCTGAAAGAACAGAGAAATTCCAAGCGCTTTCGTGACTACTCACATTATCAAGGAACTTGATAATGTGAGTAGTCACAAAAGCGCTTGGAATTTCTCTATTCTTTCAGAGTGGTTATTTTGCATATATATATATATATATATATATATATATATATATATATATATATATATATATATATATATATATATATATATATATATATATATATATATATATATATGCAGAACAGGTAAAACTGGTCAATTAACAAAAACTCATTTAAAATTAAGTCCTTTCTAAAATTTTCTCTTATACGTTTAAAGATATATTTTTTTCATTAATGTTGATGTAAAACTTAATAATTTTGTACCAAAAGAACCTTAGAAAACTTACCTGACCTTATTATAACTAGCACAATTTAATTTAGTTTAATGCAACTAAATATATTTTAGATAAGTTTACAGTAATTTAATAATAAACAAAATGAAATATATTTTTCTCGTTAGGTTCAGAATGAATTTTGCGAAATTATTGCATACACAAATTTTCACTTGTCTTGACCCGCGAAATCGTCATGACACGATTGCAAACAAACCATACCACGGGCGGGAATAGAACTCGCGATCAGAGTCTCAGAACTCCAAACCGTTGCGTTAGCCACTGGACCAGCTAGCCACAATAAGATTTGTCTGTAAAAACTTGCATTTGTGGTCACAGTGGAGGCCTATGCTAACCTTCCTATGGTGTAGAAATATACCTAGTTGGACGAACCTTATTGTGGCTAGCTGGTCCAGTGGCTAACGCGACGGTCTGGAGTTTTGAGACACTCTGGCCGCGGGTTCTATCCCCGCCCGTGGTATGGTTTGTTTCGCTTGTCTTATTCGGCAAGAAGAGCGTTGCTATTTAAGCCAAAATAGCAAGTTTTACCTATTCGGCACATGTATATATACTGTCTACACTGTGTATATACAATGTCTACACCCTGTGTATATTCACTATATCTATACCCTATGTATATGCACTGTCTACACCCTGTGTATATACACTGTCTACACCCTGTGTATATACACTGTCTACACCCTGTGTATATACACTGTCTACACCCTGTGTATATACACTGTCTACACCCTGTGTATATACACTGTCTACACCCTGTGTATATACACTGTCTACACCCTGTGTATATACACTGTCTACACCCTGTGTATATAAACTGTGTCTACACCCTGTGTATATACACTGTGTCTACACCCTGTGTATATACACTGTGTCTAAACCCTGTGTATATACACTGTGTCTACACCCTGTGTATATACACTGTGTCTACACCCTGTGTATATACACTGTGTCTACACCCTGTGTATATACACTGTGTCTACACCCTGTGTATATACACTGTGTCTACACCCTGTCTAGATACCCATAAATTACACAACCGTGGCAACATGGGTTTAGAACAGGTCGCTCCTGTCTGTCTCAACTATTGGATCACTACGACAAGGTCCTAAATGCACTAGAAGACAAAAAGAATGCAGATGTAATATATACAGACTTTGCAAAAGCCTTCGACAAGTGTGACCATGGCGTAATAGCGCACAAAATGCGTGCTAAAGGAATAACAGGAAAAGTCGGTCGATGGATCTATAATTTCCTCACTAACAGAACACAGAGAGTAGTAGTCAACAGAGTAAAGTCCGAGGCAGCTACGGTGAAAAGCTCTGTTCCACAAGGCACAGTACTCGCTCCCATTTTGTTCCTCATCCTCATATCCGACATAGACTAGGATGTCAGCCACAGCACCGTGTCTTCCTTTGCAGATGACACCCGAATCTGCATGACAGTGTCTTCCATTGCAGACACTGCAAGGCTCCAGGCGGACATCAACCAAATCTTTCAGTGGGCTACAGAAAACAATATGAAGTTCAACGATGAGAAATTTCAATTACTCAGATATGGTAAACATGAGGAAATTAAATCTTCATCAGAGTACAAAACAAATTCTGGCCACAAAATAGAGCGAAACACCAACGTCAAAGACCTGGGAGTGATCATGTCGGAGGATCTCACCTTCAAGGACCATAACATTGTATCAATCGCATCTGCTAGAAAAATGACAGGATGGATAATGAGAACCTTCAAAACTAGGGAGGCCAAGCCCATGATGACACTCTTCAGGTCACTTGTTCTATCTAGGCTGGAATATTGCTGCACACTAACAGCACCTTTCAAGGCAGGTGAAATTGCTGACCTAGAAAATGTACAGAGAACCTTCACGGCGCGCATAACGGAGATAAAACACCTCAATTACTGGGAGCGCTTGAGGTTCCTAAACCTGTATTCCCTGGAACGCAGGAGGGAGAGATACATGATTATATACACCTGGAAAATCCTAGAGGGACTAGTACCGAACTTGCACACAAAAATCACTCACAACGAAAGCAAAAGACTTGGCAGACGATGCAACATCCCCCCAATGAAAAGCAGGGGTGTCACTAGCACGTTAAGAGACCATACAATAAGTGTCAGGGGCCCGAGACTGTTCAACTGCCTCCCAGCATACATAAGGGGGATTACCAACAGACCCCTGGCAGTCTTCAAGCTGGCACTGGACAAGCACCTAAAGTCAGTTCCTGACCAGCCGGGCTGTGGCTCGTACGTTGGTTTGCGTGCAGCCAGCAGTAACAGCCTGGTTGATCAGGCTCTGATCCACCAGAAGGCCTGGTCACAGACCAGGCCGCGGGGGCGTTGACCCCCGGAACCCTCTCCAGGCAAACTCCAGGTAAACACTGTCTATACCCTGTGTATATACACTGTCTACACCCTGTGTATATACAGTTTATCCGTCTATAGACAGCAGTCTGTCAGATATTCCCTCATCAGTTGAGTTTATTTATTCTCTTCTTTATATTTTCTAAGAACTAGGAGAGAGAGAGAGAGAGAGAGAGAGAGAGAGAGAGAGAGAGAGAGAGAGAGAGAGAGAGAGAGAGAGAGAGAGAGAGAGAGAGAGAGAGAGACCTTATCAAACACACAAGAACAAAGGAATACTGCAGGTCTACTGGCCCATACCAGGCAGGTCTAACTCACACACAACACTGCAGTAGGTCTACTGGTCCATGCTAGGCAGGTCTAACTCATACCCAGCACTGTAACAAACCGACTGGCTCATACCAGGCAGGTCTAACTCGCACACAACACTGTAGCAGACCTCAGTTGGCACTCAGGGTACCAACACTGATCCCCGTGACACACCGCTCATAATGAACAACAAGGGTGCCAACACTGACCCCTGTGGCACACCGCTCATAATGAACAACAAGGGTGCCAACACTGACCCCTGTGACACACCGCTCATAATGAACAACAAGGGTGCCAACACTGACCCCTGTGGCACACCGCTCATAATGAACAACAAGGGTGCCAACACTGACCACTGTGGCACACCGCTCATAATGAACAACAAGGGTGCCAACACTGACCCCTGTGGCACACCGCTCGTAATGAACAAGGGTGCCAACACAGACCCCTGTGGCACCGCTCGTAATGAACAACAAGGGTGCTAACACTGACCCCTGTGGCACACCGCTCATAATGAACAACAAGGGTGCCAACACTGACCCCTGTGGCACACCGCTCGTAATGAACAAGGGTGCCAACACTGACCCCTGTGGCACCGCTCGTAATGAACAACAAGGGTGCTAACACTGACCCCTGTGGCACACCGCTCGTAATGAACAAGGGTGCCAACACTGACCCCTGTGACACACCGCTCATAATGAACAACAAGGGTGCCAACACTGACCCCTGTGACACACCGCTCATAATGAACAACAAGGGTGCCAACACTGACCCCTGTGGCACACCGCTCATAATGAACAACAAGGGTGCCAACACTGACCCCTGTGACACACCGCTCATAATGAACAAGGGTGCCAACACTGACCCCTGTGGCACACCGCTCGTAATGAACAACAAGCGTGCTAACACTGACCCCTGTGGCACACCGCTCGTAATGAACAACAAGGGTGCTAACACTGACCCCTGTGGCACACCGCTTGTAATGAACAACAAGCGTGCTAACACTGACCCCTGTGGCACACCGCTCGTAATGAACAACAAGCGTGCTAACACTGACCCCTGTGGCACACCGCTCGTAATGAACAACAAGCGTGCCAACACTGACCCCTGTGGCACACCGCTCGTAATAAACAAGGGTGCCAACACTGACCCCTGTGGCACCGCTCGTAATGAACAAGGGTGCTAACACTGACCCCTGTGGCACACCGCTCGTAATGAACAACAAGGGTGCCAACACTGACCCCTGTGACACACCGCTCATAATGAACAACAAGGGTGCCAACACTGACCCCTGTGGCACACCGCTCGTAATGAACAACAAGCGTGCTAACACTGACCCCTGTGGCACACCGCTCGTAATGAACAACAAGCGTGCTAACACTGACCCCTGTGGCACACCGCTCGTAACGAACAACAAGGGTGCCAACACTGACCCCTGTGTCACACCGCTCGTAACGAACAACAAGGGTGCCAACACTGACCCCTGTGACACACCGCTCATAACGAACAACAAGGGTGCCAACACTGACCCCTGTGACACACCGCTCATAATGAACAACAAGGGTGCCAACACTGACCCCTGTGACACACCGCTCATAACGAACAACAAGGGTGACAACACTGACCCCTGTGACACACCGCTCGTAACGAACAACAAGGGTGCCAACACTGACCCCTGTGACACACCGCTCATAACGAACAACAAGGGTGCCAACACTGACCCCTGTGACACACCGCTCATAATGAACAACAAGGGTGACAACACTGACCCCTGTGACACACCGCTCATAATGAACAAACAAGGGTGACAACACTGACCCCTGGACACCCGCTCATAATGAACAACAAGGGTGACAACACTGACCCCTGTGACACACCGCTCATAATGAACAACAAGGGTGACAACACTGACCCCTGTGACACACCGCTCATAATGAACAACAAGGGTGCACACACGGACCCCTGTGACACAACCGCTCATAACGAACAACAAGGGTGACAACACTGACCCCTGTGACACACCGCTCATAATGAACAACAAGGGTGCCAACACTGACCCCTGTGACACACCGCTCATAACGAACAACAAGGGTGACAACACTGACCCCTGTGACACACCGCTCATAATGAACAACAAGGATGCCAACACTGACCCCTGTGACACACCGCTCATAACGAACAACAAGGGTGCCAACACTGACCCCTGTGACACACCGCTCTGATGTCTCCCCGTTAATGCAAACTGTTTCTCATTGGTCAGCATCGATCCAGGAAATAATTCCCCCTCCTATTCCATGTGCCGCCACTTTCTCACTCTCATGCCTTGGAACTTAACCAAAGATCTTACTGAACAAGACAAGTATTTGTCTTGTTCAGAACAAGTATTTGTCTTGTTATTATTGGTTATTATTGCTAACTAAAACACCAGAGAGGTAATGTTTGCCCGGCAACTAGCAAGGCTGTCAAGTGTATCAAGGGACAGACTCCATACCCCCACCTATCACTCAACCTGCCACCCACCGCCCACCCAATCACTCCCTACTCAACCATTTATATTAGCTTCTTGTTAAATAATTTCACTTGATCATTTCGATCATCCCGTTCATTTTCATACTAATTATTATTATTAGTAGTAGTAGTATTAGCAGCAATAAACCAAGGGAATAAACCCACTAGAACCCGAATAAACCAACAAAAATACAAAATAAACCCACTAGCACAAATATAAACACTGAACACATTTTACAAGATGTGTGTGGCGAGTGTTGGTGGGTAAAAGAGCAGTGGTGAGTGCCAAGCAGAACACACCAACTTGGCTCTACCCATTAACATATACGTGGCACTGACGTACAAGAAGCTACTGACACATACCATCCCACATGAGCACAATACACCAGACATTAACAAAACTATATTCTACCCTGATACTAATGCATATATATATATATATATATATATTATATATATATATATATATATATATATATATATATATATATATATATATATATATAATACATACATACACATGTATATGCAAGGAATTCGCAAGAGCAGGCGAAATATACACAAACACTGATCTCTGGTTGAAGGAGACTCGAACCTACGAACCTCGGAACAAGGTACGCAGTGCTATACCAATCTCACCACACTGGACAATACCTTGGTGAGCAGCTTGCGCTACACGTTGATCCAAAGCAGCCAGCTTTCAGGGAGAAGGCTTACAGCTTTGGATCAGCGTGTAGCGCAAGCTGCAGGCCAAGGTATTGTCCAGTGTGGTGAGTTTGGTATAGCACTGCGTACCTTGTTCCGAGGTTCGTAGGTTCGAGTCTCCTTCAGCCAGAGATCAGTGTGTGTGTGTGTGTGTGGTGTGTGTGTGTGTGTGTGTGTGTGTGTGTGTGTGTGTGTGTGTGTGTGTGTGTGTGTGTGTATATATATATATATATATATATATATAATATATATATATATATATATATATATAATATATATATATATATATATATATATATATGCGCGCGCAAAACATCAACAGGGGGAGTTGATTAATAGGCCTAGGACTTTTCGTGCTACAATGAACACATATCAGAAGCTTGCACAGCTGCAGAAATGAGTAAGAAATCTCAGCAGATTCGTTCGAAGGGATGCCTACCAAGAGTCTCTCTCTACAGAGAGTTTTAAGCTCTTTGATTTGCCTGATGGAGCTCTACATAGAGCGAAACGTTGATACAATGAAATGTTGTGAGAACATTTGATAACCTGGAACAGCAGGTAACGTAGTGGATAAAGCAGAGAAGGGGACAGGCTGGATGAAATAATGGAGGAAGAGAAGGAAGGGAGAAATAGTGTGAAGGAAATTATGGAGAAGGAAGAGATAGTGTGAAGGAAATTATTGAGAAGGAAGAGATAGTGTGAAGGAAATTATTGAGAAGGAAGAGATAGGATGAAGGAAATTATGGAGGAGAAGGGAGAGATAGGGTGAAGGAAATTAAGGAAGAAAAGGGAGAGAGGGAGATAGGGTGAATAAACTCCATTTGGAAATGAACCAGAAAATATTATTACCCAAATTTAAACACTCGCACCTCCCTTATTCTCTCCCTTCTTACCCACCTCCCTTATTCTCTCCTTACCCACCTCCCTTACTCTCTCCCTTCTTACCCACCTCCCTTATTCTCTCCCTTCTTACCACCTCCCTTATTTTTCTCCCTTCTTACCCACCTCCCTTATTCTCTCCCTTCTTACCCACCTCCCTTATTCTCTCCCTTCTTACCCACCTCCCTTATTCTCTCCCTTCTTACCCACCTCCCTTATTTTCTCCCTTCTTACCCACCTCCCTTATTCTCTCCTTCTTACCCACCTCCCTTATCTCCCTTCTTACCCACCTCCCTTATTATCTCCCTTCTTACCCACCTCCCTTATTCTCTCCCTTCTTACCCACCTCCCTTATTCTCTTCCTTCTTACTCACCTCCCTTATTCTCTCCCTTCTTACCCACCTCCCTTATTCTCTCCCTTCTTACCCACCTCCCTTATTCTCTCCCTTCTTACCCACCTCCCTTATTCTCTCCCTCTTACCCACCTCCCTTATTCTCTCCCTTCTTACCCACCTCCCTTATTCTCTCCCTTCTTACACACCTCCTTTATTCTCTCCCTTCTTACCCACCTCCCTTATTCTCTCCCTTCTTACACATCTTTATCTCCTCCCTTCTTACCCACCTCCCTTATTCTCTCCCTTCTTACCCACCTAACTTACTTCCTCACCTCTCTTTTCTTACCTCATCTCCCCTCTTCAAATTCCTTCTTTCCCTTGTCCCTCTCTCTCTCTCTCTCACTCTCTCTTCTATCTGTCTCTCTCTCTGTCTCTCTCTGTCTCTCTCTCTGTCTCTCTCTGTCTCTCTCTCTGTCTCTCTCTCTCTCTCTCTGTCTCTCTCTCTGTCTCTCTCTGTCTCTCTGTCTCTGTCTGTTCTCTCTCTCTCTCTCTGTCTTTTCCTCTTTTCTCTCTTGTTGTCTCTTTTTCTTTCTCTCTTTTTTCCTCTTGTCTCCTCTCTGTCTCTCTCTCTCTCTCCTGTCCCCTTTCTCTCTCTCTCGTCTCGTCTGTCTCTCTCTCTCTCTCTCTCTGTCGTTTTCTCTCTTCTCTTCTCTCTCTATCTGTTCTCTCTTGTCTTCTCTGTTCTCTGTCTCTTCTGTCTCTTTTCCTGTTCTCTCTTGTCTCTCTGTCTTGTCTGTCTCTGTTGTCTCTGTCTGTCTCTTCTCTTCTTCTCTGTCTCTCCTCTGTCTTCTCGTCTCCTTGTTCTTCTCTTCTCTGCTCTTCTCTGTCTCTCTCTGTCTTTGTCTTGTTTTTCCTTCTGTCTTCTCTCTCTCTCTCTCTCTGTCTCTTTCTGTTCTCTTGTTGCTCTCTCCCCCTCTTCTCTCTCTGTCTCTCTCCTCTTCTGTTCGGTCTGTCTCTCTCTCTCTTCTCTCTTGTCTCTCTCTCTCTCTCTCTTTTCTCCTCTCTCCTCTCTCCCGTCCCCAGTTTAACATTTCCCCACTCTTCCTGTTTACAAACACCTTCATGCTGAAACACCCAGACATCAGCTGGCTCACATCAGCAATCTCAAGACACGTCCCACCTCCCCAACGGTTCCCAGGAAGGTACAAAAGGTTCCTTCAAAGAACTAATCGCATAACATACACGAATAATAATAATTTTTTACCATACATGTACAAGGTATACAAGTACTGTAAAAGGATACCAGTAATGTAAAGGTATACCAGTACATGTAAAAGGATACAAGTAATGTAAAAGGTATACCAGTACATTTAAAGGTATACTAGACATGAAAAGGGTAACAAGTACATGTACAAGTATACAGTAAGTACAAGGTAAAACGACATGTACAAGGTTTACAAGTCTTGTCAAGGTATAAAATAATGTAAAAGGTATACAAGTACATGTAAAAGGGTATACAAGTACTGAAAAGGTAACAAGTACGTAAAAGGTTACGTCCCTTCATGGACAATCCTTAATCTGCAACAAAAAACCATTCTCCCCGGCAATATGTGACAAACCTACAGATCCCCTTGGTTTTGGTTTTCGTTGTAGAGAGGCTGCTCTGTAATCCAAAGCAGGGCAAAGGTAAAAAGGAATCCTACCCCTATAACAGGAACTTGCACATGAAGCCTGTAGGGTTTGGGTGATGTTCAAAATGGGCCATTGCTAAATGGGAGGTGGACACTAAAAAAAAGTTTGCATAGTAGGGTAGGTCCAAAACCTGGGGTCCTGGTCAGGGCAGACAAAGGGTTTTCTGTGAGAATTATTCCCCCTTAAATCGACAGGTGGGGGCCACCTACTGAGTCAAAAGAAAGGGGGACCCTTTGCTGAAAACTTTGTACCAAAATGCAAGTTCCCGATCCCGCGGGACCCCCCTTTTCTACTGCGAACTGTGTCAAAAAATGTCAGTGGTGCAATATGGGGAGGAGGTGCTTTTCCCTTTTTAAATCGCTTTACCAAAAAAAGGCTGTGGGCGCAGACAAGTTTAGCCAAGGGTTGTTGAGAAGATGTGAACAGCTAGCAGACCTCAACCGCATCTTTCACACGCTAGTACAGGTAAAAGGCCCTCTTAGGGAAAAAGGCAAAATGTAGTCCCTGTTCACAAAAAAAAAAAAAGGGAGAGCAAAACAGCAATCAGACCCCTGTCACTCCCGTCAATCATGGTAAGATCCTTGAGAAATTTCCAAGACAATGACAGGTTTTTTGACTACCACTCATACTTTGTGATCGTCAATATGGCTTAGGAAAAAAGGGTTTCTTGCTGTGATTGTTGTTAAACCTTCCCCTAGGGCACGTCCTGGTGAATCCAAAAATCGCTGTGTGGTGCAATGGACATTGCTGGCTTTTGACAGGGTGTGGGCCCCGGCCTTTGCAAAACTTCAAGACGGGAATTGCAGGGTCACGCTATGTCTCCCCAGTGATTACTTATGGTAGTCTTTAAGTGTTGTTCTCATGGAAAGGAAACGCAAGCACCTATTGGGGAAGTGTTTCCAAGGAAGCGTGTGGGACCCCTTGTTTGGAATGTTATTAAAGCCCCTTTTTCATTCATTCCGAATCAAGTATGCGACGACTGTAACGACTTATTTTATCCAAGGAAAAGAAATGCCAGTGCTCTAGCTACATCAATCCCCAGCTGGAGCATTCAGCTTGGGGAAATAGATGGAGGTAACATTTGCCCCTGAAAAAAAACGCAAATGTGATCGTCTCTAGGCACCATGTGGTAATGCTGGTGCAGTAGAGTAAGGATGATGGGAGGGTGTTGGCACCTGGAGAAGAAGTTGATATCCTTGGGGTGAAATTTGACTCCAAACTAACCATTGAAGAACCATGTTGTAAATCTTGCAAACAAGGCAGCCAGGAAGCTTACAGCACTTCGCCGTATCTCCATCTGCTTGACAGAAGGGGTTGCAAGATTCTGTACGAGGCACAAGTACGCTCGCACCTTGAGTATGCTCCACTTTCTTGGTTTGCCTGCCCCCCCCCCTCATCTGCTACTGCTTGATAGAGTAGGAGAACAGAGCAAGAGTCTCATCACTCACTGGACCCATCCTGGATAGATCTGTCATTTCAGCAGAGCTTCAACATAGGAGGGATGTGGGTGGCCTTACTGTTATGTACAAGGCCAATATTGTCAAAATACCACACTTGGATCCACTTCGAGGACAGCGTGAAACAAGCTTTTATGCCACAAGACGGGCAGAAAGCAACAACTTCACTCTGGCTGTAACCTTCTCCAGAACATCACTCCATCTGAGATCATATATACCCAGGATGACTCGAGTATGGAACACATTCGTACAGCATAATGATGTCAACGAGATAAGTCAGTTGATCAAATGAAAATGCTGGCCCACAGATGGCTCCAACTTCATCTGTTCCCTACTTGTATGTCTCATAACAATAAAAATGCTTTCAAATGAGCTGATGTAGGTAACAGCTCTTAGCTTGTCAATAAAGTTAGGAATCCTTAACCTGTAATATAGCTGTCAATAAAGCTAGGGATCCTTAACCTGTCAAACCCTGTGTAAAAAAAAAAAAAAAAAAAAAAAGTACTTGTACAAGGTATACCAGTACATGTACAAGGTATACCAGTACATGTACAAGGTATACAAGTACATGTACAAGGTATACCAGTACATGTACAGGTATACAAGTACATGTACAAGGTATACCAGTACATGTACAAGGTTACCAGTACATGTACAAGGTATACCAGTACATGTACAAGGTATACCAGTTACATGTACAAGGTATACAAGTACATGTACAAGGTATACCAGTACATGTACAAGGTATACCAGTACTGTACAAGGTAACAAGTACATGTACAAGGTATACCAGTACATGTACAAGGTATACAAGTACATGTACAAGGTATACCAGTACATGTACAAGGTATACAAGTACATGTACAAGGTATACAAGTACATGTACAAGGTATACAAGTACATGTACAAGGTATACCAGTACATGTACAAGGTATACCAGTACATGTACAAGGTATACCAGTACATGTACAAGGTATACAAGTAC
Source organism: Cherax quadricarinatus (assembly GCF_026875155.1). Classification (NCBI taxonomy): domain Eukaryota; kingdom Metazoa; phylum Arthropoda; class Malacostraca; order Decapoda; family Parastacidae; genus Cherax; species Cherax quadricarinatus. The sequence goes on from NC_069452.1 coordinate 10,204,332, forward strand.
ATGTACAAGGTATACAAGTACATGTACAAGGTATACAAGTACATGTACAAGGTATACAAGTACATGTACAAGGTATACCAGTACATGTACAAGGTATACAAGTACATGTACAAGGTATACCAGTACATGTACAAGGTATACAAGTACATGTACAAGGTATACCAGTACATGTACAAGGTATACAAGTACATGTACAAGGTATACCAGTACATGTACAAGGTATACAAGTACATGTACAAGGTATACAGACCATAGCTGACATCAGTGACATACTACTATATAGAAAGTCTCTTGTTATGCTGAGCATTTCGAGAGGACGCTGGACAGCCACCTACAGTCAGTACCTGACCAGCCAGGCTGTGGTTCCTACGTTGGTTTACGTGCGACCAGCACTAACAGCCTGGTTGATCAGGCCCTGATCGACCGCGAGGCCTGGTCATGGACCGGGATGCGGGGGCGTCGACCCCCCGTATACTCCAGGTACTCAACACGTTTCGGTGCTGTGACCATGTAAGTAATCCAAGTAATTCCAGGTTGTATTAACGTCGCTTAAATAACCTGTAAGTGTGTTTAGTCACCCATATTACATAAATGAAAAACCAGATTAAACTGGCAGCTTGGTTTACTACACCAGGGTCATTATGGCTGTATGGTTGGTTAATGGGGTTTAAAGTCTATCTACTACACCAGGGTCATTATGGCTGTATGGTTGCTTAATGAGGTTTAAAGTCTATCTACTACACCAGGGTCATTATGGCTGTATGGTTGCTTAATGAGGTTTAAAGTCTATCTACTACACCAGGGTCATTATGGCTGTATGGTTGGTTAATGGGGTTTAAAGTCTATCTACTACACCAGGGTCATTATGGCTGTATGGTTGCTTAATGAGGTTTAAAGTCTATCTACTACACCAGGGTCATTATGGCTGTATGGTTGGTTAATGAGGTTTAAAGTCTATCTACTACACCAGGGTCATTATGGCTGTATGGTTGCTTAATGAGGTTTAAAGTCAATCTACTACACGAGGGTCATTATGGCTGTATGGTTGGTTAATGAGGTTTAAAGTCTATCTACTACACCAGGGTCATTATGGCTGTATGGTTGCTTAATGAGGTTTAAAGTCTATCTACTACACGAGGGTCATTAAGGCTGCATGGTTGGTTAATGGGTTTTAAAGTCTATCTACTACACGAGGGTCATTAAGGCTGCATGGCTGGTTAATGGGTTTTAAAGTCTATCTACTACACGAGGGTCATTAAGGCTGCATTGCTGGTTAATGGGTTTTAAAGTCTATCTACTACAAGAGGGTCATTAAGGCTGCATGGTTGGTTAATGGGTTTTAAAGTCTATCTAATACACGAGGGTCATTAAGGCTGCATGGCTGGTTAATGGGTTTTAAAGTCTATCTACTACACGAGGGTCATTAAGGCTGCATGGTTGGTTAATGAGGTTTAAAGTCTATCTACTACACGAGGGTCACTAAGGCTGCATGGTTGGTTAATGAGGTTTAAAGTCTATCTACTACACGAGGGTCACTAAGGCTGCATGGTTGGTTAATGAGGTTTAAAGTCTATCTACTACACGAGGGTCACTAAGGCTGCATGGTTGGTTAATGGGGTTTAAAGTCTATCTACTACACCAGGGTCATTATGGCTGCATGGTTGGTTAATGGGGTTTAAAGTCTATCTACTACACGAGGGTCATTATGGTTGCATGTCACCTGTACGCCACCAGTCAATAATACTTTGGTGCCTTAAATAGTGACTAAACTCTGAGAGAGAGAGAGAGAGAGAGAGAGAGAGAGAGAGAGAGAGAGAGAGAGAGAGAGAGAGAGAGAGAGAGAGAGAGAGAGAGAGAATATAAATATATACACTCTTTGTATACAGACTCCAGCTCTCGGTGCATACACATCAAGAGAGATATATCCTTAAGAATATATACAAATTGCCGACACTGGGTTGGTTTATTGGTTTTAAAGTCTATCTACTACACGAGGGTCATTAAGGCTGCATGGCTGGTTAATGGGGTTTAAAGTATATCTACTACACGAGGGTCATTAAGGCTGCATGGTTGGTTAATGGGGTTTAAAGTCTATCTAATACACGAGGGTCATTAAGGCTGCATGGCTGGTTAATGGGGTTTAAAGTCTATCTACTACACCAGGGTCATTAAGGCTGCATTGCTGGTTAATGGGTTTTAAAGTCTAATACACGAGGGTCATTAAGGCTGCATGGCTGGTTAATGGGTTTTAAAGTCTATCTAATACACGAGGGTCATTAAGGATGCATGGCTGGTTAATGGGTTTTAAAGTCTATCTACTACACAAGGGTCATTAAGGCTGCATGGTTGGTTAATGGGTTTTAAAGTCTATCTAATACACGAGGGTCATTAAGGCTGCATGGTTGGTTAATGGGTTTTAAAGTCTATCTAATACACGAGGGTCATTAAGGCTGCGTGGCTGGTTAATGGATTTTAAAGTCTATCTAATACACGAGGGTCATTAAGGCTGCATGGCTGGTTAATGGGTTTTAAAGTCTATCTAATACACGAGGGTCATTAATTAAGGCTGCATTTCTGGTTAATGGGTTTTAAAGTCTAATACAAGAGGGTCATTAAGGCTGCATGGTTGGTTAATGGGTTTTAAAGTCTATCTACTACACGAGGGTCATTAAGGCTGCATGGTTGGTTAATGGGTTTTAAAGTCTATCTAATACACGAGGGTCATTAAGGCTGCATGGCTGGTTAATGGGTTTTAAAGTCTATCTACTACACGAGGGTCATTAAGGCTGCATGGTTGGTTAATGGGTTTTAAAGTCTATCTAATACACGAGGGTCATTAAGGCTGCATGGCTGGTTAATGGGTTTTAAAGTCTATCTAATACACGAGGGTCATTAAGGCTGCATGGCTGGTTAATGGGTTTTAAAGTCTATCTACTACACGAGGGTCATTAAGGATGCATGGCTGGTTAATGGGTTTTAAAGTCTATCTACTACACGAGGGTCATTAAGGCTGCATTGCTGGTTAATGGGTTTTAAAGTCTATCTACTACACGAGGGTCATTAAGGATGCATGGCTGGTTAATGGGTTTTAAAGTCTATCTACTACACGAGTGTCATTAAGGCTGCATGGCTGGTTAATGGGGTATGAAGACTATCTACTACACGAGGGTCATTAAGATTGCATGTCACCTGTACGTAGCCAGTCAAGAATACTTCGATATCTGAAATAGTGATTAATGTAAACTACCAGTGTATATACACTGAGATACACCTCACTATATATATATATACACTGAGAGATACACCTCACTATATATTATATATATAATATATATATATATTTATATATATATATATATTATAATATATATATATATAGATATATATACACACAGAGATACACCTCACTATATATATATATACACACACAGAGATACACCTCACTATATATATATATATACACTGAGAGATACACCTCACTATATATATGCCCTTCAGCACTGGCATGTTAAGAGGTGCCACTTAATTCTCAGTGGCAGGAAAGTGGAATGAGTCACATGGAGTGTGATGTAAGTTAACTAATATACACAGCTTGAAGATCAGATACGAATTACACTTGTTTGGCTAAACGATGGGTGTTTTACGAGCCAACCTCGGAGAGTTTGGCTCATACACACGACTTAAGTGAGAGATATAAAAGTGTAAAATAAACCCACTGAAAAGCAGGGGCACCGTCGGCATAATACGAGAACACTGCATCAACATCCGTGGACCAAGACTCTTCAATTTGCTACCAGCAGATATCAACCTGCTACCAGCAGATATCAACCAGCTACCAGCAGATATCAACCAGCTACCAGCAGATACCAACTTCTTACCAGCAAATAACCAGCTACCAGCAGATATAAACCAGCTACCAGCAGATATCAACCAGCTACCAGCAGATATCAACCAGCTACCAGCAGATATCAACCTGCTACCAGCAGATACAACTTGTTACCAGCAGATAACCTGCTACCAGCAGATATCAACCAGCTACCAGCAGATATCAACCAGCTACCAGCAGATATCAACCAGCTACCAGCAGATATCAACCAGCTACCAGCAGATATCAACCAGCTACCAGCAGATATCAACCAGCTACCAATATGTAAAGTAAAAGGACACAAGTGCAACTAATGTGACATTTATTGTGGCAACGTTTCGCTCTCCAGGAGCTTTATCAAGCCATTACAAACAATACATGGATACAGAGGGTATATAAAGGCTCAGAGTGAGGTGAATACTAGTGAGGTACCATTTCGATGTTCACTAGTGGTAGTAGTAGTAGTAGTAGTAGTGGTAGTGACAAAAGTAATACAATATGGTAGAGCAATTAATTCGTACATGAGTAAAAGGATATAAAAGCTATTACTTGGGTAACATAAAAATAGGTTGGACAATATATAAACTGGAATGAGGCAGGTTGTTTAGTGTTCACTCTCTGTGCTTTGTGTAGTATAACAGGAGAGACTATGTGATGGCAGGGTTTACTGTTTTCAGGAGGATTCTTGCTAAGACTTCGGAGATGGTGAAGCTGCCGTTGTTTTGTTTAATTGTATTCGAAACAGCGATCAGTGCTGATTCAAGGCACTTGCGTGTGCGGAAATTGTTTCTTTTATCACTAATTGGGCGTCTCTGAATTTCATAAGATGATTGGTGGAATTTCGGTGTTGTACACAGGCGTTGTTTAAGTTGTCGTTCCTACATGCGTATATGTGTTCATTGAGGCGGGTGTCGAGGTTTCTTGCTGTTTCACCTACGTAGATCTTGTCACAGCCTCCACAGGTATAGTGTAAACTCCTGCATTGACTGGTTCGTGGTGCTTGGGTTTTGTCCTGGTTAGATCCTTTATTTAAGTGGTAGAAGCGATGGCGACTCTGGTGTTAGCTTGTGAAAGTACTTTTGAGACGTTTAGTGCAACCTGGCTGTTGGGAAAATTGTAACTTTGTTGGAGCGGTTTTTGATGCGTGGAGAATTGATGATCTGAAGAGCTCTTTTCTTGCAGTCTTTGATGAAAAAAGAAGGAAAATGTAACTCTGTGAATGTTTGGTGAATGTAAGTACATTCCTCGTCAAGAAACTCAGGACTACAAATTCGGTATGCTCTTAGGAAAAACCGATGATGATGCCTCTTTTGGTCTTGGTATCTTGACTGGAATAGAAGTGTGTGAGATCATTTTTATTGGTGGGTTTCCGATAAACTTGAAATCTTAGGTTGTTGTCTACTTTGTGAATGAGGACGTCGAGGAAAGGTAGCTTGTCATTGGACTCTTCTTCTAGTGTAAACTGAATCGCTGGTTCAACTGCGTTGAGCCTTGCCTGAAGATCAGTCAAGATACCAAGACCAAAAGAGGCATCATCATCGGGTTTTTCCTAAGAGCATACCGAATTTGTAGTCCTGAGTTTCTTGACGAGGAATGTACTTACATTCACCAAACATTCACTGAGTTACAATTTCCTTCTTTTTTCATCAAAGACTGCAAGAAAAGAGCTCTTCAGATCATCAATTCTCCACGCATCAACACCGCTCCCAACAAAGTTATAATTCTTCCCAACAGCCAGGTTGCACTAAACGTCTCAAAAGTACTTTCACAAGCTAACACCAGCTAACACAAGCTACCAGCAGATATCAACCAGCTACCAGCAGATATCAACCAGCTACCAGCAGACATCAACCAGCTACCAGCAGACATCAACCAGCTACCAGCAGATATCAACCAGCTACCAGCAGATATCAACCAGCTACCAGCAGATATCAACCAGCTACCAGAAGATATCAGCCTGCTACCGTTTGTTTTCAACCCGCTACCGCGATATCAACCAGCTTTCCAGCCGTATCAACCAGCTACCCGCAGTATCAACCCGCAAACCCGCAGATACCAAATTGTACCAGCGTTTTTAACCCGCTACCGCAGATGTCCCCCCGCTACCAGGGGGTTTTCAACCGCTACCCGCAGATATAAAACCCGCTACCAGCAGATATTTCCCCGCTACCCGCAGTTATAAAAAAGCTACCCCGCAAAAAATCCAAACCCGCTACCCGCAGATATCAACCCGCTACCAGCAGAAATCAACCTGCTACCAAAAGATACAACCTGCTACTAACAGAAGGAAAAACTGCTGGGAAAAGTGTACAAGTCCCCGATCAATAAGGCTGTGATGGACTGCGGTTTAGAGCGAAAACCCCTAACAACCCGGGGTTTACCCGACAAGCACAAAAACAAGCCTGGCCAGGACCAGACAAGCCGGGGCCAGGAAATAGGCCAAACATCAGACGGGCCCGGTCCCGGACCGACCCGCTGGACCAAAGGGTAGGCAAGCCTCAGGGAAAAACCCGGTCCGGGACCAGACAAGCCTGGGCCAGGGGCTAGGAAAACATTGAAAAGCCCGGTCAGGAAAACCCGACAAGCTGGGCCCGGACTGGCCCCGCACCAGCCAAACCCGGTGCAGGGGCCAGAAAGCCCGGTGCGGACCCGACCCGCCTGGCCCCGGGGCTAGGGGAAACCCTCAGAAAAGCCTCTTCCTGGACTGGCATCAGAAAAGCCCGGTTTCCCGGCCAGACAAACCCGGACCGGACTTGGCAAAACATCAGACAAGCCTGGACCAGGGGTAGGCAAACCCAGACAAGCCCCGGCCGGGGCCAGACAAACCTAAATCAGGCCCAGGGTTAAAACATCAGACAAACCTGGTTTCCCGGGAAACCCGACAAGCACTAAATTTAAAACGGACCAGGGCCCTTAAAGCACAAAAAAAGCCTGGCCGGCCAGCAAGCACCAAACAAGCCCGGTCCAGGACCAGTTTAAGCGCAAACAAGCTGGTCCAAAGGGCCCGTCAAGCACCAAACAAGCCTGGTCCGGACCAGGGCAAGTCCCCAAACCGGTTTTAGGACCCGACAAGTACCCAAAAAGGTCCAGGGGCCCGGGCAAAGGGAGCAAAAAAAGCCGGCCCCGGACAAGCAGCATCAAGCCTGCCAGGACAAGCACCAAAATAGCCTGGCCCAGGCCCAAACACCCAAAAAAGCCGGGGCCCCGGACAAGAACCCCAAAAAAGCCTGGGCCCGGCCCAAACCAAACCCAAAAAAAGCCTGGCCAAGGGAAAAAGGGACCAAACAAAGGGCCCAGTCCAGGGGAAAAACACCCAAAAAAAAGCCCGGTCCCGGACAACACCAAAAAAGCCTGGTCCAGGAAAAACACCAACAAGCCGGTTTCCCGGAAAGCACCAAAAAAGGCCGTCCAGGAAAAAGCAACCCAAAAAGCCTGGTTTCCCGGACAAGCACCCAAAAAAGCCTGGTCCAGGACATGCACCCAAAAAAAGCCCGGTCCCGGGGCAAGCACCAAACAAGGCCCGGTCCCGCACAAGCCCCCAAACAAGCCCGGTCCCGGACAAGCACCCCAAAAAAGCCCGGCCAGGGCCCAAACACCAAAAAAGCCCCGGTCCAGGATAGGCAAGCAAACCGAAAGCCTGGGACAAGGGCCCCCAAAAACAAGCCGGACCAGGACTAGGCAAACGTCAGAAAAATCCCCTTTCCCGGGAAATAGGCATCGGGAAAAACCTGGTCCAGGGCCAGGACAAGCCCGGGGGCCGGACTAGGAAGGGATCAGAAAAAGCCCGGTTTCGGACAAAAAAACCTTTGGGCCCCGGTTGGAAGCCCCCAAACAAGCCTTGGGGCCAGGACAGCACCAAAAAAAGCCCGGTCCCCGGACAAGCACCAAACAAGCCTGGGGGCCCCGGACAAGCCCCCAAAAAAGCCCGGCAGGGGGCAAGACCCCAAAAAAAGGGGTTGGGGGGAGGGAAAAGCACCAAACCCAAACCTGGTCCAGGGCAAGCACCCAAAAAAGCCTGGTCCAGGGGCAAGCACCAAAAAAGGCCCGGGCTAGGACAAGCACCAAAAAAAAGCCTGGCCCCGGGGCAAGCACCAAACAAGCCTGGCCGGAACACCCCAAACCCAAACCTGATCCGGACAAGCACCCCAAAAAAGCCTGGGCCCCGGACAAGCACCAAACAAGCCCGGCCCGGACAAGCACCAAAAAACCCGCTGGGCCCGGACAAGCACCAAAAAACCTTTGGGCCAGGAAAGCACCAAACAAGCCTGGGCCCGGGGCAAACACCAAAAACCTGGTCCCGGGACAAGTACCAAACAAGCCTTTGGGCCAGGACAAGCACCAAAAACGCCTGGGGCCCCGGACAAGCACCAAAAAAAGCCTGGTCCCGGGAAAAAACCCAAACCAAACCTGGGGCCGGACAAGCACCAAACAAAACCCGGGGCCAGGAAAGCAACAAAACCCAAGGGTGGGCCAGGACAAGCAACAAAAAAGCCCGGCCCAGGAAAAAGCACCCCAAAAAAGTTTTGGGGGCCCGGAAAAAACAGCAACAAGCCTGGTCCAGGACCCAAACAGCAAAAAAGGCCGGTCCGGGCAAGCAAACAAAACCAAACCTGGTCCAGGCCCAAACAGCAAACAAGCCTGGTCCGGACAAGCAAACAAACAAGCCGGGGCCCGGACAGCAAACAAAAAAAGGGTGGTCCCGGGGCCCCGCAGCAAAAAAAACCTGGGCCAGGGGGCAAGCGCCAAAAAAGCCTGGTCCCGGCAAAAGCAAACAAACCGGTCCGAACCAAACAGGGAAACAAACCCGGTCCAGGAAAAAGCACCAAACAAACCCGGGCCAGGAAAGCACCCAAAAAAGCCCGGTCCCGGACAAGACCAAACAAGCCTGGTCCCCGGACCCAAACACCCAAAAAAGGGGCCCGGTCCCGTAAAGCACCCGACAAGCCCGGTCCAGGACAAGCACCAGGGACAACCTGGTCCCGGACAAGCACCAAACAAGGGCCCGGTCCGGGGCAAGCAGCAAAAAAGCCATAACCCCGTTGAAACACCGCTTTGGGCCGATCAGCGAAGTTAAGCAAAAGTTGGGGGTTTTGGTTTGTACTTGGTGGGTGACCGCCTGGGAAAAACCAAATGTGTTGGCATTTAAAACCTTGTGGCCCCGGTGGCCCGGTGGTAAAAGCTCCCGCTTTCCCCAAAGGGGGGGGGTTCGATTCCCCGGGGGGGTGGAAAAAATTTTTGGGCCCGTTTCCTTACATGTTGTCCTGTTCCCCCTAGCAGCAAATAGGTACCGGGGGTTTGTCGGTTTGGTTTTGGGTCGCTTCCTGGGGGAAAAAATTAAGGACCACAAAGGAAAAAAGTTAGACAGTCCTCGATGACGCCCCCGCCCTTTTTGGGAACCTGGGTGGCTAACCCCCCGGGGTTAAAAAAACCGGGAAAGGGAAAACTTATTCTTTTTTATTTTTATCTAAATCAGGATAGGTACGCATAGGAAAAAAACCGGTCCCCGGGGCCGACAAGCCTAACCTTTAAACCCGGACCGGGCCATTAAAGAAAAAACAAGCCCGGTCCCGGGCCAGTCAAGCACCCAAAAAAAGCCCGGTCCAGGACAACACCAAACCCGCCTGGTCCAGGAAAGAAAAACAAGCCTGGTCCGGGGCAAAGCAACAAACAAAGCTGGCCGGCAAGCCAAACAAGCTTGGTCCGGACCAAACGCAA
>NC_069452.1:10214411-10233506 GCF_026875155.1 Cherax quadricarinatus
CGCTAATTACAACACTCATGTCAACCACCTTGCTACATTAGAACACTCATGTCAACCACTCTTGCTACATTACAACACTCATGTCAACCACTCTTGCAAACATTACATCACTCAGTTCAACCACTCTTGCTACATTACAACACTCATGTAAAACCACTCTTGCTACATTACAACACTCATGTCAACCTCTCTTGCTACATTACATCACTCATGTCAACCACTCTTGCTACATTACAACACTCATGTCAACCACTCTTGCTACATTACAACACTCATGTCAACCACTCTTGCTACATTACATCACTCATGTCAACCACTCTTGCTACATTACAACACTCATGTCAACCACTCTTGCTACATTACAACACTCATGTCAACCTCTCTTGCTATATTACAACACTCATGTCAACCACTCTTGCTACATTAGAACACTCATGTCAACCACTCTTGCTACATTACAACACTCATGTCAACCACTCTTGCTACATTACATCACTCATGTCAACCACTCTTGCTACATTACAACACTCATGTCAACCACTCTTGCTACATTACAACACTCATGTCAACCACTCTTGCTATATTACATGTCTTATTATCAACACGTATAGCACTTAATACCTCCACTTTGTAAATCCTAAATACCAGTCTATTTTCGCACCACGAGTGATTGATATTAATGTTTCTTTGATATATTTGGCTAAGTATAGCAGCCGTTCTCCTGGTATACTTGAGTATGATTAAATATGGGATTGCAATTACATATTTTAATCCATTGTTTCTCAAGCGGTGGGTCGCGACCCACTTAAAAAGTGGACAAGTCGCACTAATCACTTCTCACTGGATACTCACTCATAAATCAGTAGTATTTTCAGTCACGTACGGTTGAAGATTTGTACGTTAACTGACCACGTACGATTGAAGATCTGTACGTTACCTGACCTCGCACGGATGAAAACTGCGGTACCTGACCTCGCACGGATGAAAACTGCGGTACCTGACCTCGCACGGATGAAAACTGCGGTACCTGACCTCGCACGGATGAAAACTGCGGTACCTGACCTCGCACGGATGAAAACTGCGGTACCTGACCTCGCACGGATGAAAACTGCAGTACCTGACCTCGCACGGATGAAAACTGCGGTACCTGACCTCGCACGGATGAAAACTGCAGTACCTGACCTCGCACGGATGAAAACTGCAGTACCTGACCTCGCACGGATGAAAACTGCGGTACCTGACCTCGCACGGATGAAAACTGCGGTACCTGACCTCGCACGGATGAAAACTGCAGTACCTGACCTCGCACGGATGAAAACTGCGGTACCTGACCTCGCACGGATGAAAACTGCGGTACCTGACCTCGCACGGATGAAAACTGCGGTACCTGACCTCGCACGGATGAAAACTGCGGTACTGACCTCGCACGGATGAAAACTGCGGTACCTGACCTCGCACGATGAAAACTGCGGTACCTGACCTCGCACGGATGAAAACTGCGGTACCTGACCTCGCACGGATGAAAACTGCGGTACCTGACCTCGCACGGATGAAAACTGCGGTACCTGACCTCGCACGGATGAAAACTGCGGTACTGACCTCGCACGGATGAAAACTGCGGTACCTGACCTCGAACGGATGAAAACTGCAGTACCTGACCTCGCACGGATGAAAACTGCGGTACCTGACCTCGCACGGATGAAAACTGCGGTACCTGACCTCGCACGGATGAAAACTGCGGTACCTGACCTCGCACGGATGAAAACTGCGGTCCCTGACCTCGCACGGATGAAAACTGCAGTACCTGACCTCGCACGGATGAAAACTGCGGTACCTGACCTCGCACGGATGAAAACTGCGGTACCTGACCTCGCACGGATGAAAACTGCGGTACCTGACCTCGCACGGATGAAAACTGCGGTACCTGACCTCGCACGGTTACAGAACACGTTACCTGACCACATACGGCTGAAGACTGTATTTTATCTAACAACGTACGACTGAAGATCGTACGTTACCTGGCAACGTTCAGTTGAAGTTTGTACCTTACCTGAGCATATCTAAATTAAACAATACTTAATATAATCTGGCATATTAAACCGAATACTTTCACGAAATTTTTTTCAAAGTAACCTCTAGGAATGGAATCAACCCTTGTCCCTGATAACCAGACCCCTGAACCCCCTGATAATTATAATATAATAATTATTTCTACAATTACATGGTACAACTTGTAATAAAGTTGGTAGAATTACCGACAATATGTAAAGTAAAAGGACACAAGTGCAACTAATGTGACATTTATTGTGGCAACGTTTCGCTCTCCAGGAGCTTTATCAAGCCATTACAAACAATACATGGACACAGAGGGTATATAAAGGCTCAGAGTGAGGTGAATACTAGTGAGGTACCATTTCGATGTTCACTAGTGGTAGTACTAGTAGTAGTAGTAGTGGTAGTGACCAAAATTGTATTACTTTTGTCACTACCACTACTACTACTACTACTACTACCACTAGTGAACATCGAAATGGTACCTCACTAGTATTCACCTCACTCTGAGCCTTTATATACCCTCTGTGTCCATGTATTGTTTGTAATGGCTTGATAAGCTCCTGGAGAGCGAAACGTTTTCTACAATAAATGTCACATTAGTTGCACTTGTGTCCTTTTACTTTACATGGTACAACTTATAAAGACCATAGCTGACACCAGCTATGGTTACGCAGAGCATTTCGGGCAAGTTAGGTTCGGCTTGTCCCCAGGATGTGACGCCACACCAGCCAGCTAAAAACCTAGGTACCTACTTATAGATAGGGGAATAGTGGCAGCAGGTGTAAGGAAACATGCCCAATGTTCCACCCGTACCGGGGATCGAACCACGGACACAATGTGTGAGCTGAGCACGCTACCAACCCAGCACCGGGAAGATGAAATCCTCTGGTACCGTAGAGTGGAAGAAAGTAAAAAAGTGAATGGCAGAGCCTTGCCAACTGTATGAAGGATTGTTACCAGAAGGGTTTACCAGAGTTCTCATCCATCAGTGTTAAGCTGTGATGACACACACAGCACAAGTATGATATATAACCTCCAGGCTATTGTAGTCAACCTACCAGTGTCTTCTCTAACACTCCTCTAAATAATCATATCTTGTACCCAAACATATTACTACCTTCTGTTATAATATATATATATATATATATATATATATATATATATATATATTATATATATATATATATATATATATATATATATATATAATATATGCAGAACAGGGAAAACTGGTCAATTAAAAAAGAACTCATTTAAAATTAAGTCCTTTCTAAAATTTTCTCTTATACGTTTAAAGATATAAATTTTTTTTTTTCATTAATGTTAATGTAAACTAATAATTTTGTACCAAAAGAACCTTAGAAAACTTACCTGACCTTATTATAACAAGAACAATTTAATTTAGCTTAATGCAACTAAATATATTTTAGATAAGTTTACAGTAATTTAATAATAAACAAAATGAAATATATTTTTTTCGTTAGGTTCAGAATGATTTTTTGCGAAATTATTGCATACACAAATTTTCACTTGTCTTGACCCGCGAAATCGTCATGACACGATTGCAAACAAACCATACCACGGGCGGGAATAGAACTCGCGATCAGAGTCTCAGAACTCCAAACCGTTGCGTTAGCCACTGGACCAGCTAGCCACAATAAGATTTGTCTGTAAAAACTTGCATTTGTGGTCACAGTGGAGGCCTATGCTAACCTTCCTATGGTGTAGAAATATACCTAGTTGGACGAACCTTATTGTGGCTAGCTGGTCCAGTGGCTAACGCGACGGTCTGGAGTTTTGAGACTCTCTGGCAGCGGGTTCTATCCGCCCGTGTATGGTTTGTTTCGCTTGTCTTATTCGGCAAGAAGAGCGTTGCTATTTAAGCCAAAATAGCAAGTTTTACCTATTCGGCACATGTATATATACTGTCTACACTGTGTATATACAATGTCTACACCCTGTGTATATTCACTGTATCTATACCCTATGTATATGCACTGTCTACACCCTGTGTATATACACTGTCTACACCCTGTGTATATACAGTGTCTACACCCTGTGTATATACACTGTGTCTACACCCTGTGTATATACAGTGTCTACACCCTGTGTATATACACTGTGTCTACACCCTGTGTATATACACTGTGTCTACACCCTGTGTATATACACTGTGTCTACACCCTGTGTAGATACACTGTGTCTACACCCTGTGTATATACACTGTGTATCACCCTGTGTATATACACTGTGCCTACACCCTGTGTATATACACTGTGTCTACACCCTGTGTATATACACTGTGTCTACACCCTGTGTATATACACTGTGTCTACACCCTGTGTATATACACTGTGTATACACCCTGTGTATATACACTGTGTATACACCCTGTGTATATACACTGTGCCTACACCCTGTGTATATACACTGTGTCTACACCCTGTGTATATACACTGTGCCTACACCCTGTGTATATACACTGTGTCTACACCCTGTCTAGATACCCATAAATTACACAACCGTGGCAACATGGGTTTAGAACAGGTCGCTCCTGTCTGTCTCAACTATTGGATCACTACGACAAGGTCCTAAATGCACTAGAAGACAAAAAGAATGCAGATGTAATATATACAGACTTTGCAAAAGCCTTCGACAAGTGTGACCATGGCGTAATAGCGCACAAAATGCGTGCTAAAGGAATAACAGGAAAAGTCGGTCGATGGATCTATAATTTCCTCACTAACAGAACACAGAGAGTAGTCGTCAACAGAGTAAAGTCCGGGCAGCTACGGTGAAAAGCTGTTCCACAAGGCACAGTACTCGCTCCATCTTGTTCCCATCCTCATATCCGACATAGACAAGGATGTCAGCCACAGCACGTGTCTTCCTTTGCAGATGACACCCGAATCTGCATGACAGTGTCTTCCATTGCAGACACTGCAAGGCTCCAGGCGGACATCAACCAAATCTTTCAGTGGGCTGCAGAAAACAATATGAAGTTCAACGATGAGAAAATTCAATTACTCAGATATGGTAAACATGAGGAAATTAAAACTTCATCAGAGTACAAAACAAATTCTGGCCACAAAATAGAGCGAAACACCAACGTCAAAGACCTGGAAATAAATGGTATAAAATACCGACACAATGGAAATATAAACACAAATGCAGTATAATGTGATCCTTTATTGACAACGTTTCACCCACACAGTGGGCTTTTTCAAGTCACACACGGATCTACCTGGGGTTGGAAGGTACGAGAGTATTTATAGTCATGTTCAGAATGTTGAGGTCAGGTGGAGAATGCTGCATCTGATGATCTACCGGGTGGAGTTATAGAGTCTTGGGTAGCTTGGCAGGGGTATTGGACAAGTTGTGAGTAGACCTTCTGCAGTGTTCTATGTTCTTATGTGGGATAGCGATGAAGAAGTTTCTTGGCGAGTGGTTCAGCTATGTTATAGTAGCCATTGTTCTGGTTGAAATTGTTGGTTGTAGAGATGAGCGATGATTCCAGGATTCTTCTGTATTGAGTGTTGTCTTCTGTGGCGATAAGTCTTGAGTTTCTGTAGTTAATTAAATGGTTGTGTGAATTGCGATGTTGTACACAGGCATTCCTTGTATCGTCAGTCCTGCTTGCATATTGGTAGATCCGTGTGTGACTTGAAAAAGCCCACTGTGTGGGTGAAGCGTTGTCAATAAAGGATCACATTATACTGCATTTGTGTTTATATTTCCGTCAAGACCTGGGAGTGATCATGTCGGAGGATCTCACCTCCAAGGACCATAACATTGTATCAATCGCATCTGCTAGAAAAATGACAGGATGGATAATGAGAACCTTCAAAACTAGGGATGCCAAGCCCATGATGACACTCTTCAGGTCACTTGTTCTATCTACGCTGGAATATTGCTGCACACTAACAGCACCTTTCAAGGGCAGGTGAAATTGCTGACCTAGAAAATGTACAGGAGAACCTTCACGGCGCGCATAACGGAGATAAAACACCTCAATTACTGGGAGCGCTTGAGGTTCCTGAACCTGTACTCCCTGGAACGCAGGCGGGAGAGATACATGATTATATACACCTGAAAAATCCTAGAGGGACTAGTACCGAACTTGCACACGAAAATCACTCACAACGAAAGCAAAGACTTGGCAGACGATGCAACATCCCCCCAATGAAAAGCAGGGGTGTCACTAGCACGTTAAGAGACCATACAATAAGTGTCAGGGGCCCGAGACTGTTCAACTGCCTCCCAGCACACATAAGGGGGATTACCAACAGACCCCTGGCAGTCTTCAAGCTGGCACTGGACAAGCACCTAAAGTCAGTTCCTGACCAGCCGGGCTGTGGCTCGTACGTTGGTTTGCGTGCAGCCAGCAGTAACAGCCTGGTTGATCAGGCTCTGATCCACCAGAAGGCCTGGTCACAGACCGGGCCGCGGGGGCGTTGACCCCCGGAACCCTCTCCAGGCAAACTCCAGGTAAACACTGTCTATACCCTGTGTATATACACTGTCTACACCCTGTGTATATACAGTTTATCCGTCTATAGACAGCAGTCTGTCAGATATTCCCTCATCAGTTGAGAGACCTTATCAAACACACAAGAACAAAGAAATACTGTAGGTCTACTGGCCCATACCAGGCAGGTCTAACTCACACCTAACACTGTAACAAGCCGACTGGCTCATACCAGGCAGGTCTAACTCACACACAACACTGCAGTAGGTTTACTGGTCCATGCTAGGCAGGTCTAACCATACCCAGCACTGCAACAAACCGACTGGCTCATACCAGGCAGGTCTAACTCACACACAACACTGTAGCAGACCTCAGTTGGCACTCAGGGTACCAACACTGATCCCCGTGACACACCGCTCATAATGAACAAGGGTGCCAACACTGACCCTGTGGCACAAACCCGTCATAATGAACAACAAGGGTCCCAACACTGCCCCCTGTGGCACCCCGTCATATGAAAAAACAAGGGGCCAACATGCCCCTGTGGCACACCGTCATAATGAACAACAAGGGTGCCAACCTGACCCCTGTGGCACCCGCTCATAATAAACAAAAGGGTCCCCAAACTATCCCTGTGACACACCGTCATAATGAACAAAAAGGGGTGCCAACACTGACCACTTGGCCCCCGCTCAAAATGAACAAAAAGGGGTGCAACACTGCCCCCTGTGGCCCCCGTCAAAAGAAAAAGGGTGCTAACCTGACCCCTGGGGCACACCGCTCGTAATGAAAAGGGGCCAACCTCCCCCCTGTGGCCCCCGGGCTCATAATGAACAACAAGGGTCCCCACACTGACCACTGTGGCACCCGTCGAAATGAAAAAGGGGGCCAACTGACCCTGTGGCCCGCTCTAATAAACAAAAGAGGCTAACATGACCCCTGTGGCACACCGTTCGAAATAAACAACGGGGGGGCCCAAACCGACCCCTGTACACACCGTCAAAGAAAAACAGGGTCCCCAACCTGACCCCTTGGCACTCCGCTCTAATGAACAAAAGGGGTCCCAAACACGCCCCCTTGGCACACCGCCAAAATAAACAACAAGGGTCCCAACACTGCCCCCGGCACACCGTTAATAACAAAAAAAGGGGGGCCACGCACCCCCCTGGGAAACCCCGTCGTAATGAACAAAAAAGCGGCTAACATGCCCTTTTGGGCACACCGCTGTAATGAACAAAAAGGGGCCCAACATGCCCCCTGGGCACACCGCTCGAAATGAACAACAAGCGTGCTAAAATGACCCCTGGGGCACACCGCTCGTAACGAACAAAAAGGGTGCCAACAGACCCCGTGACACACCGCTCATAACAACAAAAAGGGTGCCAACACTGCCCCCCTGTGACACACCGTCTAACGAAAAAAGGGTCCCAACAGACCCCTGGGACACGCTGTAAGAACAAGGGTCCCAACACTGACCCTGTGGCACCGTCGAATAAACAAAAAGGGGTGCAACACTGCCCCTGTGGCACACCGCTCGAATGAACAACAAGGGTGCTAACACGGACCCTGGGCACACCGTCGTAATGAACAACAAGGGTGCTAACACGCCCCCTGTGGCACACCGCTCGTAATGAAAAAAAGCGTGCTAACACGACCCCTGTGGCACACCGTCTTTAAATGAACAACAAGGGTCCAACACTGCCCCTGTGGACACCGCTCGTAATGAACAAAAAGCGTGCTAACCGACCCCAGTGGCACACCGTGTACGAAAACAAGGTGCTAACATGACCCCGGGGGCACAGCTCGTAAGAACAACAAACTGCTAACACGACCCCTGTGGCCACCGCTGTTGAACAAAAAGCGTGCCACATGACCCTGGGCCCCGCCGTAATGAACAAGGGTCCCAAACTGACCCGTGGCCCGCCGAAATGAACAACAAGGGGCTAAAAGACCCTGTGGCACACCGTCGTTTTGAACAACAACGTGCTAACATGACCCCTTTTGGGCACACCCCGAAATGAACAACAAGGGTGCAAACTGACCCTGGGGCACCCCGCCGTAAGAAAAAAAGGGGTGTAACACTGCCCCGTGGCACACCGCCGTAAGAAAAACAAGCGTGCAACACTGACCCCGTGGCACACCGCTCGAAATGAACAAAAAGGGGCCAACATGACCCCTGTGGCACACCGCTCGTATGACAACAAGGTGCTAACCTTTCCCCCTGGGGCACCCCGCTCGAATGAACAACAAGCGTGCTCCGACCCTGTGGCACACCGCCGAAATAAACAACAAAGTGCAAAACACTGACCCCTGGGGCAAACCGCTCGTAATGAACAACAAGGGGCCCAAACACTGACCCCTGTGGCACACCGCTCGTAATGAACAAGGTGAAAACACTGCCCCCGTGGCACCGCTCGTATGAACAACAAGGGTGCCAACACTGACCCCTGTGACAAAACGCTCAAATGAACAACAAGGGTGCAACATGCCCCCTGGAAACCCCGTCATAATAAACACAAGGGTGCCAACAAAACCCCCTGGGCACCCCCCTCATAAAAACAAGGGTGCCAACACGACCACTGTGGCACACCGCTCATAATGAACAACAAGGGTGCCAACACTGACCCCTGTGGCACCCGCTCTAATAAACAAAAAGGGGCCCAAACGACCCCTGTGACACCCCCGCTCAAAATGAACAGGGTGCCAACACTGCCCCCGTGACCCCGCTGTAATGAACAACAAGCGTCTCACATGCCCCCTGTGGCACACCGCTCGTAAGAACAACAAGCGTCCCAACACCCCTGTGGCACACCGCTCGTAATGAACAACAAGCGGAAACACTGACCCCTTGGACACCGTCGTAATGAAAAACAAGGGTGCCAACACTGCCTCGGGCACACCCGCTCGTAAGAAAAAACAAGCGTGCCAACATGACCCCTGGGGCACACCGTCGTATGAACAACAAGCGTGCTCACATGACCCCTGGGGCACCCCGCTCGTAAGAAAAAGCGTCCCCAACAGCCCCCTGTGGCCACCGCCTAATGAACAACAACTGAAACTGACCCCTGGGGCACACCCCCATAAGAAACAAAAGCGTCCCAACATGACCCCTTGGCACACCGCTCATAATGAACAACAAGCGTGCTAACACTGCCCCCTGTGGCAAAACGCCGAAATGAACAACAAGCGTGCTAAACACTGCCCCCTGTGGCACCCGCTCGAAATAAACAACAAGCGTGTAACACTGACCCCTGGGCACACCGCCGGGTAATCCCTTGGAATTTAAACCCAAAGATCTTATGAACAAGCAAGTATTTGTCTTGTTCAGAACAAGTATTTGTTTTGTTTTATTGGTTATTATTGCAACTAAAACACCAAGGGAGGAAATGTTTCCCCGGGCAATAGAAAGGCTGCAAGTGTATAAAGGGGACAGACCCCATACCCCCACCTATCACTCAACCCTGCCACCCACCGCCCACCCAATCATCCCTATAACCTTTATATTAGCTTTTGTTAAATAATTTCATTGATCATTTCGATCATCCCCTTCATTTTCAAACTAAATTATTTTTTAAATAGTAGTAGTATGCAGCAATAAACCAAGGAATAAACCCCCTAGAACCGAATAAACAACAAAAAAACAAAATAAACCCACTACAAAAATATAAAACTGAACACATTTTACAAGATTTTGTGGGGATGTTGGTGGGGAAAAGGCGTGGTGAGTGCCAAGCGAACACACCAACTTGGTCTACCCTTAAAATATACTGGCCTGACGTAAAGAAGCACTGACCATACCCCCACAGAGCACAAAACACCAGCATTAAACAAACTTATTCTACCCCGATACAAAGCATATAATATTTTTTATATATATATTATATAATTAATATATTTATAAAATTTTATAATAATTTTAACATACATACATACACATGTATTGCAAGGAATTCCAAAGCAGGGGAATATACACAAACCTGATCTCTGGTTGAAGGGGACTGAACCCACGAACCTCGGAACAAGGTACGCAGTGCTTACAAAAATACCACACTGGACAATACCTTGGGGGTGCAGCTTTCGTACAAGTTGATCCAAAGCAGCCAGCTTTCAGGGAGAAGGCTTACAGCTTTGGATCAGCGTGTAGCGAAAATGCAGGCCAAGGTATTGTCCGTGTGGGATTTGGTATGCACTGCGTACCTTGTTCCCAGGTTCGTAGGTTCGAGTCTCCTTTTAGCCAGAGTCAGGTGTGTTGTGTGGGTGTGTGTGGTGTGTGTGTGTTGGTGTGTGGTGTGTTTTTGTGTGTGTTTTTGTTGTTTTGTGGTTTATATTTTATTATAATATAATATAAATTTATATATTTTTATAAATATATATATATATATATATATATAATTTTTTATATATATTATATATTTATATATTATTATATATATATTTTATATTATAATATTATATATATAATATATATATTATATGCCGCAAAACATCAACAGGGGGAGTTGTTAAAAGGCCTAGGGTTTTTGTGCTACAATGAACACATCACGAAGCTTCATCTGGGGTTTACCCGGAGAGGTTTCGGGGGTAACGCCCCCGCGCCCGGCCTTGACCAGGCCCCCGGGGGATCAAGCCTGATCACCCGGCTGTTGCTGCTGGTGCACGCAAACCAAAATAGGCCCAAAGCCCGGGTGATCAGGAACTGATTTAGGTGCTTGTCCGTGCCAGCTTTAAGACTGCCCGGGGGGTTTTTGGTAATCCCCCTTATGGTGCTGGGAGGCAGTTTAACAGTCTCGGGGCCCCCCACACTTATTGTTTGGTTCTTAACGGCTAGTGACACCCCCGCTTTTCACTGGGGGGGAAAAGTTGCTCTCGCCCAAAATCTTTTGCTTTCGTAGTGAGGACTTTGGTGCAAGTTCGGTACATCCCCCTAGGATTTTCCCGGTGTATTAACATGTATCCTCATGTATCAAGCTGCAGAAATAGTAAAAACTCAGAAATTTCGTTCGGGGATGTTTACCAAGTCTCTCTCTACAGAGGTTTTAAAAGCTTTTTTGTTTTTCCCTTTTGAGTTTACATGGCGAAACGTTGTACAATGAAATTTTTTTTAGAACATTTGATAACCTGGAACAGCAGGAAACTAGTGGATAAAGCAGAAAGGGGACGGGCGGATGAAAATTAGGGAGGAAGAAAAAGGGGAGAAATAGCTAAAAAAAAAATTATAAAAGAAGGAAAGAATTTGAAGGAAATTTTTGAGAAGGAAAAGATGGGATGAAGGAAATTATGGGGGAGAAGGAGAGAAGGGTGAAAAAGGGAAATTTAAAAAGAAAAGGGAGAAGGGAGATGGGTGAATAAACCTAAATTTGGGAAAAGAACCAGAAAAAAATTTTTACCCAAATTTAAAACCTCGCACCTCCCCATTCCTCCCTTTTTACCCCCCTCCCTTTTCTCTCCCTTTCTACCCACCTCCCTTTTTTCTCCCTTCTTTACCCACCCTCCTTATTATCTCCCTTCTTACCCACCCCCCTTTTCTCTCCCTTCTTACCACCTCCTTATTCTCTCCCTTCTTACCCCCCCCTTATTATCTCCTTTTACCCACCTCCCTTTTTCTTTTTTCCCCCTTCTACCCCCTCCCTTTTTTTCTCCTTACCCACCTTCCCTTTTTCTCTCCCCTTTTTACCCCCCCTTTTTCCTCCCTTCTTACCCACCTCCCTTATTCTCTCCCTTCTTACCCACCTCCCTTATTCTCTCCTTCTTACCCACCTCCCTTATTCTCTCCCTTCTTACCCACCTCCCTTATTCTCTCCCTTCTTACCCACCTCCCTTACTCTCTCCCTTCTTACCCACCTCCCTTATTCTCTCCCTTCTTACCCACCTCCCTTATTCTCTCCCTTCTTACCCACCTCCCTTATTCTCTCCTTCTTACCCACCTCCCTTATTCTCTCCCTTCTTACCCACCTCCCTTATTCTCTCCCTTCTTACCCACCTCCCTTACTCTCTCCCTTCTTACCCACCTCCCTTATTCTCTCCCTTCTTACCCACCTCCCTTATTCTTTCCCTTCTTACCCACCTCCCTTATTTCTCTCCCTTCTTACCCACCTCCCTTATTCTCCCCCTTCTTCCCCACCCCCCTTACTCTCTCCCTTCTTACCCACCTCCCTTATTCTCTCCCTTCTTACCCCCCCCCTTTTTTCCTCCCTTTCTTACCCCCCCTCCCTTACTCTCCCCCTTCTTCCCCACCCCCTTATTCCTCCCTTCTTACTCCCCTCCCTTTTTCTCTCCCTTCTTCCCCACTCCCTTATTCTCCCCCTTCTTCCCCACCTCCCTTATTTTCCTTTTACCCCCTCCCTTACTCTCTCCCTTTTACCCACCCCCCTTATTCTCTCCCTTCTTACCCACCTAACTTATTTCCCTCACCTCTCTTTTCTTACCCATCTCCCCTCTTCAAATTCTTTTTTCCCCTTTCCTCTCTCTCCTCTCTCTCTGTCTCTCTTCTCTCTCTCTGCTGTCTCTTCTTGTCTGTCTCTTCTCTCTCTCTCTCTCTCTCTGTTGTCTTGTCTGTCTCTCTCTCTCCCCCAGTCCCCATGTTTAAGCATTTTCTCCAATCTCCTTTTTACAAACACCTTCATGTGTAACACCCAGACATCAGCTTGTCCTCAGAAACCCTTCAGACCGTCCCCCCTACACACGGTTCCCAGGGGTACACGGGTTTCCTTCAAAGAACTAATACGCATAAAACCACGAATAAAAAAAATTTAATAATATAATAAAATAAAAAATAATATTTTTTACCGTACTTACAAGGATCCAGTACTGTAAAAGGAACAATACTGTAAGGTAACAAGACATTACAAGGTAAAAAGTCATGTACAAGGTATCAAGTAATGTAAAGGGTATACCAGTACTGTAAAAGGTATACAGACATGACAAGGTATACCAGTACATGTAAAGGTTACCAGTACATGAAAAGGTAAACCAGTCTGTACAACTATCAAGTACAGTACAAGGTTCCCGTACTGTAAAGGTATACAAAAATGTAAAAGGTAACAAGTACATGTAAAGGTAAAAAAGTAATGTACAAGGTATACAAGTACATGTACAAGGATAAAAGTACTTTCAAGGTATACGACATGTACAAGGTTCCATACATGTACAAGGTAAAAAAGTACATGTAAAAAGGTATACAAGTAATTTACAGGTTATCCAGAATGTACAAGGTATACCAGAAATTACAAGGTTACAAGTAATGTAAAAGGGTAACAAGTACATGACAAGGTAACCGTAATGTACAAGGTATACCGAAAATTTGTAAAAAGGTATACCAACATGTCAAGCTAACAAGTAAAAGTAAAAGGGTATACCAGTACATTACAAGGTATCAAGTACTTAAAAGGGTATACCAGTACATGTAAAAGGTATAAAAGTACATGTCAAGGTAAAAACCCAGTACATGTACAAGGTAACGTACATGTAAAAGGTAAAAACCAGTACTGTAAAAGGTATACAAGTACATGTACAAGGTAAAACCAGTACTTAAAAGGGTTTAAACCAGTACTGTACAAGGTAACAAGAAAGTACAAGGTATACCATACATTACAAGGTTACAATACATGTAAAGGTATACAAGACATGAACAATGTATACAAGTACATGACAAGTATACAACATGTAAAAGGTATAAAGACATGACAAGGTAACAAGTACATTATAAGGTATACAAGTACATGAAAAAGGTATACGTACATGAAAGGGAAATAAAATAATTATAAGGTATACAATACATGTAAAAGGTATACAAGTAAAGTACAAGGTATACCGTACATGTAAAAGGGTTTAAACAAGACTGTAAAAGGTATACAAGTACACGTAAAAGTAACAAGTAATGTAAAAGGTAACAAGTAACGATAAGGTTAAAAGTACATATAAGGTATACAAGACTGTACAAGGTTACAAGACTGTACGGTTTTAAAAGTACATGCAAGGTTCCGTAAATGTACAAGGTATACAAGTACATAAAAGGTATAAAGTACACGTATAAGGATACAAGCATTTTAAAAAGGATAAAGAAATGTAAAGGTATAAAAGTACAGAAAAGGAAACAAGTAATGTAAAGGTATAAAGTACATGTACGGTATACAAGTTTTTTAAGGATCAAGTACATAAAAGGTATAAAGTACATGTACAAGGTTAAAAAGTACATGTACAAGGTAAAAAGTACATGTACAAGGATAAAAGTAATGTACAAGGTTCAAGTCATTGTAAAAGGGTATAAAGTACTGTACAAGGTTTACCAGTACATGTAAAGGTATACCAGTACAGTAAAGGGTAACATACATGTATAAGGTATACAATACATGAAAAGGGTAACAAGTCATGTACAAGGTATAAAGTCATTTTTAAAAGGTATACAAATACTGTACAAGGTATCCTTACATTCAAGGTATACCAGTAATGTACAAGGTATACAAGTACATGTAAAAGGGTTACAGTACTGAAAAGGTATACAATTTAATGTAAAAGGTTAAAAGTAATGTCAAGGTTCAAGTACTGTAAAGGGTTAACAGTACTGTAAAGGTTACCGTACATTAAAAGGTATCAAGTCCCTGTACAAGGTATACCAGTACTGTACAAGGTATACAAGTAATGTAAAAGGTTACAAGTACATTACAGGTATCCAGTACATTTCAAGGTTACCTATTAAAAGGGTATACAAGAAAAGTACAAAGGTTAAAAATACTGTAAAAGGTATACAAGTACATGACAAGGTATAAAGCCCCAAAGGGTTTTCCCAGTAAAATGTAAAAGGTTACCAGTACATGAAAGATATACAAGACATGAAAAAGGTAACAAGTAATGTAAAGGTTTTATCCCAACATGTACAAGGTTACAAGTACATGTACAATTTTAACCATACAGTACAAGGTATCGGGTTACATGTACAAGGTATACAATACTGAAAAGGGTATAAGTACAGTACAAGGTTTTCCGTACATGTACAAGGTATACAAGATTGTAAAAGGGTAACAAGTAATGTAAAAGGGTAACCAGTACTGTACAAGGTAACAAGTAAGTACAAGGTTACAATACATGTAAAAGGGTTCCATACATGTACGGGTATCCCGTACAGTACAAGGTATAAAGTATTGAAAAGGGGTATACAAGTACAGTAAAGGTATACCAGTACAGTACAAGGTATACAAGTACATGTACAAGGTTACCAGTACATGACAAGGTTACAAGTAAAGTAAAAGGTTACAACCTAGCTGACATCGTGACTACTCAAATTTAAAAAAGTCCCTTTTTATGCTGAGTTTTTTCGAGAGGACCGGGACACCCACCTACGTCAGTCCCTGACCACCCAGGTGTGACCCTAGTTGGTTTACGTGCGCCAGCACTAACACCCCCCTGGTTTGATCGGGCCCTGATCCACGCGAGGCCTGGTCATGGCCCGGGTTTGCGGGGGCGTCGACCCCGTATATCCAGGTACCAACACTTTCGTGCGTGACCATGTAAGTAATCCAAGTAATTCCGGTTTTTAACGTCGTTAAAAAACCCGTAAGTGTGTTTATCACCCATATTAAAAAAAGAAAAACCAGATAAAAGGGCGCTTGGTTTTTACTACACCAGGGTCTTATGGCTGTAGGTTTGCTTAATGGGGTTTTTAAAAGGTCTATCTACTACACGGGGTCATTGTGGCTGTTGGTTGGTTAATGGGGTTTTTTTAAAGTCTATCTACTACCCCAGGGTCATTGTGGCGTAGGGTTTGGTTAATGGGGTTTAAAAAGTTATCTACTACCCCAGGTATTAGGTTGTAAGGTTGGTTAATGATTTTAAAAGTCTATCTACACCGGGGTCATTATGGTTAGGTTTGGGTTTTAATGGGTTAAGTCATCTACTACACCAGGGTCTTAAGGCGTTGGGGTTAATGAAGTTTAAAGTTATCTCTACACGAGGGTCTTTAAAGGCTGCTGGCGGTTTAATGAGGGTTTAAAGTCTTCACTACACGAGGGCTTTTAAGGGCTGCATGGTTGGTTAATGAGGTTTTAAAGTCTTCTACTCACGAGGTCTTTTGGTTGCATGTCACCTGTCGCCAACCATAAATAATTTTTGGTCCCTTTAAAATAGTGACTAAACTCAGGGGAGAGAGGAGAGAGAGGGGAAGGAGAGAGGGGAGGGGGGAGAAGGAGAGAGAGAGGGGAGAGGGGGGGAGGGGGAGAGAGAGAGAGAAATATTAAAATATACACTTTTGTACACACCCCAGCTCTCGGTGCATACACATCAAGGGAAAGATATACCCTTAATATATACAAATTCCCGACACGGGGGTTGGTTTTTTGGGTTTTAAAGTCTATTACTACAGGGGGTCTTTAAGGCTGCATGGGGGTTTAAATGGGTTTTAAAAGTTATTACTACACGAGGGTCTTAAAGGCCCCAATGGGGGTTAATGGTTTTAAAGTCAACTACTACAAGGGTCATTAAGGCTCAGGGCTTTTTAAGGTTTTTAAAAGTTATCTACTAACGAGGGTCATTAAGGTGCAGGTGGTTAAGGTTTTTAAGTCTACTAATACAGAGGGTTTTAAAGCTGCATGGGGGTTAAGGTTTTGAAGATGAGCATTTATGCAGCAATGGGAATCTTTATTCGGGGAAACTTTTTCCAACCATTCATCACAACGTCAGACACGCGCATCTGGGATCTTGTTACAAAGAATTTTCCCCTTGTTAAACCCTTTGGCGAAGACTACTTCGACTAGTGGATGGTACCACTATGACCCCGCCTCCCCTGCTTCACCTCACCCCACACTTGATGTGGATGGTACCCCTTGCCCCCCCCCCTTCCCCCTGCTTCACGTCACCTCCTACAGTATATAAGCCCGTTACGGCCCCATGCTTACATTTAAAAAGATTGAGGACTGAACACATCGACTCCCGGGTTTAGGGGCTGAATTTCCTCATTTTCCCTCCTCTCTTACGCCCCCCCTCTTTTTTTTGGACTGAAAAAGCCCTGTGTGGGGAAACGTTTCCGAATAAAAATTCCCATATGCGCATAAATGTCCAACTTCAACTTGTCGGTTTTCAAACCCTTCATCACATAATAGGTTTTAAAGCTATCTAATTTTACGAGAGTCATTTAAGGGTCTGGGGTGGTTAATAGGTTTTAAAGTTATTAAACACGAGGGGCATTAATTTTTGGGTGCATTGCTGGGGTTTAAAGGGTTTTAAAGTTATCTAATACAGGGGTCATTAAGGCGCATTGTGGTTAATGGGTTTTTTAAAATCTAATACACGGGGCATTAAGTGCATGGCTGGTTAAGGTTTTAAAGTCTATTAATACCGAGGGCATTTAAGGGTGCATGGGTGGTTAATGGGGGATGAAGATATCTACTACACGAGGGTCATTAAGATTTCATGTCACCTTTCGTACCCGTCAAGAATACTTCGATATCTGAAATAGTGATTATGTAAACTACCCTGTTATACATGAGATACACCCCATATTATATATATATATATATATAAATATAATAATAATATAAATAACACGGAGATACCCCGCTGTTATAAATACATGAGAGATACACCTCACTATATATTATACACTGAGAGATAAACCTCACAATTAATACACTGAGAGAACACCTCACATATATATAATATTTTATATAATATATATTATTATATTAATAATATAATAATAATATATTTATTATATATATAGTGAGAGATACACCTCGCTGTTAATATACCTGAGAGATACACCCACTTTATATATATTATAAAAGGAGATCACCTCAAATATATATTATATATACATGGAGTAACCCCCATTTTTATATATTACACTGAGAGATAACCTATATTTTATATAAAAAAACAGAAGATACCCTCCTAATATATTTATATACATGTAGATACACCCACTAAAATATATATACCCGAGAGATACCCCCACTATATTATATTATACACAGAGATACACCTCACTATATATATTTACACAAGAGATAACCTCACTTATAAATTTTAATACATGAGAGATAACCCATATTAAGCCCTTCGCACTGGCATGTTAAGAGGGGCCCTTTAAATTTTCATGGCAGGAAAAGGGGAAAGAGCACATGGGGTTGATGAAGTTAATAATATACAAGCTTGAAGACGATAGAAAATTTCACTTGTTTTGGCTAAAGATGGGTGTTTTACGAGCCCAACCCCGGGGGAGTTTGGGTCATACACACGACAAAATGAGAGAAAAAAAAGTGTAAATAAACCCATGAAAAACAGGGGCACCGTCGGGCCCAAAAGAGAACACTGCATCAAAATCCGTGGACCAAGACTCTCAAAGTGCTACCAGCGATATCAACCTGCTACCCCAGTATCAACCGCTACCAGCAGATATCAACCTGTACCAGCGATATCAACCAGCTACAGCAGAAACCCCACAGCAGAATCAACCAGCTACCAGCAGATAACCTGTACCACAGAATCAACCTGCTACCAGCAGAATCAACTAGCTCCAGCAGATAAACCGCTACCCGCAGATACAACCAGTACCAGCAGATAACCTGTTCAGCAATAAACAA
>NC_069452.1:10234006-10246506 GCF_026875155.1 Cherax quadricarinatus
TCCACTAACACCCAGGGGTACCCACACCCCCACTAAAAACCAGGATGTGTCCCCACACCAGTCCACTAACACCCGGATTGACCCACCCCCAGTCCACTAAACACCCAGGATGTGACCCACACCATTCCACTAACACCCAGGATGTACCCAACACCATTTCCCCTAACACCCAGGATGTGACCCACACCAGTCCACTAACACCCAGGATTGACCCACACCAGTTCACTAACACCCAGGATGGACCCACACCATTTCCCCTAACACCCAGGATGTGACCCACACCAGTCCACTAACACCCAGGATGTGACCCACACCAGTCCACTAACACCCAGGATGCCACCCACACCAGTCCACTAACACCCAGGATGCCCCCCACTCCCAGGGCCACTAACACCAGGATGCCACCCACACCAGTCCACTAACACCCAGGATGTGACCCACACCAGTCCACTAACACCCAGGATGTGACCCACACAAATCCACTAACACCCAGGGACCTATTTTTCTGGTGGGCGAACATAGACAACTGGTGTTATGAAACACGCCTAATGTTTCTACCCTCGCTGGGAATCGAACCCAGACCCTGGCCGTTTGAAGCCACCAGAGCCCCTTATGTTTTTAAATACTTTGTGACGACGTTTCGACCATCATTGGGCGGACCGAAACGTCAGCATGAGGGTCCATAATACCGTGGATTCCAGCCAGGGTATTGTTGGTTGTAAATTGTTCCAGGCATGATATTGTAGGTTGTAAATTGTTCCAGGCAAGATATTGTAGGTTGTATATTGTTCCAGGCAGGGTATTGTGGGTTGTAAATTGTTCCAGGCATGGTATTGTAGGTTGTAAATTGTTCCAGGCAGGGTATTGTGGGTTGTAAATTGTTCCAGGCAGGGTATTGTTGGTTGTAAATTGTTCCAGGCAGGGTATTGTTGGTTGTAAATTGTTCCAGGGGATTGTATTGTTGGTTGTAAATTGTTCCAGGGAGGGTATTGTGGTTGTAAATTGTTCCCGGCAGGGGATTTTGTAAATTGTTCCAGGCAGGGTATTGTTGGTTGTAAATTGTTCCAGGCATTGTATTGTTGGTTGTAAATTGTTCCAGGCAGGGTATTGTAGGTTGTAAATTGTTCCAGGCAGGGTATTGTTTGTTGTAAATTGTTCCAGGCAGGGTATTCTGGGTTGTAAATTGTTCCAGGCATGGTATTGTAGGTTGTAAATTGTTCCAGGCAGGGTATTGTGGGTTGTAAATTGTTTCCCGGCAGGGTATTGTTGGTTGTAAATTGTTCCAGGCAGGGTATTGTTGGTTGTAAATTGTTCCAGGCAGGGTATTGTTGGTTGTAAATTGTTCCAGGCAGGGTATTTTTGGTTGTAAAATTGTTCCAGCAGGGTATTGTTGGTTGTAAAATTGTTCCAGCAGGGTATTGTTGGGTTGTAAATTGTTCCAGGCAGGGTTTTTGTTGGTTGTAAATTTTTCCAGGCAGGGTATTGTGGGTTGTAAATTGTTCCAGGCAGGGGATTGTGGGGTTTTAAATTGTTCCCGGCAGGTATTGTTGGTTTGTAAATTGTTCCCGGCAGGGTATGTTGGTTGTAAATTGTTCCCGGCAGGGGATTGTTGGTTGTAAATTGTTCCAGGCAGGGTATTTTTTGGTTGTAAATTGTTCCAGGCAGGGTATTGTTGGTTGTAAATTGTTCCAGGCAGGGTATTGTTGGTTGTAAATTGTTCCAGGCAGGGTATTTGGTTGTTTTAAAATTTTTCCAGGCAGGGTAATTGCGGGTTTTAAATTGTGCCAAAGGCAGGGTTTTTGTTGGTTGTAAATTGTTCCAGGCAGGGGATTGTTGGGGTTTTAAATTGTTCCAGGCAGGGTTTTTGTTGGTTGTAAATTGTTCCAGGCAGGGTATTGTTGTGGGAAATTTTTCCCGGCAGGGTATTGTTGGT
This sequence comes from Cherax quadricarinatus, assembly GCF_026875155.1. NCBI lineage: Eukaryota > Metazoa > Arthropoda > Malacostraca > Decapoda > Parastacidae > Cherax > Cherax quadricarinatus. The sequence continues at coordinate 10,235,940 of NC_069452.1, forward strand.
TGTAAATTGTTTCAGGCAGGGTATTGTTGGTTGTAAATTGTTCCAGGCTTTGTATTGTTGGTTGTAAATTGTTCCAGCCAGGGTATTGTAGGTTGTAAATTGTTCCAGGCAGGGTATTGTTGGTTGTAAATTGTTTTAGCCAGGGTACTGTGGGTTGTAAATTGTTCCAGGCAGGGTATTGTTGGTTGTAAATTGTTCCAGGCAGGGAATTGTTGGCTGTAAATTGTTCCAGGCATTGTATTGTTGGTTGTAAATTGTTCCAGCCAGGGTATTGCAGGTTGTAAATTGTTCCAGGCAGGGTTTTGTTGGTTGTAAATTGTTCCAACCAGGGTATTGTTGATTGTAAATTGTTCCAGGTAGGGTATTGTAGGTTCTAAATTGTTCCAGCCAGGGTATTGTGGGTTCTAAATTGTTCCAGGCAGGGTACTGTATGTTGTAAATTGTTCCAGCCAGTGTATTATGGGTTCTAAATTGTTCCAGGCAGGTTATTGTTGATTGTAAATTGTTCCGGGCATGGTATTGTGGGTTGTAAATTGCTCCAGCCATGGTATTGTGGGTTTAAATTGTTCCTGGCAGGGTATTGTTGGTTGTAAATTGTTCCAGCCATGGTATTGTGGGTTGTAAATTGTTCCAGGCAGGGTTTTGTAGGTTGTAAATTGTTCCAACCAGGGTATTGTGGGTTGTAAATTGTTCCAGGCATTGTATTGTTGGTTGTAAATTGTTCCAGCCAGGGTATTGTAGGTTGTAAATTGTTCCAACCAGGGTATTGTTGGTTGTAAATTGTTCCAGGCAGAGTATTGTGGGTTGTAAATTGTTCCAGGCAGGGTATTGTGGGTTGTAAATTGTTCCAGGCAGTGTGTTGTAAGTTGTTCTACCCTTGGTATTGTGGGTTGTAAATTGTTCCAAGTAGGGTATTGTGGGTTCTAAATTGTTCCAGGAAGGATATTGTAGGTTTAAATTGTTCCAGGCAGTGTTTTGTGAGTTCTAAATTGTTCCAGGAAGGGTATTGTAGGTTTAAATTGTTCCAGGAAGGGTATTGTAGGTTTAAATTGTTCCAGGCAGGGTTTTGTGAGTTCTAAATTGTTCCAGGAAGGGTATTGTAGGTTAAAATTGTTCCAGGAAGGGTATTGTAGGTTTAAATTGTTCCAGGCAGGGTTTTGTGAGTCTAAAATTGTTCCAGAAGGGTATTTTTAGGTTAAAAATTGTTCCCGGAAGGGTATTGTAAGGGTTTTAAATTTTTCCGGAAGGGTATTGTAGGTTTAAATTGTTCCAGGCAGGGTTTTGTGAGTTCTAAATTGTTCCAGGAAGGGTATTTTAGGTTTAAATTGTTCCAGGAAGGGCATTGTAGGTTTAAATTGTTCCACGAAGGGTATTGTAGGTTTAAATTGTTCCAGGGAAAGGGGATTGTAGGTTTAAATTGTTCCAGGGAAAGGGGATTGTTTGGTTTAAATTGTTCCAGGAAGGGTATTGTAGGTTTTAATTGTTCCAGGAAGGGTATTGTAGGGTTTTAATTGTTCCAGGAAGGGTATTGTAGGTGTTTAAATTGTTCCAGGAAGGGTATTGTAGGTGTTAAATTGTTTCAGGAAGGGTATTGTAGGTTTAAATTGTTCCAGGAAGGGCATTGTAGGTTTAAATTGTTCCAGGAAGGGTATTGTAGGTTTAAATTGTTCCAGGAAGGGTATTGTAGGTTTAAATTGTTCCAGGAAGGGTATTGTAGGTTTAAATTGTTCCAGGAAGGGTATTGTAGGTTTAAATTGTTCCAGGAAGGGTATTGTAGGTTTAAATTGTTCCAGAAAGGTATTGTAGGTGTTAAATTGGTTCCAGGAAGGGTATTGTAGGTGTTAAATTGTTCCAGGAAGGGTATTGTAGGTGTTAAATTGTTCCAGGAAGGGTATTGTAGGTGTTAAATTGTTCCAGGAAGGGTATTGTAGGTGTTAAATTGTTCCAGGAAGGGTATTGTAGGTTTAAATTGTTCCAGGAAGGGTATTGTACGTTTAAATTGTTCCAGGAAGGGTATTGTAGGTTTAAATTGTTTGGTTACCTCGTCTTAGGATCCAATCCTCTCTGAGTGATAAACAAGACGTTTAATATTATGTTTACAAGTCTGTGTGGAATAGTATTGCCTACTGCAATTCTCTCTCTCTCTCTCTCTCTCTCTCTCTCTCTCTCCTCTCTCTCTCTCTCTCTCTCTCTCTCTCTCTCTTTCTCTCTTTTACACAGGGTTTGACATGGTTAGGTTAAGGATCCCTAACTTTATTGACAAGTTATTTACAGGTTAAGGATTCCTAACTTTATTGACAAGCTAAGAGCTGTTACCTACATCAGCTCATTTGAAAGCATTTTTATTGTTGTGAGACATACAAGTAGGGAACAGGATGAAATTGGAGCCATCTGTGGGCCAGCTGAGGGCCATCTGTGGGCCAGCTGAGGGCCATCTGTGGGCCAGGTTTTACATTTGATCAACTGACTTTATCTCGTTGACATCAAAATGCTGTAGGAATGTGTTCCATACTCGAGTCATCCTGGAGATAAATGATCTCAGATGAAGTGATGTTCTGGAGAAGGTTACAGCCAGAGTCAAGTTGCTGCTGGCTGCCCGTCTTGTGGTATACAAGCTTGCTTCACGCTGTCCTCGAAGTGGATCCAAGTGTGGTACTTTGACAATATTGGCCTTGTACATAACAGTAAGGCCACCTACATCCCTCCTGTGTTGAAGACTCGACTGAAATGACAGATCTATCCAGGATGGGTCCAGGCGAGAGATGAGACGTCTTGCTCTGTCCTCTACTCTGTCAAGCAGTCGCAGATGAGAGGGGGGTGGGGGGGGGTGCAGGCAAACCAAGAAAGAGGAGCATACTCAAGGTGTGAGCTTACTTGTGCCTCGTACAGAATCTTGCAACCCCTACTGTCAAGCAGATGCGAGATACGGCGAAGTGCTGTAAGCTTCCTGGCTGCCTTGTTTGCAAGATTTATAACGTGGTTCTTCATGGTCAGTTTGGAGTCAAATTTCACACCAAGAATATCAAATTTTTTCCCAGGTACCAACACTCTCCCTTTTATTCTTACCACTGATCTGGTACTTGCATTTTGGTAGCAAAGTGTTCGGCAAACAGCTGCGCTTTCTCTTCTCTCTCTCTCTCTCTCTCTCGCTCTTCTCTCCTCTCTCTCCTCATCTCCTCTCTCTCTCCTCTCTCTCTCTCTCTCCCTCTCTCTCTCTCTCTCTCTCTCTCCTCTCTCACTCTCTCTACCTCTCTCTCCCTCCCATGGTAATCATTTTCAACTCCACTGATACGAAAATCCCTCCAAAACACGCACCCTATTCACCCTTAATGACTCTCTTTCCCAGAACTCGGGAAATTTATTCTCTAGTTTTTCACCGCAACTGAAAGCTGAGGTTACAAAAATATTACAATATTACAATGTTGTTGGTGAGTATTACAGTGTTGTTGGTGAGTATTACAGTGTTGTTGGTGAGTATTACAGTGTTGTTGGTGAGTATTACAATGTTGTTGGTGAGTATTACAATTTGTTGGTGAGTATTACAATTGTTGGTGAGTATTACAATGTTGTTGGTGAGTATTACAGTGTTGTTGGTGAGTATTACAGTGTTGTTGGTGAGTATTACAGTGTTGTTGGTGAGTATTACAATGTTGTTGGTGAGTATTACAATGTTGTTGGTGAGTATTACAGTGTTGTTGGTGAGTATTACAGTGTTGTTGGTGAGTATTACAGTGTTGTTGGTGAGTATTACAGTGTGTTGGTGAGTATTACAGTGTTGTTGGTGAGTATTACAGTGTTGTTGGTGAGTATTACAGTGTTGTTGGTGAGTATTACAGTGTTGTTGGTGAGTATTACAGTGTTGTTGGTGAGTATTACAGTGTTGTGGTGAGTATTACAGTGTTGTTGGTGAGTATTACAGTGTTGTTGGTGAGTATTACAGTGTTGTTGGTGAGTATTACAGTGTTGTTGGTGAGTATTACAGTGTTGTTGGTGAGTATTACAATGTTGTTGGTGAGTATTACAATGTTGTTGGTGAGTATTACAATGTTGTTGGTGAGTATTACAGTGTTGTTGGTGAGTATTACAGTGTTGTTGGTGAGTATTACAGTGTTGTTGGTGAGTATTACAGTGTTGTTGGTGAGTATTACAATGTTGTTGGTGAGTATTACAGTGTTGTTGGTGAGTATTACAGTGTTGTTGGTGAGTATTACAGTGTTGTTGGTGAGTATTACAATGTTGTTGGTGAGTATTACAATGTTGTTGGTGAGTTTTACAATGTTGTTGGTGAGTATTACAGTGTTGTTTGGTGAGTATACAATGTTGTTGGTGAGTATTACAATGTTGTTGTGAGTATTACAGTGTTGTTGGTGAGTATTACAATGTTTGTTGGTGAGTATTACAATGTTGTTGGTGAGTATTACAGTGTTGTTGGTGAGTATTACAATGTTGTTGGTGAGTATTACAATGTTGTTGGTGAGTATTACAATGTTGTTGGTGAGTATTACAGTGTTGTTGGTGAGTATTACAATGTTGTTGGTGAGTATTACAATGTTGATGAGTATTACAATGTTGTTGGTGAGTATTACAGTGTTGTTGGTGAGTATTACAATGTTGTTGGTGAGTATTACAGTGTTGTTGGTGAGTATTACAAGTGTTGTTGGTGAGTATTACAGTGTTGTTGGTGAGTATTACAATGTTGTTGGTGAGTATTACTGTGTTGTTGGTGAGTATTACAATGTTGTTGGTGAGTATTACAATGTTGTTGGTGAGTATTACAGTGTTGTTGGTGAGTATTACAATGTTGTTGGTGAGTATTACAGTGTTGTTGGTGAGTATTACAGTGTTGTTGGTGAGTATTACAGTGTTGTTGGTGAGTATTACAATGTTGTTGGTGAGTATTACAGTGTTGTTGGTGAGTATTACAATGTTGTTGGTGATATTACATGTTGTTGGTGATATTACAATGTTTGTTGGTGAGTATTACATGTTGTTGGTGAGTATTACTGTTGTTGGTAGTAATATTACAGTGTTTGTTGGTGAGTATTACAATGTTGTTGGTGAGTATTACAGTGTTGTTGGTGAGTATTACAATGTTGTTTGGTGAGTATTACAATGTTGTTGGTGAGTATTACAGTGTTGTTGTGAGTATTACAATGTTGTTTGTGAGTATTACAGTGTTCTTGTGAGTATTACAATGTTGTTGTGAGTATTACAATGTTGTTGGTGAGTATTACAATGTTGTTGGTGAGTATTACAATGTTGTTGGGTGAGTATACTGTTGTTGGTGAGTATTACAGTGTTGTTGGTGAGTATTACAATGTTGTTGGTGAGTATTACAGTGTTGTTGGTGAGTATTACAATGTTGTTGGTGAGTATTACAATGTTGTTTGGTGAGTATTACAGTGTTGTTGGTGAGTATTACAGTGTTTGTTGGTGAGTATTACAATGTTGTTGTGAGTATTACAGTGTTGTTGGTGAGTATTTACAGTGTTGTTGTGAGTATTACAATGTTGTTGGTGAGTATTACAGTGGTTGTTGGTGAGTATTACAGTGTTGTTGGTGAGTATTACAATGTTGTTGGTGAGTATTACAGTGTTGTTGGTATTACGTGTTGTTGGTGAGTATTACAATGTTGTTGGTGAGTATTACAATGTTGTTGGTGAGTATTACAGTGTTGTTGGTGAGTATTACAATTGTTGTTGGTGAGTATTACAATGTTGTTGGTGAGTATTACAATGTTGTTGGTTGAGTATTACAATGTTTGTTGGTGAGTATTACAATGTTTGGTGAGTATTACAATGTTGTTGGTGAGTATTACAGTGTTGTTGGTGAGTATTACAATGTTGTTGGTGAGTATTACAATGTTGTTAGTGAGTATTACAATGTTGTTTGTGAGTATTACAATGTTGTTGGTGAGTATTACAATGTTGTTGGTGAGTATTACAATGTTGTTGGTGAGTATTACAATGTTGTTTGGTGAGTATTACAATGTTGTTGTGAGAGTATTACAGTGTTGTTGGTGAGTATTACAGTGTTGTTGGTGATATTACAATGTTGTTGGTGAGTATTTTCAATGTTGTTTTGTGAGTATTACAATGTTGTTGGTGAGTATTACAGTGTTGTTTGGTGAGTATTACAATGTTGTTGGTGAGTATTACAATGTTGTTGGTGAGTATTACAATGTTGTTGGTGAGTATTACAATGTTGTTGGTGAGTATTACAGTGTTGTTGGTGAGTATTACAATGTTGTTGGTGAGTATTACAATGTTGTTGGTGAGTATTACAATGTTGTTGGTGAGTATTACAATGTTGTTTGTGAGTATTAACAGTGTTGTTGGTGATTATTACAATGTTGTTGGTGAGTATTACAATGTTGTTGGTGTATTACAATGTTGTTTGGTGAGTATTACAATGTTGTTGGTGAGTATTACAATGTTGTTGGTGAGTATTACAATGTTGTTGGTGAGTATTACAATGTTGTTGGTGAGTATTACAGTGTTGTTGGTGAGTATTACTGTGTTGTTGGTGAGTATTACAATGTTGTTGGTGAGTATTACAAAGTTGTTGTGAGTATTACAATGTTGTTGGTGAGTATTACAATGTTGTTGGTGAGTATTACAATGTTGTTGGTGAGTATTACAATGTTGTTGGTGAGTATTACAATGTTGTTGTGAGTATTACAATGTTGTTGGTGAGTATTACAATGTGTTGTGAGTATACAATGTTGTTGGGATATTACAATGTTGTTGGTGAGAGTATTACAGTGTTGTTGGTGAGTATTACAATGTTGTTGGTGAGTATTACAATGTTGTTGGTGAGTATTACAATGTTGTTGGTGAGTATTACAATGTTGTTGGTGAGTATTACAATGTTGTTGGTGAGTATACAATGTTGTTGGTGATATTACAATGTTGTGGTGAGTATTACAATGTTGTTGGTGAGTATTACAGTGTTGTTGTGAGTATTACAGTGTTGTTGGTGAGTAATTACAATGTTTGTTGGTGATATTACAGTGTTGTGGTGAGAGTATACTGTGTTGTTGGTGAGTATTACAGTGTGTTGGTGAGTATTACAATGTTGTTTGTGAGTATTACAATGTTGTTGGTGAGTATTACAATGTTGTTGGTGAGTATTACAATGTTGTTGGTGAGTATTACAATGTTGTTGGTGAGTATTACAGTGTTGTTGGTGAGTATTACAATGTTGTTGGTGAGAGTATTACTGTGTTGTTGGTGAGTATTACAGTGTTGTTGGTGAGTATTACAATGTTGTTGGTGAGTATTACAATGTTGTTGGTGAGTATTACAATGTTGTTGGTGAGAGTATTACTGTGTTGTTGGTGAGTATTACAGTGTTGTTGGTGAGTATTACAATGTGTTGGTGAGTATACAATGTTGTTGGTGAGTATTACAGTGTTGTTGGTGAGAGATTACAATGTTGTTGGTGAGTATACAATGTTGTTGGTGAGTATACAATGTTGTTGGTGAGGTATTACTGTGTTGTTGGTGATATACAATGTTGTTGGTGAGTATTACAGTGTTGTTGGTGAGTATTACAATGTTGTTTGTGAGTATTACAATGTTGTTGGTGAGTATTACAATGTTGTTGGTGAGTATTACAATGTTGTTGGTGAGTATTACAGTGTTGTTGGTGAGTATTACAATGTTGTTGGTGAGTATTACAATGTTGTTGGTGAGTATTACAATGTTGTTGGTGAGTATTACAGTGTTTGTGAGTAATTACAATGTTGTTGGTGAGAGTATACTGTGTTGTTGGTGAGTATTACAATGTTGTTGGTGAGTATTACAAGTTGTTGTGAGTATTACAATGTTGTTGGTGAGAGTATTACTGTGTTGTTGGTGAGTATTACAATGTTGTTGGTGAGTATTACAATGTTGTTGGTGAGAGTATTACTGTGTTGTTGGTGAGTATTACAATGTTGTTGGTGAGTATTACAGTGTTGTTGTGAGTATTACATTTGTTGGTGAGTATTACAATGTTGTTGGTGAGTATTACAATGTTGTTGGTGAGTATTACAATGTTGTTGGTGAGTATTACAATGTTGTTGGTGAGTATTACAGTGTTGTTGGTGAGTAATATACAATGTTGTTGGTGAGTATTACAATGTTGTTGGTGAGTATTACTGTGTTGTTGGTGAGTATTACAATGTTGTTGGTGAGTATTACAATGTTGTTGGTGAGTATTACAATGTTGTTGGTGAGTATTACAATGTTGTTGGTGAGTATTACAATGTTTGTTGGTATTACAATGTTGTTGGTGAGTATTACAATGTTGTTGTGTGTATTACAATGTTGTTGGTGAGTATTACAATGTTGTTGGTGAGTATTACAATGTTGTTGGTGAGTATTACAATGTTGTTGGTGAGTATTACAATGTTGTTGGTATATTACAATGTTGTTGGTGAGTATTACAATGTTGTTGGTGAGTATTACAATGTTGTTGGTGAGTAATTACAATGTTGTTGGTATTACAATGTTGTTGGTGAGTATTACAGTGTTGTTGGTGAGTATTACAGTGTTGTTGGTGAGTATTACAATGTTGTTGGTGAGTATTACAATGTTGTTGGTGAGTATTACAATGTTGTTGGTGAGTATTACAATGTTGTTGGTGAGTATTACAATGTTGTTGGTATTACAATGTTGTTGGTGAGTATTACAATGTTGTTGGTGAGTATTAACAATGTATGTTGGTGAGTATTACAATGTTGTTGGTATTACAATGTTGTTGGTGAGTATTACAATGTTGTTGGTGAGTATTACTGTGTTGTTGGTGAGTATTACAGTGTTGTTGGTGAGTATTACTGTGTTGTTGGTGAGTATTACAGTGTTGTTGGTGAGTATTACAGTGTTGTTGGTGAGAGTATTACAATGTTGTTGGTGAGTATTACAGTGTTGTTGGTGAGAGTATTACAATGTTGTTGGTGAGTATTACAGTGTTGTTGGTGAGTATTACAGTGTTGTTGGTGAGTATTACAGTGTTGTTGGTGAGTATTACAGTGTTGTTGGTGAGTATTACAGTGTTGTTGGTGAGTATTACAATGTTGTTGGTGAGTAATTACAATGTTGTTGGTGAGTATTACAATGTTGTTGGTGAGTATTACAGTGTTGTTGGTGAGTATTACAATGTTGTTGGTGAGTATTACAATGTTTGTTGGTGAGTATTACAATGTTGTTGGTGAGTATTACAATGTTGTTGGTGAGTATTACAATGTTGTTGGTGAGTATTACAATGTTGTTGGTGAGTATTACAATGTTGTTGGTGAGTATTACAATGTTGTTGGTGAGTATTACAGTGTTGTTGGTGAGTATTACAATGTTGTTGGTGAGTATTACAGTGTTGTTGGTGAGTATTACAATGTTGTGGTGAGTATTACAGTGTTGTTGGTGAGTATTACAATGTTGTTGGTGGTATTACATGTTGTTGGTGAGTATTACAGTGTTGTTGGTGAGTATTACAATGTTGTTGGTGAGTATTACAATGTTGTTGGTATTACAATGTTGTTGGTGAGTATTACAATGTTGTTGGTGAGTATTACAATGTTGTTGGTGAGTATTACAATGTTGTTGGTATTACAATGTTGTTGGTGAGTATTACAATGTTGTTGGTGAGTATTACAATGTTGTTGGTGAGTATTACAATGTTGTTGGTGAGTATTACAGTGTTGTTGGTGAGTATTACAATGTTGTTGGTGAGTATTACAGTGTTGTTGGTATTACAATGTTGTTGGTGAGTATTACAATGTTGTTGGTATTACAATGTTGTTGGTGAGTATTACAATGTTGTTGGTGAGTATTACAATGTTGTTGGTATTACAATGTTGTTGGTGAGTATTACAATGTTGTTGGTGAGTATTACAATGTTGTTGGTATTACAATGTTGTTGGTGAGTATTACAATGTTGTTGGTGAGTATTACAATGTTGTTGGTGAGTATTACAATGTTGTTGGTGAGTATTACAATGTTGTTGGTGAGTATTACAATGTTGTTGGTATTACAATGTTGTTGGTGAGTATTACAATGTTGTTGGTGAGTATTACAATGTTGTTGGTGAGTATTACAATGTTGTTGGTGAGTATTACAATGTTGTTGGTGAGTATTACAATGTTGTTGGTGAGTATTACAGTGTTGTTGGTGAGTATTACAATGTTGTTGGTGAGTATACAATGTTGTTGGTGAGTATTACAATGTTGTTGGTGAGTATTACAGTGTTGTTGGTGAGTATTACAGTGTTGTTGGTGAGTATTACAGTGTTGTTGGTGAGTGTTACAATGTTGTTGGTGAGTATTACAGTGTTGTTGGTGAGTATTACAGTGTGTTGGTGAGTATTACAGAGTTGTTGGTGAGTATTACAAGTGTGTGTTGGTGAGTATTACAATGTTGTTGGTGATATTACAATGTTGTTGGTGAGTATTACAGTGTTGTTGGTGAGTATTACAGTGTTGTTGGTGAGTATTACAGTGTTGTTGGTGAGTATTACAGTGTTGTTGGTGAGTATTACAATGTTGTTGGTGAGTATTACAATGTTGTTTGTGAGTATTACAATGTTG
>NC_069452.1:10251506-10275067 GCF_026875155.1 Cherax quadricarinatus
GAGGATATTACTGTGTAGTTGGTGAGTATAACGTGAGTTGGAGAGTCTTTAACGGTGATGTTGAGAGTATTACGGTGAATGTTGGTGAGTATTACGGTGATGTTGGTTGACTATTACGGTGTTGTTGGTGAGAATTACGGTGAGATGGTGAATTTACGGTGATTGGTGAGTAATACGGTGATGTTGGTGAATATTAACGGTGATGTTGGTGAGTATTACGGTGATGTTGTGAGATTACGGTGAGATGGTGAATAATACGGTGATGTGTGAATATTACGTGATGTTTGGTGAGAATAACGGTGATGTTGGTGAATATTACAGTGATGTAGGCGAGTATTAACGGTGATTTTGGCGAGTATTACGGTGATGTTTGGGATATTACGGTGATTTTGGTGAGTATTACGGTGATGTTGTGAGTAATGTGATGTTGTGATTAATTACGGTGATGTGGTGAAATTACGGTGATGTTGGTGAATATTACGGTGATGTTTGGTGAAATAATACGGTGATGTTTTGTGAATAATAAACGTGTTGTTGGTGAATATTACGGTGAGTTGTTGAGTATTACGGGTGTTGTTGGTGAATATACGGTGATGTTGTGAATATAACGGTGATGTTGGTGATATTACGTGATGTTGGTGAATATTACGGTGATGTTGGTGAATATAACGGTGTTGTTTGTGAATATTACGGTGAGTGGTGAATATACGGTGATGTGGGTGAATAATACGGTGATGTTGGTGAATATTACGGTAAGTTGGTGAATATTACGGTGATGTTGGTGAATTTTACGGTGATGTTTGGTGAATATTACGGTGATGTGTGAAATATTACGTGATGTTGGTGAATATTACGGTGATGTTGGTGAATATTACGGTGGAATGTTGGTTGAATATTACGGTTAATGTTGTGAGTATTACGTGATGTTGGTGAATATTACGGTGATGTTGGTGAATATTACGGTGAATGTTGGTGAATATTACGGTGATGTTAGTGAATATTAACCAATATTAGTGATATTACATGAAAATCCTGGATATTACAGTCATATTGTATTAAACATTGATAGTCGTGAATATTACATAATAATCTTAGAATATTACTGTATTCATGAATATTTTATTCTACGCACATAAATAGTACACGGACGAGAAACGTTACATAACGCACATAAAATACACGGGACGAGAAAACGTAAAATACCACAAAAATTACCGGACAGAAACGACATATACGCCATAATGCACAGGGAAAAAGTACATATATCAAAAATGTACCGGACGGAAACGTACTATACCACAAAAAATTAAAAACCCGGACGAGAAAGTACAATACGCACATAAATGTACAGGACGGGAAAACGTACATTCGACATAAAGTGAGAGTGTACCCACCCACTAGTTTTGGGTCGGGGGAGACATGATCACGCTACTGATCCCCAAAGCACCCGGGGTTTTTTACCTCCGTCGTTAAAAAACCCCCAAAATCCGGGGGTTTCTCCCAGACGTCATGACTGTCCTTGAAACCCCCATGGCTGTACCACCCCCACGGGTTTTTAAAACCCCCCAGAATTAACATAAGAACGTGAACACGGGAAAAACGTTGTGTTCACAAGAACGTTCCAAAAACCCGTTTTTTTTTTTCCCCTAATTTCAAAAATGGATCCCACTTAAATGGGAATTTTTTACTTTTTTGAGAGTTTTTCAAAACCTTTCCGGGGCCTTAGCAAAATTTTTTACCTTTTTTTAAGGCAATGGATTGGTGGGGAACTGAAGAATTATCTTTGTGTTGGCGGGAAATATTGTAATTAGAGTTATTAAAGTTGCTCTAATAGATCAAAATTGGAGAGGGTTTGGGGGGGGTGAGAAGAGAGAGGAGAGGAGAGGAGAGAGAGAGACAGAACAAGACAGGAGAGAGAGAGAGAGACAGAGAAAAGAGAACAGAGACAGAGAGAGAGAGAAGAGAGAGAGAGAGAGAGAAAGAGAGAGAGAGAGAGGAGAAGAAGGACGAGGACAGGGACGAGAGAGAGAGAGAGAGAGTGAGACGAGACAGAGAAGAGACAGGAGGAGAGAGAAGACAGAGAGAAGGAGGGCAGAAGACAGGAGAAGAAAAAAAGAGGGGAGGAGAGTGAACAGAGAGACAGAGAACGAGAGAGAGAGAGAGAGAGGAGACAGAGACAGAGAGAGGACAGAGAGAACAGAAGGAGAGAGAAGACAGAGGAGAGAGAGAACAGAGAGACAAGAGCAGAGAGAGAGAGAGAGAGAGAGAGAGAGAGAGAGAGAGAAGAGGACAGAGGAGACAAGAACAGAGACAGAGAGACAAAAGAGAAGAGAGAGAAGAGAGAGAGAGAGAAGAGAGAGAAGAGAGAGAGAAGAGAAGACAAGAGCAAGAACAGAAAAGAGAGAGAGAGACAGAGAGAAGAAGGGGGGACAGAAAAAGGGAGAGAGAGAGAGAGAGGAGGAGGAGAGAGTGGACGAGACAGAGAGAGGACAGAGAGAGAAGAGAGAGAGAGAGAGAGCAGAGAGAAGAGAGAGACAGAGGGGCAGAGAGAGAGAGAGAGAGAGAGAGAGAGACGAGAGAGACAGGAGACAGAGACAGAGAGACAAGAGAGAGAGAGAGAGAGAGAGAGAGAAGACAGACAGAGACAGAGAGAGAAGAGACAGAGACAGGAGACAAAGAGAGAAGAGACAGAGACAGAGAGACAAGAAGACAGAGACAGAGAGAGAGAGAGAGAGAGAGAGAAGAGAGAGAGACAAGGAACAGGAGGAGAGAGAGAGACAGAGAGACAGAGAGAAGAGAGAGGAGAGAGAAGGGAAGAGAGAGGAGAGACAAAAAAAGGAGAGACAGAGAGAGAGAGACAGAGAGACGAGAGAGAGGGGAGAAGAAAGAGAGAGACAAGAACAGAGAGAAGAGAGAGAGAGAAGAGGAGGAGAGAGAGAGAGAGAGAACAGAGAACAGAGAGAGACAGAGAGAGAGAGGAGAGAGAAGAAGAGACAGACCAAAAAGGAGAGAGAGAGAGGAGAGAGGGGAGAAGAGAGAGAGAGGAGAGAGAGAAGAGGACAGAGAGAGAGAGAGAGAGAGAGAGACAGAGAGAAGAGAGAGACAGAAGACAGAGAGAGGACAAGAGAAAAGAGAGAGGAAGAGAGAAGAGAGAGAGAGAGAGAGAGAAGAGAGAGAGAGAAGAGAGAAGAGAGAGAGAGAAGAGAGAAAAGGGGAAGAGAGAACAGAGAGAGACGAAACAGAAGAGAGAGAAGGGGAGAGAGAGAGAGAACAGAGAGAAGAGAGAGAGAGAGAGAAGAGGAGAAGAGAGAGACAGAGAAAAAAAGAGGGGAGAGAGAGAGAGAGAGAGAGAGACAGAAGACAGAGAGACAAAAGAGAGAGAGAGAGAGAGACAGAGAGAAGAGAGAGAGAGAAGGGGAAGGAGAAGAGAGAGAGAGAGAGAGAGAGAGCTGAGTGAAAAAATAGCACCCGGGGGGGGGGGGAGGTTGTTGAAGATATAATAAATCTTTTAAATTCTAAGCGTGTTGGGCCCAGTCACAGCCCCGGCCCAACCAGGGGAAAAACACCCCCACCTGCTCGTATACCATCCTGGGGACTCGTTAATACTGTGACCTGGTAACCATCTAGTGGGCCGTGGTTAATACTGTGACCTGGGGTACCAGTCTATTTTTCCCGGGTTAATACGTACCCGGATACCAGTCTATGGACGTGGTTAATACTGTGACCTATATACCAGTCTATGGGACTGTGGTTTTAAACTGGACCGGGATACCAGTCTGTGGGACTGTGGTTAATTTCTTGGGCCTAGATACCCTTAGTGGCATGTGTTAAAAATTTGACCTGGTATACCAGTTATGGCACTGTGGTTAATACTGTGACCCGGGATCCTTAGTGGGACGTGGTTAATACTTTACCTGGTATACCATCTAGTGGCACTGTGGTTTTAAAACTGTGACCTAGTAACCCCGTCTAGTGGCCTGTGGTTTTTAAAAGTGACCGGTATACCTCTAGTGGCACTGTGGTTAATTACTTTGACCTGGGGATACCGTTTGTGGCACAGGTTAATACTTGACCCGGTAACCCGTCTAGTGGGACTGTGGGTTTAAACTGTGACCTGGTATACCAGTCAGTGGAGTGGTTAATACTGTGACTGGTATACCCGTCAGGGCAGTGTGGTTATACGTGACCAATTTCCCAGTCTGGGCACTGGTTAATACTTGCCCTGGTTACCAGCTAAGGGCACTGGGGTTTAAACGTGACCTAGTATACCAGTCTAGGGCACTGGGTTTAAACTGGACCAGTTACCAGCAGGGCACGGTTTTAATACTGTGACCGGGTTACCACTAGTGCACTGGTTAATACTGTGCCCGGGAAACCCATCGTGGCCTGTGGTTTAATACTGTGACCTGGTATACCGTTAGTGGCCGTGTTAATACGTGACCGGGTTTACCAGTCTAGGGCACTGGTTTAATACTGTACCGGGATACCGTCTAGGGCAGTGTGGTTAATACTGTACCTGGTATCCAGTCTAGTGCAGGGTTAAACGTGACCTGGTATCCCAGTCTAGGGGCAGTGTGGTTAAACGTGACCTGGTATACCAGTTGTGGACGTGGTTAATACGTGACCTGGTATACCATCAGTGGCACTTGTTAATACTGGCCCGGGTATCCCAATTAGGGGCAGTGGGGTTTAAAATACGTGACCGGGTATACCATCTAGGGGCACGGGGTTAAATACTGTGACCTGGTATACCAGTCTAGTGGCATTTGGGGTTTAAATACTGTGCCCTGGTATACCATCTAGGGCATGTGGTTAATACTGTCCCTGGTATACCAGTCTAGGGGCACGGGTTTTAAATACTGTACCTGGTATACCAGCTATCAGTGTGGTTAATACTGTGACCTGGAACCAGTCTAGGGGCACTGGTTAATACTGTGCCCTGGTATCCGTTAGGGGCAGTGGGGTTTAATATTGACCGGGTATACCATCAGTGGCACTGGGTTAATACTGGACCTGGTTACCAGTCAGGGGGCACGGGTTAATACTGTGACCGGGTAACCATCTAGTGGCAGTGGGTTAATTTGGACCGGGTTTTATCCCACTAGGGACTGTTTAAATACTGTGACCTGGTATACCGTCTGTGGCCTGGTTAATACGGGGACCGGTATACCATCTAGGGCGTGGGGTTAAAACTGGACCGGGTTACCAGTCTAGTGGCCTTGGTTAATATTGACCGGTAACAGTCTAGTGGCACTGGGGGTTAATATTTACCAGTAAAACCAGCAGTGGAGTGTGGTTAATACTGTGACCGGAAAAAAACATCTAGGGGGCACTGTGGAAAATACGTGACCTGGTTACCAGTCTAGTGCCGGGTTTAAAATTACGTGCCCTGGATACCAGTCTAGTGCATGGGGTTTAAATACTTGACCTGGTATACCAGTCTAGTGGCATGGGGTAATACTGTGCCGGGTTTACCGTCTAGTGGCATTTTGGGTTTAAATACGTGACCTGGTTCCCAGTCTAGTGGCACGGGTTAAAACGGACCTAGATACCAGCTATGGCAGTGGGGTTAATACTGTGACCTGGTAAACCAGTCTGGGGCACTGGGTTAATACTGTACCGGGGTATACCAGTCGGGCACTGGTTAATACTTACCGGGTTACCAGCTAGTGGCACTGGGTTTTAATACTGGACCTGGTATACCGTCTAAGGGGCACGGGTTAATACTGTGACCTGGTATCCCATCATGGCACGTGGTTTAATACTGTGACCGGGTATACCATTTATGGCATGTGGTTAATACTGTGACCTTTTTTTTAACCAGCTAGTGGCACTGGGGTAATATGTACCTAGATAATCTAGTGGCACTGGGGGTTAATATGTGCCCTTTGGTATACCAGTTAGGGGCACTGTGTTTAATACTGTGCCCTTTAATACCAGTCTAGGGCACTGTGTTTAAACTGTACCTAGTATACCGTCTAGTGGCACTGTGGTTAATACTGTGACCGGTATACCATCTAGTGGCACTGGGGTTAAATACGGGACTGGAAAACCGTCATGGCACTGGGGGAAAATTTTGTCCGGGTATACCACCTATGGAAAATGGTTAATACTGTGACCTGGAATACCAGTCTAGTGGCCTGGGGTAAACTGTGCCTAGTAACAGTTTGTGGCACTGGGTTAATACTGTGACCGGGATCCCCAGTTTTGGGGCACTGTGGTTAATACGTGACCTGGTAACCGTTAGGGGCATGTGGTTAATACTGTGACCTATTTAACCATCTGTGCACGGGGGTTTCTGTGACCTGGTATCCCATCTAGGGCACTGTGGTTAATACGTGACCTATATACCTCTAGTGGCACTGGGGTTTAATACTGTGACCTAGATACCAGTCAGGGCACTGTGGTACATTAACTTCAAAAGGGGTATTTTTATTACTACTTTAAACGGTAACTAACAATATTTTTTGCCTAATTACGGGGCCCAAAAAGTCAACCCAAAACTTCTCGATTCTCGTGTATAAAAAAACCCAGGTTAATTTTTTTAATTATTTAAATCCATTAAAAAAAATTTTTAAAACTTCTCATAATTGTTTTTTTTCTCTGATTCTGGAAATTTAAAATTAAAAAAAGTGGTTTTTTTTTATACGTCTTAAATCCCAAAATTTTCTTAATTAAAGTGTATGGGGGTGGGTGGGACGGCTTTGTTCCCTGACCGTCCGCCGCACCGGCAGGGTTTCCGGGTTATGACACACGGCGAACCAACGGACACAGGGTTTGAAATGTTTTTGAGCGGTGGGAACGGTGTTGCAGTCTTTTTAAAAACCCCCGTGTAGTTGAAGCTTTAAAAACCCCGCCATCCAGACGTCCGGAATTTATGTACTGTGTTTTGTAACTCAGACCGTGGGAAGTTATGATTTTGTTAGTAATTCCAGTACCGCTGGAATGTTATGTACTGGTTAGTAACCCAGTACCTGCTGGGAAAGTTATGTACTGTGAGTAAAACCCCTACCCGCGGAATTTTTGTACGTGTTTTTAAAACTCCAGACCTGCTGGAATGTTATGTATTGTGTTGTAAATTTCCCTACCTGTGGAATTTATGTACTGTTTAGTAACCCAGTACCCCGGAATTTTAAAGTATTGGTTAGTAATTCCCGAAACCGCGGAATGTTATTACTGTGTTAGTAACTTTCCGAAACCCGCTGGGTGTTTTGTACGTGTTTTTAACCCAGTACCTGCTGGAAAGTTATTTCTGTGTTTGTAAATCCCGTACCTGCTGGAATGTTTTGTACTGTTTTAGAAAATCCAGTACCCGCTTAAAAAAAGTTTTGTACTGGTTAAAACTCCTTTCCCGCTGGAAAGTTATTATTTTTTAGAAAATTTCCCTACTGGGAATTTAGTACTTTTTAGTAACTCCATACTGCTGGAATGTTAATTTTCAAAAAGTAACTCCAGTACCCGCTGGAATGTTAGTACTGTGTTTGTAACTCCCAAACCCGCTGGAATGTTAGACGTGTTAGTAACTCCAACCTTGGAATGTATGTACTGTTTAGTAATCCATACCTCTGGAATGTTTTGACTGTGTTTAGTAACTCCAGTACCTGCGGAAAGTTTTGTACTGTGTTGTAACTCCATCCTCTGGAATGTTATGTACTGTGTTAGTAACTCCAGTACCCGCGGAATGTTTTTGTACTGTGTTGTAACTCCCGTCCCGCTGGAATTTATGTACTGTTTAGTAACTCCCGTACCTGCTGTCTTGATTTTACGACTCACTCGCCACGGGTCAAAACCCCACCCTTTCCTGGGTTGTTTTCAGTCGTGTTTAAAGATTTTTTGATCTTTAACTGTGGATAAGCTGCAGTGGGGTTACTGTGTCTTGTTTGGTTCTTACACAATTATCATACTAAGTAAATTACCCCGATAACCCCAAAAACTGTATTTTTTACAGTATAATTAATATTAAATAACTACACCTAACTTCGTTGTCATTACCAAATTCATCACAATAATAAAAAAAAATAAAATAATAAAAAATAAAATAAAAATAATAATTTTTTTCTGTTTTTTCACCATTGTATTTCGTGCTGTGGAAAAAACATTTATAAACACTATCCCTGTAGAGTTTTACCATCGATTATGGCTTAATAATGGTGATTTTGAGCGAAATGTTGAGCCAGTAAAAGGTTTGTGTTGCTTCTCTTTTATTTGTGTTTTTGTCGCTTGATGTTTGTATCTGTGTCATTTAATTTTTATGTAAAGTGTGTGGTTTTGGGGTGTGTTGTGTGTGTTGTGTGTGGTGTGTGTGTTGGTGTGTGTGTGGGGTGTGTGTTGTGTGTGTTCAGTAGCGAAATTTACTGTATCATTCGGGGGAATGAAGTGGTGAGGAGGGGGCCCTTTCCCCGTACACCACACACACACACACCACACACACCTACATTATCCCCCTGCCTGGGGCAGTGATTTCACAAAAAATTTTTGGGGCAGGGAAAAACGTCGTTTATGAAAGGGAGATCTTTCACGCTCCCTCCTGCACCTCGTACACCTTGTTCAAAAGGGGTTTTTCACTTTAATATGTTTTCCAGTCCCCTACCCTCCGTGGGGGGGTAATTAAAAAATTACAGAGGGGGGGTTGACCCCCCGGGAAAATCCCGGGAAATCCCGGTACAAATGGGCCCAGGACTGGGCCCCCCGTTGGGTAATTTTTTTCAAGTATAACAAAAACAGTTACATAGATCATAATACAGTCTTTGTCCTATTTCTCCTTTGTCAGTGGGGGTGGTTTTGGCCCTCCAGACCTTCAGCAAATTTTGGCCTGTACCCCCCCTCAAGGAAGGTTCCTTTGATTTTGGTGAGGGGCTCTTGATTTGGGAAAATTTGGGTCTGTTTCCAGTTCCAATTTTAACCTGAATCCCCTTCCACACCCCCCCAGGCGCTTATAACCCCGGGTTTAGCGTTTTCCCCTTGATTATAATAATAAAATTGGCCTGTCCCTCCCCTTCTTGTGGCTTAAGGCGCTTTTGGGGGTCTTAGATGGAAATAAGTCACTTGTTTTTTTGGGGTTTTATCCCGGTTGTCTACCATATCCTGCTAAAATAATCTATATAACTATATTGGGTATACCTGAAAAACCTTCAGTTCCTTCCAATTTTGGTCGATTTTTTTTTTTGGGACACGGGAAGGCCGGGTTCGAAGGGCGTAGCTGTCAGTTCCCATAAACCAAAAAAACAACAACAAAGGGGAGGAAGACGTTTTTAGGGCCCTTATAAGCAGATGAAAAAAGAGAAAAAAAGGGAAAATACAGACGGGACGACACTTAGCGATTAATTGTTGAAATTTAGGACGAGAAAATACAAATTATGTACAGTAATTGATAAATATTTTAAATTATTTTTGTGTATACCTAAATAAATTTAACCCCCAGAGAAGTCAAATGATTATTTCCATAAAGGTCCTTTTTAAAGGGCCCCAAATTTTTTCATTTGACAAAACCCCTTCGGCAGATAACATGGACTCTTAGACAGGGTCACACACCCCACGTTAATTTTATTTTTGAAACAGCCCAAGCACCACGTTATTTTTTGAGGGGTGGCCTGGGCTAAAGCTCCCGCTTCACACACGGGGGGCCCCGGGGTTTCGATCCCGGCGGGGAAAAATTTTCGACAGTTTCCTTACACCGGGTTTCCTGTTCCCCTAGCACAAAAAGTACCTGGGGTAGGGGGACTGTGGGGGTCGCCCCGGGGGAAAAGTTTAAAGGGACCCAATGGAATAAGTTAGAAAGTCGATGACGCACTGACTTTCTTGGGGTTTACCGGGGTGGCTAACCCCCCGGGGGTTTAAAAAATCCGAACGAATCTTATCTTACACATCTCACTTTAATTTTTTCTTGAGACGACGGTAACAGACCCATGTTATTTTTTTGAGACGAGGGTCACGCATCTCACATTAATTTTTTTCTTGGACAACAGTCAAGCATTCCAAAAATTTATCTTGAACGACAGTCACAGCATCTCACATTTTTTTATTCTTGAGCGACGGTCCAGCATCTCAGTTAAAATTTATTCTTGAGACGACGCACAGCTCTCAGTTAATTTATTCTTGAGACGGGGGCACAGCATCTACTTAATTATTCTTGAGACGCGGCCCCAAAGCTCTCCGTTAATTTATCTTGAGACGACGGTCACAGCTTCTATTAATTTATTCTTGAGACGACGGCAAGCATCTCACTTAAAATTTATTCTTGAGACGAGGGTCACAGCATATCACTTTAAAATTTATTCTTGGACGAGGGCACGATCTCACGTTAATTTTTTGAACGAGGGTACAGACTCACGTTAATTTTATTCTTGGACACGGTCACAGCCTCACTTAATTTATTCTTGAACTGGGTCACAGCATCTCACTTTAAAATTTTTCTTGAGCGAGGGTCACAGCATCTCACTTATTTATTCTTGAGACACGGTCACGCATCTCACGTTAATTTTTTTTGAGACGACGGTCACAGCATCTCACGTTAATTTATTCTTGAGACGACGGTCACAGCATCTCACGTTAATTTATTCTTGAGACGACGGTCACAGCATCTCACGTTAATTTATTCTTGAGACGACGGTCACAGCATCTCACGTTAATTTATTCTTAGAGACGGCCCCAGCATCTCACTTTAATTTATTCTTGAAGAGGGGAACAGATTCACGTTAATTTATTCTTGAGACTACGGCCCAAAAAAACCACTTTAAATTTTATTCTTGAAACGACGGCACAGCATCTCACTTTAATTTATTTTGAGACGACATCACAGCACCCCACATTAATTTATTTTTGGACGACGGTCAAACATCCCACATTAATTTATTCTTGGACGCGGTCACAGCCCCCTTTTAATTTACCCTCAATTGATAATTTCCGGGATAATTCATTACTAAGAAAATGCAAGAAATGAACACAGATGCAACTAATCTGACATTGTGGCAATGCATTAAGATTTTTGTCAACCCATTTATTTTAAACATTTTTAGGAATTTCCCTTCGAGGGAGGTTCCTTGAGCTGGGAGGGGTCTTACGGGGGAAATTTGGGATCGTGCTCCATTTTCCCTGAATTAAGCTAAATACCCCCATCCCTCCCCCCCCCCCACTGCTGACCCTTGTCGTTTATCGCTTTATTTGTTTATAATCCCCACAGGCGTTGATAATCCTACAGTTTAGTGCTTCTCCGGGATTAAAAATAAAATATTGGGAAATTCAACCTTTATTACTAACCATAAAAGAACTTTTACGGGGCACTGGCACTGGCACGGGCACTTCCCTGGCCTGGCACATCAGGGGCACTACCCTGGCACTGGCAATCCTGGCACTGGCACATCAGGGGCACTCCCTACGGCATATATGGCACTACCCTGGTAGGGCCATCTGGGCACACCCTAAAATGGCACATCATGGGCAAAACCCCTACCTGGCACTCATGGACACTACCCGGGCATTGGCACATCAGGGGAAACCCCGGGCCCAGGGGCGGGACGACACCTCTAAAATTGACTAATTTTTTTTAAAGAGGATCGTAAAACAAAACTTTCCATTTGTGATGACAGATGTTTTAATTAAACCCAAGGGGAAATAATTAAGGGATCCCATTTAAAATAAGTCATTTTCTACTTTTTTGGGGGGAGGGGATTTACGTAGGTACAGGGAACCTCAAATACGAACTTTCTTCGGCCAGAAGGCTGTTCGAGTCCCCTTTACCGAATGAATTTATTCCCATCAGGGATAATAAAAATTTAGATTAGTCCATATAAACCCCTCAAAATACACTTATAAAACACTTAAAAAAATACACTTACATTTTGGTGTTTTGGGGAGCAGTTCGATTTTTGGGTTCCATGTAATTAAAAACGTTTTTAGGTATAAAATTGTTTTTGTATTTAGATAAACTTAATTGCCACCAAATGTTTTTAACATGTTACTAATGAGAAAAAGTCCTTTTGTTATTTTAAATTGAAGATTTTAACTTGGAGGGTTACCACCAAAGTAACTCAGTTGTAATTTACGACACTGTGAAAAAAAGGGCGTTACCACTCTCCACAATTTGCTCGTGAAGGTTCCCGCTTATGCCCCTGGTAGGTTTTAGCCTTTCTTTTTGATTAATAACTTTAAAAGGATTTTTCTGTGGGGTTTTGCAAACCTTGACTTTTTTGGGTTATCCAGGTAATTTGACAAGTATGTATTTGTATTATGTGTACTGGGGGCCCGGGGGCCCGGTGGCTAAAGCTTCCGCTTCAACACGGGGGGCCCCGGGGTTCGATTCCCGGGGGGTGGAAATTCCGACACGTTTTCCTTACCCCTGTTTCCTGTTCACCTACACAAATGGTACCTGGGTGTTAGTCACTGGTGTGGGTCCACCTGGGGACAAGATTAAGGCCCCCAAGGGAAATAATTAGACAGCCCCTCGATGACGCACTGACTTTTTTGGGGTTTATCCGGGGGGGCAAACCCCTCCGGGGTTAAAAATCCGAACGAAATCTTATTTTATCTTATCTTATCAAAAAAAAAACTTACCCCCTCCAGCCCCAAGGGCCCCCAGGGGAAATATCAAAGACCCCAAGGAAATAATCACCTTCTCTTTCTTGGTTTATCCTGGGTAATTACCATGTTTTTGCATATATGATAACTATAAATAAGACACGAAACAGGTGATTTTAAAAATGCAAAGCAACCCTTGAAAAAGTGTAAAATTTAACCTTTTTGTGACACCTCACATGTCAAAGGGAAATATGAAAGTAAACAATTTCCCTTCCTTTTTGTATTACTTTTATTTCCTTACAATGTGAGATCACAAAGCGCTTGGAATTTCACTCTCTTTTACAGTGGTTTTTTTTGCATGAAAACATTAAATTTATTTTTTTTACTATACACCTGATAAATAACTGTTTTTTGGGGCAAAACCCCCTCCTCCTCCTCCTCTTTTCCTTCCCCCTTGATTTATACACCTCTCCTTTACAGCCATCCCGCCCCTCCTGTATACACGCCCCCACCACCTCAGTGCCCTCTTAGCCCCTCTGTATTATTTCCCCTTTCTCCCCACATTTTTCTTTTTAATTTTTGTGCTCTGCTTCTTTGCGATCGTTACACAAAAACCTTCATCTGTTTTTTCCCAAAACTTTTTTCCCGGGCTCTGTACTATTTCCAAGTCTGTTTAAAAGAAGTCCATTAAAGGAGGGTTTACTCATTATATATTAGTATTAAAAACTTTTAGTTTGTCTCTTAAAAATTATTCTGTAATTAATTATTATTGTTTTTCATTACCATTGCATTTTTGTTCTTTTTTTTTTTTGGGCCCTTTTTTTTCCAACTTTTTTTTTTTTTTATGTCTCTTTGATAATCCTAGAAAATTTGTTCTATACTTTTGGGATTTCCCAGTCCCCTCCCCGGGCTTTTGTACATATGTACTACGCTTTTTTGTAAATTTCTGTGTTATATATGTTTTGGAAGTTGATTGCTTTGGGCAGGTTCAGTTTCCACGTTAGCAAAAATTTACCAAAACCAGGGCCCGGCCATGGCTGGGCTCCAAGACTAGTCAAACTCTCGAACTCTTTAAAGGTTTAACGAGGTAAGGTAAGCTATGACACAACATTTCCCAAAAAAGGAAACAAAAAATATTTTTGATAAATTTTTTTTTAGAATGAACAAAATTGGGGGCCCATTTATATACGTACGATGCATATTATTAAGGGTTTTCCCCACTTTATTGGGAGTTGGGCGTCGGTGCCAGATCAGCCAGGCGTGGTTTGTACGGGACCACATCACCCCGCAGTAACAGCCTGGTTATTTGGCCCTGATCCACATCAGGGCTGGCAGGACGGGGTGTTGATCCCCGGGAAAATCCTTAGGTAGACACCAGTTTCATCAGAGTGAGATACAGTATTATTCTGATTTTCTCAGGAGGATATTCTTTTTATCCTTTCCTCATAATATCTTTTCTTTACTACGTTTTTGTGTTTTTTTGTGATAAACATTTTTCTTTTTCATTTACCAGAACATAATTACTTTTTCTTTTTTTAATTTGGTAAATATAACTATTATTAAAAATATTGTTTGAGTCCCTTTCCCAAAATGCAAATCAAATAGAGCCTTTTTTATTTAATGTCCGGGGTTTTTTACCTGGCCTCGGGTGAGAGTCGCTACTTCACCCGGACAACGCCGACTAGGCAGAGCCTTTTAAAAACCCTAAACGGTCCAAACATATAACATGGGCCCCCGGTTTAAAAAATATTATTTTATTCCAGAAGTTGTTCAGGTGCCGACTGACCAAATTTTTTTTCCCATAAAGGAATATTGTGAATTAATTAGTCATTTTCCAAACCCCCCAAAAATACAGTACAAACGACTACATAAATACACTTACTAAATTTGGGCGCATTTGGGGGGTGACGTTATGCGGGGGGCCACCTATCGTTTTTTCAACATTTGAAAATTAAAAAAAATAGATCTTTTTTTTTGTCTCATTTTAAAAATGTGTAAAAAAAACTTTTATTACTTTTTTTTGTTTTATTTGAAAATATGTAAAAAAAAAGAGATCAATTTTGTAAAACCCACACACGTGAACAATCTGCTTTGGGCCGTTTAGGGAAAAATTTTCTTTTTATAAAGGACCCCCCATAACGATATTTTTCAAACCCGAAGTCGTTTGGGTGCCGTTTTGACCCAATTTGTTCCCCTAAGAAATATTGTGAATTAGATTAGTCCCTTTCAGACCCCCCAAAAATACACCTACAAAAAACTTACAAAAATACACTTACATAATTTCAAGTTTTTGGGGCTGATCGTTAGGCGGGGGGCCAGATTAGGCTTTTTTTTCCCCTTTCCAATGTTGATTGTTTGCAGATAAATATCTGAAAATTTTGAAGGGGGAAAATGGCCTTAAATTTAAACCCTTGGAGGAGGAGGGGGAGGGTTCCTGTATGATTTGTTCCAAGCCCCAGACAACTCCACGGGCACACTTCCCTTGCCCAGCTGCATTTCCTGTTTCTCTGGAGTGTGCCACAGAAAAACCATCCTGCAGGATAAATGTATAAGGTAAAAAAAGCTTTGTCCTAACCTTTTAAAATGTCAAGAATTATTGCATATTAGGGGTTGTAAGGAACAAAAAGGCATAAATAACAAAAAAAGGCACAATACCGTGACTGGAACGATACACAAATAACCCGAATAAAAGAGAGAAGTTAGACGACGTTTTTGGGCCCATTGGACCATGGATAAGTCTCGATAGGATGCCCGGGTGTTGAGCGTGTGTCTTAATTTCCTTTTCGATATTATAACCCCCCCTTTTTTTACTATACTACTACATCACCTCTTCCCCCTATATATAGCCGTCCTGCTCCCCTTCTGGTTAGTGTGACTTTGAAAAGGTCCAAGTCGGACCGAAAAGTCTCGTAAGTTCTCTCTTTTAAAGGGGGTTATTTATAACAAAAAGGCATAATACATAATTGGAGCAATATATAAATAAGCCGCACATAGGAGAGAGAAGCTTTGGCATGTTTTGGGCCCATTGGATCATTTACAATCACATTTTGAATGCTCCAATCAGACTGAAATGTCGTCATAAGCTTTTTTCCCCTCCTATGTGCAGGTTTTTCTCTCTCCTATGTGAGGGGTTTTCCCTCTCCTAGGGAGGTTAAATTTTTCTCCCCCTAGTGCAGGTTATTTCTCCTTCCTATTGCGATTATTTCTTCTCCTATGTGCAGGTTATTTCTCTCTATGTGCAGGGTTTTTTCTCTTCCATGTCAGGGTTTTTTCTTCTCCTAGTGCGGGTTTTTTTCTCCCTATTGCAGGTTATTTCTCCCTCCTTGTGCAGGGTTTTTTCTCTCCTATGTCAGGTTATTTCTCCCCCCTATGTGCAGGTTTTTCTCTCCTATGTGCAGGTTATTTTCTCTCCCATGTCGGCTATTTTCTCTCCCCTATGTGCGGTTATTTCTCTCCATTGCAGGTTATTTCTCTCTATTGCAGGTTTTTTCTCTCTCCTATGTGCAGGTTTTTTCTCTCCCTATGTGCAGTTATTTTCTCCCTATGCGGTTTTTTCCCTAGTGCAGGGTTTTTTGTTATTCTGCTGGGTAATAAACACCTTCCAGCCCCTGACAAAAATTTCTCACTTGTGAGATTTTTTTTACCTCCCGGGGATATCATCAATGTCAGTTAAGCTTATTTTTTTTCTTTCAGTTTGTAGTTCTAGTCCATTTTTACTGTTTTAAGGGCCCCCTTGAAACTTTAAAAAAATGAAATATATTTTTAAATTTTTTTTTTTGAATACGTAACTAAATTTTAAGCCTGTTTTTAGCATTGGTACCAGACCTTAAAAGCACGGGCTTAGTTTCTAATGGGTTTGTGCAATTTTGTGACTACAGAAAAGGTTATACAGTGGACCCCCATTATACATATTAATCCATTCCTGAGAGCTCACGTATGCCAAAAAATTTTCGGGGCAAATTAATTTCCCCCTGAAAATAATGGAAATCAAAATTAATCCCTGCAAGACACCCAAAAATATTGAAAAAAAAATTTACCACATGAAAAATTAAATTTTTAAGCCACAAAAATGAAGAAACACACAGTTATAGTACCTACTAACAATCAATACATGACACTTCCTTTAATGAAAATCCCCGGTGATGATTGATGGTGGGAGGAGGGGGGGGTTCGAAGTTGTTAATGTTTAGAAGGAATCCCCTTTCCCTTTTGGACTTTAGGTAGAAGTCCTTTTCTGGGGGTTTCTTCCCTTTTTCTTTTAATGCCACTAGGACCAGCTTGAGAGTCACTGGACTTCTGTCGCACAACAAATCTGTCCATAGAGCTCTGTACCTCCCTTTCCGTTACGATTTGTCTAAAATGGGCCACAACATTGTCATTGTAATAGTCATCAGCACTGCTTGCAATAGCTGTGTTAGGGTGATTTTCATCCATAAAGGTTTGTCAACCCACTTTGCACACATTTCCTTAATTTTTGAAGTAGGCACAATGGATCCCACAACTGGCATAGGCTTCTCAGGGTTAGCCCAAAACCCTTCAGAATCTTTCTTAATTTCCATACTAATTCTCACCCTTTTTACCACAGGGTTGGCACTAGAAGCTTTCTTGGGGCCCACGGTGACTTATTTTGCAGAAACAAGCACCAAAAACACTGTTGTAATATGGAATGTACTGAATGTATGCTTAGATGCGAGCACACTGGCTGGTTTGTAAACACTGGCACTCACGTGGACGCGTCCTGGACGAATCACGTGTGGCGGGTTTTTTAACGAGTGGCGAGGCAAAATTTTTGCGTTAAAATGTATTGAATACCGGATTTAACATATACCGATGCCATCGAATGCCGGGGGTTCACTGTATCTATTCTATCTGTATTATGTACCGTACATTAAGAATACTTTACCATAACACCTCAGTATTCAGTGTGATGCTCTGTTGTATATTCTATATGCCTTATTTGATTCAATACTTAAATTAAAGAAGGAATATATTTGCTCAGAATAAATATTTACAGTACACTATGTATTGTAAAACTGGTTTTCCTTAATAATAAATTCTTCCAATTCTATAAATTAGAATATTTGTATGATTCTGATATAAATTGGTTATTTTAATGTTACTCTGGAAACCAGAAAGTTGAATTGTACACATAATGTTAACCACATTTCTTTTTTTTTTTAGCAAACTGGTCATCTCCCACTGAGGCAGGGTGACTAAAAAAAAATAAAAAGAGGAATTGAAAAATTCTCTTCAGCTGCATTTTTATGTGAATAATTGAAAAAGACTGGAGAACATTCTTCCTTCTGGTAATCCTGCATGTTTGTGTTCCAGAGAGTAGTGTAATTACCTGTGAGGTACTGGTATTACCTGTTGGCGCAGCTGCTGGGATGGGTTACTGGAACCTGCTAACCAAGTTCTCTATACGAACTCTAAGAACCTATAGACGTAACTGACCAGGAGGCTCCTAAGTGATGTTTCTGACAGGCTATGAAAGGTAGGGATTGTTTTTCTGTTTTTTTCTCTTTTTTAACATACCACCACCAAGGCAGGGTGACCCAAAAAAGAGGAAATAAAAGCTTTTCTTCTCTTTACATTCAGTAATTTATACAGGAAAAGGGGTTACTGGCCCCTTGTTCCCAGCATTTTAATCACCTCTTGCAACACACATGGCGATGTACAGTATTCTGTGTCACAACTATAAATGTGCTCGGCCAGGCAAGCGCCAGACAAACCTGGCCCATTGATGGGCTGCTGGAGTACCAATATTTTCACTCGGAGATCAAAGGTGTCTTAACCCATTGAAAGGGTTCCTTGATTGTTTTAATGTTGGTAGAATTACCAAGAATATGTTAGGTAAAAGGACACAAGTGCAACTAATGTGGCATTTTACTGTAGCAACGTTTCGCTCTCCAGGAGCTTTGTCAAGCTCCTCAGCTTGATAAAGCTCCTGGAGAGCGAAATGTTGCCACAATAAAATGTCACATGGGTTCCTTGATGCTGGTGGGAGAACTCTTGATCCAAGACATTATTACCCCCTACTTAGTCTGACGGTATGGTTTATTTCCCTGTGATTATAATAATAATGATTGAGTCTCGGTATGACTCACGAAACTGTAATGACACGATTGCAAACAAATCATACCATGGGTGGGGAGAGAACCCGCAGTCAGAGAGTCATAAAACTCCAGACTGACTCGTTAGTCACTGGACCCAGTGGCTAACGCTTCAGTCTGGAGTTTTATGACTCTCTGACTGCGGGTTCTCTCCCACTCGTGGTACGGTTTAATTCTCAGTATGTTCAGAATGATTGGAAATGATCAGTTGCTGATCACTTTTTTAAATACATTCTTGTTTTTATTTATTTAATTCAATGCACTTTTGCTTTTTGATGTCTTTCTCTATCTGATTCTTAATTAAGTAATCTTTGAGCATTAAGATAAGTTTGTCCAAAATGCATTTCATACTAGTGGCTTTTGTGCCTGACAATCTTTTATTACTATGATATATATACCTCCTAGGTAGTAGGTTAGTAGACACCAACCATCCAGGGAGGTACTACCATCCTGTGGTAGTAGGTTGGTAGACAACAACCACCCAGGGAGGTACTACCATCCTGTGGTAGTAGGTTAGTAGACACCAACCATCCAGGGAGGTACTACCATCCTGTGGTAGTAGGTTGGTAGACAACAACCACCCAGGGAGGTACTACCATCCTGTGGCAGTAGGTTGGTAGACAACAACCACCCAGGGAGGTACTACCATCCTGTGGCAGTAGGTTGGTAGACAACAACCACCCAGGGAGGTACTACCATCCTGCCAAGTGAGTGTAAAACGAAAGCCTGTAATTGTTTTACATGATGGTAGGATTGCTGGTGTCTTTTTTCTGTCTCATAAACATGCAAGATTTCAGGTACATCTTGCTACTTCTACTTACACTTAGGTCACACTACACATACATGTACAAGCATATACAGTGGACCCCCGGTTAACGATATTTTTTCACTCCATAAGTATGTTCAGGTGCCAGTACTGACCGAATTTATTCCCATAAGGAATATTGTGAAGTAGATTAGTCCATTTCAGACCCCCAAACATACACGTACAAACGCACTTACATAAATACACTTACATAATTGGTCGCATTCGGAGGTAATCGTTATGCGGGGGTCCACTGTATATACACACCCCTCTGGGTTTTCTTCTATTTTCTTTCTAGTTCTTATTCTTGTTTATTTCCTCTTATCTCCATGGGGAAGTGGAACAGAATTCTTCCTCCGTAAGCCCATGCCGGGGACTACCTAGATGGGAATTTTCCAAATTCCTTCTATCTTGCTCCAACTGAGCCCACGGAAGTCACCGAGATTATAAAGTCACTTAAAAATAACTCAGGGAATCTGTCTCATGTCCCACCATTACTGTACAAGCGAGCAGCCCATGTCCTTTCGCATGCTATTTCATTACTTTTTAACAAGTCAATAGAGACTAGCACCTTCCCAAAACTACTCAAGACGGCAAGGGTTACACCAACACATAAAGGTGGTGACCCTACAGATTTAAACAACTATAGGCCAATATCAACCTTACCATTGCTATCCAAAATCTTTGAGAAACTAGTGCACAGGAGACTATATTCATTTATAACGGCACAAAACATACTCAACCCCTGCCAATTTGGATTCAGGAAAAATAAAAGCACTAACGATGCAATCATAAAAATGCTAGATCTGCTTTACACAGCATTGGAAAATAAGGAATATCCACTAGGAATTTTTATTGACCTAAGAAAAGCTTTTGACACAGTAGACCATGGCATCCTACTCCACAAACTTGACCATTATGGTATAAGAGGCCATGCGCTTGCATATTTCAAATCTTACCTTACTAATGGGTATCAATATGTCACCATTAAAGACACAGCATCAACAACACAGCCACTTGATACTGGAGTTCCGCAGGGAAGTGTCCTTGGTCCCCTGCTCTTCCTCATATACATCACTGATCTTCCAAACGTTTCTCAACACCTTAACCCCATTCTCTTTGCTGATGACACGACTTATGTCATCTCTCACCCTAATCTTGCCACCCTCAACACCATTGTTAATGAGGAGATGCTCAAATTATCGACTTGGATGACAGCTTAACTTACGCTTATGCTTAACACTGACAAACCCTACTACATTATGTTTGGTAACAGAGCAGGAGATGCGCAAATTAACATTAAGATCGATAACACTCTAATTGCCAGGCATAATGAGGGCAAATTTCTAGGCCTATACCTCTACAACAACCTGAACTTCAGCACCCATATCCAACACATAACCAAAAAAGTATCCAAAACGGTTGGGATCCTCTCCAAGATACGATACTACGTGCCGCAAACTGCCCTTCTCACACTATACCATTCACTTACATATCCATACCTCACCTATGCTATCTGTGCTTGGGGTTCAACTGCAGCAACACACCTAAAGCCAATAATAACCCAACAAAAAGCCGCAGTAAGAATAATCACTAAATCCCATCCCTGGCAACACACCCCCCCACTCTTCATAGATCTAAACTTACTCCCTGTTCAGTACATCCACACTTACTACTGTGCAATCTACATCTAAAGGACCTTAAATTCCAATATTAACCTTGACCTAAAATGCTTTCTTGATAGTTGTGACAGTGACCCACTGATCAGAGCAGATCGACTGGTCCAAACCCTTGACTGGTCCGAACCCTTGACTGGTCCGAACCCTTGACTGGTCCGAACCCTTGACTGGTCCGAACCCGGGACTGGTTTCAAACAGTTTCGTTGGACAATAAAGCAGACTGTTAACGGATGGGGTTGTAGGCGCCCTTATAAACACAAACATTATAAATCAGGAACGTGACGGTAAGCTGTCCAATATACAAAAAGAGTTAGAAACAGAAATACAAATAGCTAGAGCTTCATTTAAGGTTATTAATATAATATTCAAGAGGTTGCTAGTAGAATTGCAGTAAATCAACCATTCAAATCATTATGAAGCTGTGTGTAGTCTGTGGTCAGTCAAACAAACGGGCCTCCACATGGATAAATTGTCATTTTTGTGGAAATTGGTGTCACGCCCCTTGTGCAGATATCCCAGAACTAGCTACAAGCAGTATTAAAAACAGAGAAGTGTTTCTGGGTATGCCCAAATGAGGAAAATCTGTGGACTAAAATCACAAGGGTATTAAAAGAGGACAACATCAAAGCTGCTTTCATAGAAAACCTGGAAGCTTTCTACAACAGATGGGAACATAAAAAGTCTGGGCTGAATAGTACTGCCCTTGATACTGGCCATGTAGTCACAAACTGTAAGGCTGGAGGTGATGTCCTGGGAGACAGTAATAGTAAAGCTGGAGGTGCTGTCCTGGAGACAGTAATGGTGAAGCTGGAGGTGCTGTCCTGGGAGACAGTAATGGTGAAGCTGGAGGTGCTGTCCTGGGAGACAGTAATGGTGAAGCTGGAGGTGCTGTCCTGGGAGACAGAAATGGTGAAGCGGGAGATACTGTCCTGGGAGACAGTAATGATGAAGCTGGAGATTTTGTCCAGGTAGTCGGGAATTATACGCAGGAAGGAATACATATAAATGACCACATAGGGATAGGAGCCATAGTAGGGAAACAAGTGTAGTCAAAGATGAGATAAAACCAATATTGCAAAACTAGAAATACCGCAGGAAATAGCAAACAAGAGGACTCCAATAGCAATAGTGAGGATAAATTACCAAAAACAACTGGTGGGAGCTCCATTGTTGGTGCTAGGGAGGATAGAAGTAAGACAGGGAAACATGCACCAACAGGGAATACAGTCACAGAAACCCAAGGCAAGCGGAAACCAAGCCTGTGCACATACTATGCACTTGGTATCTGCTGGCATGGGAAATCTGGAAAAACAGATGGGACGTGCAACTATGACCACCCTAGAAAATGCCATGCCCATATGACAACAGGAAAATGCAAACTCCCTTCCTGTAAGCTTTTTCACCCTGAAATGTGTACCTCTTCAGTACAGGAAAGACTGTGCTATAACTTAAATTGCCAGGCATACCATCTAAAGGGACAAAAAGATACAAAACATCCAGGCCATGGGAAAACCTGGGTAGCCACAGCCACTCAAGAGGGAGAGGTTTTTTAGTGCCAGGAAGGAAAAAAAAACTGGCAGGAAATGGCAGAAATCGTACACCAAATCCAGTCATTCCTGGAGTGGAACCACAGTCGATGGCCTCCACTCCAAACCAACAGATACAGATACTAATGCCGGAAAAAAAATCCCCCCCCAGTACCAACAATACCACCAGTCCGATAACATTCTTCTTTGCAAATATACAGGGTCTAAAGCCAGCAACAAACAACAAAATACCTTCATCCGTGGACTGCTTGCAGAGGCAAAGGCAATGTTCGCGGCTTTCACTGAGACCCACATAAAGGATCACTTGGAAATGAAATATGGATCCCAGGTTACAACCTATACAGATGTGACAGAGTGAACAGGCAAAAGGGGGGGTTGGCCTGTACATTGCAGAGTCACTTGTTTGCACAGAACTGCTAAATGCCTCAAATGACGTAGTGGAAGTTTTAGCAGTAAAGGTCGAGAACCAAAACCTAGTCATTGTGGTAGTCTACAAGCCTCCGGATGCAACATCCCAGCAATTCCAGGAACAGCTGTTAAAAATTGACCACTGTCTGGAAAATCTTCCAGCTCCTGCACCCAACATCTTGCTCCTGGGGGATTTCAACTTAAGGCACCTAAAATGGAGGAATATAGCAAATAATATTGTTGCAGTAATAACACCAGGAGGCAGCTCTGATGAAAACTCACACTCACACGAGCTTTTAAATCTCTGCACAAAATTCAATTTAAACCAGCAAATAATAGAGCCTACTAGACTGGAGAATACACTAGACCTCATATTCACTAACAATGATGATCTGATAAGAAATGTCACCATATCAAAAACAATATACTCAGATCACAACATAATTGAGGTTCAGACATGTAAAGGAGGAGCCCAGACCGACAAAATGAGACTAGT
>NC_069452.1:10275567-10285567 GCF_026875155.1 Cherax quadricarinatus
AAACCCCTTTTAGGGGAACCAATCTTGGGGGGGGAAAACATTATATACTGAGTCAAAAAAGGAGTTTAGTGTCCTATAGCAGAGTTTACTGCCGGGGGGAAAGGCCTGTGCCCCGTGTAAAAAAAAATAATAATAATTGAACTTTTCATGTAGAGGAAAGAATCTCCCATAACATTGAGTATACATAGTGTATAGTGTATACTACAGTGGTTTCCCTGTATATTGATGATAAAGGCTAAAGTGTCATTAAAAACAGGTGAATTTGTAAATGAAGTGATAAGCCTATAGAGGCAGGTGCCAGAAGTCGCCAGAAACTTACCACAGGTCAGCTGTTTTTAATAATCTTCCTGGCTTGCTAGTGTACTCGCATATAATCTAGTGATACCAGTGAATAGCAGAATACAGTGTTGTAGTAGCAACTAACCAGTATTATAATGGTACTTAGTGGAGTGGAGTGACTTTCATTAGTTTCTTTTCTTGAAATACGAGACGTTACTGTGAATTTCATATAACCTGTAGTTACCAGCGGTCGCAATATACACAACGAGAAGCAAGTATTACTACAGAGAAAGCGCCCTTCCTCCAAAATTTGCACCAGTCAACTATAGTGATAATATAGCATTTATTGTGGTGGAGACGGAGAAAAAAAAAATAGAAAAGCCAGATACAGCGATTGATAAACAAAGAGGTCGACTGTACGTCATTGTAGGAGCTGCCAGTAATCACCGGCTCTTCAACACGCAAGTTATACTTTTGTATCAGTCAAATCACATATTACTCGGGTAGATAATTTCCAGTAGATCCTTCATGTGTTAGCTCAAATCACCGACCAGTATGTTTTAAATAAGTGACCCACTGATCAGAGCAGATCGACTGGTCCGGACCCTTGACTGGTCCGAACCCTTGACTGGTCCGAACCCGGGACTGGTCCGAACCCTTGACTGGTCCGAACCCTGGACTGGTTTCAAACGGTTTCGTTGTGCACCACCTAGCAGGTTATTAATAGAATATTCAAGAGGTTGCTAGTAGAATTGCAGTAAATCAGCCATTCAAATCATTATGAAGCTGTGTGTAGTCTGTGGTCAGTCAAACAAACGGGCTTCCACATGCATAAATTGTCATTTCTGTGGGAAATTGGTGTCACGCCCCTTGTGCAGATATCCAAGAACTAGCTACAAGCAGTATTAAAACAGGGAAGTGTTTTTGGGTATGCCCAAATGAGATAAATCTGTGGACTAAAATCACAAGGGTATTAAAAGAGGTCAACATCAAAGCTGCTTTCATAGAAAACCTGGAAGCTTTCTACAACAGATGGGAACATAAAAAGTCCGGGCTGAATGGTACTGCCCTTGATACTGGCCATGTAGTCAGAAACTGTAAGGCTGGAGATGATGTCCTGGTAGTCAGTAAATGGGGGGCTGATAGTGCTGTCCTGGGAGACAGTAATGGGGAAGCTGGAGGTGCTGTCCCTGGGAGACAGTTAATGGTGAAGCTGGAGGTGCTGTCCTGGGAGACAGTAATGGTGAAGCTGGAGATGCTGTCCTGGGAGACAGTAATGGGAAGCTGGAGATGCTGTCCTGGGAGACAGTAATGGTGAAGCTGGAGATTTTGTCCAGGTAGTCGGGAATTATACGCAGGAAGGAATACATATAAATGACCCCATAGGGGACAGGAGCCATAGTAGGGAAACAAGTGTAGTCAAAGATAAGATAAAACCAATATTGCAAACTAGAAATACCGCAGGAAATAGCAAACAAGAGGACTCCACTAGCAATAGTGAGGATATATTACCAAAAACAAATGGTGGGAGCTCCATTGTTGGTGCTAGGGAGGATAGAAGTAAGACAGGGAAACATGCACCAACAGGGAATACAGTCACAGAAACCCAAGGCAAACGGAAACCAAGCCTGTGCACATACTATGCACTCGGTATCTGCTGGCATGGGAAATCTGGAAAAAAAAAACAGATGGGACGTGCAACTATGACCACCCTAGGAAATGCCATGCCCATTATGACAACAGGAAAATGCAAACTCCCTTCCTGTAAGCTTTTTCCACCCTGAACTGTGTACCTCTTCAGTACAGGAAAGGCTGTGCTATAACTTAAATTGCCAGGCATACCATCTAAAGGGGACAAAAAGATACAAAACATCCAGGCCATGGGAAAACCTGGGTAGCCACAGCCACTCAAGGGGAGAGGTTTTTTAGTGCCAGGAAGGAAAAAAAACTGGCAGGAAATGGCAGAAATCGTACACCAAATCCAGTCATTCCTGGAGTGGAACCACAGTCGATGGCCTCCACTCCAAACCAACAGATACAGATACTAATGCCGGAAAAAAAAATCCCCCCCCAGTACCAACAATACCACCAGTCCGATAACATTCTTCTTTGCAAATATACAGGGTCTAAAGCCAGCAACAAACAACAAAATACCTTTCATCCGTGGACTGCTTGCAGAGGCAAAGGCAATGTTCGCGGCTTTCACTGAGACCCACATAAAGGATCACTTGGACAACGAAATATGGATCCCAGGTTTACAACCTATACAGATGTGACAGAGTGAACAGGCAAAAGGGGGGGGTTGGCCTGTACATTGCAGAGTCACTTGTTTGCACAGAACTGCTAAATGCCTCAAATGATGTAGTGGAAGTTTTAGCAGTAAAGGTCGAGAACCAAAACCTAGTCATTGTGATAGTCTACAAGCCTCCGGATGCAACATCCCAGCAATTCCAGGAACAGCTGTTAAAATTGGACCACTGTCTGGAAAACCTTCCAGCTCCTGCACCCAACATCTTGCTCCTGGGGGATTTCAACTTAAGGCACCTAAAATGGAGGAATATAGCAAAATAATGTTGTTTGCAGTAATAACACCAGGAGGCAGCTCTGATGAAAACTCACACTCACGCGAGCTTTTTAAATCTCTGCACAAAATTCAATTTAAACAGCAAATAATAGAGCCTACTAGACTGGAGAATACACTAGACCTCATCTTCACTAACAATGATGATCTGATAAGAAATATCACCATATCAAAAACAATATACTCAGATCACAATAATTGAGGTTCAGTCATGTATGCGCGGAGCCCCCAGACCGACATAATGAGATTAGTTACGAGGGAGCATTCACCAAATTCAACTTCAAATAAACAAAAACATAAAGTGGGACCAAGTAAACCAAGTCCTAACCGATATAAGCTGGAAGATATACTAAGCAACACCAGACCCCAACTTATGCCTAGAACAGATTAACTCGGTGGCACTCGATGTATGCACAAGGCTTATTCCTCTAAGAAAAAGGAGGATAGATGTAAAACAGAAAGAGACAGGCGCTCCCTTTACAGGCGACGGAAAAGAATAACAGAGCGGCTAAAAGAGGTCAATATATCTGAAATGCGTAGAGAGACACTGGTCAGAGAAATAGCAAGCATCGAACTAAGCTAAAAGAATCCTTTAGGAGTCAGGAATCGCGGGAAGAACTAAAAGCCATAAATGAAATCGAAAGAAACCCAAGTATTTCTTCTCCTATGCCAAATCAAAATCGAGACAAACGTCCAGTATTGGGCCCCTACTTAAACAAGATGGGTCCTACACAGATGACAGCAAGGAAATGAGTGAGCTACTCAAGTCCCAATATGACTCAGTTTTTAGGCAAGCCGCTAACCAGACTGAGAGTCGAAGATCAAAATGAATTTTTTATGAGAGAGCCACAAAATTTGATTAACACAAGCCTATCCGATGTTATCCTGACGCCAAATGACTTCGAACAGGCGATAAATGACATGCCCCATGCACTCTGCCCCAGGGCCAGACTCATGGAACTCTGTGTTCATCAAGAACTGCAAGAAGCGCCCTATCACGAGCCTTTTCCATCCTATGGAGAGGGAGCATGGACACGGGGGTCGTCCCTCAGTTACTAAAAAAACAACAGACATAGCCCCACTCCACAAAGGGGGCAGTAAAGCAACAGCAAAGAACTACAGACCAATAGCACTAACATCCCATATCATTAAAAATCTTTGAAAGGGTCCTAAGAAGCAAGATCACCACGCATCTAGAAACCCATCAGTTACACAACCCAGGGCAACATGGGTTTAGAACAGGTCGCTCCTGTCTGTCTCAACTATTGGACCACTACGACAAGGTCCTAAATGCACTAGAAGACAAAAAGAATGCAGATGTAATATATACAGACTTTGCAAAAGCCTTCGACAAGTGTGACCATGGCGTAATAGCGCACAAAATGCGTGCTAAAGGAATAACAGGAAAAGTCGGTCGATGGATCTATAATTTCCTCACTAACAGAAACAGAGAGTAGTCGTCAACAGAGTAAAGTCCGAGGCAGCTACGGTGAAAAAGCTCTGTTCCACAAGGCACAGTACTCGCTCCCATCTTGTTTCCTCATCCTTAATATCCGACATAGACAAGGATGTCAGCCACAGCACCGTGTCTTCCTTTGCAGATGACACCCGAATCTGCATGACAGTGTCTTCCATTGCAGACACTGCAAAGCTCCAGGCAGACATCAACCAAATCTTTCAGTGGGCTGCAGAAAACAATATGAAGTTCAACGATGAGAATTTCAATTACTCAGATATGGTAAACATGAGGAAATTAAATCTTCATCAGAGTACAAACAAATTCTGGCCACAAAATAGAGCGAAACACCAACGTCAAAGACCTGGGAGTGATCATGTCGGAGGATCTCACCTTCAAGGACCATAACATTGTATCAATCGCATCTGCTAGAAAAATGACAGGATGGATAATGAGAACCTTCAAAAACTAGGGAGGCCAAGCCCATGATGACACTCTTCAGGTCACTTGTTCTATCTAGGCTGGAATATTGCTGCACACTAACAGCACCTTTCAAGGCAGGTGAAATTGCCGACCTAGAAAATGTACAGAGAACTTCACGGCGCGCATAACGGAGATAAAACACCTCAATTACTGGGAGCGCTTGAGGTTCCTAAACCGTATTCCCTGGAACGCAGGAGGGAGAGATACATGATTATATACACCTGGAAAATCCTAGAGGGACTAGTACCGAACTTGCACACGAAAAATCACTCATTACGAAAGCAAAAGACTTGGCAGACGATGCACCATCCCCCCCAATGAAAAGCAGGGGTGTCACTAGCACGTTAAGAGACCATACAATAAGTGTCAGGGGCCCGAGACTGTTCAACTGCCTCCCAGCACACATAAGGGGGATTACCAACAGACCCCTGGCAGTCTTCAAGCTGGCACTGGACAAGCACCTAAAGTCAGTTCCGGATCAGCCGGGCTGTGGCTCGTATGTTGGTTTGCGTGCAGCCAGCAGCAACAGCCTGGTTGATCAGGCTCTGATCCACCAGGAGGCCTGGTCTC
Organism: Cherax quadricarinatus; assembly: GCF_026875155.1. NCBI lineage: Eukaryota > Metazoa > Arthropoda > Malacostraca > Decapoda > Parastacidae > Cherax > Cherax quadricarinatus. The sequence goes on from NC_069452.1 coordinate 10,280,937, forward strand.
AGACCGGGCCGCGGGGGCGTTGACCCCCGGAACTCTCTCCAGGTAATACTGTGTTAGTAACTCCAGTACCTGCTGGAATGTTATGTACTGTGTTAGTAACTCCAGTACCTGCTGGAATGTTATGTACTGTGTTAGTAACTCCAGTACCTGCTGGAATGTTATGTACTGTGTTAGTAACTCCAGTACCTGCTGGAATGTTATGTACTGTGTTAGTAACTCCAGTACCTGCTGGAATGTTATGTACTGTGTTAGTAACTCCAGTACCTGCTGGAATGTTATGTACTGTGTTAGTAAACTCCAGTACCTGCTGGAATGTTATGTACTGTGTTAGTAACTCCAGTACCTGCTGGAATGTTATGTACTGTGTTAGTAACTCCAGTACCTGCTGGAATGTTATGTACTGTGTTAGTAACTCCAGTACCTGCTGGAATGTTATGTACTGTGTTAGTAACTCCAGTACCTGCTGGAATGTTATGTACTGTGTTAGTAACTCCAGTACCTGCTGGAATGTTATGTACTGTGTTAGTAACTCCAGTACCTGCTGGAATGTTATGTACTGTGTTAGTAACTCCAGTACCTGCTGGAATGTTATGTACTGTGTTAGTAACTCCAGTACCTGCTGGAATGTTATGTACTGTGTTAGTAACCCCAGTACCTGCTGGAATGTTATGTACTGTGTTAGTAACTCCAGTACCTGCTGGAATGTTATGTACTGTGTTAGTAACTCCAGTACCTGCTGGTCTGTGAGTTTTACGACTCACTCGCCACGGGTTCAATCCCCACCCGTTCCGTGGTTTGTTTACAGTCGTGTTATAACGATTTCTTGAGTCATTTGACTGGTGGATAAGCTGTCAGTGGTGTTACTGTGTACTTGTGTTGTGTACTTACACAATTATCATACATAATGTAAATTACCTCGGATAATCCAAACACATGTAGTTTCTACAGTATAATTAATATTAATATAACTACACCTAACTTCGTGTGTCATTACCAGTTCATCACAATAATAATAATAATAATAATAATAATAATAATAATAATAATAATAATAATATATTATTACTGTTATTTTCACCACTTGTATTTCTGTGCTATGGAAATAACATTTATAAACACGTATCACTCTTGTAGAGTTTTACCATCGACTTATGGCTTAATAATGGTGTATTTAGAGCGAAATGTTGAGCCAGTAAGAGGTTATGTGTTGCTTCTCTTTTGTGTTATTGTCGCTGTGATGTTTGTATCTGTGTACATTGATGTATGTAAAGTGTGTGTGTGTGTGTGTGTGTGTGTGTGTGTGTGTGTACTCACCTAATTGTACTCACCTAATTGTGGTTGCAGGGGTCGAGACTCAGCTCCTGGCCCCGCCTCTTCACTGATCGCTACTGGATCCTCTCTCTCTCTGCTTCCTGAGCTTTGTCATACCTCTTCTTAAAACTATGTATGGTTCCTGCCTCCACTACTTCACTTGCTAGGCTATTCCACTTGCTGACAACTCTATGACTGAAGAAATACTTCCTAACGTCCCTGTGACTCGTCTGAGTCTTCAGCTTCCAGTTGTGACCCTTGTCCCTGTGTCCCCTCTCTGGAACATCCTATCTCTGTCCACCTTGTCTATTCCCCGCAGTATCTTGTATGTCGTTATCATGTCTCCCCTGACCCTTCTGTCCTCCAGTGTCGTCAGTCCGATTCCCTTAACCTTTCCTCGTACGACATTCCCTTGAGCTCTGGGACTAGCCTTGTTGCAAACCTTTGTACTTTCTCTAACTTCTTGACGTGCTTGACCAGGTGTGGGTTCCAGACTGGTGCTGCATACTCCAGTATGGGCCTAACATACACAGTGTACAGTGTCTTGAACGATTCCTTATTAAGGTATCGGAACGCTATTCTCAGGTTTGCCAGGCGCCCGTATGCTGCAGCGGTTATTTGGTTGATGTGTGCCTCCGGTGATGTGCTCGGTGTTATGGTCACCCAAGGTCTTTCTCCCTGAGTGAGGTCTGTAGTCTTTGTCCACCTAGCCTATACTCTGTCTGCAGTCTTCTTTGCCCCTCCCCAATCTTCATGACTTTGCATTTGGCTGGATTGAATTCGAGAAGCCAGTTACTGGACCACATGTCCAGCCTCTCCAGGTCTCTTTGCAGTCCTGCCTCATCCTCGTCCGATTTAATTCTTCTCATCAGCTTCACGTCATCTGCGAACAGGGACACTTCAGAGTCTATTCCTTCCATCATGTCGTTCACATATATCAAAAATAGCACTGGTCCTAGAACTGACCCCTGTGGGACCCCGCTCGTAACAGGCGCCCACTGTGATACCTCTTCACGTACCATGACTCGTTGCTGCCTCCCTGTCAGGTATTCCCTTATCCATTGCAGTGCCCTTCCTTTTACGTGTGCCTGATCCTCCAGCTTCTGCACTAATCTCTTGTGGGGAACTGTGTCAAAGGCCTTCCTGCAGTCTAGGAAAACGCAATCTACCCAACCCTCTCTCTCGTGTCTTACTTCTGTTACCTTGTCATAAAACTCCAGGAGGTTTGTGATACAAGATTTGCCTTCCATGAACCCATGCTGGTTTTCATTTATAATCTTGTTCCTTTTCCAGTGTTCGACCACTCTCCTCCTGATAATCTTCTCCATGACCTTGCACACGATACATGTCAGAGACACAGGTCTGTAGTTTAGTGCCTGTTTCTGTTTCTTTCTTAAATATGGGGACTACATTAGCTGTCTTCCATTTCTCAGGTAGTTGCCCAGTTTCAAGGGATGTGTTGAAGATTGTGGTTAGAGGCACACACAGCATCTCTGCTCCTTCTCTAAGGACCCATGGGGAGATGTTGTCCGGTCCATCGCCTTTGAGGTGTCAAGGTCACTTAAGAGCTTCTTCACCTCCTCCTCAGTTGTTCGTATGTCATCCAACACTTGTTGGTATATTCCCTCTTGATGTTCCCTTCTGTTCTGTCTTCCACAGCCCTTCCTGTCTCTACTGTAAAAACTTCCTTGAATCTCCTGTTCAGCTCCTCACATACCTCCTGATCATTTCTTGTGAGTTCTCCACCTTCTGTCCTTAATCTGATCACCTGGTCTTTGACTGTTGTCTTCCTCCTGATGTGGCTATACAACAGTTTCGGGTCAGTCTTGATTTCTCGATGCTATGTCATTTTCATACTGTCGCTGGGCCTCCCTCCTTACCTGTGCGTACTCATTCCTGGCTCTGCGACTGATCTCTCTATTTTCGTGTGTTCTCTGCCTTCTGTACTTTTTCCATTCTCTATTGCACTTTGTTTTTGCCTCCTTACACCGTCGGGTGAACCAGGGGCTTGTTCTGGTCTTCCGTTGTTACTGTTGCCCTTGGGAATGAACCTTTCCACTGCCTCCTTGCATTTTGTTGCTACATATTCCATCATTTCATTTACTGGCTTTCCTGCCAGTTCTCTGTCCCACTGGACCTCCGCAGAAAGTTCTTCAACCCTATGTAGTCCCCTCTTTTATAGTCAGGTTTTTCCCATTCTACTCCTGTTATTCTCTCCACTTGCAGCTCTACTATGTATTCAAAGCACAGAACCACGTGGTCGCTAGCTCCTAGGGGACTCTCATACTTGATGTCCTCAATGTCTGAGCTGCCCAGGGTGAACACAAGGTCCAATCTTGCTGGTTCATCCTCCCCTCTCACTCTGGTAGTGTCCTTAACATGTTGGTGCATGAGGTTTTCCAACACCACGTCCAACATCCTGGCTCTCCATGTTTCAGGACCCCCATGAGGCTCCAGGTTTTCCCAGTCAATCTCCCTGTGGTTGAAATCCCCCATAACCAGCAACTTTGCTCTGCTGGAGTGAGCTCTTCTTGCCACCTCAGCAAGTGTGTCCACCATTGCTCTGTTGCTCTCTTCATATTCCTCTCTTGGCCTCCTGCAGTTCTGTGGTGGATTATACATCACTGCAATGACCACTTTGTGTTCCCCCGACTGAAGTGTACCTGCTATGTAGTCTCTTTCTCCCGTTCTCATCTATTCCTTCCATTTTCTTCGAAGTTTCCATCTGTTTTTATGAGCAGAGCAACCCCACCTCCCCCCTGCCCCTTCTATCTTTCCTCATGATCTGGTATCCTGGTGGGAAGATTGCATCTGTTATTGTCTCATGAGTTTTGTTTCTGTAACTGCTATGATGTCTGGGGACTTCTCATTGATTCTTTCTTGCCATTCCTCATGTTTATTCGTTAATCCATCTGCATTTGTGTACCAAACCTTCAACTTCTGTTCTAATACTGTAACTGTGGTGCGGGGGGTGGAAACAGAGGGATCGGTGTTGATGGTTGGTTTGGATTGTTCAGTTGCCTTGGGGGTGTCGTGGCTGGAGTCCTTCTGCAGGTGTTTCTGGGGGGTGCGCTTGTCCTTCCATTTGATCCTGGGTTATTCTGCTCTCCTTTTCATTTCCTCCCATTTCTCCTTTCGTTTTTGAACTCTCTCTTTCATTGTCTTCCTTTCGTCCTGTGTTTCTGTCTCGGTCGAGGTACACACTCCGGAACTCCTGCTTGCCTCTCAGCCGTGCTTTCTCCTGCAGGATCATGGTTCGGGTTGATTCTGCCTTGAAAATTACTTTGAGAGGCCGATTCCTTTCTTTGTGAACCACCCAA
>NC_069452.1:10290567-10364588 GCF_026875155.1 Cherax quadricarinatus
CAATTTTAATTTTTTCTTGAGACGACGGTCAAGCTTATGTTAATTTATTCTTGGAAAATGGTCACGCTCTCCGTTAATTTTTCTTGAGACGACGGTCGCGCACCCACATTAATTTTCTTAAACGATGGTCACAGACTCATGTTAATTTATTCTTGAGAGGGGTCACAGAACTCACTTAATTTATTCTTGGACGACGGTCCGCATCCCACATTAATTTTTTCTTGAACCGGTCACAGCTTTAATGTTAATTTTTTTTGAGACGAGGGGCAAGCATCCCAAATTAATTTATTCTTGAACATGGTCACGCATCCCACATTAATTTATTCTTGACACGACGTCACAGCATCCCCCATTAATTATTCTTGAGACGACGATAACAGCATCCACTTTAAATTTATTCTTGAGGATGGTCACGCACCCCACATTAATTTATTCTTGAGACAACGTCACCATTCACGTTAATTTATTTTGAGATGACGGTGCAGACCCACATTAATTTATTCTTAGCGGGTCCAAGCATCTCATTTTTAATTTATTCTTGAGACGACGGTCACACACTCATTAAATTTATTCTTGAGACGACGGTCACAGCATCTCCGTTAATTTATTCTTGAGCAAACGGTACAGATCTCATGTTAATTTTTTCTTGGACGACGGTACAGCATCCCACATTTTTTATTTTGAGAGACGGCCCAGACCCAATAATTTATTCTTGAGCGCCCGGTCCACCCCACCCATTTTAAATTTTTCCCCCCTTGACAATTTTTAAATTTCGGGATAATTTTCTCATTCTAAGAAATGCTAAGAAAAATGAAACAGATACAAAATCTGACACTGTGGCAATGTTTCGTCTCCAAGTTTTTTTTAACCATTTACTAACATTTTTTAGGTAATTTTTCCCTTTGAGGAGGTTTTCCCTTGATGCTGGGGGAGGGGCTCTTGCTAGGGAATTTTATCTGTGCTCCAGTTCCCTGAATTTAAATCTGAATACCCTCCATCCTTCCCCCCCCCCCCACACTGCATGCCCTTTTCAGTTTATCGCTTTATTGATTTTATCCCTCCACAGGCGTTGAAAATCCCCGGTTTAGGATTTTTCCCCGGTTATAATAAAAATACTTGGAAAATTTAACCGTTATTATAACAAAAAGAAAAACTATTTTAGGGCACTGGGACTGGACATGGGATTCCCGGCACGGCCCCTCATGGGATACCCGGCACTGGAATCATGGGCACACCCCGGCCTGGCACATCATGGGCATACCCTGGCACTGGTATACATGGGCATACCCTGGCACTGGTATACTGGGCATACCCTGGCACGGCACTCATGGGCACTACCCTAGCATGACTCAGGCACTACCCCGGGACTGGACATCAGGGCACACACTGGACATCATGGGCCTACCCCGGACTGGCCACATCATGGGCACTACCCGGCTTGGCAATCATGGGCACTACCTGGACTGAGGCCCCCCGGCAGTACACCTTTGAAAACTTGACTAATTTTCTTTTTAAGAGGATCGTTTTAAAAAAAACATTCCATTTGTGATGACAACGTGCTTTAAGTTCAAAACCCCGTGGAAATAATTCAAGGACCCAGTGGGGAAATAATCCTTTCCCGCTTTTTTGGGGGGGGAGAGGGGGTGTTATCGTAGGGACGTGGAACCTCCCAAATCGAAACTTTCTTTTTGGTAGGGGCTGTTCGAGTGCCTTTACCGAAAGAATTTATTCCCCTCAGGAATAAAGTAAAAATTTAAAATTTGTCCATTCAGACCCTCAAAAATACCTTATAAAAAGCACTTACAAAAAAAACACTTCATATTGGTCGGTTGGGGCATTGATTTTTGGGTTCCACTTAATTAAACGTATCTAGGTATGATAATTGTTCTTGTATTTTGTAAACTTTAAATTCCATTCCAAATGTTTTTAAAAGTGTATACTATTTGAGATCTAAGTCCTTGTTATTTTAAGATTGAAGTTTTTTTTAAATTGGGGGGTTAGCCACCAAAGTTAATCAGTGTGTTTAACTTACGACACTGTTTAGAAAGGGTTACCACTCTCACCAATTTGCCCGTGAAGTTTTCCCGCTGTATGACCCTGGTGGTTTAGCGTTTCATTTGATTATAAAAAAATTAAAAGGTTTTTGTTGGGTTTTCAGCCTTGATTTTGGGTTATCTAGGTAATTTGCCTAAAATGATATTTGACTTAGGTTCCGTGCCTAAATAAACTTTTTCCCTCCAGCTCCAAGGCCCCAGTGGAAAAACAAAGACCCCCAAGGAAATAAGTCACCTTTTCTTTTTTTGGATTTATCCTGGGTAAATTTTCATGTGTTTTATATATGTATCTATGCAAAAAACACAGAAACAGGTGATTTTTAAAAAAAATGCCCAAAGAAACCCTTGAAAGGGTGAAATTCCAAACGCTTTATGACACCCACTTTAAAGGAACTTGAAAATAATAAATTGCCTTCCTTTGTGTTTTTCTTTTATAGTTCCTTTTACAATGGGTTTGTCACAAAAGCGTTGGGGGTTTCACTACTCTTTACGTGGTTTTTTTGCATGTAACTATGTAAATTTTATTTGTTTTCTATACACCTGAAAAAATAACTGTTCTGGGACAACCTCCTCCTCCTCCTCCTCTTTCCTTCCACCCATGATTTATAGACCTCTCCTTCATCAGCCTATCCCTGTCCATCCTGTATACACGCCCACACCACCTCAGTGACCCATCTTCAGCCCCTCTGTATTATTCCCTTGCTCACTCCACATTGCTTTTTAATTTTTGTGCTCTGCATTCTTTCCATGATCGTTACACAACACTTCATCTGTTGTTTCCAAATCTGTTGTTCCAGTGGACTCTGTTATCTATTTCCAGAGTCTGTTAAATGGAAGTCCATTAAATGGAGGGTTTACTACATTATATATTAGTGTTATAACTTTTAGTTTGTCTGCTTAATTATTATTCTGTATATTAATTATTATTGTTTTATCATTTACCATTGCACTTCTGTTTTTTTTTTTCTTGGCCTTGATTTTTTCCAACTTTTTTTTCTCTTATGTCTCTTTGTATAATCCTAGAAATTTGTATCTATACTATTGCATTTCCAGTCCATCCTCCTGGTGCTTTTGTACATATGTACTGTATTGCTTATTGTAAATTTCTGTGTTTATATATGTTTAGAGAAGTTAGATTGCTTTGGTCAGGTTCAGTTGCCATCTGTTAGCAAAAATTTACCAAGGACCAGATGAGCCTGGCCCATGGCTGGGCTCCAAGACTAGTCAAACTCTCGAAGCTCTTCAAAGGTATATCAGAGGTAAGGTAAGCTATGACACACTACATTTCCCAATAAATGGAGCAAAACATATTATTGATAAATTTTTTTGAGAATGAACAGAAATTGGGGACCCATTGTATATACTGTACGATGCACTATTATTAAGGTTTCCTCACTTTATTTGGGAGTTAGACAGTCGGTGCCAGATCAGCCAGGCTGTGGTTTGTACGTTGGACCACATGCAGCCAGCAGTAACAGCCTGGTTGATTAGGCCCTGATCCACAGTCAGGTCTGGTCATGGACGAGGGTGTTGATCCCCGGAACATCCTCTAGGTAGACACACAGTCTTCAGTCAGAGTGAGATACAGTATTATTCTGATGTTTCTCAGGAGGATATTCTATGTATCTCTTACCTCATAATATCTTTTCTTTACTACTGTATTTTGTGTTTTGTTATAGTGATAAACATTGTCTTATTCATTTACCAGAACATAATTAGTTTTTCTTTTTTGAATATGGTAAATATAACTATTATTAAAGTATTAGTTCGAGTCCTTCCAATAATGCAAATCATAATATGAGCCTTTTTTTATGTTAATGTCCGGGGTTTATTACCTGGACCTCAGCGGTGAGAGTCGCTACTCTCACCGCTGGACAACGCCGACTAGTGCATGAGCCTTTTAACCCATAAACGGTCAACATATTATAAGTGGGACCCCGGTTAAACGAATTTTTTACTCCAGAAGTATTTTTCTGTGCAGTATGCTGAATTTATTCCATAAGGAATATTGTGAGTGTTTATCCATTTCAGACCCCAAACCCTTAACCAAAACGCCTTACATAAATACACTTACTAATTGGTTCACTTTGGAGTTGTTTTTTATGCGGGGGTCCATGTATACGTTTTTAACATTGAAATATATAAAAAGTAAAACTTCTTTTTGTTGTCACATTTGAAAATGTGTAAAAAAATTTGATTTACTTCTTTTTGTTATCATTTGAAAATATTTTAAAAAAAAACGTAGATTACTTTTGTGCACTACACTTGAAAATTGTTTGGAGATTTACGGTTTTTAAATGTTATTTTTTATAAGGGGAAACCCGCATAACGATTTATTTAACCCAAAGAAGTCTGTTTGGGTCCCGTTTAGACCGAATTTGTTCCATAAGAAATATTGTGAATAAAATTAGTCCGTTTCAGACCCAAAAATTACACCTACAAAAAAAACTTACAAAAATACACTTATATAATTGGTCAAGTTGGGAGCTGATCGTTAGGCGGGGTTCCACTGTATTAGGCTTTTATTATTCCCTTACCAAATGTCTGATTGTTGCAATAATATTGAATGTGTTTGAAGGGGACATGGCATAAGTTTAGCCCTTGGAGGGGGGAGGGGAAATTTCCTGTATAGATGGGGTTTCTCAAAGCCCCGACAACCCATGGGCCATTTCCCCTGCCCAGCTGCATTTCCTGTTTCTCTGGAGTGTGCCACAGAAAAACCATCCTGCAGGATAAATGTATAAGGTAAACAAAGCTCTTGTCCTAACCTTATAAAATGTCAAGAATTATTGCATATTAGGGGTTGTAAGGAACAAAAAGGCATAAATAACAAAAAAAGGCACAATACCGTGACTGGAACGATACACAAATAACCCGCACATAAAAGAGAGAAGCTTATGACGACGTTTCGGTCCAAACTTGGCCAGGGCCCAAAAGTTACGTTTGGTGCCGGGGTTGAGCGTGTTTAATTTCATTTGGGTCGATTTATTTACCATTCTTGTACTACTACTACTACTATCACCTCTTCCTGCCTATATATAGCCGTCCTGCTCCACTTCTGGTTAGTGTGACTTTGTAAATGGTCCAAGTCGGACCGAAACGTCATCGTAAGCTTCTCTCTTTTATGTGCGGGTTATTTGTATAACAAAAAGGCATAATACCATAATTGGAGCAATATATAAATAAGCCGCACATAGGAGAGAGAAGCTTATGGCGATGTTTTGGTCCCACTTGGATTATTTACAAGTCACACTGTGAATGCTCCAAGTCAGACTGAAGTGTCGTCATAAGCTTCTCTCTCTCCTATGTGCAGGTTATTTCTCTCTCCTATGTGCAGGTTATTTCTCTCTCCTATGTGCAGGTTATTTCTCTCTCCTATGTGCAGGTTATTTCTCCTTCCTATGTGCAGATTATTTCTATCTCCTATGTGCAGGTTATTTCTATCTCCTATGTGCAGGTTATTTCTCTCTCCTATGTGCAGGTTATTTCTCTCTCCTATGTGCAGGTTATTTCTCTCTCCTATGTGCAGGTTATTTCTCTCTCCTATGTGCAGGTTATTTCTCTCTCCTATGTGCAGGTTATTTCTCTCTCCTATGTGCAGGTTATTTCTCTCTCCTATGTGCAGGTTATTTCTCTCTCCTATGTGCAGGTTATTTTCATCTCCTATGTGCAGGTTATTTCTCTTCATATGTGCAGGTTATTTCTCTCTCCTATGTGCAGGTTATTCTCTCTCCTATGTGCAGGTTATTTCTCTCTCCTATGTGCAGGTTATTTCTCTCTCCTATGTGCAGGTTATTTCTCTCTCCTATGTGCAGGTTATTTCTCTCTCCTATGTGCAGGTTATTTCTCTCTCCTATGTGCAGGTTATTTCTCTCTCCTATGTGCAGGTTATTTCTCTCTCTATGTGCAGGGTTTTTTTCTCTCTCTATGTGCAGGTTATTTCTCTCTCCTATGTGCAGGTTATTTCTCTCTCCTATGTGGGAGGTTATTTCTCCCCTTTCCCATGTGAGGTTTTTTTCTCCTATGTGCAGGTTATTTCTTTCCCATGTGCAGGTTATTTCTCCTATGTGCAGGTTATTTCTCCTCCTATGTTTCAGGTTATTTCTCTTTCCCATGTGCAGGTTATTTCTTTTCTCCTATGTGCAGGTTATTTCTCTCTCCTATGTGCAGGTTATTTCTCTCTCCTATGTGCAAGTTATTTCTCCTATGTGCAGGTTATTTCTCTCTCCTATGTTGCAGGTTATTTCTCTCTCCTATGTGCAGGTTATCTCTCTCTCTATGTGCAGGTTATTTCTTCTCCTATGTGCAGGTTATTTCTCCCCTCCTATGTGCAGGTTATTTCTCTCTCCTATGTGCAGGTTTTTTCTCCTTCCTATGTGAGGTTATTTCTCTCCCTATGTGCAGGTTATTTCTCTCTCCTATGTGCAGATTATTTCTCTCTCCTATGTGCAGGTTATTTTCTTTTCTCCCATGTGCAGGTTATTTCTCTTCCTATGTGCAGGTTATTTCTCTCTCCCATGTGCAGGTTATTTCTTCTTTCCCCATGTGCAGGTTATTTCTCCTTCCTATGTGCAGGTTATTTCTCTCTCCTATGTGCAGGTTAATTTCTTCTCCTATGTGCAGGTTATTTCTTTCCCTTCCTATGTGCAGGTTATTTCTCCTATGTGCAGGTTATTTTCTCTCCTATGTGCAGGTTATTTTCTCTCCTTAAGTGCAGGTTATTTCTCTCTCCTATGTGCGGTTTTTTTCTCCTTCTATGTGCAGGTTATTTCTCTCTCCTATGTGCAGGGTTTTTTCTTCCTATGTGCGGTTATTTTTTCTTCTCCTTGTGCAGGTTCTTTCTATCTCCTATGTGGGAGGTTATTTTCTCTCCTATGTGAAGGTTATTTCTCTCTCCTATGTGAGGTTATTTTTCTTCCTATGTGCAGGTATTTCTCCCCCCTATGTGCAGATTATTTCTATCTCCTATGTGGGAGGTTTATTTCTCTCTCCCATGTGCAGGTTATTTCTCTCTCCTATGTGCAGGTTTTTTTCTCCATGTGCAGGTTATTTCTCTCCTATGTGCAGGGTTTTTTCTCCCTCTATGGTGCAGGTTATTTCTCTCTCCTATGTGCAGGTTATTTTTATCTCCTATGTGCAGGTTTTTTCTCTCTCCCATGTGCAGGTTATTTCTATCTCCTATGTGCAGGTTATTTCTATCTCCTTTTGTGCAGGTTATTTCTCTCTCCCATGTGCAGGTTATTCTCTCTCCTATGTGCAGGGTTTTTTCTCTCTCCCATGTGCAGGTTATTTCCTTCCTATGTGCAGGTTATTTCTCTCTCCTAGTGCAGGTTTTTTTCTATCTCCTATGTGCAGGTTATTTCCTCTCCCTATGTGCAGGTTATTTCTATCTCCTATGTGCAGGTTATTTCTCTCTCCTATGTGCAGGTTATTTCTATCTCCTATGTGCAGGTTATTTCTCTCTCCTATGTGCAGGCTATCTCTCCTATGTGCAGGTTATTTCTCTCTCCTATGTGCAGGTTATTTCTATCTCCTATGTGCAGGTTATTTCTCTCTCCTATGTGCAGGTTATTTCTCTCTCCTATGTGCAGGTTATTTTTATCTCCTATGTGCAGGGTTATTTTCTCTCCTATGTGCAGGTTATTTCTCTCTCCTATGTGCAGATTATTTCTATCTCCTATGTGCAGGGTTTTTTCTCTCTATGTGAGGTTTTTTTCTCCTTCCTATGTGCAGGTTATTTCTCTCTTTCCCATGTGCAGGTTATTTCTCTCTCCTATGTGCAGGTTATTTCTCCTTCCTATGTGCAGGTTATTTCTCCTATGTGCAGGTTATTTCTCTCTCCTATGTGCAGGTTATTTCTCCTTCATGTGCAGGTTTTTTTTCCTATGTGCAGGTTATTTCTCTCCCATGTGCAGGTTTTTCTCTCTCCTATGTGCAGGTTATTTCTCTTCCTATGTGCAGGTTATTTCCTCTCCTATGTGCAGGTTATTTCTCTCTCCTATGTGCAGGTTTTTTTCTCTCTCCTATGTGCAGGTTATTTTTTCTTCCCCATGTGCAGGTTATTTCTCTCTCCTATGTGCAGGTTATTTCTCTCTCCTATGTGCAGGTTATTTCTCTCTCCTATGTGCAGGTTATTTCTCTCTCCTATGTGCAGGTTATTTCTATCTCCTATGTGCAGGTTATTTCTCTCTCCTATGTGCAGGTTATTTCTCTCTCCTATGTGCAGGTTATTTCTCTCTCCTATGTGCAGGTTATTTCTCTCCTATGTGCAGGTTATTTCTCCCTCCTATGTGCAGATTATTTCTATCTCCTATGTGCAGGTTATTTCTCTCTCCTATGTGCAGGTTATTTCTCTCTCCTATGTGCAGGTTATTTCTCCTATGTGCAGGTTATTTCTCTCCTATGTGCAGGTTATTTCTCCCTCCTATGTGCAGGTTATTTCTCTCTCCTATGTGCAGGTTATTTGTCTCTCCTATGTGCAGGTTATTTCTCTCTCCTATGTGCAGGTTATTTCTATCTCCTATGTGCAGGTTATTTGTCTCTCCTATGTCAGGTTATTTTCTCTCTCCTAAGTGCAGGTTATTTCTCTCTCCTATGTGCAGGTTATTTCTCTCTCCTATGTGCAGGGTTTTTTCTCTCTCCTATGTGAGGTTATTTCTCTCTCCTATGTGCAGGTTATTTCTCTTCCTATGTGCAGGTTATTTCTCTCCTATGTGCAGGTTAAATTTTTCCCTCCTATGTGCAGATTATTTCTATCTCCTATGTGCAGGTTATTTTCTCTCTCCTATGTGCAGGTTATTTTTCTCTTCCTATGTGCAGGTTATTTTTCTCTCTCCTATGTGAGGTTATTTTCTCCTAAAGTGCAGGTTATTCTCCCTCCTATGTGCAGGTTATTTCTATCTCCTATGTGCAGGTTAATTCTCTCTCCTATGTGCAGGTTATTTCTCTTCCTATGTGCAGATTATTTCTATCTCCTATGTGCAGGTTATTTCTCTCTCCTATGTGAGGTTATTTCTCTCCTCCTAAGTGCAGGTTATTTCTCTCTCCTATGTGCAGGTTATTTCTCTCTCCTATGTGCAGGTTATTTCTCTCCCCCTATGTGCAGGTTATTTCTTTTCTCCTATGTGCAGGTTATTTCTCTCTCCTATTTTGCAGGTTTTTCTTCTCCTATGTGCAGGTTATTTTTCTCTCCTATGTGCAGGTTATTTCTCTCTTTCCCATGTGCAGGTTATTTCTCTCTATGTGCAGGTTATTTCTCTCTCCTATGTGCAGGGTTTTTTCTCCTTCCTATGTGCAGGTTATTTCTCTCTCCTATGTGCAGGTTATTTTCTCTCCTATGTGCAGGTTATTTCTCCTTCCATTGTGCAGGTTATTTCTCTCTTTCCCATGTTGCAGGTTATTTCTCTCTCTATGTGCAGGTTATTTCTCCTTCCTATGTGCAGGTTATTTCTCCTATGTGCAGGTTATTTCTCTCTCCTATGTGCAGGTTAAATTTTTCCTTCCTATGTGCAGGTTATTTCTCCTATGTGCAGGTTATTTCTCTCTCTATGTGCAGGTTATTTCTCTCTCCTATGTGCAGGTTATTTTTTCTCTCCTATGTGAGGTTATTTCCCTTTCCCATGTGCAGGTTTTTTCTCCCTCCTATGTGCAGATTATTTCTATCTCCTATGTGCAGGTTATTTCTCTCTCCTATGTGCAGGTTATTTCTCTCTCCTATGTGCAGGTTATTTTCTCTTCCTATGTGCAGGTTATTTCTTTTCCTATGTTGCAGGTTATTTCTCCCTCCCATGTGAGGTTATTTCTATTCCTTGTGCAGGTTATTTCTCTCTCCTATGTGCAGGGTTATTTCTCTCTCCTATGTGCAGGTTATTTCTCCTATGTGCAGGTTATTTCTCTCTCCTATGTGCAGGTTATTTCTATCTCCTATGTGCAGGTTATTTCTCTCTCCTATGTGCAGGTTATTTCTATCTCCTATGTGCAGGTTTTTTTTCTCTCTCCTATGTGCAGGTTATCTCTCTCTCCTAGTGCAGGTTATTTCTCTCTCCTTTTGTGCCCGGTTATTTCTCTCTCCTATGTGGGAGGTTATTTGTTCCTATGTGCAGGTTATTTCTATCTCCTATGTGCAGGGGTTTTTTTCTCTCCTATGTGCAGGTTATTTTATCTCCTATGTGCAGGTTATTTCTCTCGTCCTTGTGCAGGTTATTTCTATTCCTATGTGAGGTTATTTCTCTCTCCTATGTGCAGGCTATCTCTCTCTCCTATGTGCAGGTTATTTCTTTTCCTATGTGAGGTTTTTTTTCTCCCTTCCCATGTGCAGGTTATTTTCTCTCTCCTATGTGCGGTTATTTTTCCTTCCTATGTGCAGGTTATTTCTCCTATGTGCAGGTTATTTCTCCCCTTCCCATGTGCAGGTTATTTCTCTCCTATGTGCAGGTTATTTATCTCTCCTGTGTGCAGGGGTTATTTCTCTCTCCTATGTGCAGGTTATTTCTCTCTCCTATGTGCAGGCTATTTCTCTCTCCTATGTGCAGGTTATTTCTCTCTATGTGCAGGTTATTTCTCTCTCCTATGTGCAGGTTGTTTCTCTCTCCTATGTGCAGGTTGTTTCTCTCTCCTATGTGCAGGTTATTTCTCTCTATGTGCAGGTTATTTCTCTCTCTCTATGTGCAGGTTATTTCTCTCTATGTGCAGGTTTTTTTTCTCTCCTAAAGTGCAGGTTATCTCTGTCTCCTATGTGCAGGTTATTTCTCTCTCCTATGTGCAGGTTATTTCTCTCTCCTATGTGCAGGTTATTTCTCTCTCCTATGTGCAGGTTATTTCTCTCTCCTATGTGCAGGTTATTTCTCTCTCCTATGTGCAGGTTATTTCTCTCTATGTGCAGGTTATTTTTTCTTCCCTATGTGCAGGTTTTTCTCTCTAGTGAGGTTAATTTCTCTCTCCTATGTGCAGGTTATTCTCTCTCCTATGTGCAGGTTATTTCTCTCTATGTGCAGGTTATTTCTCTCTCCTATGTGCAGGTTATTTCTCTCTCCTATGTGCAGGTTATTTCTCTCTATGTGCAGGTTATTTGTTATTCTGCTAGTGTAATAATCACCTTCCAGCCCATGAGAAGATGTGCGTCACTTCGTGAGATGTTTATTTACCTCCCGGTGATATCATCAATGTACAGTTATAGCTTACTTTTATTTCTTTCATGTTTTGTAGATTCTAGTCCATTTTTACTGTTTAAGGCCGCCTTGAAACTTAAATAAATGAAATATATTGTTAATTTCTTTATTGAATACAGTAACTAAATTTTAAGCCTGTTGTAGCATCTGGTACCAGACCTTAAATTTGCACGGTCTTAGTTTTTAATGGTTTGTGCGAATTTGTGATCTACAGATACGGTATATACAGTGGACCCCCGTTATAACGGGGAGAGCTCATCGTATGCCAAAATTATCGGAAGACGAATTAATTTTCCCCATGAGAAATAATGGAAATCAAATTAATCCGTGCAAGACACCCAAAAATACTATGAAAAAAAAATTTTTACCACATGAAATATTAAGTTTAATGCACACAAACTGAAGAAGACATGCACAGTTAGTAGTACTCTACTAACAATACAATACATGACACTTACCTTTAATGAAGATCTGGTGATGATTGATGGGATGGGAGGAGGGGAGAGTGTCGAAGTTGTTAATGTTTAGAAGGGGAATCCCCTTCCATTAGGACTTGAGGTAGCAAGTCCTTTTCTGGGGTTACTTCCCTTCTTCTTTTAATGCCACTAGGACCGGCTTGAGAGTCACTGGACTTCTGTCGCACAACAAATCTGTCCATAGAGCTCTGTACCTCCCTTTCCTTTATGATTTGTCTAAAATGGGCCACAACATTGTCATTGTAATAGTTATCGGCACTGCTTGCAATAGCTGTGTTAGGGTGATTTTCATCCATAAAGGTTTGTCAACCCACTTTGCACACATTTCCTTAATTTTTGAAGTAGGCACAATGGATCCCACAACTGGCATAGGCTTCTCAGGGTTAGCCCAAAACCCTTCAGAATCTTTCTTAATTTCCATACTAATTCTCACCCTTTTTACCACGGGTTGGCACTAGAGCTTTCTTGGGCCCACGGTGACTTATTTTGCAGAAACAAGCACCAAAAACACTGTTGTAATATGGAATGTACTGAATGTATGCTTAGATGCAGCACACTGGCTGGTTTTGTAAACACTGGCACTCACGTGGACGCGTCCTGGCGAATCACGTTTGTGGCGGGTTTTTTAACGAAGTGGCGAGGCAAATTTTTGCGTTTAAAATGTATTGAATACCGGATTTAACTTATACCGATGCCATCGAATACCGGGGGTTCACTGTATCTATTCTATCTGTATTATGTACTGTACATTAAGAATACTTACCATAACACACCTCAGTATTCAGTGTGATGCTCTGTTGTATATTCTATATGCCTTATTTGATTCATATTTAAATTAAAGAAGGAATAATTTGCTCAGAATAAATATTTACAGTACACTATGTATTGTAAAGTGGTTATCCTTAATAATAATTCTTCCAATTCTATAAATTAGAATATTTGTATGATTCTGATATAAATTAGTTATTTTAATGTTACTCTGGAAACCAGAAAGTTGAATTGTACACATATGTTAACCACATTTCTTTTTTTTTTTAGCAAACTGGTCATCTCCCAACTGAGGCAGGGTGACTAAAAAAAAATAAAAAGAGGAATTGAAAAAATTCTCTTCAGCTGCATTTTTATGTGAATAATTGAAAAAGACTGGAGAACATTCTTCCTTCTGGTAATCCTGCATGTTTGTGTTCCAGAGAGTAGTGTAATTACCTGTGAAGTACTGGTATTACCTGTTGGTGCAGCTGCTGGGATGGGTTACTGGAACCTGCTAACCAAGTTCTCTATACGAACTCTAAGAACCTATAGACGTAACTGACCAGGAGGCTCCTAAGTGATGTTTCTGACAGGCTATGAAAGGTAGGGATTGTTTTTCTTTTTTTTTTCTCTTTTTTAACATACCACCACCAAGGCAAGGTGACCCAAAAAAGAGGAAATAAAAGCTTTTCTTCTCTTTACATTCAGTAATTTATACAGAAAAAGGGGTTACTGGCCCCTTGTTCCCAGCATTTTAATCACCTCTTGCAACACGCATGGCAATGTACAGTATTCTGTGTCACAACTATAAATGTGCTCGGCCAGGCAAGCGCCAGACAAACCTGGCCCATTGATGGGCTGCTGGAGTACCAATATTTTCACTCTCAGAGATCAAAGGTGTCTTAACCATTGAAAGGGTTCCTTGATTGTATTAATATTGGTAGAATTACCAAGAATATGTTAGGTAAAAGGACACAAGTGCAACTAATGTGGCATTTTACTGTAGCAACGTTTCGCTCCAGGAGTTTTGTCAAGCTCCCCAGCTTGATAAAGCTCCTGGAGAGCGAATGTTGCCACAGTAAATATCACATGGGTTCCTTGACGCTGGTGGGAGAACTCTTGATCCAAGACATTAGTCACCCCCTACTTAGTCTGACGGTATGGTTTATTTCCCTGTGATTATAATAATAATGATTGAGTCTCGGTATGACTCACGAAACTGTAATGACACGATTGCAAAAAAATCATACCATGGGGGAGAGAACCGCAGTCAGAGAGTCAAAAAAACTCCAGACGACTCGTTAGTCACTGGACCCAGTGGCTAACACTTCAGTCATGGATTTTTATGACTCTCTGACTGCGGTTCTCTCCACTCGGGGTATGGTTTAAGTCTCAGTATGTTCAGAATGATTGGAAATGATCAGTTGCTGATCACTTTTTTAAATACATTCTTGTTTTTATTTATTTAATTCAATGCACTTTTGCTTTTTGATGTCATTCTCTATTGATTCTAAATTTAAATAATCTTTGAGCATTAAGATAAGTTTGTCCAAAATGCATTTCATACTAGTGGCTTTTGTGTCTGACAATCTTTTATTACTATGATATATATACCTCCTAGGTAGTAGGTTAGTAGACAGCAACCACCCAGGGAGGTACTGCCATCCTGTGGTAGTAGGTTGGTAGACAACCACCCAGGGAGGTACTACCATCCTGTGGTAGTAGGTTAGTAGACAACAACCACCCAGGGAGGTACTACCATCCTGTGGTAGTAGGTTAGTAGACAACAACCACCCAGGGAGGTAAAAACCATCCTGTGTAGTAGGTTGGTAGACAACAACCCCCCAGGGAGGTACTACCATCCTTGGTAGTAGGTTGGTAGACAACAACCACCCAGGGAGGTACTAACCATCCTGTGGTAGTAGGTTGGTAGACAACAACCACCCAGGGAGGTACTACCATCCTGTGGTAGTAGGTTGGTAGACAACAACCACCCAGGGAGGTACTACCATCCTGTGGTAGTAGGTTGGTAGACAACAACCACCCAGGGAGGTACTACTGTCCTGTGGTAGTAGGTTGGTAGACAACAACCACCCAGGGAGGTACTACCATCCTGTGGTAGTAGGTTGGTAGACAACAACCACCCAGGGAGGTACTACTGTCCTGTGGTAGTAGGTTGGTAGACAACAACCACCCAGGAGGTACGACCATCCTGTGGTAATAGGTTGGTAGACAACAACCACCCAGGGAGGTAATACCGTCCTGTGGTAGTAGGTTGGTAGACAACCACCCAGGGAGGTACTACCATCCTGTGGTAGTAGGTTGGTAGACAACAACCACCCAGGGAGGTACTACCATCCTGTGGTAGTAGGTTGGTAGACAACAACCACCCAGGGAGGTACTACCATCCTGTGGTAGTAGGTTGGTAGACAACCACCCAGGGAGGTACTACCGTCCTGTGGTAGTAGGTTGGTAGACAACCACCCAGGGAGGTACTACCATCCTGTGGTAGTAGGTTGGTAGACAACAACCACCCAGGGAGGTACTACCATCCTGTGGTAGTAGGTTGGTAGACAACAACCACCCAGGGAGGTACTACCGTCCTGTGGTAGTAGGTTGGTAGACAACAACCACCCAGGGAGGTACTACCATCCTGTGGTAGTAGGTTGGTAGACAAACAACCACCCAGGGAGGTACTACCATCCTGTGGTAGTAGGTTGGTAGACAACAACACCCAGGGAGGTACTACCATCCTGTGGTAGTAGGTTGGTAGACAACAACCACCCAGGGAGGTATACTACTGTCCTGTGGTAGTAGGTTGGTAGACAACAACCACCCAGGGAGGTACTACCGTCCTGTGGTAGTAGGTTGGTAGACAACAACCCGCCCAGGGAGGTACTACCATCCTGTGGTAGTAGGTTGGTAGACAACAACCACCCAGGGATGGTACTACCATCCTGTGGTAGTAGGTTGGTAGACAGCAACCACCCAGGGAGGTACTACCATCCTGTGGTAGTAGGTTGGTAGACAACAACCACCCAGGGAGGTACTACCATCCTGTGGCAGTAGGCTGGTAGACAACAACCACCCAGGGAGGTACTACCATCCTGTGGTAGTAGGTTGGTAGACAGCAACCACCAGGAGGTACTACCATCCTGTGGTAGTAGGTTGGTAGACAACAACCACCCAGGGAGGTACTACCGTCCTGTGGTAGTAGGTTAGTAGACAACAACCACCCAGGGAGGTACTACCATCCTGTGGTAGTAGGTTGGTAGACAACAACCACCCAGGGAGGTACTACCATCCTGTGGCAGTAGGCTGGTAGACAACAACCACCCAGGGAGGTACTACCATCCTGCCAAGTGAGTGTAAAACGAAAGCCTGTAATTGTTTTACATGATGGTAGGATTGCTGGTGTCTTTTTTCTGTCTCATAAACATGCAAGATTTCAGGTACATCTTGCTACTTCTACTTACACTTAGGTCACACTACACATACATGTACAAGCATATATATACACACCCCTCTGGGTTTTCTTCTATTTTCTTTCTAGTTCTTATTCTTGTTTATTTCCTCTTATCTCCATGGGGAAGTGGAACAGAATTCTTCCTCCGTAAGCCCATGCCGGGGACTACCTAGATGGGAATTTCCCAAATTCCTTCTATCTTGCTCCAACTGAGCCCATGGAAGTCACCGAGATTATAAAGTCACTTAAAAATAACTCAGGGAATCTGTCTCATGTCCCACCATTATTGTACAAGAGAGCAGCCCATGTCCTCTCACATGCTATCTCATTACTTTTTAACAAGTCACTAGAAACTAGCACCTTCCTGAAACTACTCAAGACGGCAAGGGTTACACCAATACATAAAGGTGGTGACCCTACAGATTTAAACAACTATAGGCCAATATCAAACTTACCATTGCTATCCAAAATCTTTGAGAACTCGTGCACAGGAGACTATATTCATTTATAACGGCACAAAACATACTCAACCCTGCAATTTGGATTCAGGAAAAATAAAAGCACTAACGATGCAATCATAAAAATGCTAGATCTGCTTTACACAGCATTGGAAAATAAGGAATATCCACTAGGAATTTTTATTGACTTAAGAAAAGCTTTTGACACAGTAGACCACGGCATCCTACTCCACAAACTTGACCATTATGGTATAAGAGGCCATGCGCTTGCATATTTCAAATCTTACCTTACTAATGGGTATCAATATGTCACCATTAAAGACACAGCATCAACAACACAGCCACTTGATACTGGAGTTCCGCAGGGAAGTGTCCTTGGTCCCCTGCTCTTCCTCATATACATCACTGATCTTCCAAACCTTTCTCAACACCTTAACCCCATTCTCTTTGCTGACGACACGACTTATGCCATCTCTCACCCTAATCTTGCCACCCTCAACACCATTGTTAATGAGGAGCTGATCAAATTATCGACTTGGATGACAGCTTAACTTACGCTTAACACTGACAAACCCTACTACATTATGTTTGGTAACAGAGCAGGATATGCGCAAATTAACATTAAGATCGACAACACTCTAATTGCCAGGCATAATGAGGGCAATTCTAGGCCATATACCTCGACAACAACCTGAACTTCAGCACCATATCCAACACATAACCAAAAAGTATCCAAAACGGTTGGGATCCTCTCCAAGATACGATACTACTTGCCGCAAACTGCCCTTCTCACACTATACTATCACTTACATATCCATCCCTCACCTATGCTATCTGTGCTTGGGGTAAACTGCAGCAAAAACACCTAAAGTCAATAATAACCCAACAAAAAGCCGAAAGTAAAAATAATCACTAAATCCCATCCCTGGCAACCCCCCCCCACTCTTCATAGACCTAAACTTACTCCCTGTTCAGTACATCCACATTTTACTACTGTGCAATCTACATCTACAGGACCTTAAATTCCAATATTAACCTTGACCTAAAATTGCTTTCTTGATAGTTGTGACAGAACCCACAGGCATAACACCAGACACAAACATCTCTATGACATTCCCGTGTCCGACCTAAACTTTACAAAAATTCAATGTATGTAAAAGGGCCCCAAAAAATCTGGAACACCCTACCGGGAAAAATTCTAAAACTGTAGACACATTCATCACCTTCAAAACTACCATCAGAAAAACATTTTATCTCCCTGATACCCCCTGTCAACAAAATTACACGAATACACCTGGTGGTTAACACTTACACTCACTCACCCATTTGACCATAAATAGAAATATCAATCTCTATCTCAAAATAATGAATCTTAACTAGTCATAAGTTGGCCTGTGATACTCCAATACTGAAACTATATATAGTGCCAAAACAAAAGCATTCACATTTCTAAACTCACAAGCTAGTATTTAGTCACTTAGCCATAATACAAACTTACCTCATAATTTGTAATATTTTAAACTTAAGATTTAATCTAAGTCTGCCCGAAATGCCTAGCCATGCTAGGTGTTCTAGTGGTACACTCTGTAATTATTATTTTACTACATGTAAACCAAACAATAACCAAATTCTGTAAACTCAGCATTGTAATCCTTATAGAGAATAAACTTTGAATTGAATTGAGTTGAAAATGCCGGGAGCAAGGGGCTAGTAACCTCTTCTCCTGTATATCTTACTAAATGTAAAAGGAGAAACTTTCGTTTTTCCTTTTGGGCCACCCTGCCTCGGTGGGATACTGCCGGTGTGATGAAAGAAGAAAGAAAGATATATACCTAGTATTAAGTAGTCTGTTAAGCATTAAGTGTAGTCTGCCCGAAATGCCCCGACACGATAGTGGCTTTCTTTGTACTTAGCAAATCAAAATTATAATTACACATTGTAAACTATGCAAAGAAATAAAATCCTTAATCCTTAATAACACATAAACTACATTATCCTTGTTTTGTTTTATTAATACATCATTCATTTCCCAGAAAAGAAGAAGAAACACTTTAATCATCATTCACTCCATCACTGTCTTGCTGCCTACACTACAGCTTATAAAACTTTACCATATAAAATTATCTTTGTGCCACATAAAGAGAAATAAAAATTGAGTTTACAATCTATAATTGTTAAATGCCAAATTAAGTATTATATTTAGCCATTTTATTAAATGCATAGCAAAAATACAGTATTATTAATTTATGACTCGGGAAATCATGACTCACTTGCCATGAGTTCTAACCCCACCCGTACCCTGGTTTATTAATTCATGTTTTACAGTACAGTTTTGTGTTAACAGGTACTAGCTGGTAAAGCAGAAAGTAGTCATTGATTACTGTAATAGAGGGAATCCACAATTTGCAGCAAATTCGAAAGAATGTTGAGAAAGTGACTTGAGGATCAGTAGCCGCCCCATCCTGCACGCTGTACCAGGTTTGATTTCAATGAAATTTACACGTGTCAAGGAAGGCAGTAACGGCAAGGTTAATAAAACTTAGGAAATATATGCCTCGGTTGTAGCATTATTGCTATTTAAAATATTGCACCCACAGTGAAAATTCAATATAACTACAATGGTACCTCAAGATACGAACAGCTAAAAACTTGAACAATTATGTAAGTGCTTTAGTAAGTGTTTTTTGGGGGTCTGAAATGGATTAATTTAATTTACATTATACCTTATGGGAACAGATTTTTTGGTATTGGCACTCGAACAGCCTTCTGGAACAAATTAAGTTCATATCCCAAGGTACCACTGTATTTATGATTTTCTTAGGGAGTAGGTTGGTAGACAGCAACCACCCAGGGAGGTACTACCATCCTGTGGTAGTAGGTTGGTAGACAACAACCACCCAGGGAGGTACTACCATCCTGTGGTAGTAGGTTGGTAGACAGCAACCACCCAGGGAGGTACTACCATCCTGTGGTAGTAGGTTGGTAGACAACAACCACCCAGGGAGGTACTACTGTCCTGTGGTAGTAGGTTGGTAGACAACAACCACCCAGGGAGGTACTACCATCCTGTGGTAGTAGGTTGGTAGACAACAACCACCCAGGGAGGTACTACCATCCTGTGGTAGTAGGTTGGTAGACAACAACCACCGGGGAAAGGTATTTACCATCCGTGGTAGTAGGTTGGTAGACAACAACCCCCCAAAGGAAGGTACACCATCCTGTGGTAGTAGGTTGGTAGACAACAACCACCCAGGAGAGGTACTACATCTGTGGTAGTAGGTTGGTAGACAACAACCACCCAGGAGGTACTACTGTCCTGTGGTAGTAGGTTGGTAGACAACAACCACCCGGGGAGGTACTACCATCCTGTGGTAGTAGGTTGGTAGACAACAACCACCCAGGGAGGTTACTACCATCCTGTGGTAGTGGGTTTGGGTAGACAACAACCACCCAGGGAGGTACTACCATCCTGTGGTAGTAGGTTGGTAGACAACAACCACCGGGGAGGTACTACCATCCTGTGGTAGTAGGTTGGTAGACAACAACCACCCAGGGAGGTACTACCATCCTGTGGTAGTAGGTTGGTAGACAACAACCACCCAGGGAGGTACTACCGTCCTGTGGCTAGTAGGTTGGTAGACAAAAACCCAACCCAGGGAGGTACTACATCCTGTGGAGTAGGTTGGTAGACAACAACCACCCAGGGAGGTACTACTGTCCTGTGGTAGTAGGTTAGTAGACAACAACCACCCAGGAGGTACTACCATCCTGTGGTAGTAGGTTGGTAGACAACAACCACCCACGGGGTACTACTGTCCTGTGGAGTAGGTTAGTAGAACAAACCACCCGGGGAAAGGTACTACCTCCTGTGCAGTGGGTTTGGTAGACAAAAACTGCCAAAGGGGAGGTACATGCCTGCCAAGTTGGGTGTGAAACGAAAGCCTGTAATTGTTTTACATGATGGTAGGATTGCTGGTGTCTTTTGTCCGTTTCATAAACATGCAAAGTTTCAGGTACGTCTTGCTACTTCTACTTACATTTAAGTCACACTACACATACATGTACAAGCATATACAGTGGTACCCCGAGCTTCATACTGCTCCCAGCTCGAACAATTATGTAAGTATATTATTGTAAGTGCATTTGTAAGTGTATTTTTGGGGGGTCTGAAATGGACTAATCTAATTTACATTATTCCTTAGGCCTAGGGGAACAAATTTGTTCAGTAGCAACAATCGAACAGCCTTCTGGAACTAATTATGTACGAAACTCGGGGTACCACTGTGTATACATGTATTTATACACACCCCTCTGGGTTTTCTATTTTCTTACTAGTTCTTGTTCTTGTTTATTTCCTCTTATCTCCATGGGAAAGTGGAACAGAATTCTTCCTCCGTAAGCCATGCGTGTTGTAAGAGGCGACTAAAATGCCGGGAGCAAGGGGCTAGTAACCCCTTCTCCTGTATACATTACTTAATTTAAAGAGAGAATCTTTCATTTTTCTTTTTAGGTAACCCTGCTTCAGTGGGATATGGCCGGTTTGTTGAAAAACAAAAATCCATAGTTTTATATAGTATGTAAGGGTGTAATTTGTAGCTTGTACTGTATATGCATATATGTAGTAGGGTGTAATTTATAACTTGCATACTGGTATATACATGGAGGGTGTCGTTTATACACTTATGTATTTTCAAGCTGTTGGAGTGTGAGCAGGGTAATATTTAGTGAAGGGATTCAGGGAAACCGGTTATTTTCATATAGTCGGACTTGAGTCCTGGAAATGGGAAGTACAATGCCTGCACTTTAAAGGAGGGGTTCGGGATATTGGCAGTTTGGAGGGATATGTTGTGTATCTTTATACGTATATGCTTCTAAACTGTTGTATTCTGAGCATCTCTGCAAAAAAAGTGATTATGTGTGAGTGTGGTGAAAGTGTTGAATGATGATGAAAGTGTTTTCTTTTTGGGGATTTTCTTTCTTTTTGGGTCACCCTGCCTCGGTGGGAGACGGCCGACTTGTTGAAAGAAGAAAAAAATGTATATACATGGAGGGTTTGAGACCCTCGTCCATCCTTCTGTTTATTCATCAGCAGTTGTTTATTGCAGTTTAATTGAGTTCATAGATTGTGTAATTTATACACCCTTTGTTTATACAGATGGTGTTAGTTATAGTGTGTATATACTGTACATATAGAGTACAGTGGAACCTGGGTTTTTGTATGCCATAGTTTGTGTAAACCATAGTTATTCTTTATAAAATGTATTTTTTATTACTATTTTCCATAAGAAATAATGTAAATCCAATTAATCCATTCCAGAAACCCAAAAATATTAACAAAAAAATATATTTTATAGAGAATAACTATAGTTTCACATACAAACTAAGGCATACGAAAACCGAGGTTTCACTGTAGGTGTTATGAACATTCACTTGCAGTAACATATGACACAAAATGTGACTTCTCCCCAGTCCTCTACTCCCTGGTCACAGACCTGGCTGTGGGGAGCATTGACGCCGAAACCCTCTCCAGGTATAACCTGTTATTTTAAATGATTTAATACTGAAATATACACATATTCCTCGCCTAAACTAGTATTTTGTAGGATTACTCTTCCTCTTGATTCTCTCCTTAAGTCTCTTAGATGCTGATAAGACTAACTTCCATACAGCAGACGGGTCAATACCCTCCTATACCTCCTTAATTGCATTTGAGATTTCAAGGTTAGAGGACACATCTGCATCATAAAGCATATTGTTAGTAAGTTTCTGAATGTCCTCTGTCGAATTTGAGTTCCAGGCTAGTCATCATTAACCTTTAAACTGTCCAAACGTAGATCTACGTCCACGTGCGGGGGCCTCCGAACGTAGATCTACATTTTTTTATATGCTTTCAAACAGGGAAAATCAAGGTTGGAACACTACACATGTGAACGTAGATCTATGTTTGGGCAATTTAAGGGTTAATGTATGGAAAAGTCGTGATAATGTAGGTATTTCTTTGTTTTGAACAGCACCGCAAGGGGCACTGACTTCCATACAACAGTTGCCCTGCCAATTATCACATCTGTCAGGCAGATAGTCTGCTAAATGTGTACTTGTGAGTATGCTTATTTATGATGCCTACTGTACATAAGAGGGTGTGATATACATGTATATACAGTGGACCCCCACTTTAAGATCAGCTCCCAATGCGACCAAGTATGTAAGTGTATTTATGTAAGTGCGTTTGTACGTGTATGTTTGGGGGTCTGAAATGGACTAATCTAATTCACAATATTCCTTATGGGCACAGATTCGATCAGTAATGGCACCTGAACATACTTCTGGAGTGAAATAATATCGTAAGCCGGGGGTCCACTGTATTTCACAAGTGTCTCTTTTTATAAATTTGTCAGTTTTCTATACCATTTATTCACATCCTTCCCTTCATTACTCTTCTATCCTACACCTCCTCACTCCCTGAAATTTATACAGGCAGCAAAGGTTCTCTCTACATTCTCCAGATGTGTAATTTTGCCTGCCATTAAAGAATAAAGATTTTATTTCTTTGTAAAAGTTACAATGTGTAATTACAGTTTTGGTTTGCTAAGTACAAAGAAAGTCACTGTCATGCTGGGGCTGTTAGTGTGTCCCATAGCTGGATTGCTAGCGTACTCAGCTCACACATTGAGGTCCAGAGTTTGAATCTCTGGTACGGCAGGATAACATTAGGACGTGTTTCCGTAAAACATCTGCTGTCCATATTCACTTATAAGTATAAAATAGGTATCTGGGTGTTAGTGGACTGGTGTGGGCCACATCCTGGATGTTAGTGGACTGGTGTGGGTCACATCCTGGGTGTTAGTGGACTGGTGTGGGTCACATCCTGGATGTTAGTGGACTGGTGTGGGTCACATCCTGGGTGTTAGTGGACTGGTGTGGGTCACATCCTGGGTGTTAGTGGACTGGTGTGGGTCACATCCTGGGTGTTAGTGGGGTGGTGTGGGTCACATCCTGGGTGTTAGTGGACTGGTGTGGGTCACATCCTGGGTGTTAGTGGACTGGTGTGGGTCACATCCTGGGTGGTAGTGGACTGGTGTGGGTCACATCCTGGGTGTTAGTGGACTGGTGTGGGTCACATCCTGGGTGTTAGTGGACTGGTGTGGGTCACATCCTGGGTGTTAGTGGACTGGTGTGGGTTGCATCCTGGGTGTTGGTGGACTGGTGTGGGTCACATCCTGGGTGTTAGTGGACTGGTGTGGGTCATATCCTGGGTGCTAGTGGACTGGTGTGGGTCACATCCTGGCTATTAGTGGACTGGTGTGGGTCACATCCTGGGTGTTAGTGGACTGGTGTGGGTCACATCCTGGGTGTTAGTGGGGTGGTGTGGGTCACATCCTGGTTGTTAGTGGACTGGTGTGGGTCACATCCTGGGTGGTAGTGGACTGGTGTGGGTCACATCCTGGGTGTTAGTGGACTGGTGTGGGTCACATCCTGGGACAAAACTGACCTAATTTACGGGAAATGCTCAGCATAACAAGTGACTTTCTATATAGTAGTATGTCATTGATGTCAGCTATGGTCTGTATACCTTGTACATGTACTTGTATACCTTGTACATGTACTTGTATACCTTGTACATGTACTTGTATACCTTGTACATGTACTTGTATACCTTGTACATGTACTTCTATACCTTGTACATGTACTTGTATACCTTGTACATGTACTTCTATACCTTGTACATGTACTTGTATACCTTGTACATGTACTTGTATACCTTGTACATGTACCTGTAGAAATAAAGATATTATTATATTCCAGTCTAGAGAGAACAAGTGACTAAGAATATCATCATTATGTTGGCAGGTCTTGTCATGAAGCTTCTAGTTATCCAACCATTCATTTTCCTTGTATTTATAGTAGTAATAAAATTATAATTCTGGAATATAAAATCTTACATTGTCATGCCTAAGTGGATTATGTTTGTTTTATACTCTGCTCCAGTTTTTAATTCCTCATTTTGTCTATACCGGAATAATTGAAATTTGTCCTCGTTTAACATCAAATAGTTTTGTGTGTATTGTTGGAAGATTGGTTTACATCAGCTTGGAGATTTGCTGTGTCATCAGTGCATTCCACTCTTAGACAAGAATTGGACACAATCCACATCTGGGTGTGTTTATTTGTAAGCGTTTTGCCATCCAGTGGCTTTAACAATACAAATTTGTAAGCGTTTTGCCATCCAGTGGCTTTATCAATACAAATTTGTAAGCGTTTTGCCATCCAGTGGCTTTATCAATACAAATTTGTAAGCGTTTTGCCATCCAGTGGCTTTATCAATACAAATTTGTAAGCGTTTTGCCATCCAGTGGCTTTATCAATACAAATTTGTAAGCGTTTTGCCATCCAGTGGCTTTAACAATACAAATTCAAGGACATAATGAGAAGACTGTAGAACTATATACAAAAAATACCCAGATGTTGCACATGTTTCTAATTCTTCACCTGGAGTTTACCTGGAGAGAGTTCCGGGGGTCAACGCCCCCGCTATGGTCTCTACTGTATATCATTCATGCACTCTTGGACAAATTCTAGTATTGTCTTCTAGGGATGATAATTGCTATGATTTACATCTCTTTTATAGTTTTCTTCCTTTTTGGGTCACTCTGCCTTGGTGACAGCCAGTATGCTGACAAAAAATATCTGTGTCTCTGTCTTGTATGCAACTTGCAACATTTGTAATGGTAACAAATGGTAACATAAATTGTCATTCATGGTACAGGTACAACATCGATTTTCCGGACGCTAATGGTCTGGAAACTCATAATCCATACAAATTTACGAACAGGAACCTGAAATTCCCACGGCAGTGTATTGACCACCCAGCTGTACGTCACTTATCGAACCCCAAGACCAAGGAATACTGCGCGCTCTAATGGCAGAAAACTCTGCAATCCAGAAGGGCTTTGGAACCAAAAGGTCCAGAAAATTGATGTTGTACCTGTATAACAGTCAGCAGTATGATAAAGATGAAGATTTTAATCTTAAATGTTGCTCTCATAAAGTGCTGTACACAGCTGGTTTAGGGAAGCTCGCTGAAGTGAAGAAAATTTACCTCGCTATTAGCAGACATAGTATCAAGCCTCCACCACTAGTTGTGCTGAATGTGCCCCCCACAGTTTTAGTGCCTTGTTTAAGTCGTGTTTCCAGTCATTGTAGAAAGAAACATATTTACCATCTGTACTGTCCGTCAATCTTGAAAAACTTATATGTTTAGAGAAGTAGCTTATGCTGTACATTTCTCTAGATCGGTGGACTGAGCACGTTGACTCCAGGCTGAGGCACTGATTACCTCAAACTCGTATTTACCATCGCTCACTCAATACCTTTTTTTTTTTTTTCTCAGCAAACTGGACATACCCCACCGAGGCAGGGTGACCCAAAAAGAAAAACAAAAGTTTGTCTTGAAATTTAGTACAGCCTCTCCTCACTTAGTGACGTACTCATTTACCGACAACTCAGACTTACAGCGAGCTCTCTGACCAGTATGCATACCTAAATAATGTATATTAGAGCTCTTTTCCTCTATACTTTTTATTACAGGATAAGACACTACTGTATAAACATTTAAAAATCTACTATAAATGTTATAAATGGTACAAAGTTGACATTAAAACAATATCAAAGATGGTTGACACAAACCCACTACCATTATAGTATGTTCCTCACTTAGTGACGAATTCATTTAACCCTTTCAGGGTCCAAGGCCCAAATCTGGAGTCACGCACCAGTGTCCAAGAATTTTCAAAAAAAAAATTTTTTATTTTTTCTTATGAAATCGTAGAGAATCTTTTTGTGAAGGTAATAAAACAAAAAGTACGAAATTTGGTGGAAAGTTGACGAAATTATGCTCTCGCGAATTTTGATGTGTCAGCGATGTTTACGAATCGGCGATTTTGCCGACTTTGACTCCCATTTTAGGCCAATTACATTATTCCAATCAACCAAATTCTTAGCTATTTCACTAGTATTACTTCTATTCTATCGATTGAGCACAAGAAATCGCCAAGTCAACTGTTTCAACTACAAAATAAAGTGATCGGAAATTGTTAATTTGGCCAATTTAACACAAAGTTCAAAATATTCCAATTTCAAAATAGGGTCCAGAATAAACAATGTAGGCATTCCTGGCACTAAACTAACATTTCCTCTGTTCATTAGTTATGTTTTGAGGCTTTACAAATAAATTCCATTTTTATTTTTTATTCACATAATGAATTTTTATTCACACCAAAAAATAGAAGATTTACGGTTATGCAATATTGTAATAATTGTATAAATATCATCACCATATTTGTGAATGTATATTAGACCCACCAGCTGACGTGTATTAGACGTGTGAGGTCGTTTGTTTACTCTTGAATATCGGCAAAAATTTAACATTTCCGCCACTTTGAGCTCAGTTTCAAGCCATTTCCAGTGCTAAAACCAATGAAGATCATCTCTATTTCTGTAATATGTCTTCCATTCTATCAAATGAGACCAAGAAATCGCAAATACAACTATAAAAAACATACGAAAAATCACTGCAAAGTTGCTGTTTTAATCGAAAAATCATGATTTCAGTTTTTTTCTCTCATTATACACAGTGTGCTGCAGGATCTGTTTTATGTGGTGCACACATACCACATAGATGTATTCTCTCATATCTAGGCCCAAATGTACCACTCACAGTTTATCAGAGTGAGCTGAGCTCATGGCGTAGATCTACGGTTTGGACACTCACCGTAAAGCCGTAGATCTACGGGACGGACCCTGAAAGGGTTAATGACGAGGTCGTTAAGTGAGGGGAGGCTGTAATGTACAGTGGACCCCCGGTTAACAATATTTTTTCATTCCAGAAGCATGTTCAGGTGCCAGTACTGACCGGATTTGTTCCCATAAGGAATATTGTGAATTAGATTAGTCCATTTCAGACCCCCAAACATACACGTACAAACGCACTTACATAAATACACTTACATAATTGGTCGCATTGGGAGGTGATCGTTAAACGGGGGTCCACTGTATATAGAAAAATGGATTACTATCTCCTTGCTCTCACTCAGTGCCTGTCTTTCCTGAAGTACACAGACATCACAGATATGACCCTCTGAATCACAAACCATCCCCATTTCTTCTCCATAGTACACTCACTGTACTTTCCTCCTTCAGAACTTTAACCCGTAAACGGTCCAAACGTATATATACGTTTTTTCAACATTTGAAAGTATGTAAAAAAAAGTAGATTTTTTTTTTTTTTTTTTTTTTTTTTTTTTTTTTTTTTTTTTTTTTTTTTTTTTTACTTTTGAAAATGTTTAAAAAAAAAAACTTTGATTTACTTTTTTTTTTGGTTATATTTGAAAATATGTAAAAAAACGTAGATCTACTTTTGGAGCACTACACATGTGAACGTAGATATGCTTGGACTGTTTACGGGTTAATCCAGTTAACCAGTTTTCCTGAATCCCTTTATATCTGTCCAGAACCAGTCATCCAGTTGCCCACCATTCAGAGTCACATATACCATTAACCACTGGCAGTAAGATAAATACCGTTCTTGTACTTAGGGATTACTGTTACAAAAAAGAACAGTGAATTACAATAAGCATTCTCAAGGGGTTCCATTTTTTGAATACCCTGGATAATAATAAAAATATATACTGATGCATTTGGTTATTTTTTAGTAAATAAAACTCGTTTGGCATATTTTTTAGAAGAGGTGAATGTCAGCGCAATTCTGGAAAAACAGCAGTGGAATGAATGATGGTGAATATGTTTTCTTTGGGTCAGCGCACACTGGAAAAACAGCAGTGGAATGAATGATGGTGAATGTGTTTTCTTTGGGTCAGCGCACACTGGAAAAACAGCAGTGGAATGAATGATGGTGAATGTGTTTTCTTTGGGTCACCTGCCTTGGCAGAACATGGCCATTGAGGTAAAAAAAAATATGTATATTATGTGCACATAATGTTTCCTGGGTTAGATATAACTTTTTCTTAATGTGTATAGTATAATCATTTCCTGTTTTAAAGACTGCAAGTTTGTGCATCAGTTTGTATTATTGTTATTATAATCAAAGAAAGCGCTAAACCGAAGCATCAATTTGTAAATTTGTTTTCTGGATTCTTGTACTGAAATTTTTGCAGCATTGTGTAAAGTGCTGACCATTTGTTTTGCAAGAAGGTGTGATTTTTTTTTTGTTCTCTGTTCTCTTGTAATATTTTTTTTTTTTTTTTTTAGGTATGGTGATTGGAACCTTGCTACAATGTCAAGGTATGTACAGTTGACCCCCGGTTATCGGCCGCAATCCATTCCTGAAGGTCGGCTGATAACCAAAATGGCCGATAACTGAATCAATATTTCCCGTAAGAATTAATGAAAAGAAAATTAATTCATTCCCAACAAAAATATTCACAAAAAAAAAAATTTTTTTTTTGCAATAATGTAAGTATTACATAGCTTTATTGAAGGTTAATGTTGACTTCTGGAAGATAGGGAGGAGGAAAGAGGGAGGAGTTAGTATTTGGAAGGGGAATCCCCCTCCATAAAGACTATTGTGGTCACAGAGGTGCCTGTGCTAACCTTCCTATGGTGTAGAAATATACCTAGTTGGATGAATCTTATTGTGGCTAGCTGGTCTAGTGGCTAACGCGACGGGCTGGAGTTTTGAGACTCTATGACCGCGGGTTCAATCCCGGCCGGGGGTATGGTTTATTTGCAATCGTGTCATTACGATTTCTTAAGTCAGTTTAGGTAGTAATACTTTCTCTGGGGTTACTTCCCTTCTCTGTCTTTTAATGCCACTAGAACCAGCTTGAGAGTCACTGGACCCCTGTCTCACAAAATAACTGACCAGAGTGCTCTGTTTCTGTCATCTCTCTAAGATTTCCCTGAAGTGGGACAGGGTTTTGTCACAAAACATGTTACAGATTTGGCCTGCTTCAGCTTTGTCAGGGTGGTGCTGGAGCATTGTCCAGTAACAGGAGGCACTTGAGTGGCAATTTCTTTTCCAGGAGGTATTTTTTCACACTTGGGCCAAACATATCATTAATCCACTCTTTGAAAATTTGCCTTGTGACCCATGCCTTATGATTAGTTTTCCACATCACACACAATCTATTGTTTTTCTTAAACACTCTGGGATTTTCTGAGCGATACACAAGTAAAGGCTTCACTTTGAAATCCCCACTAGCATTACCACACAACAAAAGAGTAAGCCTGTCTTTCATAGGCTTGTGTCCTGGCAGTGTCTTTTCCTCCTGAGTAATGTAGGTCCTGTTTGGGATTTTCTTCCAAAACAGGCCTGTTTTGTCACAATTGAAAACTTGTTGGGGTTCGAATCCTTCAGCCTTTACATAGTCCTGGAATTTGTGAACATACTGTTCAGCTGCACATTTGTCAGAACTTGCAGCCTCACCATGCCTTACAACACTGTGTATGCCACTATGCTTCTTAAATCTATCAAACCAACTTTTGCTGGCCCTAAATTCACAAACTGCAGCACTTGTTCCAGGCATTTTCTTTGCAAGTTCCTCATGCAACTGCTTTGCCTTCTCACAAATAGTCGACTCCACTGCACTGTCTCCCACTAATTCTTTTTCCTTAATCAACAATAATAATAACTTTTCCATCTCTTCCATTATCGGTGTCCTTTGTTTAGTTAGAAAAGTTACTCCTTTTGCAACATTAGTATCTTTGATTTGTTCTTTCTTTGCCAGGATGGATGTAATTGTTGATTTATTCTTGCTGTACATCCTGGCAAGTTCCATCACCTTCATACCACTCTCAAACTTTTCGATCACTTCACGCTTAAATTCCATGGTGTTTCTCACTTTCTTTACCACAGGAACTTTACTAGGAACTTTCTTTGGAGCCATGGTTACTTATTTCACAGTTGCACTGCAAGAAAAACCACTAAAAACAATGGTAAACAAGTGAAATGTTTGGATGTATAAGCAGAAGCTTCCTCAGCCACCGAGAGACAAAGCCAAACTGAAGCGCAAGCTGCCCCAGCCGGCGGACGGACGCGTCCAAAACCGCCGATAGCTGAGCGAACAGCTGATAACTGGGTGCCAAAAAACCCGTCGATAATTGAGTTGGCCGATAACCAAACTGGCCGATAACCAGGGGTCCACTGTATATGTAAATACATTATATAGTAAATGTAGTCTTTGGATTTAGTATATCAGTGCATTATATAGGTAGCAAATTTTCTTTGAATGTACAGTGGAACCTCCACTCACGAGTTTAATCCATTCCATGACCTTGCTCGCAACTGGATTTGCTCGTTTGCAGAGTCAATTTTTCTTATTTAAATTAATTGAAATGCAATTACTGTACAATCCATTCCAGTGGAATTCTGTACTTCAATAATTTTGCTAATATCAACTTCACGGCATATTTATCTATCTCACTTGATATAATATGACATAATAAACAATATAAATAACATAGAAACTTGATATATACTCTAGAATTAATAAAATATGTCATTATATGTGTGGCAGCGGCGGCAGCCGACGAGTGTTTGGAGACTGGACAAAATACTCCTTGAATATTTCGCTATCATCGACTCTACGGCTTATTTATCTATCACAGTTCATCTAATATGACATAACAAACAATATAAATAACATAGAAACCTGATATGTACTCTTGAATGAATAAAATATGTCATTATGTAACAGGTGGAGGCAGCCGCACCTGCTCCCTCTTTGTTGTGGTAAACACTGCCATCTAGTGATGGCCTTTTGAAGCCGTCTATTATTATAATTATATTAATATAGTAAATTATTATTATATATGTAGGGGAAGGAAGGCGGGGTAGGGGTCATCCTCGAAAGGGTTGGAGGGAGGGGGTAAAGGAGGTTTTGTGGGAGAGGGGCTTGGACTCCCAGCAAGCGTGTGTGAGCGTGTTAGATAGGAGTGAATGGAGACGAATGGTATTTGGGACCTGACGAGCTGTTGGAGTGTGACCAGGGTAATATTTAGTGAAGGGATTCAGGGAAACCAGTTATTTTATATAGCCAGACTTGAGTCCTGGAAATGGAAAGTACAATGTCTGCACTCTAAAGGAGGGGTTTGAGATATGGGCAGTTTGGAGGGATATATTGTGTATTCGTTATACGTATATACTTCTAAACTGTTGTATTCTGAGCACCTCTGCAAAAACAGTGATAATGTGTGAGTGAGGTGAAAGTGTTGAATGATGATGAAAGTATTTTCTTTTTGGGGATTTTCATTCTTTTTGGGTCACCCTGCCTCGGTGGGAGACGGCCGACTTGTTAAAAAAATGAAAAGTATTATTATCATACGTATTATATTATTATTATTATTAGTAGTAGTAGTAGTAGTAGTAGTACAATATAAATTATTTGTAATTTTTATTCACACAAAAAACATAAGATTTGCTGTTATGCATTATTGCAATTGTATAAATAATGTCAACCCATTCACGACTGCATATTGGAATGTTTACTCTGGAACATAGTCAAGCAAATAAGCATTTCTCCCTCATTGAGCTCAATTTCCAGGTGGGAGACGGCCGACTTGTTAAAAAAAAAAAAAATCTTCCATTCTATCAAATGAGACCAAAAAATGAGAATACAACCATAAAACCATATGAAAATACCGCTGAGGGGTGGCTAATTACTGAGAAGTGAACTCCATTATTTATGCTCCGATTTTTTTTATTTTTGGTGTACGCTAAGAAGCATCTTTCTATCATACATTGCCCAAGTTTCAATAAGATAGTCCAACAAACAAATGAGATAAATTCCCTTGATCAAGAGCAAGAGTCCCTCACCAGCGTCAAGGAACCTGCCTTGAGGTCTGCTCGCTTATGGAAATTTTACTCGCGTATGGAAGCAAAAAATTAACCCATCGACTGCTCGTATCTGAAAAAACTCGCACGTGGATGCGCTCGCAAGTAGAGGTTCCACTGTATGTTATTGCATTATATAGTGAGTACATTGTCTTTGAATGTGTAATTGGTTTTGTATTTAGTATTCCTATCTATCATTTGCAATATACTTTATGGGTTTTTCTTGTTTTATGCAAATTTGCTCTTGTGCAATGTCCGATTTCTGTCATTACTTCTGTATGTGTGATACACAGGCGCTCCTCAACTTACGATGATTCGACTTATGATATTTCGACTTTACAATGGTGCAACGGCAGTTACTTTGGAGATGAAACTTAAGATAATTGCCCGCCATGAAGGTGGCAAGTCCATAACTTATATTTGTTTACTTTCAGTACTGGGATTTAGTTTACAGTAATTATTTTTTATTTACTTACTCAGTGACAATAGCTTTTTTTCAATGAACCAGCTGTATCCCACTGAGGCAGCGTGACCAAAAAAGAAAAATGAAAGTATTTCTTTTTAAATTTAGCAATGTATACAGGAGAAGCGGTTACTGGCCTCTTGCTCTCGGAGTTTTAGTCACCTCTTACGGCATGCATGGCTTATGGAGGAAGAATTCTGCTCCACTTTCCCATGGAGATAAGAGGAAATAAAGAACAAGAACTACTAAGAAAATAGAAGAAAACCCAAATGGATGTGCAAATATATTTGCATGTACTTGCATATGTAGTGTGACCTAAGTGTAAGTAGAAAGAGCAAGATGTACCTGTTATCTCAGGTGTTTATGAGACAAATAAAGACACCAGCATTCCTACCATCATGCAAAACAATTACAGGTTTCCATTTCACATTCACTTGGCAGGACAGTGGTACATTCCTTAGTGGCTGGTGTCTACCAACCTAATACCTTCATGAACCATTTGTCTACATAGATTTTCCTTACAAAATTGGTGGCAGTAATCTTTCCCAATTTCATCATTCACATTAATTTTAACAAGACTTAGCTACATGTTAGCTGTCGTGACTACCAAGAATGCATTCAGTGCTGTTTCTACCGGGAATAAGTAGGGAAGTTAAGGCAGTGTAAGCCTCCTGGAAGAAATTCTTACAGTTCGCCAAGAGCTCCTCCATAAACCCAGGGAAGTAGTGACGAGTGGTCAGAGAGAAGGTATAGATTCCATGAAATGGTGTGCTGGGGTTAGTATTTAATTGCTGTTTACTAATTTGGCTTTCTTATCCAGATGGGTCCTAATATTGTTTAATTTTAAACTAATTACTTTACCTTTAGCCTGTGCTCTCTTTTTTATATTTCTTTTTTATTTATAATGTTTCTAGGTGGTAGGTTGGTAGACAGCAACTGCCTAGGGAGGTACTGTACTACCGTCCTGCCAAGTGAGTGTAAAACGAGAGCCTGTAATTGTTTTACATGATGGTAGGATTGCTGGTGTCTTGTTTCTGTCTCATAAACATGCAAGGTTTCAGGTACATCTTGCTACTTCTACTTACACTTAGGTCACACTACACATACATGTACCAGCATATATATACACACACCTCTGGGTTTTCTAATATTTTATTACTAGTTCTTGTTCTTGTTTATTTCCTCTTATCTCCATGGGGAAGTGGAACAGAATTCTTCCTCCGTAAGCCATGTGTGTCGTAAGAGGCGACTAAAATGCCGGGAGCAAGGGGCTAGTAACCCCTTCTCCTGTATAAATTACTAAATTTAAAAACAGAAACTTATGTTTTTCTTTTTGGGCCACCCCGCCTTGGTGGGATACTGCCGGTGTGTTGAAAGAAGAATGATTTATAAGGTTCTCATGTGGTTTGTGGAGACTTTCCTGGTGTGTATGCTGGTACCCAGAAAGTTTCCTGGCGTGTATACTGGCACCCAGAGTGTTTCCTGGTGTGTATGCTGGCACCCAGAGTGTTTCTTGGTGTGTATACTGGCACCCAGAGTGTTTCCTGGTGTGTATACTGGCACCCAGAGTGTTTCCTGGTGTGTATGCTGGCACCCAGAGTGTTTCCTGGTGTGTATACTGGCACCCAGAGTGTTTCCTGGTGTGTATCCTGGCACCCAGAAAGTTTCCTGGTGTGTATACTGGCACCCAGAGTGTTTCCTGGTGTGTATGCTGGCACCCAGAAAGTTTCCTGGTGTGTATACTGGCACCCAAAGTGTTTCCTGGTGTATATGCTGACACCCAGAGAGTTTCCTGGTGTGGTTACTTGCACCCAGAGTGTTTCCTGGTGTGTATACTGACACTCAGAGAGTGTCCTTGTGTGTATGCTGGCACCCAGGGAGTGTCCTGGTGTGTATACTGGCACCCAGAGAGTGTCCTGGTGTGTAAACTGGCACCCAGAGAACTTCTCTTTCCACAGTTTAAATACAGTGGATCTAGTCATTAGATGGTTGAATAGGTTGAGCACATTGTACACAAGCAATAATTGGGAAGATGTTTAATTTGGATTCATTGGTAATTTCGTAATTTTGTCGTATCCAGTGGCTGGTTTTCATGTACGTATTTGTCTTAACCTGTAAAGCATTTCATGGCACATTTTCAGAAATAAAAATCAACGCACGAATATTTTATTTTACAGTAAGTATTAAAAATTATACCAACAAAATTCAGGAAGCATATCATGAAAAATATTTTTCTATTTTAGTATCTTCAAATTATTTTTGATAGCACCAACTCATCCCTAGTCGATCATAGATAACGAGGCAGATTTTGGAAATGAGCATATCTCGCTACATGGTGATTTTTTTTTTATTTCCTAAATATATACAGCCTCTCCTCACTTAACAGTTGGTCGATAAGCGAATTGGTCGTTAAGTTAGTAGAATATTATACTGGTAGTGGGTTTGTGTCATAAATTTTTAGATATTTTTTAATGTCATCTTTGTACCATTTATAATATTTCTGATATATTTTTAAATGTTTATACAGTACAGTGGACCCCCGCATAACAATTACCTCCCAATGCGACCAATTATGTAAGTGTATTTATGTAAGTGCGTTTGTACGTGTATGTTTGGGGTCTGAAATGGACTAATCTACTTCACAATATTCCTTATGGGAATAAATTCGGTCAGTACTGGCACCTGAACATACTTCTGGAGTGAAAAAATATCGTTAACCGGGGGTCCACTGTAGTGTACTGTATACTGTAATAAACGTTATTTAGGTATGCATACTGGTTGGAGAGCTGGTCGTAAGTCTGAGTGGTCGATAAATGAGTACGTCACTAAGTGAGGAGAGGCTGTATTTAACAGGTCAAGCAGTAAAGGGCTTCAGCTGTTAATCTCAGGACCACTGTTCCAGCTTCCCATGTCCACCTCTCTTGTTTATTCGTATATAGGTGGGCCTTTTTTTCATTCACTTTTAGTTACTTGTTAACCCTTAAACAGTCCAAATAGATCGACGTTCAGATTCGTAATGCTCCAAAAGTAGATCTATTTTTTTTTTACATATTTTCAAATATAACAAAAAAATGTAGATAAAAGTTTTTTTACACATTTTCAAATGTAAAAAAAAAAAGATGATGTACATTTTTTTACATACTTTCAAGTGTTGAAAAAACGTTTTACATATATACAGCCAGGCACCAGGACTCCCAGGACTCTGGTGGCCTGGTGGTTAACGCTCTCGGTTCACACGGTGAGAGCCTGGGTTCGATTTCCAGCCAGAGTAGAAACATTGGCGTGTTTCTTCCACCTGTTGCCTATGTTCCCTCAGTAAATGGGGGACCTGGGTGTTAGCGACTGGTGTGGGTCGCATCCTGGGACCTGACCTAATTTGCCCGAAATGCCTCCGGAGCTAACAAGGGACTTTTATTTAGTAATATGGGCATTGTAATCAGCTAGGACTGTATACCTTTACATTACTTGTAGTAAATAAAGATATTATTATTATTTTATAATTTATACGTTTGGGACCCGTTTAAGGGTTAACTAGTCATGTCAGAATTATTTCATAGTTACAGGATTAAAGCTATGTTCATGGGTGCCCCTTGTTTAGTATTTTGTTTTTTAACACAATGGCCAACCCCACCAAGACAAAAGGGAACCTGAAGAAGTAGAAATGTCAATTTTTCTTCTTTTTATATTTACTAATTTTTATGGAGAAGGGGTTACTAGTCCTTGCCCCAGCATTTTAGTCATCTCATGACACAGCGAAAAGGTGGCGACCAGGAGCTGTGACTCCGCCCCTGCAACCAAAATAGGTGAATACGTGGCTTACAGAGGAAGGCTTCTCTGCCACTTCCCCATACAGTTGGTTTGGTATGTAATGTTTTGAAGGTTCCCGGTGATTATAAAACTACTTCCTGCTTTCCATTCTATTTGTCTACCAGTGTTTGTGTTACAGTAGTTTTTATTATTCCTTAGTACCACACTTTTTTTTTTCTTTTTCTTTTTAAGTTTACAAGTGTTACTTCTTGTTCTCCCTGGTCATTGAACTAAGAATCTAACAATGTACAGTATACAGTACAGTGGGATGCCCATATCCGCGGCTCCAGTATCTGTGGTTACAGTTATCTGTGGTTTGCCGTGGACTGAAAATAACCCTTAATTTTGCTTAATAATGGTGAAGCTCTTCAAAGCCTGCCCCTCAAGGAAGGTTCCTTGATGTTGGTGAGGGGCTCTTGATTTAGGGAATTGGATCTGTGCTCCAGTTCCCCGAATTAAGCCTGAATGCCTTCCACATCCCCCCCCCCCCAGGCGCTGTATAATCTTCCGGGTTTAGCGCTTCCCCTTGATTATAATAATAATAATAATCTTCAAAGCCTGAGAGAAGCCATGAACTGCTTCCCATCAGTGAAAAAGTGATAATTCTCCCCTTATTGTGCATAATTTATCAGTTAAACTTTATAATAATAATGTACGTAAGAAAAAAACGACATGGGGTTTACTACTATCCATGGTTTTAGTATCCACGTCAGGTGTCCTACTGTATCTGTTTTCTTATAATCTTTTGTAAACTTTTGTGGTTATTTTTTTTCAACAAACTGGCCGTCTCCCACCAAGGCAGGGCGGCCCAAAAAGAAAAACTAAAGTTTCTCTTTGTATTGTGGTTAACAAATCAATGCTTTTCTTGAATTGGGATAAAACACTGACAGGTTGATAAGTAAGAAATATGGGTAACTGTTTGGTATCTTTATTGTTGCAGTGTTTTGCCTACGTGGTAGACTTCTTCAGTCACATACAGAGGAAGC
This sequence comes from Cherax quadricarinatus, assembly GCF_026875155.1. Taxonomy (NCBI): domain Eukaryota; kingdom Metazoa; phylum Arthropoda; class Malacostraca; order Decapoda; family Parastacidae; genus Cherax; species Cherax quadricarinatus. The sequence goes on from NC_069452.1 coordinate 10,328,042, forward strand.
AGGTGTAGTGGTGAAAAGATGATGTAATTAGTCCATCAACCTTGGAGAAATGATATTTCACCTCCATGGTGCTGAACTCTTCTCCAGGATGAGGGACTGACCACCTTGTTCCAGACCATGGTGCTGAACACTTCTCCAGGCTGAGGGACTGACTACCTTGTTCCAGACCATGGAGCTGAACTCTTCTCCAGGCTGAGGGACTGACCACCTTGTTCCAGACCATGGAGCTGAACTCTTCTCCAGGATGAGGGACTGACCACCTTGTTCCAGACCATGGTGCTGAACTCTTCTCCAGGCTGAGGGACTGACCACCTTGTTCCAGACCATGGAGCTGAACTCTTCTCCAGGATGAGGGACTGACCACCTTGTTCCAGACCATGGAGCTGAATCTTTCTCCAGGATGAGGGACTGACCACCTTGTTCCAGACCATGGAGCTGAACTCTTCTCCAGGCTGAGGGACTGACTACCTTGTTCCAGACCATGGTTCTGAACTCTTCTCCAGGCTGAGGGACTGACCACCTTGTTCCAGACCATGGAGCTGAACTCTTCTCCAGGCTGAGGGACTGACCACCTTGTTCCAGACCATGGTGCTGAACTCTTCTCCAGGCTGAGGGACTGACTACCTTGTTCCAGACCATGGTGCTGAACTCTTCTCCAGGCTGAGGGACTGACCACCTTGTTCCAGACCATGGTGCTGAACTCTTCTCCAGGCTGAGGGACTGACCACCTTGTTCCAGACCATGGTGCTGAACTCTTCTCCAGGCTGAGGGACTGACCACCTTGTTCCAGATCATGGAGCTGAACTCTTCTCCAGGCTGAGGGACTGACCACCTTGTTCCAGACCATGGTGCTGAACTCTTCTCCAGGCTGAGGGACTGACCACCTTGTTCCAGACCATGGAGCTGAACTCTTATCCAGGCTGAGGGACTGACCACCTTGTTCCAGACCATGGAGCTGAACTCTTCTCCAGGCTGAGGGACTGACCACCTTGTTCCAGACCATGGTGCTGAACACTTCTCCAGGCTGAGGGACTGACCACCTTGTTCCAGACCATGGTGCTGAACGCTTCTCCAGGCTGAGGGACTGACCACCTTGTTCCAGACCATGGTGCTGAACTCTTCTCCAGGCCGAGGGACTGACCACCTTGTTCCAGACCATGGTGCTGAACTCTTCTCCAGGCTGAGGGACTGACCACCTTGTTCCAGACCATGGTGCTGAACTCTTCTCCAGGCCGAGGGACTGACCACCTTGTTCCAGACCATGGTGCTGAACTCTTCTCCAGGATGAGGGACTGACCACCTTGTTCCAGACCGTGGTGCTGAACTCTTCTCCTGGCTGAGGGACTGACCACCTTGTTCCAGACCATGGAGCTGAACTCTTCTCCAGGATGAGGGACTGACCACCTTGTTCCAGACCATGGTGCTGAACTCTTCTCCAGGCTGAGGGACTGACCACCTTGTTCCAGACCATGGAGCTGAACACTTCTCCAGGCTGAGGGACTGACCACCTTGTTCCAGACCATGGAGCTAAACACTTCTCCAGGCTGAGGGACTGACCACCTCAAATACTATTTCTCCAAGGTTAATGAACTCTTTACATCCTCATTTTTTCACCACTACACCTGCTGCTGCCTCTGTATTTGACTGAATTAGTCTACTGTGTAGGAGAAACTTTTCATCAATTAAGATACCCAACTGTTCTACATGTTTCTAAATCATCAACTCTTTTGGTTGTTCAATTGATGCCGGTTGTGTTACATTGATATGATCGTGTTTATGTTCGTTGCTTTTGCTGTTTGTAAATTTTACCCTTGTTTTGAATGTGTGTTTTGCATTTCTTTATGGCTACACAGTTAAAACAACATCAGATGTGTCTCCTGGGTTCCCTCTTAGTCTGAGTTCTTCAGTATATCACAAAATCTATATTTATGTAACCTGTTTTCACTTTTGCAATTCTGTTAACGTGGTTTTTGCAAATACCACTCCTTTAATCTACAAGTAGAAGATTTTATTCTGATTAGTATCCCTTGAGGGATAATAACCCAGGATAGCCCAAGAAAGCCAGGATGTAACCCATAACAGTTGATTTGCTCCTAGCTACCTATTTACTGCTAATTAATAGGAAGCATGTCTTAGGACCTCATGGAAATAAATCTGACTTTTTCGGTTATTCTCGGTAATTTACATATGTACTGTATGTTGCTGCGTATGATAATTGTCCTTTTTTTTTCCAACACACCAGTTGTATTCCACTCAGGCGAGGTGATCCAAAAATTTTGTAATGTAATTGTATTTATGTGTACCGTTTTCACTTTTAACACATGGGCCACCTCCCACCCAGGCAGGGTGACCTGAAAAAGAAGAAACAAAAGTTTCTCTTTTTAACTTTAGTAATGTATGCAAGAGAAGGGGTTACTAGCCCCTTGCTCCTGGCATTTTAGTCGCCTCTTATGACACGCATGGCTATAGGAGAAAGGATTCTTCTCCACTTCCCCATGGATAATGTATGTGTGCCTGTACTTAAATACAGTGGAACTCCGGTTTTCGTACGGTCCGAATATCATACAATTTGGATTTAGAACGCTTTTTGGGGCAAAATTTTGGCCCGGATTTCCTACCTCCATCCAGAAATCATATATATCAGACGCGTCCGCCTGCCCGGGATTCCGCCACTCTCATGTGTACGTGTCTCAGTCTGGCTCTGTCACTGGTTGAGTGAGCATTCATCCAAAACATTTTGCAAATTTTTGTGCCTGTTTATTCATTGCAACTGCGAAATAAGCCACCATGAGCCCAAAGAAAACTCCTAGTGCCAGCCCATTGGTAAAGAAGGTGAGAAACACGATAGAATTCAAGAAAGAGATTGTAGAAAAATACGAAAGTGGCATATGTTTAGCTGAACTTGCCAGGATGTATGGGAAGTCAAAACCAACAATCTGTTCCATCCTGGCAAAGAAAGTAGAAATCAAGGAAGCTAAAGTTGAAAAAAGTGTAAATATGCTAACGAAACAGAGATCACTAACACTCGAAGATGTGGAGAAGTTGTTGTTGGTGTGGATCAATGAAAAAGTTAGCTGGAGATAGTGTTGTGGGGTCGATCATTTTGTGAAAGGGAAAGGCAGTTGCATGCGGATCTCGTAAAGAAAATACCTGGAACAAATGCTGCTGTCTTCAGTAAAGGTATGTAATGTTCATTTATCATTAAAATTAGTCATTTATATTTATTTCTCATTGTTTTCTGTGTGTAAAACTATATTCTTTAAAAATATATTCTTTGTTAGTATTTTTGGGTGTCTGGAACGGATTAATTGTATTTACATTATTTCTTATGGGAAATATTACTTCGGCTTTCATACGTTTCGGATTTAGACCGACCATCTGGAACGGATTATGTATGAAATCTGGGGTTCCACTGTAATCTTACTTTCCCATACATCCACCTCATCCAGGATACAGTGCAGATACAGTTGTGAGGCAGTTGTGCCACCACTGCTCTGTAAATTCATGTAGTGCTTCCCATTGTCACTCCTTATGGTGGATTGGAGATGGAGAGATGGTTTACCTGGAGTTTACCTGGAGAGAGTTCCGGGGGTCAACGCCCCCGCGGCCCGGTCTGTGACCAGGCCTCCTGGTGGATCAGAGCCTGATCAACCAGGCTGTTGCTGCTGGCTGCACGCAAACCAACGTACGAGCCACAGCCCGGCTGATCCAGAACTGACTTTAGGTGCTTGTCCAGTGCCAGCTTGAAGACTGCCAGGGGTCTGTTGGTAATCCCCCTTATGTGTGCTGGGAGGCAGTTGAACAGTCTCGGGCCCCTGACACTTATTGTATGGTCTCTTAACGTGCTAGTGACACACCTGCTTTTCATTGGGGGGATGGTGCATCGTCTGCCAAGTACTCCTTCAGAAAAAGATTTCCATTTCCTAAGAAAAACAGAAATTTTTTTTTTGAAGATTCTTGGACACTTCAGATGACGGCATCTGGACACAAGAGGTTCAAGAACCTACTTTAGAACCTACTTTATATTTTTGCGGATTTTTCCTTGTACCTACCCCAAACCTCATAGGCCCTGTTGCTGTGTAGTGTTACCTTGTTTTAAATTAGTTTGGTCCAATGGAAATATGTTAGTCTGACTTATTCTTTTTTGGGAGTTATCCTAGGTTCGCTACACATATACTGCTATGTACGATAATCTGTGTAACTGTATTTGTGTATACCTGAACAAACTTACTTAACTTTACACATGTTAGTTATTTATGATGAGTTTTCCTTCTTCCTTCACTGTTACTACCAGTTCTTTTATTGTCATCTTTTTTTTCCGATGTGGCTGCATAGCAGTGTTGGATTTGATTTGGCTTTTGTTTTCTGCGTCATTCTGAAAGTAATGCTTGGTTTTTCTTCTCATCCATGCATATTCATTGTTTAATCACTTGCGCGCTTCTCTGTTGTCTTCGGTCTTTTACATTCTATTTTTCTGTTCTCTTCCACTCCTTTTTTCCTTCTTTCAGTATCTTTGCTTGAACCGCCGTCTTTTTTTATGATTACTTTTGCCTCTTCTGGGTGTAGAGCTCTTCTCAGCCTCCTTGGTCTTTCTGCCTATGTACAGTGGAACCTTGGTACTCAAACAGCTCCCTGCTCGAACAAAGCTCGGCACTCGGCCAAACAGACACAACCTGCCAGAACTTCGCTGTAAACTATTTTGTGTTTTTTGCATTTTTTTGTTTTTTTATATTATTTGTATAAATAAGTCACCATGGGGCCTGAGAGGGTTAGTCATAGTGGCCAACCAAAAAGAAAATTGGTCGGGAAGGATACTTGAATGGATTGGCACTCGATCGGCCTTCTGGAATGAATTAATTTCAAGTACCGAGGTACCACTGTGAGATAAGATAAGTCGATTAACACCCAGGTACCTATTTGCTGCTAGGTGAACATGACAACAGGTGTAAGGAAACAAGTCAAAATGTTCCCACCCTGCTGGGAATTGAACCTGGGCCCTCCGTGTGTGAAGCAAGAGCTTTGGCCACCAGGCCACTGGTTTGTTGTCTCTCCCTCCAGTCTCCTTTCTCATTGTTCTTCACTCGGGAATTTCCTCATGAATGTGCAGTTATCCCTTTTGAAACCTAATTTCTCCTGTCCTCCATCTGCTGCACCTCCCTCAGTGTTGACATCCACAAGGTGTTCATCACTTAATACCTGCGCTATGTGGCCACTAACACCTAGCGGCCTCTCATATTCTATTTTGCTTACATCAAATGCACTACGGTTAATACTAGATCTAGTCTCGCAGGTTCATCCCCACCTCTTTATCTTGTTGTGTCTTGGACATTCTGGCAGTTTTCTATCCCCACTTTCACCCATGATTAGTTAGCTATTTATGGTTATGTGGGCTCTTCTTGCTGTCCGAATTATGGTGACAATCATTGCCTTATCTTCATATTAATGTTTTAGTCTCCTACAATTTGGTGGTGAGTTGTAAATCACTACATTTACTACTTTGGATTCCCCAGTCATGATAGTGCCACCATATAGTCATTAGACTATTTTTTCTTTTATCCCTGTCATCTCTTCAAAGCCCGACAAATTTCTGATTGGCATTGCCACTCCTCCCTCTCCCTTGTTTCCTCTTTCTTTCTTCATTACCTGATATCCTACTGGAAATATTGCATCTGTTATCATTTCAGTTAATTTCTTCTCTATGAGAGCTATGACATCTGAGGCTGCCTTACACCTTTGTTCTTTTGTCACTCTTTTATGTTTCATCTGCGTTTATGTGCTGTAGCATTTCAGTTCCTTAACAAACACCATCCTGCATGATGACATATGACCGGGAAACAGTTTTTGTTCCTTTCTGAGATCATTTTTTTTTCTTTAGTTTAACATGTTGGCTGTCTCCCACCAAGGCAGGTGACCCAGAAAAGAAGCACTTTAACCATAATTTACACTATCACTGTCTTGCCACAGGTGCACAGATATGACAGTCTAGATATCCCTCCAAACAGCAAATATCCCAAACTACTTCTTTCTTTAAAGTGCAGGCATTGTACTTTCCACCTCCAGGACTCAAGTCCAGCCAACCAGTTTACCTGAACACCCCCCCCTCACAAAATATTACCTTGCTCACCCCAAAAGCTCATCAGATCCCAAAAATCATTTTCCTCCACTCCTGTTTAACATGCTCACACATGCCTGGAGTTTACCTGGAGAGAGTTCCGGGGGTCAACGCCCCCGCAGCCCGGTCTGTGACCAGGCCTCCTGGTGGATCAGAGCCTGACCAACCAGGCTGTTGCTGCTGGCTGCACACAAACCAATGTACGAGCCACAGCCCGGCTGGTCAGGAACCGACTTTAGGTGCTTATCCAGTGCCAGCTTGAAGACTGCCAGGGGTCTGTTGGTAATCCCCCTTATGTGTGCTGGGAGGCAGTTGAACAGTCTCGGGCCCCTGACACTTATTGTATGGTCTCTTAACGTGCTAGTGACACCCCTGCTTTTCATTGGGGGGATGTTGCATCGCCTGCCAAGTCTTTTGCTTTTGTAGTGAGTGATTTTTGTGTGCAAGTTCGGTACTAGTCCCTCTAGGATTTTCCAGATGTATATAATCATGTATCTCTCCCGCCTGCGTTCCAGGGAATACAGGTTTAGGAACCTCAAGCGCTCCCAGTAATTGAGGTGTTTTATCTCCGTTATGTGCGCCGTGAAGGTTCTCTGTACATTTTCTAGGTCAGCAACTTCACCTGTCTTGAAAGGTGCTGTTAGTGTGCAGCAATATTCCAGCCTAGATAGAACAAGTGACCTGAAGAGTGTCATCATGGGCTTGGCCTCCCTACTTTTGAAGGTTCTCATTATCCATCCTGTCATTTTTCTAGCAGATGCGATTGATACAATGTTATGGTCCTTGAAGGTGAGATCCTCCGACATGATCACTCCCAGGTCTTTGACGTTGGTGTTTCACTCTATTTTGTGGCCAGAATTTGTTTTGTACTCTGATGAAGATTTAATTTCCTCGTGTTTACCATATCTGAGTAATTGAAATTTCTCATCGTTGAACTTCATATTGTTTTCTGCAGCCCACTGAAAGATTTGGTTGATGTCCGCCTGGAGCCTTGCAGTGTCTGCAATGGAAGACACTGTCATGCAGATTCGGGTGTCATCTGCAAAGGAAGACACGGTGCTGTGGCTGACATCCTTGTCTATGTCAGATATGAGGATGAGGAACAAGATGGGAGCGAGTACTGTGCCTTGTGGAACAGAGCTTTTCACCGTAGCTGCCTCGGACTTTACTCTGTTGACGACTACTCTCTGTGTTCTGTTATTGAGGAAATTATAGATCCATCGACCGACTTTTCCTGTTATTCCTTTAGCACGCATTTTGTGCGCTATTACGCCATGGTCACACTTGTCGAAGGCTTTTGCAAAGTCTGTATATATTACATCTGCATTCTTTTTGTCTTCTAGTGCATTTAGGACCTTGTCGTAGTGATCCAATAGTTGAGACAGACAGGAGCGACCTGTTCTAAACCCATGTTGCCCTGGGTTGTGTAACTGATGGGTTTCTAGATGGGTGGTGATCTTGCTTCTTAGGACCCTTTCAAAGATTTTTATGATATGGGATGTTAGTGCTATCGGTCTGTAGTTCTTTGCTGTTGCTTTACTGCCCCCTTTGTGGAGTGGGGCTATGTCTGTTGTTTTTAGTAACTGTGGGACGACCCCCGTGTCCATGCTCCCTCTCCATAGGATGGAAAAGGCTCGCGATAGGGGCTTCTTGCAGTTCTTGATGAACACGGAGTTCCGTGAGTCTGGCCCTGGGGCAGAGTGCATGGGCATGTCATTTATCGCCTGTTTGAAGTCATTTGGCGTCAGGATAACATTGGATAGGCTTGTGTTAATCAAATTTTGTGGCTCTCTCATAAAAAATTCATTTTGATCTTCGACTCTCAGTCTGGTTAGTGGCTTGCTAAAAACTGAGTCATATTGGGACTTGAGTAGCTCACTCATTTCCTTGCTGTCATCTGTGTAGGACCCATCTTGTTTAAGTAGGGGCCCAATACTGGACGTTGTTCTCGACTTTGATTTGGCATAGGAGAAGAAATACTTTGGGTTTCTTTTGATTTCATTTATGGCCTTTAGTTCTTCCCGCGATTCCTGACTCCTATAAGATTCTTTTAGCTTAAGTTCGATGCTTGCTATTTCTCTGACCAGTGTCTCCCTACGCATTTCAGATATATTGACCTCTTTTAGCCACCCTGTTATTCTTTTCCGTCGCCTGTAAAGGGAGCGCCTGTCTCTTTCTATTTTACATCTACTCATCTTTTTTCTTAGAGGAATAAGCCTTGTGCATACATCGAGTGCCACCGAGTTAATCTGTTCTAGGCATAAGTTGGGGTCTGTGTTGCTTAGTATATCTTCCCAGCTTATATCGGTTAGGACTTGGTTTACTTGGTCCCACTTTATGTTTTTGTTATTGAAGTTAAATTTGGTGAATGCTCCCTCATGACTAGTCTCATTATGTTGGTCTGGGGCTCCACGCATACATGTCTGAACCTCAATTATGTTGTGATCTGAGTATATTGTTTTTGATATGGTGACATTTCTTATCAGATCATCATTGTTAGTGAAGATGAGGTCTAGTGTATTCTCCAGTCTAGTAGGCTCTATTATTTGCTGGTTTAAATTGAATTTTGTGCAGAGATTTAAAAGCTCGCGTGAGTGTGAGTTTTCATCAGAGCTGCCTCCTGGTGTTATTACTGCAACAATATTATTTGCTATATTCCTCCATTTTAGGTGCCTTAAGTTGAAATCCCCCAGGAGCAAGATGTTGGGTGCAGGAGCTGGAAGATTTTCCAGACAGTGGTCAATTTTTAACAGCTGTTCCTGGAATTGCTGGGATGTTGCATCCGGAGGCTTGTAGATTACCACAATGACTAGGTTTTGGTTCTCGACCTTTACTGCTAAAACTTCCATACATCATTGCCTGCTATATCTCCAAGCCCCTTTCACACCAAACCACCTTCACACCCTCCTCTTGATCTAGGGAATTGGATCTGTGCTCCGGTTCCCTGAATTGAGCCTGAATACCTTCCATCCCCGACGTGTGCTGTATGATCCTATGGATTTAGCATTCCCTATAATTGTAATAATAATCTCTCTAGTGTTTTCAATTGTTTCATTAATGCATCCTTTTGTTGATGGTTGATGGGGTTTCAGAGGTCAGCGCCCCTGCGGCCCGGTCTGAGACCAGGATTCGTGGTGGTTCAGGGTCTGGTTAACCAGGCTGGATAGTGGCGACTGCTGTGCTGCTGGTGATTATAGCAGCGCCTGTGGTGTTAGTGAAGGGTGGTAATGGTGGTAGTAGCTGATGTGATGGTGGTAGCAGCAGCAACGATGGTGGTAGCAGCTGACGTGATTGTGGTAGCAACAGTAACGATGGTGGTAGCAGCAGCAACGATGGTGGTAGCAGCTGACGTGATTGTGGTAGCAACAGTAACGATGGTGGTAGCAATCAACAGGTGTAAGTGACGGATTGGGGAGCAACAGTCAACGATGGTGGTAGCAACAACATTCACGATGTGTGGTAGCCCGCAGCAACGCAATGGTGGTAGCAACAGCAACGATGGTGGTAGCAACAACAACGATGGTGGTAGCAGCAGCAACGATGGTGGTAGCAACAACAACGATGGTGGTAGCAACAACAACGATGATGGTAGCAGCAGCAACGATGGTGGTAGTAACAACAACGATGGTGGTAGCAACAACAACGATTGTGGTAGCAACAGCAACGATGGTGGTACCAACAGCAACGATGGTGGTAGCAGCAGCAACGATGGTGGTAGCAACAGCAACGATGATGGTAGCAACAACAACGATGGTGGTAGCAACAGCAACGATGGTGGTAGCAACAGCAACGATGGTGGTAGCAACAACAACGATGGTGGTAACAGCAACAACGATGGTGCTAGCAGCAGCAACGATGGTGGTAGCAACAGCAACGATGGTGGTAGCAACAACGATGGTGGTAGGAACAACAACGATGGTGGTAGCAGCAGCAACGATGGTGGTAGCAACAGCAACGATGGTGGTAGCAACAGCAACGATGGTGGTAGCAACAACAACGATGGTGGTAGCAACAACGATGGTGGTAACAGCAACAACGATGGTGGTAGCAACAACAACGTTGGTGGTAGCAACAACAACGTTGGTGGTAGCAACAGCAACGATGGTGGTAGCAACAGCAACGATGGTGGTAGCAGCAGCAACGATGGTGGTAGCAACAGCAACGATGGTGGTAGCAACAGCGATGGTGGTAACAGCAACAACGATGGTGGTAGCAACAGCAACGATGATGGTAGCAGCAGCAACGATGGTGGTAGCAACAACAACGATGGTGGTAGCAGCAGCAACGATGGTGGTTCACTGTTCTGTCTTACTGGTTCATCTCACGGTTCACTGCTCTTACTGGTTTATCTCACGGTTCACTGCTCTTACTGGTTCATCTCACGGTTCACTGCTCTTACTGGTTTATCTCACGGTTCACTGCTCTTACTGGTTCATCCCACGGTTCCCTGCTCTTACTGGTTTATCTCACGGTTCACTGCTCTTACTGGTTCATCCCACGGTTCCCTGCTCTTACTGGTTTATCCCACGGTTCACTGCTCTTACTGGTTTATCTCACGGTTCACTGCTCTTACTGGTTCATCTCACGGTTCACTGCTCTTACTGGTTTATCTCACGGTTCACTGCTCTTACTGGTTTATCTCACGGTTCACTGCTCTTACTGGTTTATCCCACGGTTCACTGCTCTTACTGGTTTATCTCACGGTTCACTGCTCTTACTGGTTCATCCCACGGTTCCCTGCTCTTACTGGTTTATCTCACGGTTCACTGCTCTTACTGGTTTATATGTTAATGTTATTTTAGATGAAATGTTAATTCCGTTAAGTTGGAATGTTAACGCACCAAGTTGGGCCGATAGTAAGTAGAGGTGAACTTAAGTTACTCACGAAATCGTAATGACACGATTGCCCACAAGCCACAGTGCGGGTGGGGATCGAACTCACGGCAAGTGATTGATAAAACTCCAGGCCAGTTCGTAAGCCACTGGGCCAGCTGGCTACAATAAGATACATCCAGCTGGGTATGGTATGGATGAATCTTATTGCAGCCAGCTGGACCAGTGGCTTACACACTAACCTGGAGTTTTACTTGCCGTGAGTTCGATCCCCCACCCGTGCCCTGGTTTGTGAAGTTACGGGTGGGATTGGTAAGTGTTGGGCAAGCACTGCTTCAATATTGGCCCTGTAATCAAAATAAAGTAGACGGACTGCGGAGAAGCTTCTCTCACACCTCTGCAACATAACTGTCATCAGAGATTCGTTAAGTTATACCACGAATTGAGGAAGATCCTGGACGTCACCTTACGAAACAAACAAATGTGTTAGTAATTATGGACACGGTAGACTATAGTGTAAACTAAATACATTAGGAGATGGTGAAACTCGAGCGTCTCGGAAAAGGTGTTCACGGTACAACAGGAAGTTACGTGACTGTCTTGTTGACAGGAACGTTCACTGTGGGACAGCTCTCAGGCCACTTACTCTTCACTGTAATGGGCTTCACTTTGTTCCAGACTGTGGAGCTTAACTCTTCTCTAGGCTGAGGGACTGACCACCCCAAAACTACATCTTCAAGGTCGATGGACTGATTCACTGGTCAACAATTGTTGAAAAGTTGTATGCTTCTGAAATGAGATTAGTTAATTCTTATGTATTTTCTATTCACTGTCGTAATATTTTCTATTCACTGTCGTGAATCCAAATATCACCTTGAAAAATGTTTATTGTCTCTATGTTCGAAGATACGAGACATGTAATATTTGATTATTTAATTATAAGCTTGACGCTTATAATAGGCTCAAAAATCATCTCTTGCCAGCGTCCAGCAATAATCTGGAAGCATTCTTGTGCCATAATGGAATAAGTCACTGACTTTTTTGGGTTATCCCAGGTTCTCTACACATATGCTGCTATGTATGATAATCTATGTGACTGTATTTGCGTATACATTAATGAACTTACCCCATTTGACTGGTACCATTTTTCCAGACCTCTGGAACACAGTTGTCATCAGAGATTTGTTAAGGTATACCATGAATTAAGGTAAGATCCTGGACGTCACCTTACGTAACAGACAAAGAAAATGTGATACTAATTATGTACAAGGTAGATTATAGTGGGAAAATAATCATGTCATTAGAATACTGGGAACTTAGGTGCCTCTTAATACGTTTGTAGTTGCTGGCTCCGCCCACCGCTTCTGCAATGGATGACCGGTGTCTGTTGTGTGAATTATAGAGGATAGTAAATAAGAAAGGAGCACGGTGCTACAGCTGCCATCGGAGCTACAATGTTGCTAGACGGGACCACAACATGAACCAGTGATCCTACATCCTTAAAGAGGATCACCTGATGCAGCCTTCACTCTGGCCAGGCGTCACTCTGGCCAGGCGTCACTGGCCAGACGTCACTCTTGCTTATTGTTGACAATACTATGAAATACCGACTACGTGAAGATTGAGACATTCCAGCAGTTGGATATCTTTATGGTTCAAACGTTTCACCTACGCAGTAGGCTGCTTCAATTAAATACAGAGGCAGCAGGAGTATGGGAATGAAGATGTAATCAGTCCATCAACCTTGGAGTAAAAATATTTGAGGTGGTCAGTCCCTCAGCCTGGAGAAGAGTTCAGCACCATGGTGCTGAGTTTGTATTTATCGATACAGATTCAAGGACATAAAGGGAAGACTGTAGAACTATACACCAAAAACGAGGTAATCAGTCCCTCAGTCTTGGAGTTGGTGAAGATCACCGTAGTCTAGAATCTGAGTCTTAATTTGGTTTACCGCTTAGTTTTGATCATAATAATTAGGTACAGATACACATATGTACAATTATCACATAGTAACGTTTGTTCCTTCTATCTTTTCTCAGGATTTGATATCCATTTGGAAAGATAACGTTTGTTGGAAACATAAAAACATATGCAGTATAATGTGATCCTTTATTGACTACGTTTCGCCCACACAGTGGGCTTTTTCAAGTCACAAACAGATCTACCTGGGGTGGAAGACACGCGAGTATTTATAGTCAGGTTCAGAATGTTGAGGTCAGGTGGAGAATGCTGCATCTGATGATGTACCGAGTGGGGTTATAGAGTCTAAAATCTTGGGTAGCTTGGAAATCTCATTTCCACACCCTTTGTGTCGGTATTTTATACTATTTATTTCCATAATGTTTGTTATTCCTGCGAACTTTGTGTTTTGTGATGAATGGTTTGAAAAACCGACAAGTTGAAGATTGAGACACTTATGCAGCATATGGGAATCTTTATTCAGGAAACGTTTCGCCACACAGTGGCTTCATCAGTGTATCAATCTTCAACTTGTCGGTTTTTCCAACCATTCATCACAACTGTCAGACACGCAGCATCATGGGATCTTGTTACAAAGAATTCTTCAACACTTGTTCAACCTTTGGACGAAGACCTACTTCGACTAGTGGATGGTACCACTATGACCCCGCCTCCGCCTGCTTCACCTCACCTCACTACAGTATATAAGCCACGTCTACGGCCCTATGCTGTACATTCTACAAGATTGATGGACTGAACACATCGACTCCAGGCTGAGGGACTGATTACCTCATACTCCACCTCTCCTTACGCCTTCCTCTTTGTATTGGACTGATGAAGCCACTGTGTGGCGAAACGTTTCCTGAATAAAGATTCCCATATGCTGCATAAGTGTCTCAATCTTCAACTTTGTGTTTGGTCTGTGATGCCTGGGGATGTCTACATGATTCATTAATGTTACTCCTAACATTTATTTATTATTCTGTCTACGTTGGTGTATCATACCTTCAGATTCTTTGCCAGTGCTGTATTTTGGGGAAGTTTGTGCAGGCTGGGGAAGTGGGAGACCAAGCAGGATACTATGAGAGGCTGCCGTGAAGGTGAGGTTTGTGCTGGAGGTGAGGGGGGGCTGTGAGTACGGAGTGTGGATTGTTTTGGGTTGTGTTTGGCTGCTGTGGGGTGGTGAGGGTTGAAGGTGGTTCTGTGGGTGAGTGTGTTTGCTGGTTCTCCCGAGTCTGGGTTCCCATGCCTCTCTCAAATTAGTTTAATACATTTATCACCCCATACCCATCCTGTGGGCTTGTCTCGAGCATTGTCTCTCTTTCCTGTCCTTTGTATCTTTGTACCGTCAGTTTCTCTCAGGGGACACTCGCTGGTATTGTGGCCAGTTCTTGAGCCGTGATTTCTGCTGCAAGATCCTGTATCCTGCCGTTTCTGTCTTGAAAATCAATTTGTTAGCTCAGTCTAGAAGACAAAAGACTAGAAGACAAAAAGAATGCAGATGTAATATATACAGACTTTGCAAAAGCCTTCGACAAGTGTGACCATGGCGTAATAGCGCACAAAATGCGTGCTAAAGGAATAACAGGAAAAGTCGGTCGATGGATCTATAATTTCCTCACTAACAGAACACAGAGAGTAGTCGTCAACAGAGTAAAAGTCCGAGGCAGCTACGGTGAAAAGCTCTGTTCCACAAGGCACAGTACTCGCTCCCATCTTGTTCCTCATCCTCATATCCGACATATACAAGGACGTCAGCCACATTATTATTATTATAATCAAGGGGGAAGCGCTAAACCCGGAGGATTATACAGCGCCTGGGGGGGGGGATGTGGAAGGCATTCAGGCTTAATTCGGGGAACTGGAGCACTGATCCAATTCCCTAAATCAAGAGCCCCTCACCAACATCAAGGAACCTTCCTTGAGGGGACGTCAGCCACAGCACCGTGTCTTCCTTTGCAGATGACACCCGAATCTGCATGACAGTGTCTTCCATTGCAGACACTGCAAGGCTCCAGGCGGACATCAACCAAATCTTTCAGTGGGCTGCAGAAAACAATAAGAAGTTCAACGATGAGAAATTTCAATTACTCAGATATGGTAAACATGAGGAAATTAAATCTTCATCAGAGTACAAAACAAATTCTGGCCACAAAATAGAGCGAAATACCAACGTCAAAGACCTGGGAGTGATCATGTCGGAGGATCTCACCTTCAAGGACCATAACATTGTATCAATCGCATCTGCTAGAAAAATGACAGGATGGATAATGAGAACCTTCAAAAGTAGGGAGGCCAAGCCCATGATGACACTCTTCAGGTCACTTGTTCTATCTAGGCTGGAATATTGCTGCACACTAACAGCACCTTTCAAGGCAGGTGAAATTGCCGACCTAGAAAATGTACAGAGAACTTTCACGGCGCGCATAACGGAGATAAAACACCTCAATTACTGGGAGCGCTTGAGGTTCCTAAACCTGTATTCCCTGGAACGCAGGAGGGAGAGATACATGATTATATACACCTGGAAAATCCTAGAGGGACTAGTACCGAACTTGCACACGAAAATCACTCACTACGAAAGCAAAAGACTTGGCAGACGTTTGCACCATCCCCCCAATGAAAAGCAGGGTGTCACTAGCACGTTAAGAGACCATACAATAAGTGTCAGGGGCCCGAGACTGTTCAACTGCCTCCCAGCACACATAAGGGGGATTACCAACAGACCCCTGGCAGTCTTCAAGCTGGCACTGGACAAGCACCTAAAGTCAGTTCCTGATCAGCCGGGCTGTGGCTCGTACGTTGGTTTGCGTGCAGCCAGCAGCAACAGCCTGGTTGATCAGGCTCTGATCCACCAGGAGGCCTGGTCACAGACCGGGCCGCGGGGGCGTTGACCCCCGGAACTCTCTCCAGGTAAACTCCAGGTCATATTCTCCTCTCCTGTTTGTGCGATGATTCTTTCAATCTCTTTTTCCTCCCCCTGTCGTCTTCATATGTCCTCCATTCGACGTCCTGAAGCCCATGAATAAATATTGACATCTCCCTCTCCTCTTCCCATTTTATTTCTGTCCTTATCTCTAGGTCCAATTTAAGTACCTTCATTGCTTCTTCACTTAACATTTCGTGGATCCCCCGGTGGCCTGATAACTCCTCTGCAGGGGACTTATCTTCTATCCTTCTTTCAGCCCTCTCGCTGGTTGCTGATGTTCCTGTGTGTATTACCTGGAGTTTACCTGGAGAGGGTTTTGGGGGGTCAACGCCCCCGCGGCTCGGTCTGAGACCAGGCCTCACTATATGTTAAAACATAACACACACATTATGGAGAATGCGGCATATATTTGTCAATTTTCGGGGAGAACTTTTGGTGTGAGTTGGCGTAGACAACAGGACGATAGTGTAGTGACGTAGAATGTAGACAACCTCAGGATGAGGGTGGTGTAGAGTGTAGGCAACACCAGGATGACAGTAGTGGTGGTGTAAGGTAGACAACACCAGGATGACAATGTAGTGTTGTAGAGTGTAGACAACACCAGGATGACAATGTAGTGTTGTAGAGTGTAGACAACACCAGGATGACAGTAGTGGTGGTGTAAGGTAGACAACACCAGGATGACAATGTAGTGTTGTAGAGTGTAGACAACACCAGGATGACAGTGTAGTGTTGTAGTATAGACAACACCAGGATGACAGTGTAGTGTTGTAGTATAGACAACACCAGGATGACAGTGTAGTGTTGTAGTATAGACAACACTAGGATGACAGTATAGTGTTGTAGAGTGTAGACAACACCAGGATGACAGTGTAGTGTTGTAGTATAGACAACACCAGGATGACAGTATAGTGTTGTAGAGTGTAGACAACACCAGGATGACAGTGTAGTGTTGTAGTATAGACAACACCAGGATGACAGTGTAGTGTTGTAGTATAGACAACACCAGGATGACAGTGTAGTGTTGTAGTATAGACAACACCAGGATGACAGTGTAGTGTTGTAGTATAGACAACACCAGGATGACAGTGTAGTGTTGTAGTATAGACAACACCAGGATGACAGTGTAGTGTTGTAGTTAGACAAACACTTAGGATGACAGGATAAGTGTTGTAGAGTGTAGACAACACCAGGATGACAGTGTAGTGTTGTAGTATAGACAACACCAGGATGACAGTGTAGTGTTGCAGTATAGACAACACCAGGATGACAGTGTAGTGTTGTAGTATAGACAACACCAGGATGACAGTATAGTGTTGTAGTATAGACAACACCAGGATGACAGTATAGTGTTGTAGAGTATAGACAACACCAGGATGACAGTATAGTGTTGTAGAGTATAGACAACACCAGGATGACAGTGTAGTGGGTCAGTTACTTCCCGGATGCTGGCCGCCTCACTCGTCTCGTCGCCATACAACCTACGTGATGCATCTACTACCAGGAGTATTTCTGCTGCTGCTGACACTTACCCCTGAGGGATGGTTCCCTGATGCTAGCCAGGGGCTCTTCATCTAGAGAATTGGGTCGGTGCTCAATTTCCCTAAATTAAGCCTCAGCGCCTTCCATCCCCCCCCTCCCAAGGCGTTGTATAATCCCTCCAGGTTTAACGTTCCCCTATGATAATAATAAATTACTAACCCTCTACCCACTGATTACTGTTGCTACCATCACTAATTACTGCTGCACAGCGTTGCATGATCTCTTGGGTTTAGCACTTAATTATGTTTTGTTATTGCTGCGGCTTCTGTGCCACTGCTGCTGCCGCCACCGCCGCTGCTGCTGCTGTTGCTGTCGCCTCGCTCCTTCCTGTCTACTGATAACCGCGGTATGTTAATGTATGCTGTTTTCCTCCGATGTCCACAGCTGTTCGGTGATGTCCACAGCTGTTCGGTGATGTCCACAGCTGTTCGGTGATATCCACAGCTGCAGACACATTCATCACCTTCAAAACTACCATTAGAAAACATCTTATCTCCCTGATACACCCCGTCAACTAACTTCACGAATACCACCTGGTAGTTCACACTTACATCACCATGTGCCCCAAACAGAAATATTATCCCATCTAATATGAGATCCTGTATACCATATGAATATTCTGTGCAACGCTTGCACATACTAACCCCTAGGATGTATCCACTATGCATACCAAGGCTCTACTCATTAGAATTTGGTACGTTAGATAAATATTCCCTAAATTAGCCTCATGCGTTCATCTCCCCGCCCTCCCAGGCGTTGTATAATCCTCAGGTTAACGTTCCCCTCATGATTATATAACTACTGAACCCTAGCCACTGATTTCTAGTGTAATCACTAATTAATGCTGCACAGCTGTTGTCATGTCTCTTGTTAGCCTTAATTAGTTTTGTTATTGCTGCGCTTATGTAGCCATGCTGCTAGCCGCCACCGCCGCTGCTGCT
Source organism: Cherax quadricarinatus (assembly GCF_026875155.1). Classification (NCBI taxonomy): domain Eukaryota; kingdom Metazoa; phylum Arthropoda; class Malacostraca; order Decapoda; family Parastacidae; genus Cherax; species Cherax quadricarinatus. The sequence continues at coordinate 10,346,358 of NC_069452.1, forward strand.
TGCTGTGCCTTGTCCTGCCTGCTATCCTGTCTACTTGATAACCGCCGTATGTTATGTTCTAGTGTTACACTCGTATGTCTACCATGCTGTTTCGTGGTATCGTATCACAGCTGTTTCGTGATGTCCACAGCTGTTCGTGATGTCACCAGCTGTATCGTTGAATAAACTTTGAAAAAAAGCTGTTCGGTAATGTCTACAGCTGTTCGGTGATGTCCACAGCCGTCAATTGATGCACGCAGTTGTTCAGTGATGCCACCCATTCATTCCATCAGTCAACCATTAATATCCATTGTTACCCGTGGTCGTTCATTAGTTCCTATTTTCCCATTTCCGTTCAGAGTTTTATCGGGAGAACGTTCGCCATACTGACGGTCAGTTGGTGTCTCAGCGATTCTATTTCCAGTGTATCTCTGAAGCATAATATTGTACGTTAAAAATAAATGTGAACAAATTAAACGCTTTTATAAGAATTTTAAACCATTGATGGTTTAGAAAAACGCGTAGGTAAACACTACGTCATATTTATTAGAGAATGTTTCAGTCCTTGGACCTTGATCTTCTACACTAACATACAGTGATGGTGAGGAGTGAGAGTGTGAGTGAGTCATGGTGTGACCTGAGTATGAGGTGTGGTCGAGTGACGCATGGTGACCTGAAGATTGCCATGTTGGGATGAGGACGGGTAGACGATGTGACTCTTGTTTTTCTGGGTAGGTGGTGCTTTGCCTGCTTGAGTATAATGTATGCTAATGCTTTAAATATTTTGTGGTTTCCAGTGTTACGTTCTATTGTGTCGGTGTCCTCTGGAGGACACAGGCGTACCTTAAGTCGTCTCTGTTACTGGCACTTCGATGCTCGTTTAGGCGGTCCGCAAGATATACTGCCTGTTTCGCCTACGTATTTCTTGGGACAGACTCCGCAGGGGATGGTGTAGACGCCTGCTGCGCAAGTTAGAGGTGTGGGGCTGCGTTTCGTAGTGAGGTCTTTCATAGATGATGTGTTTATGGTGGAAACGTTGATGTTACTGTTAGCAAGTGCCCGGCGAGTATTCGTGGCAGCATCACCACATGGGAGTACTATGAACTGCTTAAGGGGTTGTTCCTTGGGCGGTTTGTTGAGGATAGCTTGTGTCTTGAGTCTGCAATCTCGGATGAAGAAAGATGGGAACTGATGACGTGTAAAGGCTTGTGTTATGTAAATTCATCTATTCTTCAAGAAAACAAGAGCTGGAGATGCGAAGAGCTCTCAAGAAGAAGCCATTGAGGACTCCTCTTTTAGTGCGGACGTCTTGGTGTGAATAAAAGTGTATCAGATCGTCCTTGAAGAGAAGTTTGTCACTGTCGGGAGATCTGCACAGGAGAACGTCCAGGAAAGGAAGTTCGCCATCTTTTTCGAGTTCAAGTGTTAACTTTATTGATGGTTTGGCTGCATTGATCTTGTTGAGAAGGGCCTGGATATTGAGTCGTCTCGGATAGAAAACCAATATATCATCAACGTATCTTAGCCAGGTAACGGTGTTGAGAATGAGGGTGCTGAATCTCTCTAGGTTTTCCATGAAGAGGTTGGCAAGCACAGCACTGAGGGGGCTGCCTATTGCCATACCAAAGTACTGATAAATTAGACACATGTGCAACTCTTGGGTATCTTTATTGAGGAAACGTTTCGCCACACAGTGGCTTCATCAGTCCATACAAAGGAGAATCTTGAAGAACAGGAGGAGAATGAGGTAATTAGTCCCTTAACCTTGAGTCGATGTGGTCAATCCATCAATCTTGAATAGAATACAGCATATGAGCGGAGAAGTAGCTTATATACCGTAGGCAGGAGAGGTGCAGCAGTCGTAGGTGGTGTCACATTTGTTCAGTGTGGAAGTAGGTCGTGCCCAAGGGTTAGGCAAGCGAAGAATTCCCAAGTATTAAGATCCCAAGAAGTTACAGTGTCTGACAGTATTGTAGATGATTGGTTCAGAGAACCGAAACATTGATACCCAAGAGTTACACATGTGTCTAATTCATCAATGTGTCGGTTCTTTGAACCACACACCTACAATCCCAAAGCACTGTTTGTAACAGTTGTCCGCATACTTAAAAAGTTGAAATTAACACAAAGATCCACTAGACTGATGAAATCTAGAAGAGGTAAAGGGAGGTCGTGGTTTTCAGTGAACTTCTGTCTCAGAATATTTATTGCAGCGTCAGTAGGAACGTTGGTAAAGACGGCTGTGACATCGCAGGAAGTCATTCTTTTGTTTTGAACATTCAGGTTGGAAATTCGAGAGAGAAGGTCACCTGAGTGAGGTGAGCCTGACTAAAGTGGGCTTGACCGACACGAAGCAGTGATACATTGTTTATAGGTAATATAGCGTTGATCACTAGGTTAGAATCACGTCAGTTAGGTTCGTTCAACTAGCTGCTGCGAAGTGAATACATTATCCCTCTTCAAGGGTCGATGTTTGGACACTACGGTTTAGTGTTCTAGTGTACAGCCTATGTGATGGATGTAGCACAATAAACCTGGTCTAGTATTGACAGCCTAGTCTAGTATTGACAGCCTAGTCTAGTATTGACAGCCTAGTCTAGTATTGACAGCCTAGTCTAGTATTGACAGCCTAGTCTAGTATTGACAGCCTGGTCTAGTATTGACAACCTAGTCTAGTATTGACAGCCTAGTCTAGTATTGACAGCCTAGTCTAGTATTGACAGCCTAGTCTAGTATTGACAGCCTGGTCTAGTATTGACAACCTAATCTAGTATTGACAGCCTAGTCTAGTATTGACAGCCAAGTGTTGACAGCCTAGTCTAGTGTTGACCGCCTAGTCTAGTACTGACAGTTTAGTATTGACAGCCTAGTCTAGTACTGACAGCCTAGTCTAGTATTGACATCCTAGTCTAGTATTGACAGCCTAGTCTAGTGTTGACAGCCTAGTCTAGTATTGACAGCCTAGTCTAGCAATGACAGCCTAGTCTAGTGTTGACAGCCTAGTCTAATACTGAGTTTAGTATTGACAGCCTAGTCTAGTATTGACAGCCTAGTCTATTATTGACAGCCTAGTCTACTGTTGACAGCCTAGTCTAGTATTGACAGCCTAGTCTAGTGTTGACAGTTTAGCCTAGTATTGACAGTTTAGTCTAGTATTGACAGCCTAGTCTAGTATTGACAGCCTAGTCTAGTGTTGACAGTTTAGTCTAGTATTGACAGTTTAGTCTAGTATTGACAGCCTAGTCTAGTATTGACAGCCTAGTCTAGTATTGACAGCCTAGTCTAGTGTTGACAGTTTAGTCTAGTATTGACAGTTTGGTCTAGTATTGACAGCCTAGTCTAGTATTGACAGCCTAGTCTAGTATTGACAGCCTTGTATAGTATTGACAGCCTAGTCTAGTATTGACAGCCTAGTCTAGTATTGACAGCCTAGTCTAGTATTGACAGCCTAGTCGTGTTGACAGCCTAGTCTAGAACTGACAGTTTAGTATTGACAGCCTAGTCTAGTATTGACAGCCTAGTCTAGCATTGACAGTTTAGTACTGACAGTGTAGTATTGACAGCCTAGTCTAGTATTGACAGCCTAGTCTAGTGTTGACAGCCTAGTCTAGTACTGACAGTTTAGTATTGACAGCCTAGTCTAGTATTGACAGCCTAGTCTAGTGTTGACAGCTTAGTTACTACAGTTTGTACTGACAGTTTAGTATTGACAGCCTAGTCTAGTATTGACAGCCTAGTCTAGTATTGACAGCCTAGTCTAGTATTGACAGCCTAGTCTAGCGTTGACAGTTTAGTCTAGTACTGACAGTTTAGTATTGACAGCCTAGTCTAGTATTGACAGCCTAGTCTAGTGTTGACAGCCTAGTAGTCTTAGTATTGACAGCCTAGTCTAGTATTGACAGCCTAGTCTAGATTGACAGCCTAGTCTAGTTTGACAAGTCTAGTATTGACAGCCTAGTCTAGTATTGACAGCCTAGTCTAATTGACAGCCTAGTCTAAGTAGTTGACAGTTTAGTCTAGTAATTGACAGCCTAGTCTAGTATTGACAGCCTAGTCTAGTATTGACAGCCTAGTCTAGTATTGACAGCCTAGTCTAGCGTTGACAGTTTAGTATTGACAGTTTAGTATTGACAGCCTAGTCTAGTATTGACAGCCTAGTCTAGTATGACAGCCTAGTCTAATATTGACAGCCTAGTCTAGTATTGACAGCCTAGTCTAGTATTGACAGCCTAGTCTAGTATTGACAGCCTTGTCTAGTATTGACAGCCTAGTCTAGTATTGACAGCCTAGTCTAGTGTTGACAGCCTAGTCTAGTATTGACAGCCTAGTCTAGTATTGACAGCCTAGTCTAGTATTGACAGCCTAGTCTAGTATTGACAGCCTAGTCTAGTATTGACAGCCTTGTCTAGTACTGACAGCCTAGTCTAGTATTGACAGCCTAGTCTAGTATTGACAGCCTAGTCTAGTATTGACAGCCTAGTCTAGTATTGACAGCCTAGTCTAGTATTGACAGCCTAGTCTAGTATTGACAGCCTAGTCTAGTATTGACAGCCTAGTCTAGTATTGACAGCCTAGTCTAGTATTGACAGCCTAGTCTAGTATTGACAGCCTAGTCTAGTATTGACAGCCTAGTCTAGTGTTGACAGCCTAGTCTAGTATTGACAGCCTAGTCTAGTATTGACAGCCTGTCTAGTATGACAGCCTAGTCTAGTATTGACAGCCTAGTCTAGTATTGACAGCCTAGTCTAGTATTGACAGCCTAGTCTAGTATTGACAGCCTAGTCTAGTGTTGACAGCCTAGTCTAGTATTGACAGCCTAGTCTAGTATTGACAGCCTAGTCTAGTATTGACAGCCTAGTCTAGTATTGACAGCTAGTCTAGTATTGACAGCTAGTCCTGTATTGACAGCCTAGTCTAGTGATTGACAGCCTAGTCTAGTATTGACAGCCTATTCATTGGGATCCCTGGTATTATCATTGGGATCCCTGGTATTATCATTGGATCCCTGGTATTATCATTGGGATCCTGGTATTATCATTGGAGTCCCTGGTATTATCATTGGAGTCCCTGGTATTATCATTGGGATCCCTGGTATTATCATTGGAGTCCCTGGTATTATCATTGGGATCCCTGGTATTATCATTGGGATCCCTGGTATTATCATTGGAGTCCCTGGTATTATTGGGATCCCTGGTATTATCATTGGGATCCCTGGTATTATCATTGGAGTCCCTGGTATTATCATTGGGATCCCTGGTATTATCATTGGGATCCCTGGTATTGATCAATTGGATCCCTGGTATTATCATTGGAGTCCCTGGTATTATCATTGGGATCCCATGGTAGTTATCATTGGGATCCCTGGTATTATCATTGGAGTCCCTGGTATTATCATTGGGATCCCTGGTATTATCATTGGAGTCCCTGGTATTATCATTGGATCCGGTATTATCATTGGAGTCCTGGTATTATCATTGGGATCCCTGGTATTATCATTGGAGTCCCTGGTATTATCATTGGGATCCCTGGTATTATCATTGGAGTCCCTGGTATTATCATTGGGATCCCTGGTATTATCATTGGAGTCCCTGGTATTATCATTGGGATCCCTGGTATTATCATTGGAGTCCCTGGTATTATCATTGGGATCCCTGGTATTATCATTGGAGTCCCTGGTATTATCATTGGGATCCCTGGTATTATCATTGGAGTCCCTGGTATTATCATTGGGATCCCTGGTATTATCATTGGAGTCCCTGGTATTATCATTGGGATCCCTGGTATTATCATTGGAGTCCCTGGTATTATCATTGGGATCCCTGGTATTATCATTGGAGTCCCTGGTATTATCATTGGGATCCCTGGTATTATCATTGGAGTCCCTGGTATTATCATTGGGATCCCTGGTATTATCATTGGAGTCCCTGGTATTATCATTGGGATCCCTGGTATTATCATTGGAGTCCCTGGTATTATCATTGGGATCCCTGGTATTATCATTGGAGTCCCTGGTATTATCATTGGGATCCCTGGTATTATCATTGGAGTCCCTGGTATTATCATTGGGATCCCTGGTATTATCATTGGAGTCCCTGGTATTATCATTGGGATCCCTGGTATTATCATTGGAGTCCCTGGTATTATCATTGGGATCCCTGGTATTATCATTGGAGTCCCTGGTATTATCATTGGGATCCCTGGTATTATCATTGGAGTCCCTGGTATTATCATTGGGATCCCTGGTATTATCATTGGAGTCCCTGGTATTATCATTGGGATCCCTGGTATTATCATTGGAGTCCCTGGTATTATCATTGGGATCCCTGGTATTATCATTGGAGTCCCTGGTATTATCATTGGGATCCCTGGTATTATCATTGGAGTCCCTGGTATTATCATTGGGATCCCTGGTATTATCATTGGAGTCCCTGGTATTATCATTGGGATCCCTGGTATTATCATTGGAGTCCCTGGTATTATCATTGGGATCCCTGGTATTATCATTGGAGTCCCTGGTATTATCATTGGGATCCCTGGTATTATCATTGGAGTCCCTGGTATTATCATTGGGATCCCTGGTATTATCATTGGAGTCCCTGGTATTATCATTGGGATCCCTGGTATTATCATTGGAGTCCCTGGTATTATCATTGGGATCCCTGGTATTATCATTGGAGTCCCTGGTATTATCATTGGGATCCCTGGTATTATCATTGGAGTCCCTGGTATTATCATTGGGATCCCTGGTATTATCATTGGAGTCCCTGGTATTATCATTGGGATCCCTGGTATTATCATTGGAGTCCCTGGTATTATCATTGGGATCCCTGGTATTATCATTGGAGTCCCTGGTATTATCATTGGGATCCCTGGTATTATCATTGGGATCCCTGGTATTATCATTGGAGTCCCTGGTATTATCATTGGAGTCCCTGGTATTATCATTGGAGTCCCTGGTATTATCATTGGAGTCCCTGGTATTATCATTGGATCCCTGGTATTATCATTGGATCCCTGGTATTATCATTGGATCCCTGGTATTATCATTGGGATCCCTGGTATTATCATTGGAGTCCCTGGTATTATCATTGGGATCCCTGGTATTATCATTGGGATCCCTGGTATTATCATTGGAGTCCCTGGTATTATCATTGGAGTCCCTGGTATTATCATTGGATCCCTGGTATTATCATTGGAGTCCCTGGTATTATCATTGGGATCCCTGGTATTATCATTGGAGTCCCTGGTATTATCATTGGGATCCCTGGTATTATCATTGGAGTCCCTGGTATTATCATTGGGATCCCTGGTATTATCATTGGTCATCTCCTGGTATTATCATTGGGATCCCTGGTATTATCATTGGGATCCCTGGTATTATCATTGGGATCCCTGGTATTATCATTGGAGTCCCTGGTATTATCATTGGGATCCCTGGTATTATCATTGGGATCCCTGGTATTATCATTGGGATCCCTGGTATTATCATTGGAGTCCCTGGTATTATCATTGGGATCCCTGGTATTATCAATTGATCCTGGTATTATCATTGGGATCCCTGGTAATTATCATGGGATCCTGGATCATAGTACACTGTTATCATACTCCTGATAATTAGTCATGCGGACCACCATGTCCATTACCATGGATCCCTGGTTACATCATATCTGGATTATCATTGGCGACTGCCAGGTCATCATGGGATCGCTGTGTACATGCAGTTCCTCAAGCTATCAACTCGTGCACATCGATTGGACCCTGGGATAGCTATCAATCAACTTGTGCGTCACCTAGTACAGCTACATGTCACTAGGGATCTCCATGCGATGCTACAGGTAGTCACGCTTCTGGCTCATTCCTCTTGTGCGAGCGGATCTATCATACTGGTCGACTGCAAGCCGAGTCCCTGGCAACTCTGCTGCTGCTTTGCATGTCTTGTCTCACGAGGAAGACAGTCACCTAGCAACTCTTGTTAGTTGGGCGCAATGGATGAATTCCCTGCTATGTTTGTTAACTGCTCATTACTCTGTAATTTGTCTATGATTGTAATCATGTCATAACGTGTTTATCATTCATTACCTTTGCAATTATTCATGAGTGTGACCAGCTCTACCTGGAGCTCATTACCTTTGTAACTTGGTCATGATTATGACCAGATCTAGTTCATTACCTTTGTAACTTGCTCAGCTATCAAAACTTTGGAGTCCAGTCCCTGGACCAATTATGTACCTCTGTAATCTTTTGACTACCGCCCACAGGATGGGTATGGGGTGCATAATAAACATATTAAACTTAACTAGCTGATATTGTCCATAACGAATAACTCAAGAGTAACCTCCACCTCCTCTTCTTCCTCTTCCCCCTCCTCCTTTTTCCTCTAGTGCGATAATAAGACTTGCACAAGCGAGATCATTTTTTTATCATTCAACCTGAGGATTGACATAGAACCGGGAACGGCAAAGCGTCTCCATGTTTGGCTTGTGTCCATCTTAGTCCCACAATGGGAATAAAATCTAAGGATTGTTCCCATAATTTAATCTTAGATGCGGGACTCTAGATCCCCCATACACTGGCACTGTAAAGTCTGGAGAGTTGTGCGGAGTTTTCCCACTCATGGGGTCTATATAATTTTTTTTTGAGTTATGTCGAGTTTTTCAACGCAGAGGCTATGTATAGAGCCCATTAGCCTTCTACTGTAACTTACGGCTAGGTTTTAAGTATTAAAATATTGCAAAGACCCCATTGGAAATGTCTGATTTTTCGGGGTTTTTCCTAGGTAATATACACATGTTAAACTATGTATGATAATTGTACCCATGTTTACCTGTACCTCAAGTCAGTTACTCTCGCTGTTAGTCTTCTGTCACCGTGGAGAATTAAAAAAATTAACCCATTAGACAACGTTTCTGTCCATACTGGATCGAAACGAGCGAGGCCACGCGTTTCGGTCTCGTTGCTAGCTGAAAAAGGGGATTTCCGTATCTCGACTACACGAAGCAATTATAAAAATGGTAAATATTTATGTCTAGTGATGCAACAATGCTTAGTGGGTCTGACAAAGACCCATTGTAAACTCTGTAATCCTGTTTTTGTGTTCACGGTCACAGGGTGAACATGGTGTGCACTGTAAACTAGCTGCTTATTAAGTCTTTAGCGTCTCTGTGATAAGAATTATATATTCGCCAGTCGGAATAAAAACTACGGGACTTACCACCCATGTATTGTGCTTGGGAGATAACAGAAAGTGGCTTTAAGAAGAGGTATGATAAAGCTCACGGAGCGGGAAGAGTGACCGGGTAGCGGTCAGTTGAAGAGGCTGGGCCAGGAGCTGTGATTCGACCCCCGCAACCACAACAGTTGTAGTGGTGGTTGGTAATGGTGATGGACTTGGCCGTTATGGTGTGGTGGTTGTGATGGTGATGGTGGACTTGTAGCAATCATGGTGAACAATGGACGGTAGGCAGGAGATACAGTAATAAACAATAGTAGCAGTAAACAGTAGGAGACAGTAGTCAGTAGATAAACACAGGAGTCCCCGGACTCTCCCTCCAACAAAACGTTAAGATAACCAGAAATGGTTCACGGACCTTGAGACGATGGACAGGAATCCACGGACTCTCCCCTATGCCCACCAGGTGAAGGTGACACAACTTCAGGGGAAGATGAAAGCAGTAAGCCTCCCCTACTTCACCTAACTTGCCGCTGAGAAGTTTTGATGGCTCTGGTTTACGGCAGAACTTACGACCTCGCTAAAGGGGTGTTGCTGAAGAAGTGACCACTAGAACTTTTAAAGGGAGGCTAGTGGGTTTTGAAACACCAACCCCTGATACTTTTAAGGGAATCTAAGGGGGGGGGGTATTAGTCCAGGAGCCACTAACCCCTGATACATTTAAAGAATTCTAGGAGGTATTAATCCAGGAACCACTAACCCCAGATACTCTTAAAGGAATCAAGGAGGTATTAGTCCAGGAACCACAAACCCTTGATAGTTTTAAGGGGAAGGTAGGTGGTATAAATCTTGGAATCACCAACCCCAGATACTTAAGTTTATCTAACCTAACATAATCTAACCTAGTCGAAATTAACCTAGCCTAGTCCAAAACTATATTTTCATTATTAAGTGAGGTATATGCAACACCAGGGCTCATTCTTGACGTATACCATCATTTTCACTGATCTTTATGTACTTTCATTAGACTTAAATTTGATTGTCTTGACAAGAGCAGTTAGAATGATAACAAATTCTCACTACAGGCAGCACACTCCACCAATATTCAAAACACTAAACCTACTCACCATACAAAACATCCATACTTATTACTGCACCTATTACATACATAGAACACTTAACTCTGATATTAACCCTCCCCTCAAACATCTCCTTGCCAACCTCAACAGAACACATGACCATAACACAAGGCACAGATCACTCTTTGATGTTCCTCGTGTCCATCTCACACTATGCAAAAACTCAATGCACATAAAAGGCCCTAAAATCTGGAATTCATTACCTGTAAATATAAAAGAAACACTACCTGTTTATAAATTCAAGTCTCTTCTCAAAGATCACTTACTCACCCAAAACCAAATAAATACTGAATAACTGAACCTTATAAATTGTATATCTTAAATGTTTCTCACAATTATATCACACAAATGTTAAACCTAGGACCCAATCTAACTTTATTATTTTTTAAATACACTACCTAACAGAATACTCCATTCGACTGAATGTACAACAATGCAAGCAACCATATGACCTGTCTTTGTAATACTCATTTGTGCTTTATAGTTATCTGTTTACAATAATGTTTATCACTGATTACATCATTGCTTAGTTAATCTTACGTTAATTTTAAGCCAGCCCGTAATGCTATGCATATAAGTGGCTTTGGCATGCTGCTCTTACCTGTATTTTTTGTACCTCTGTATGTATGCTTAAATTACTAAAATAAATAAATAAAAAGATTGATACAATAGGTGTGACAGAGAGGCCGGGCCGGCTCCATCATCCTCTCGTCTTCCACACCCGAAGCCTCTCATGTCTCTACCAGTTCTCACTCTCATCCTTCATCACTTTCATTATCTTGCTACGGCAGTGTTCATCAGCGGTTCTGAAAAACTCAGGAATATGGTACACTTTTTTAAGAGTACTCTGAAGTACACTTGCTTTAGTCGGCCAGCATTTTGACAGTAGAGTTGTATTTACTACACGCAGCTGTGATACACTTTGTTACTGCTACCACCACTTAATTCGTTGTTCCTTCAGTATAGCGTTGTATGATCTTAGTGGTTTAGCGCTTACTTTTGATTGTAATAATGTTGGTTCAGGGTCTGAAGGTGTGATCAGTAAGGTTTGTCAGGACACAGGACAGGTGTTTCCTGACGCGGGTCTTAGTCATATGATGACCCGCAGCTGGAGCTTTTGGCCATCTGACTAAGGCCTTCCGCTGGCTTACCCCTCCACCCTTTTAAAAATTAATGATTATTATAATCAGTCTTGACCTTTTATGATCGGTGTGTCACAAATTACTCAGAAAAGTGACTCCCACTCCCAGTCGTAGTTGACCCTCTCATGACCTTACTTTTCTCACCTGTACCTTGACTTAGTCTTACCTTGACATACATATTTACCTTGATTATATACAGACTTACCTAGCCTTACCCTTACTTACCTTGACTGTATTGAATTGTATGCCTCCCAGCATACATAAGGGGGATTATCAATAGACCCCTGGTTGTCTTCAAGACCCCTGGTTGTCTTCAAGACCCCTGGCTGTCTTCAAGACCCCTGGTTGTCTTCAAGACCCCTGGTTGTCTTCAAGACCCCTGGTTGTCTTCAAGACCCCTGGTTGTCTTCAAGACCCCTGTCTGTCTTCAAGATCCCTGTCTGTCTTCAAGACCCCTGTCTGTCTTCAAGACCCCTGGCTGTCTTCAAGACCCCTGGCTGTCTTCAAGACCCCTGGTTGTCTTCAAGACCCCTGGTTGTCTTCAAGACCCCAGGCTGTCTTCAAGACCCCTGGCTGTCTTCAAGACCCCTGGCTGTCTTCAAGACCCCTGGTTGTCTTCAAGACCCCTGGCTGTCTTCAAGACCCCTGGCTGTCTTCAAGACCCCTGGCTGTCTTCAAGGCCCCTGGCTGTCTTCAAGACCCCTGGCTGTCTTCAAGACCCCTGGCTGTCTTCAAGACCCCTGGCTGTCTTCAAGACCCCTGGCTGTCTTCAAGAACCCTGGCTGTCTTCAAGACCCCTGGCTGTCTTCAAGACCCCTGGCTGTCTTCAAGACCCCTGGTTGTCTTCAAGACCCCTGGCTGTCTTCAAGACCCCTGGCTGTCTTCAAGACCCCTGGCTGTCTTCAAGACCCCTGGCTGTCTTCAAGGCCCCTGGCTGTCTTCAAGACCCCTGGCTGTCTTCAAGACCCCTGGCTGTCTTCAAGACTCCTGGCTGTCTTCAAGACCCCTGGCTGTCTTCAAGACCCCTGGCTGTCTTCAAGACCCCTGGTTGTCTTCAAGACCCCTGGCTGTCTTCAAGACCCCTGGCTGTCTTCAAGGCCCCTGGCTGTCTTCAAGACCCCTGGCTGTCTTCAAGACCCCTGGCTGTCTTCAAGACCCCTGGCTGTCTTCAAGACTCCTGGTTGTCTTCAAGACCCCTGGTTGTCTTCAAGACCCCTGGCTGTCTTCAAGACCCCAGGCTGTCTTCAAGACCCCTGGCTGTCTTCAAGACCCCTGGCTGTCTTTAAGACCCCTGGCTGTCTTCAAGACCCCTGGCTGTCTTCAAGACCCCTGGCTGTCTTCAAGACCCCTGGCTGTCTTCAAGACCCCAGGCTGTCTTCAAGACCCCTGGCTGTCTTCAAGACCCCTATCTGTCTTCAAGAAGGCACTGGACAGGCACCTAAAATCATTACCTGACCAACCAGGCTGTGGTTCGTACATCAGCTTGCGTGCGACCAGCAGTAACGCCCTGGTTGATCAGACCCTGATCCACCATGAAGCCTGGTCTCAGACCAGGCCGCGGGGGCGTTGACCCCCGAAACCCTCTCCAGGTAAACTCCAGGTAAACTGTAGAGCGATATAGGTCCCAGGATCCAATATACGTCTTGAGTATGTGTGTCAGTATTCCTGCAGCGCCTCGTAGTTGTGTAAGACCTGACGTAGAATTTAAAAACTTGTACAATATAAGGGTATCTTTATTATTTAGACAGTTTCCTCAATCGGTGGTTTTATCAAAGGGAGAAAACCTGAAGATTGGAGAAGAGGTAGTGGGTAATGGTGCTCCCCACAACAGGTTTCCCCTAGCTTTTTTTCCTGTTTGTTTGACAAAGCCACTAATGAAGATCCCAGTGGTAAAAGAAATGGGGGGGAAGCCTTTAAAGGGGCCTGGGCCAGAAAACCCAAATTTCCAGGTGGGCCCTCATTGATAAGACCACCCCAGGAAAACTTGTCTGTTTCCGCAAACCTTACTTAATTGACCTAACTTACCACCCAGGGGTTGACATGCAAATTTCTTTGATTTTCCGGGTACAGTATACCATTGACGTTTTTTTAAAGACGTGCCAGCAGGGGTCATAGTTTACAATGCCCCCTTGTTAAGTATGGGGGGGCCCAAGCTGGTGGTCAGCATTTACAATGCCCCTTGTTAAGTATGGTGGGCCAAGCTGGTGGTCAGCAGTCGTACAATGTAACCTTGTTAAGTATGGGGGGCCAAGCAGGGGTGGTAAACAGTGTAAATGCTCCCTTTTAAAAAGTACGGTGGCCAACGGTGGGCAACTCGAATTTTCCCTTGTTATAAGTACGGGTGGGGCCAAGCATGGTGTCAAAGTCTTTAAATGCCCCTTGTTAATAAGTCGGGGGGCCAAAGCATGGTGGTCAACGTCGTACAATGCCCCTTGTTAATAAGTCGGGGGGGCCAAACGGGTAGTCAACAGTCGTAAAATGCCCTTTTAATAAGACGGTGGGCCAAGCATGAAATTTTAGCACTAAGAGGGCGCGTTAAATTCTTGGGAGCCAAGTAACTTTAAGTGAAGGGATTATTCATCTATTGTGCAATAGGGGGAAATTGCCTAGCTTAGCTTTGCAGATGGCGTTTAGCTTGAAATGCTCTATGGTGTATCTGGGTAATGTTTATTGCAAATGTTGATTAAAAAAACAGAGTAAAAATTGTATAATACAGGAATAGGTATGTTTGTGGGTTCATAAATTTGATTAAAGGAACGAGGTAGTTTGTGGGTTCCAATATGTGTATCAAAGGAAAAAAGGGGATATTTTTGGGTTCCTAATATGTTAAAACCCAAGGAAGTAGGTCGTTTGTGGGTTCCTAAATTGTATCTAAAGGAACTAGTATATTTTGGGTTCCCAAATGTGTATACCGAAGAATAGGGACGTTTGTGGGTTCCTAATATGTGTAACCGAAGGAACTAGGTAGTTTGTGGGTTCCTAAGTGTAACTGAAAGAACAGGTACGTTTGTGGTTCCTAAATGTGTTACGAAAAAACTAGGACTTGTGGGTTCCTAAATGTGAACTGAAGAACTAGATACTTTTTTGGGTTCCAAAATTTTTTTTAAAAAAGGGAAATAGGTATGTTTTTGGGTCCAAAATGTGTAAAAAAACTAGGTACGTTTGTGGGTTTTTAAAGTTTGTGTCTAAAAAGGGCTGGTACATTTGCGGGTTCCTAAAATTTTTATACTAAAGGAACTAGGTACATTCGCGGGTTCCTACAAGTGTTTACGATGGAATTAAAAAATAATAGCCCAATTTAATTTAAATTTAAGCTGAAATAGGGAGAGTGAAAGATTTTAAGTGGTGGAAATAGGGATAAGGTACGTTTATTGTCCCCGCTGGTTTCAAAGGGGTCGAGTCATGGTTGGGAGGAGAGAATATGTTAAAAGTAATTTTACTTACCCTTTCAGGTTTTTCAGGGGTGAACCGTAGTTTTCTGGCCTGCCTATCGCCTTTTTATCGTGGGGGTAATAAGTCATAGAAAGGATATTTACCCTAGGGGTTATTTTGAAATGGAGCCTTTAAAAATGATGGGGAACCCTTTAAGTAAGGAACTCTTTTTCCAAGCGACTGGAGCATTCCCTCTTTTTTGGATCAAACTTTTATTACTTCCCGTAAATATAAGGAGGAATCGAAGTTAGGTTAAAAAGATAAGTAAGGAGGGGGATAAAATTTTAAAAGAATGGCAGGTGGGGTGAAGAAAGTAAGAATGATAGAGAATAATAGGGGGAGTGAAGAAGTAAAATAAAGGGGAATAACAGGGGAGTGAAAAATGTAAGAATGATAGGAAAAATAGTGAAGAATGAAGAATGATAGAGAAAAATAGGAAGAATGAAAGAATGAAGAGAATAAAGGAAGAAGTAAAAATGATAGAGATAATAGGTGGAGTGAAAAATGTAAGAATGATAGGGAATAACAGGTGGAGTGAAAAAATGTAAAATGATAGAGATTGGGTGGGGGAAGAATGTAAGAATGATAGGAATAATAGGGGAGTAAAGAATGAAAGAAGATAGAGAATAATAGGGGGTGAAGAATGTAAGAATGATAGAGAATAATAGGTGGGGAATGAAAGAAGTGAGAATAATAGGTGAGTAAAAAGTAAGAATGATAGAGAATAATAGGAAAAGAATGAAAGAATGATGGGAATAATAGGTGGAGTGAAGATATAAGAAGAAAAAAACATGGAGAAGAATGTAGATGAAGAGTATGGTGGAGTGAAAGTAAGAATGATGAGAATAATTACCATGTAAGATGATAGAAAATAATAGGTGGAGTGAGAAGTAAAAATGCCGAGAATAATAGTGAAGAAATGTAAGATGAAGAATAATAGGTGAGTGAAGAAGTGAATGATAGAGAATAAGGTGGTGAAGAATGAAGAATATAGAGTAAAGGTGAGGAGGAAACTGTAAGAATGAAGAGAATAATAGTAGATGAAGAATGTAAATGAATAGGAAAAATGGAGTGAAAAGTAAATGATAGGAATAATAGGTGAGTGAAGAAGTAGATGTAAGAAACATGGAGTAAAAAATGTAAAAAGTAGAGAAAAATGGGTAAAGATGTACGAATATAGAGGGAAATCCCTTGGATGGGAGGAATGTAGAGATGAGAAAACAGGGGGGAAGAATGTAAGAAGATAAAAACCCCGGTGGGTGAAAATGTATAGAGATAACGGGGGGTTTGGAAGAATGTCAGTAAATGAAAAGAGAAAATAGGTGGTGAAGAAGTAAGAATGATAGAGAAAATGGTGGTAAGAATGTAAAGAAGAAAAACAGGTGGTAAGAATGTAGATATAGAGAATAATAAAGGGTGGAGTCCAAAAGTAAGAAAGATAGAGAATAACAGTGGGTGTCCCGAATTAGAAGGGATAAGAGAATAATAGAGGGGGATGAAGAATGTAAGAATGATGGAAAAACCCGTGGGTGAAGATGTAAGATGTAGAGAAAATAGGTGGTGAAGAATGTAAAATGATGAAAAACAGGTGGTGAAAAAAGAACCTGAAGAGAATACGTGGGGTGACGAAGTCAGAATGTGAGAAAAAGGGTGAGCCCAAAATGATGAAAAACGGGGGTAAGATGTAAGATGATAGAGAATAATAGGTGGATGAAAATGTAAAAGATAGAGATAACAGGTGGGTGAAGAATGTAAGAATGATAGAGAATAAAGTGGAGTGAGAATGAAGAATGTGGAATACCAGTGGGTGAAGAAGATAGAGAATACCAGGTGGGTAAGAATGTAGAATGATAGAGAATAATAGTGAAGAATTAAGAAGATAGAGAAATGTGGGTGAAAATGTAGAAGAAGAAATAATAGTGAAAAATGTAAGAATGATAAGAAAATAGGTGGAGTGAAGAATGTAAGAATGATAGAGATAATGGGTGAGTGAAGAAGAAAGAATGTAGAAATAATAGGGGGAGTGAAAATGTAAGAAGATAGAGAATATAGTGGGTGAAAAGTAGAATGATAAGAATAATAGGGGGTGAAGAATGAAGAATGATAAGAATAATGGTGGAGTGAAGAATGTAAGAATATAGAGAAAATAGGTGGAGTGAAGAAAAGAATGATAGAGAATACACACCACACAACCCACACACACCACACACACCCACCCACACACACACACACCACCCCAAACACACCCACCATACACACACACACACACACACACACCACACACACACACACACACACACACACACACACACACACACCACCCCCACACCACACCCACACACACACAAAATACACAACACACACATACCACACACACACACACACACATACACACATACACACACACCCACACACACCCACCACACACACCATACACACACACACACACCACACACACACACACACACACACACAAAACACACACACACACACACACATACACACACACAACAACACACACACACACACACACACACACACACCCCCAAACACCACACACACACAACACACACACAACACACATAACCACACACACATACCCCCAACACACACACACATAACACACCCCAACACACACACACAACAACACACACACACACCAAAACACAACAACACCACCACACACCACTTTACACACAACACCACACACACACCCCACACACATACACACCACACACATCACACACACACACACATACCCACACAACACACACACCAAACCCCAACACACAAAACATACACACACACAACACACCACACACACCCACCACACAACACACATAACCACCACACACACAACACACCCCAAACACACACACACACACACACACACACACATACACACCCCACACACTTACACACACACACACCACACCATAAACACACACCCCCCACACACAACACACCCCACACACACACACACACACACCACACACATACACACACACACTACACCACCCACATACACACAACACACACACACACACACAAACCAACACCACATCAAAACCCAATAAAAAACCCCCAATCAAAACCAAAATCACCCCCCCCCCAAACAAAACCCCCAAAACCAAAAAAAACCCCCAAACCCAAAAAAACCCCAAAAGGGGGACCACCCCCTTTAAAAAAACAACCTTCCCCCCCCGGCATTTAACCCCTTGTCTAAACCTGCACACCCGCTAAAACCGGGGGAAAAAACGCAAAAGGAAAAAAAAAGGGGAAAAAGGAAAAAAAAAATTTAAAACAAAAAAAAATTTTTTTCCCGGGAATTTTCCCCCTCATTTGGCTTTTTACCCTAATTTTTCCATTT
>NC_069452.1:10365088-10395340 GCF_026875155.1 Cherax quadricarinatus
AAAAAAATAGTCAAATGATATATGGGGAAACTACATGCTGGGGAAACCAAGTAGTAAATGTAGTGATTTACAACTCCCCACCAAATTGTGGAGCTAAACCATTAATATGAGATAGGAAATGTTATCACCATAATTCAGAAGCAAGAAGGCCCACAAAACCCATAAATAGAAACTAATCATGGGTGAAAGGGGGGATAGAAAACTGTCCAAGAACAAAAAGAAAAAGAGGTGGGGATGAACCCGAAAATAGATCTAGTATTAACCGTAGTGCATTTGATGAAAAGCAAAATGAATTTGAGAGGGGCTAGTGTTAGTGGCCACATAGCGCAGTATTAAAGGATGAACACCTTGTGGATGTAAAAATGGGGAGGTCAGCAGATGGAGGCGGGAAAATTAGGTTTCAAAAGGGAAACTAACATTCTGGGAAATTCCCGAGTGAAGAACAATGAGAAAGGAGACTGGAGGGGAGACAACAAACCAGTGGCCCGGGTTTGGCAAAGCTCTCGTTTCAACACGGGGGCCCAGGTTCAATTTCCCAGAGGGGGGGGAACATTTCGACTTGTTTTTTACACCTGTTGTTGTTCCCTAAAAACAAATAGGTACCGGGTTTTAAATATTATTTTTAATCTCACAGGGTACCCTGGGGGTACTTGAAAAAATTTTCCCCCAAAGGCCGATCGAGTGCCAATCCATTAAAGTATCAAACAATTCTTCCCGCCCAATTTTTTTTTTGGGGTTGGCCACTATGACTAACCCTCTCAGCCCCTGGTGACTTATTTATACAAAAAATAAAAAAAAAAAAAAAAAAAAAAAAACACAAAATAGTTTACAGCTTTTTTGTGGTGGAGACGGAAAAAAAAAAAAAAAAGGAAGCTAGATACGCGTTGTAAAAAAAGGTGGAGGCTCGACCGTTTTGTCATTGTAGGGTGCCCAAAATCACGGCTTCTTCAACACGAAGTTTTTACTTTGTATAATCAAATTTAAAAATTACTCGGGTAGGGTTAATTTTTTCCAGTTGTCCTTCATGTGTTAGTCAAAACAGCCAGTATGGTTAAATAAGTGACCCATATAGATCGATAGACTGGTCCGAACCCCTTTACTGTCCGAACCCTTTACTTTCCGAACCTTGACTGGTCCGAAACCCTGGATGGGTTTTAAACGGTTTCGTTTTGCACCCCCTAGCAGGGTTTTTAATAGAATATTTTTAAAGGTTGCTAGTTTGAATTTCAGTAAATAAACCAAAATTTAAATATTATGAAGCTGTGTGAGTCTGGGTCGTCAAACAAAGGGCTTCCCATGTAAATTGTCATTTTCTGTGGGAAAATTTGGGGCACGCCCCTTGTCAGATATCCAAGAATAGCACAAGCAGTATTAAAACAGGGGAATGTTTTTGGGGATGCCCCAAAAGAGAAAAACTGTGGACAAATCCAAGGGTATTAAAAGAGGTCAAAATCAAGTGCTTTCATAGAAAAACCCGGAAGCTTTTTACAACAAATGGAACATAAAAGTCCGGGCTGAATGGTATGCCCCTTTATACTGGGGCCCGTGTCAGAAAAATGTAGGTGGGGATGATTCCCGGTGTCAGTAAATGGGGGGTGATAGTGCGTCCTGGGAGACAGTAAAAGGGGAACGGAGGTGTGTCCTGGGGGGACAGTAAAGGTAAATGGAGGTGCTTTCCTGGGGGACAGTAAGGGGAAACTGGAGATGCTGTCCTGGGAGACAGTAATGGTGAAGCTGGGGGATTTTGTCCAGGGAGTCGGGAACTATATGCAGGAAAGGAATACTATGAATACCGATAGGGACAGGGGCCATAGTGGGGAAACAAGTGTAGTAAAGATAAGATAAAACAATATTGAAAAACTAGAAATACCGCGGGAAAAATAGAAAAAAGAGGACTCCCTAGCAATAGTGAGGATATATTACCAAAAAAAAAATGGTGGGAGCCCTTTGGGGGTGTAGGGAGGATAAAAGTAAGACGGGGAAACATGCACCAACGGGAAATACAGTCACAAAACCAAGGCAAACGGAACCAAGCCCTTTTAAATACTATGCCTCGGTATCTGCTGGCTGGGAAATCTGGAAAAAAAAAGATGGGAGTGCAACTAGACCACCCTAGGAAATGCCATGCCCCATAGACACGGAAAATGCAAACTCCCTTCCCTTAAGCTTTTTTACCCCGAATGTGTACCTCTTCGTACAGGAAAGACGTGCATAATTTAAAAAAACCAGGCATACCACTAAAGGGGACAAAAGATACAAAAATCCAGGCCATGGGAAAACCCGGGGAGCCACCATGGCACTCAAGAGGGAGAGGTTTTTTAGTGCAGGGAAGGAAAAAAACTGGCAGGGAAAAGGGCCAGAAATCGTTTACACCAAATCAGTCTCATCCAGGAGTGCGAACCACAGTCGATGGCCTCCACTCCAACCCAACAGATACAGATATTAATGCGGAACAAAAATCCCCCCCCCCCCAGTACCACATACCACCAGTCGATAACATTTTCTTTGCAAATATAAGGGTTAAGCCAGCAACAAACAACAAAATAACCTTTAATCCGTGGACTGCTTGCAGGGAAAAAGGCAATAGTTGCGGCTTTCATGGACCCAATAAAGGATCACATAGACAAGAAATATGATCCCAGGTTACAACTATACAGAAGTTGACAGGAGTGAACAGGCAAAAGGGGGGGGTTGGCAGTACATTGCAGAGTCACTTTGTTTGACAGAACTGCTTAATGCCTCAATGATGTAGTGGACGTTTTAGACAAGTAAAGGTGGAACCCAAAACCTAGTCTTAGTGATAGTCTACAAGCCTCGGATGCAACATCCCAAGCTATCAGGAACAGCTGTAAAAATTGCCCACTGTCTGGGAAAACCTTCGCTCCTGCACAACATCATGCTCCTGGGGGAATTTCACCTTAAGGCGACTTAAAATGGAGGAATAAGCAAATAATATTGTTGCAGTAATAACCCAGGAGGCAGCTCTGATGCCAACTTCAATCCCGCGAGCTTTTAATCTCGACCACAAATTCAATTTAAACCAGCAAATAAATAGAGCCTACTAGATGAGATAACTAGACCTACATCTTCACTAACAATGATGATCGGATCAGAAAATATACCACATCAAAAACAATATACTCAGATCACAACATAATTGAGGTTCAGTCATGTATGCGCGGAGCCCAGACCGAATAATGAGATTAGGTCACGAAGGCGAGCATTCACCAAATTCAACTTCAATAACAAAAACATAAAGTGGCGCCAAAAGTAAACCAAGTCCTAAACCGATATAAGCTGCCGGGAAGATATATAAGCAACCCAGACCCACCTTTGCCTAGAACAGATTAACTCGGTAGCACTCGATGTATGAACAAGGCTTAATCTCTAAGAAAAAGGAGGGTAGTTAGATGTAAACAGAAAGAGACAGGCGTCCCTTTTAAGGCGACGGAAATGAATAACAGAGCGGCCTAAAAGCGGTCAATAGATATCTGAATGAGTTTAGGAGGACACTGTCAGAGAAATAGCAAGCATCGAACTTAGCTAAAGTATCATTTAGGAGTCAGAATCGCGGGGAGAGAATAAAAGCCATAAATGAAAAGAAAGAAAACCCAAAGTTTTCTTCTCCTATTGCCCAAATCAAAATCGAGAACATGTCCAGTATTGGGCCCCTACTTAAACAAGATGGGTTCCTACACAGATGACAACAAGGAAATGAGTGAGCCTACTCAAGTCCTTATGACTCAGTTTTTAGCAAGCCGTAACCAGGACTGAGAGTCGAAGACCAATGGAAATTTTTTATGAGCGAGCAAAAAAATTTGATCTAACACAAGCCTATCCGAAGTTATCTGAAGCCAATGACTTGAACAGCGATAAATGAAAGCCCATGCACTCTGCCCCAGGCCAGATAATGGAACTTGATGTTCATCAAGAACTGCAGAGCCCCTATCACGAGATTTTCCTTCCCTAGGAGAGGGGAGCATGGACAAGGGGGTCGCATCCCACAGTTACTAAAAACAAACAGAATAGCCCCACTCCCAACAACAACGGTGCAGTTAAGCAACAAGCAAAGAACTACAGACAATTGCGACTAACATCCCATATCATAAAAATCTTTGAAAGGGTCCTAAGAAGCAAGATCACCACGCATCTAGAAACCCATCAGTTACACAACCCAGGGCAACATGGTTTTAGAACAGGTCGCTCCTGTCTGTCTCAACTATTGGACCACTACGACAAGGTCCTAAATGCACTAGAAGACAAAAAGAATGCAGATGTAATATATACAGACTTTGCAAAAGCCTTCGACAAGTGTGACCATGGCGTAATAGCGCACAAAATGCGTGCTAAAGGAATAACAGGAAAAGTCGGTCGATGGATCTATAATTTCCTCACTAACAGAACACAGAGAGTAGTCGTCAACAGAGTAAAGTCCGAGGCAGCTACGGTGAAAAGCTCTGTTCCACAAGGCACAGTACTCGCTCCATCTTGTTCCTCATCCTTATATCCGACATAGACAAGGATGTCAGCCACAGCACCGTGTCTTCCTTTGCAGATGACACCCGAATCTGCATGACAGTGTCTTCCATTGCAGACACTGCAAAGCTCCAGGCAGACATCAACCAAATCTTTCAGTGGGCTGCAGAAAACAATATGAAGTTCAACGATGAGAAATTTCAATTACTCAGATATGGTAAACATGAGGAAATTAAATCTCATCAGAGTACAAAACAAATTCTGGCCACAAAATAGAGCGAAACACCAACGTCAAAGACCTGGGAGTGATCATGTCGGAGGATCTCACCTTTTCAAGGACCATAACATTGTATCAATTTCGCATCTGCTAGAAAAATGACAGGATGGATAATGAGAACCTTCAAAACTAGGGAGGCCACCATGATGACACTCTTCAGGTCACTTGTTCTATCTGGGCTGGAATATTGCTCCCAACACTAACAGCACCTTTCAAGGCAGGTGAAATTGCCGACCTAGAAAATGTACAGAGAACTTTCACGGCGCGCATAACGGAGATAAAACACCTCAATTATTGGAGCGCTTGAGGTTCCTAAACCTGTATTCCCTGGAACGCGGAGGGAGAGATACATGATTATATACACCTGGAAAATCCTAGGGGGACTAGTACCGAACTTGCACACGAAAATCACCCACTACGAAAGAAAAAGACTTGGCAACGATGCACCATCCCCCCAAATGAAAAGCAGGGTGTCACTAGCACGTTAAGAGACCATAAAATAAGTGTCAGGGCCCGAGACTGTTCAACTGCCTCCAGCACACATAAGGGGGATTACCAACAGACCCCTGGCAGTCTTCAAGCTGGCACTGGACAAGCACCTAAAGTCAGTTCCGGATCAGCCGGGCTGTGGCTCGTATGTTGGTTTGCGTGCAGCCAGCAGCAACAGCCTGGTTGATCAGGCTCTCATCCACCAGGAGGCCTGGTCTCAGACCGGGCCGCGGGGGCGTTGACCCCCGGAACTCTCTCCAGGTAAACTCCAGGAAGTTCTGGCAGGTTGTGTCTGTTTGGCCGAGTGCCGAGCTTTGTTCGAGCAGGGAGCTGTTTGAGTACCAAGGTTCCACTGTACATAGGCAGAAAGACCAAGGAGGCTGAGAAGAGCTCTACACCCAGAAGAGGCAAAAGTAATCATAAAAAAAGACGGCAGTTCAAGCAAAGATACTGAAAGAAGGAAAAAAGGAGTGGAAGAGAACAGAAAATAGAATGTAAAAGACCGAAGACAACAGAGAAGCGCGCAAGTGATTAAACAATAAATATGCATGGATGAGAAGAAAAACCAAGCATTACTTTCAGAATGACACAGAAAACAAAAGCCAAATCAAAACCAACACTGCTATGCAGCCACATCGGAAAAAAAAAAGATGACAATAAAAGAAACGGGTAGTAACAGTGAAGGAAGAAGAAAACCTCATCATAAATAACTAACATGTGTAAAGTTAAGTAAGTTTGTTCAGGTATACACAAATACAGTTACACAGATTATCGTACATAGCAACATATGTGTAGAGAACCTGGGATAACCCAAAAAAGAATAAGTCAGACTAACATATTTCCAATGGACCAAACTAATTTAAAACAAGGTAACACTACACAGCAACAGGGCCTATGAGGTTTGGGGTAGGTACAAGGAAAAATCCGCAAAAATATAACTACCATCTCTCCATCTCCAATCCACCATAAGGAGTAACAATGGGAAGCACTACATGAATTTACAGAGCAGTGGTGGCACAACTGCCTCACAACTGTATCTGCATTGTATCCTGGATGAGGTGGATGTATGGGAAAGTAAGATTACAGTGGAACCCCAGATTTCATACATAATCCGTTCCAGATGGTCGGTCTAAATCCGAAACGTATGAAAGCCGAAGTAATATTTCCCATAAGAAATAATGTAAATACAATTAATCCGTTCCAGACACCCAAAAATACAAAACAAAAAATATTTTTTAAAGAATATAGTTTTACACACAGAAAACAATGAGAATAAATATAATGACTAATTTTAATGATAAATGAACATTACATCCCTTTACTGAAGACAGCAGCATTTGTTCCAGGTATTTTCTTTACGAGATCCGCATGCAACTGCCTTTCCCTTTCACAAAATAAATCGACCCCACAACACTATCTCCAGCTAACTTTTCATTGATCCACACCAACAACAACTTCTCCACATCTTCGAGTGTTAGTGATCTCTGTTTCGTTAGCAAAATTTACACTTTTTTCAACTTTACTTCCTTGATTTCTACTTTCTTTGCCAGGAGGAACAGATTGTTGATTTTGACTTCCTACATCCTGGCAAGTTCAGCTAAACAAAATGCCACTTTCGTATTTTTCTACAATCTCTTTCTTAAATTTCCCTATCGTGTTTCTCACCTTCTTTACCAAAGGGCTGGCACTGGGAGTTTTCTTTGGGCTCATGGTGGCTTATTTCCCATTGCAATGAATAAACCAGGCACAAAAATTTGCAAAATGTTTCGGATGAATGCTCACCCCAACCATGACAGAGCCAGACGAGACACGTACACTGAGAGTGGGGGAATCCCGGCAGGCGGACGCATCTGATATATATGTTTTTCTGGATGGAGGTGGGAAATCCGGGCCAAAATTTTGCCCCAAAAAGCGTTCTAATCCGAATTGTATGATATTCCGGACCGACGAAAACCGGAGTTCCACTGTTTTTTAAGTACAGGCAAAACATACATTATCCAGGGGGAAGTGGAAAGAATCCTTTCTCCTATAGCCATGCGTTCATAAGAGGCGACTAAAATGCCGGGAGCAAGGGGCTAGTAACCCCTTTTCTTGCATACATTACTAATTTTAAAAAGAGAAACTTTTGTTTCTTCTTTTTCAGGTCACCCTGCCTGGGTGGGAGGTGGCCCATGTGTTAAAAGTGAAAACGGTACACATAAATACAATTACATCACAAAATTTTTGGATCACCTCGCCTGAGTGGAATACAACTGGTTTGTTGGAAAAAAAAAGGACAATTATCATACGCAGCAACTACAGTACATATGTAATTACCGAGAATAACCAAAAAAAAAGTCAGATTTATTTCCATGGGGTCCTAAGACTGCTTCCTATTAATTAGCAGTAAGTAGGTAGCTAGGAGCAAATCAACTGTTAGGGGTTACATCCGGGCTTCTTGGGCTATCCGGGGTTATTATCCTAAAAGGAAATACTAATCAAATAAATCTTCTACTTGCAGATTAAAGGAGGGGTATTTGCAAAAACCACTTTTAACAGAATTGCAAAAGTGAAACGGGTTTACATAAATATAGTTTTTTGTGATATACTGAAGAACTCAGACTAAGAGGGAACCCAGGAGACACATCTGACGTTGTTTTAACTGCGTAGCCATAAAGAAATGCAAAACACCCCATTCAAAACAAGGTAAAATTTACAAACAGCAAAAGCAGCAAACATAAACACGATCATATCATGTAACACAACCGGCATCAATTGAACAACAAAAGAGTTGATGATTAAGAAACATGTAAACAGTTGGGTATCTTAATTGATGAAAAGTTTCTCCTACACAGAAAGACTAATTCAGTCAAATACAGAGGGGAGCAGCAGGTTTTAGTGGTGAAAAAATGGGGTGTAAAGAGTTCATTAACCTTGGAGAAATAGTATTTGAGGTGGTCATCCCTCAGCCTGGAGAAGTGTTCAGCTCCATGGTCTGGAACAAGGTGGTCAGTCCCTCAGCCTGGTGAAGTGTTCAGCTCCATGGTCTGGAACAAGGTGGTCAGTCCCTCAGCCCGGGGAAGAGTTTCAGCACCTGGTCTGGAACAAGGTTTGGGGCAGTCCCTCAGGGCCCGGAGAAGAGTTCAGCACCATGGTCTGGAACAAGGTGGTCAGTCCCTCAGCCTGGAGAAGAGTTCAGCACCATGATCTGGAACAAGGTGGTCAGTCCCTCAGCCTGGAGATGAGTTCAGCACCATGGTCTGGAACAAGGTGGTCAGTCCCTCAGCCTGGAGAAGTGTTTAGCTCCATGGTCTGGAACAAGGTGGTCAGTCCCCAGCCTGGAGAAGATTTAAATCCATGGGCTGGAACAAGGTGGTCAGTCCCTCAGCCTGGAGAAGTATTTAGCTCCATGGTCTGGAACAAGGTGGTCAGTCCCTCAGCCTGGAGAAGTATTTAGCTCCATGGTCTGGAACAAGGTGGTCAGTCCCTCAGCCTGGAGAAGTAATTTAGCCCCCATGGTCTGGGAAAAAGGTGGTCAGTCCCTCACCTGGAGAAGTATTTAGCTCCATTGGTCTGGAACAAGGTGGGCCCGTCCCTCAGCCTGGTGAAGTGTTTAGCTCCATGGTCCCGGAACAAGGTGGTCAGTCCCTCAGCCTGGAGAAGAGTTCAGCACCATGGTCTGGAACAAGGTGGTCAGTCCCTCAGCCTGGAGAAGAGTTCAGCACCATGGTCTGGAACAAGGTGGTCAGTCCCTCAGCCTGGAGAAGAGTTCAGCACCATGATCTGGAACAAGGTGGTCAGTCCTCAGCCTGGAGAAGATTCACACCCTGGTCTGAACAAGGTGGGCAGTCCCTCAGCCTGGGGATGAGTTCAACACCATGGTCTGGAACAAGGTGGTCATCCCTCAGCCAGGAGAAGAGTTCAGCACCATGGTCTGGAACAAGGTGGTCAGTCCTCAGCCTGGAGAAGAGTTCAGCACCTTTGGTCTGGGAAAAAGGTGGTCAGTCCCTCATCCTGGAGAAGAGTTCAGCTCCATGGTCTGGAACAAGGTGGTCAGTCCCTCATCCTGGAGAAGAGTTCAGCACCATGGTCTGGAACAAGGTGGTCAGTCCCTCATCCTGGAGAAGAGTTCAGCACCATGGTCTGGAACAAGGTGGTCAGTCCCTCATCCTGGAGAAGAGTTCAGCACCATGGTCTGGAACAAGGGTGTCATCCCCCCAGCCTGGAGAAGAGTTCAGCTCCATGGCTGGAACAAGGTGGTCAGTCCCCCAGCCTGGAAAGAGTTCCCGCACCCTGGTCTGGAACAAGGTGGTCAGTCCCTCATCCTGGAGAAGAGTTCCAGCACCATGGGCTGGAACAAGGTGGGCAGTCCCTCAGCCTGGAGAAGAGTTCAGCTCCATGGTCTGGAACAAGGTGGTCAGTCCCTCAGCCTGGAGAAGAGTTCAGCACCATGGGCCTGGAACAAGGTGGTCAGTCCCCCATCCTGGAGAAGAGTTCAGCACCATGATCTGGAACAAGGTGGGTCAGTCCCCCCATTTCCCGGAGAAGAGTTCAGCACCTGGTCTGGAACAAGGTGGTCAGTCCCTCAGCCTGGAGAAGAGTTCAGCTCCATGGTCTGGAACAAGGTGGTCAGTCCTCAGCCTGGGGAAGAGTTCAGCACCCCTGGTCTGGAACAAGGTGGTCAGTCCCTCATCCTGGAGAAGAGTTCAGCACCATGATCTGGAACAAGGTGGTCAGTCCCTCATCCTGGAGAAGAGTTCAGCACCATGGAGTTGAAATATCATTTCTCCAAGGTTGATGGACTAATTACATCATCTTTTCACCACTACACCTGCTTCCTCTGTATGTGACTGAAGAAGTCTACCACGTAGGCAAAACATTGCAAAAAATAAAGATACCAAACAGTTTTCCCATATTTCTTACTTTCAAACCCGTCAGTGTTTTTATCCCCTTTTTCCCAAAAAAAAAGCATTGATTTGTTAACCACAATACAAAGAGAAACTTTAGTTTTTCTTTTTGGGCCGCCCTGCCTTGGTGGGAGACGGCCAGTTTGTTGAAAAAAAATAACCACAAAAGTTTACAAAAGACTATAAGAAAACAGATACAGTAGGACACCTGACGTGGATACTAAAACCATGGATAGTAGTAAACCCCATGTCGTTTTTTTCTTACGTACATTATTATTATAAAGTTTAACTGATAAATTACGCACAATAAGGGGAGAATTATCACTTTTTCACTGATGGGAAGCAGTTCATGGCTTCTCTCAGGCTTTGAAGATTATTATTATTATTATAATCAAGGGGAAGCGCTAAACCCGGAAGATTATACAGCGCCTGGGGGGGGAGGGATGTGGAAGGCATTCAGGCTTAATTCGGGGAACTGGAGCGCAGATCCAATTCCCTAAATCAAGAGCCCCTCACCAACATCAAGGAACCTTCCTTCAGGGGCAGGCTTTGAAGAGCTTCACCATTATTAAGCAAAATTAAGGGTTATTTTCAGTCCACGGCAAACCACAGATAACTGTAACCACAGATACTGGAGCCGCAGATACGGGCATCCCACTGTACTGTATACTGTACATTGTTAGATTCTTAGTTCAATGACCAGGGAGAACAAGAAGTAACACTTGTAAACTTAAAAAGAAAAAGAAAAAAAAAGTGTGGTACTAAGGAATAATAAAAACTACTGTAACACAAACACTGGTAGACAAATAGAATGGAAAGCAGGAAGTAGTTTTATAATCACCGGGAACCTTCAAAAAATTACATACCAAACCAACTGTATGGGGAAGTGGCAGAGAAGCCTTCCTCTGTAAGCCATGTATTCAACTATTTTGGTTGTAGGGGCGGAGTCACAGCTCCTGGTCGCCACCTTTTCGCTGTGTCATGAGATGACTAAAATGCTGGGAGCAAGGGACTAGTAACCCCTTCTCCAGTAAAAATTAGTATATATAAAAAGAAGAAAAATTGTACATTTCTATTTCAGGTTACCTTGCCTTGGTGGGAGGTGGCCATTGTGTTAAAAAACTAAATACTAAACAAGGGGCACCATGAACATAGCTTTAATCCTGTAACTATGAAATAAATCTGACATGACTGAGTTAACCCTTAAACGGTCCAAACGTATATATGTATATAATAATAATAATAATAATAATAATAATAATATCTTTATTTTACTACAAGTACATGTACAGGGTATACAGTCCTAGCTGATTACAATGACATATTACTATATAGAAAGTCCCTTGTTATGCTCCGGAGGCATTTCGGGCAAATTAGGTCAGTGTCCCAGGATGCGACCCACACCAGTCGACTAACACCCAGGTACCCATTTTACTGATGGGGAACATAGACAACAGGTGGAAAGAAACACGTCCAATGTTTCTACTCTGGCTGGAAATCGAACCCAGGCTCTCACCGTGTGAACCGAGAGCGTTAACCACCAGGCCACCAGAGTCCTGGGAGTCCTGGGTGCCTGGCTGTATATATGTATACGTTTTTTCAACACTTGAAAGTATGTAAAAAAATGTACATCATCTTTTTTTTTTTACATTTGAAAATGTGTAAAAAAACTTTTATCTACATTTTTTTGTTATTTTTTTTTTTATATTATCACACCGGCCGATTCCCACCAAGGCAGGGTGGCCCGAAAAAGAAAAACTTTCACCATCATTCACTCCATCACTGTCTTGCCAGAAGGGTGCTTTACACTACAGTTTTTAAACTGCAACATTAACACCCCTCCTTCAGAGTGCAGGCACTGTACTTCCCATCTCCAGGACTCAAGTCCGGCCTGCCGGTTTCCCTGAATCCCTTCATAAATGTTACTTTGCTCACACTCCAACAGCACGTCAAGTATTAAAAACCATTTGTCTCCATTCACTCCTATCAAACACGCTCACGCATGCCTGCTGGAAGTCCAAGCCCCTCGCACACAAAACCTCCTTTACCCCCTCCCTCCAACCCTTCCTAGGCCGACCCCTACCCCGCCTTCCTTCCACTACAGACTGATACACTCTTGAAGTCATTCTGTTTCGCTCCATTCTCTCTACATGTCCGAACCACCTCAACAACCCTTCCTCAGCCCTCTGGACAACAGTTTTGGTAATCCCGCACCTCCTCCTAACTTCCAAACTACGAATTCTCTGCATTATATTCACACCACACATTGCCCTCAGACATGACATCTCCACTGCTTCCAGCCTTCTCCTCGCTGCAACATTCATCACCCACGCTTCACACCCATATAAGAGCGTTGGTAAAACTATACTCTCATACATTCCCCTCTTTGCCTCCAAGGACAAAGTTCTTTGTCTCCACAGACTCCTAAGTGCACCACTCACTCTTTTTCCTCATCAATTCTATGATTCACCTCATCTTTCATAGACCCATCCGCTGACACGTCCACTCCCAAATATCTGAATACGTTCACCTCCTCCATACTCTCTCCCTCCAATCTGATATTCAATCTTTCATCACCTAATCTTTTTGTTATCCTCATAACCTTACTCTTTCCTGTATTCACCTTTAATTTTCTTCTTTTGCACACCCTACCAAATTCATCCACCAATCTCTGCAACTTCTCTTCAGAATCTCCCAAGAGCACAGTGTCATCAGCAAAGAGCAGCTGTGACAACTCCCACTTTGTGTGTGATTCTTTATCTTTTAACTCCACGCCTCTTGCCAAGACCCTCGCATTTACTTCTCTTACAACCCCATCTATAAATTTTATTAAACAACCACGGTGACATCACACATCCTTGTCTAAGGCCTACTTTTACTGGGAAAAAATTTCCCTCTTTCCTACATACTCTAACTTGGGCCTCACTATCCTCGTAAAAACTCTTTCACTGCTTTCAGTAACCTACCTCCTACACCATACACTTGCAACATCTGCCACATTGCCCCCCTATCCACCCTGTCATACGCCTTTTCCAAATCCATAAATGCCACAAAGACCTCTTTAGCCTTATCTAAATACTGTTCACTTATATGTTTCACTGTAAACAACCTGGTCCACACACCCCTACCTTTCCTAAAGCCTCCTTGTTCATCTGCTATCCTATTCTCCGTCTTACTCTTAATTCTTTCAATTATAACTCTACCATACACTTTACCAGGTACACTCAACAGACTTATCCCCTATAATTTTTGCACTCTCTTTTATCCCCTTTGCCTTTATACAAAGGAACTATGCATGCTCTCTCCCAATCCCTAGGTACCTTACCCTCTTCCATACATTTATTAAATAATTGCACCAACCACTCCAAAACTATATCCCCACCTGCTTTTAACATTTCTATCTTTATCCCATCAATCCCGGCTGCCTTACCCCCTTTCATTTTACCTACTGCCTCACGAACTTCCCCACACTCACAACTGGCTCTTCCTCACTCCTACAAGATGTTATTCCTCCTTGCCCTATACACGAAATCACAGCTTCCCTATCTTCATCAACATTTAACAATTCCTCAAAATATTCCTTCCATCTTCCCATACCTCTAACTCTCCATTTAATAACTCTCCTCTCCTATTTTTAACTGACAAATCCATTTGTTCTCTAGGCTTTCTTAACTTGTTTAATCTCACTCCAAAACTTTTCTTATTTTCAACAAAATTTGTTGATAACATCTCACCCACTCTCTCATTTGCTCTCTTTTTACATTGCTTCACCACTCTCTTAAAATTCTCTCTTTTTCTCCATATACTCTTCCCTCCTTGCATCACTTCTACTTTGTAAAAACTTCTCATATGCTAACTTTTTCTCCCTTACTACTCTCTTTACATCATCATTCCACCAATCGCTCCTCTTCCCTCCTGCACCCTTTCCTGTAACCACAAACTTCTGCTGAACACTCTAACACTACATTTTTAAACCTACCCATACCTCTTCGACCCCATTGCCTATGCTCTCATTAGCCCATCTATCCTCCAATAGCTGTTTATATCTTACCCTAAAATGCCTCCTCTTTTAGTTTATAAACCTCACCTCTCTCTTTCCCTGATGCTTCTATTCTCCTTGTATCCCATCTACCTTTTACTCTCAGTGTAGCTACAACTAGAAAGTGATCTGATATATCTGTGGCCCCTCTATAAACATGTACATCCTGAAGTCTACTCAACAGTCTTTTATCTACCAATACATAATCCAACAAACTACTGTCATTTCGCCCTACATCATATCGTGTATACTTAATTTATCCTCTTTTTCTTAAAATATGTATTACCTATAACTAAACCCCTTTCTATACAAAGTTCAATCAAAGGGCTCCATTATCATTTACACCTGGCACCCCAAACTTACCTACCACACCCTCTCTAAAAGTTTCTCCTACTTTAGCATTCAAGTCCCCTACCAACAATTACTCTCTCACTTGGTTCAAAGGCTCCTATACATTCACTTAACATCTCCCAAAATCTCTCTCTCTCCTCTGCATTCCTCTCTTCTCCAGGTGCATACACGCTTATATGACCCACTTCTCGCATCCAACCTTTACTTTAATCCACATAATTCTTGAATTTAACACATTCATATTCTCTTTTCTCCTTCCATAACTGATCATTTAACATTACTGCTACCCCTTCCTTTGCTCTAACTCTCTCAGATACTCCAGATTTAATCCCATTTATTTCCCCCCACTGAAACTCTCCTACCCCCTTCAGCTTTGTTTCGCTTAGGGCCAGGACATCCAACTTCTTTTTCATTCATACATCAGCAATCATCTGTTTCTTGTCATCCGCACTACATCCACGCACATTTAAGCAACACCCAGTTTTATAAAGTTTTTTCTTCTTCTCTTTTTTAGTAATTGTATACAGGAGAAGGGGTTACTAGCCCATTGCTCCCGGCATTTTAGTCGCCTCATACGACACGCATGGCTTACGGAGGAAAGATTCTTTTCCACTTCCCCATGGACAATAGAAGAAATAAAAAAGAACAAGAGCTATTTAGAAAAAGGAGAAAAACCTAGATGTATGTATATATATATATGCATGTGCGTGTCTGTGAAGTGTGACCAAAGTGTAAGTAGGAGTAGCAAGATATCCCTGTTATCTTAGCGTGTTTATGAGACAGAAAAAGAAAACCAGCAATCCTACCATCATGCAAAACAGTTACAGGTTTTTGTTTCACAGTCATCTGGCAGGACGGTAGTACTTCCCTGGGTGGTTGCTGTCTACCAACCTACTACCTATATTTGTTATATTTGTTATATTTGAAAATATGTAAAAAAAAAATAGATCTACTTTTGGAGCACTACGAATCTGAACGTCGATCTATTTGGACTGTTTAAGGGTTAACAAGTAACCAAAAGTGAATGAAAAAAAGGCCCACCTATATACGAATAAACAAGAGAGGTGGACATGGGAAGCTGGAACAGCGGTCCTGAGATTAACAGCTGAAGCCCTTTACTGCTTGACCTGTTAAATACAGCCTCTCCTCACTTAGTGACGTACTCATTTATCGACCACTCAGACTTACGACCAGCTCTCCAACCAGTATGCATACCTAAATAACGTTTATTACAGTATACAGTACACTACAGTGGACCCCCGGTTAACGATATTTTTTCACTCCATAAGTATGTTCAGGTGCCAGTACTGACCGAATTTATTCCCATAAGGAATATTGTGAAGTAGATTATTCCTTTCAGACCCCCAAACATACACGTACAAACGCACTTACATAAATACACTTACATAATTGGTCGCATTTGGAGGTAATCGTTATGCAGGGGTCCACTGTACTGTATAAACATTTAAAAATATATCAGAAATATTATAAATGGTACAAAGATTACATTAAAAAATATCTAAAAATTTATGACACAAACCCACTACCAGTATAATATTCTACTAGCTTAACGACCAATTCGCTTACCGACCAACTGTTAAGTGAGGAGAGGCTGTATATATTAAGGAAATAAAAAAAAAATCACCATGTAGCGAGATATGCTTATTTCCAAAATCTGCCTCGTTATCTATGATCGACTAGGGATGAGTTGGTGCTATCAAAAATGATTTGAAGATACAAAAATACAGTGGAACCTCAAAAATCGAACTGCTCCCAACACGACCAATTATGTAAGTGTATTTTTGTAAGTGCTTTTATAAATGTATTTTTGAGGGTCTGATATGGACTAATCTAATTTACATTATTCCTGATGGGAATAAATTCATTCGGTAAAGACACTCGAACAGCCTTCTGGACAGAAGAAAGTTTGATATTTGAGGTTCCACTGTAGAAAAATATTTTTCATGATATGCTTTCTATATTTTGTTGCTATAATTTTTAATACTTATTATAAAATAAAATATTCGTGCGTTGATTTTTATTTCTGAAAATGTGCCATGAAATGCTTTACAGGTTAAGACAAATACATGAAAACCAGCCACTGGATACGACAAAATTACGAAATTACCAATGAATCCAAATTAAACATCTTCCCAATTATTGCTTGTGTACAATGTGCTCAACCTATTCAACCATCTAATGACTAGATCCACTGTATTTAAACTGTGGAAAGAGAAGTTCTCTGGGTGCCAGTATACACACCAGGACACTCTCTGGGTGCCAGTATACACACCAGGACACTCCCTGGGTGCCAGCATACACACAAGGACACTCTCTGAGTGTCAGTATACACACCAGGAAACACTCTGGGGGCAAGTAACCACACCAGGAAACTCTCTGGGTGCCAGCATACACACCAGGAAACACTCTGGGTGCCAGTATACACACCAGGAAACTTTCTGGGTGCCAGCATACACACCAGGAAACACTCTGGGTGCCAGTATACACACCAGGAAACTTTCTGGGTGCCAGGATACACACCAGGAAACACTCTGGGTGCCAGTATACACACCAGGAAACACTCTGGGTGCCAGCATACACACCAGGAAACACTCTGGGTGCCAGTATACACACCAGGAAACACTCTAGGTGCCAGTATACACACCAAGAAACACTCTGGGTGCCAGCATACACACCAGGAAACACTCTGGATGCCAGTATACACACCAGGAAACACTCTGGGTGCCAGCATACACACACCAGGAAACACTCTGGTGCCAGTATACAACACCAGGAAACACTCTGGGTGCCAGCATACACACCAGGAAACACTCTGGGTGCCAGCATACACACCAGGAAACACTCTGAGTGCCAGTATACACACCAGGAAACACTCTGGGTGCCAGTATACACACCAGGAAAGTCTCCACAAACCACATGAGAACCTTATAAATCATTCTTCTTTCAACACACCGGCAGTATCCCACCAAGGCGGGGTGACCCAAAAAGAAAAACATAAGTTTCTGTTTTTAAATTTAGTAATTTATACAGGAGAAGGGGTTACTAGCCCCTTGCTCCCGGCATTTTAGTCGCCTCTTACGACACACATGGCTTACGGAGGAAGAATTCTGTTCCACTTCCCCATGGAGATAAGAGGAAATAAACAAGAACAAGAACTAGTAAGAAAATAGAAGAAAACCCAGAGGTGTGTGTATATATATGCTTGTACATGTATGTGTAGTGTGATCTAAGTGTAAGTAGAAGTAGCAAGATGTACCTGAAATCTTGCATGTTTATGAGACAGAAAAATGGACACTTGTAATCCTACCATCATGTAAAACAATTACAGGCTTTCGTTTTACACTCACTTGGCAGGACGGTAGTACAGTGGTCCCTCGTTTTTCGTAGTTAATCCATTCCTGGAGTTGCTACTATTATCGAAATCTACGATTTTCGAATCAATTTTCCCCATAACAAATAATGTAAATACAATTAATCCGTTCCTGACTCCCAGAAGTATTAAAACAAAAAAATTTTTTACATGAAATATAGATGTAGTACATAAACAATACAATGGGACATGATGAATGAAACATTAACAGCATAACACTTACCTTTATTGGAATTCTTCTTAGTGTATGGAAGACGAGGAGGAGAGAGAGTGGATTGTTTATAGTTTGGAAGGGAAATCCCCTTTCCATCAACACCTCAGGTACCAATTGCTTTTTGGGGTTACTTCTCTTCTCTGTTTCTTAATGCCACTAGGACCACCTTGAGAGTCAATGGAGTCCTGTCCCCACAAAATAACGTGGAGAGAGCTCTGTTTCTGGGGTCTTTTTAAAACACTTCCCTAAAATGGCCCAAGACTCTGTCACTGTACATGTTGCCAACTTTGGCTTGCAACAACCTTTGTCAGGGTGATGTTTCTCCAAAAAACTTTCCATTTTAAACCCCATATAGCAAAAATCTCCTAATTTCTGAAAGAAGGCACCTTCTCCATCTTCTTTCCTCCTCCTCTGCAGCAAGATTCTGAGCTGCGATCTGTTGCTGTTCCTGCTGAAGCTCTTGCAGCTCCTCAGTGGTGAGCTCTCTTTACCACAGGCCTTGGCACTAGGAGCTTTCTTTGGAGCCATGGTAGCTTATTAGTATTTGCAAGCACTAAAATGAGTGGAATATTATGAAATATTTCGTAGGAGCACGTGAGGGGACCTTCGCTCACTGGTAAACAATTCCAGACTGGCTGAGTAGGGAGGCCGCCCCAGCTCACACCGTGCGTATGCGTCCCAGACGAACTACTATTCGCAAGTCAACCTATGATTAGCGAGCCCATGTTTATACGAAAATATCCCTATGATTTCCGAAATCTATGATTCCCAAGAACTACGAAAAACGAGGGACCACTGTACCTCCCTAGGCAGTTGCTGTCTACCAACCTACCACCTAGAAACATTATAAATAAAAAAGAAATATAAAAAAAAGAGCACAGGCTAAAGGTAAAGTAATTAGTTTAAAATTAAACAATATTAGGACCCATCTGGATAAGAAAGCTAAATTAGTAAACAGCAATTAAATACTAACCCCAGCACACCACTTCATGGAATCTATACCTTCTCTCCGACCACTCGTCACTACCTCCCTGGGTTTATGGAGGAGCTCTTGGCAAACTGTAAGAATTTCTTCCAGGAGGCTTACACTGCCTTAATTTCCCCCCTACTTGTTCCCGGTAGAAACAGCACTGAATGCATTCTTGGTAGTCACGACAGCTAACATGTAGCTAAGTCTTGTTAAAATTAATGTGAATGATGTAATTGGGAAAGATTACTGCCACCAATTTTGTAAGGAAAATCTATGTAGACAAATGGTTCATGAAGGTATTAGGTTGGTAGACACCAGCCACTAAGGAATGTACCGCTGTCCTGCCAAGTGAATGTGAAATGGAAACATGTAATTGTTTTGCATGATGGTAGGAATGCTGGTGTCTTTATTTGTCTCATAAACACCTGAGATAACAGGTACATCTTGCTCTTTCTACTTACACTTAGGTCACACTACATATGCAAGTACAGTGGACCCCCGGTTAACGATATTTTTTCACTCCAGAAGTATGTTCAGGTGCCAGTACTGACCGAATTTTTCCCCATAAGGAATATTGTGAAGTAGATTAGTCCATTTCAGACCCCCAAACATATACAACCGCACTTAAATAAATACACTTACATAATTGGTCACATTCGGAGGTGATCGTTATGCGGGGGGTCCACTGTACATGCAAATATATTTGCACATCCATTTGGGTTTTCTTCTATTTTCTTAGTAGTTCTTGTTCTTTATTTCCTCTTATCTCCATGGGAAAGTGGAACAGAATTCTTCCTCCATAAGCCATGCATGCCGTAAGAGGTGACTAAAACTCCGAGAGCAAGAGGCCAGTAACCGCTTCTCCTGTATACATTGCTAAATTTAAAAAGAAAAACTTTCATTTTTCTTTTTAGGTCACGCTGCCTCGTGGATACAGCTGGTTCGTTAAAAAAAAGCTATTGTCACTGATAAGTAAATAAAAAATAATTACTGTAAAATAAAATCCAGTACTGAAAGTAAACGAATATAAGTTATGGGCTTGCCACCTTCATGGCGGGTAATTATCTTAAGTTTCAACTCCAAAGTAACTGCCGTTGCACCATTGTTTAAAATCGAAACATCATAAGTCGAATCATCGTAAGTTGAGGAGCGCCTGTGTATCACACATACAGAAGTAATGACAGAAAATCGGACATTGCACAAGAGCAAATTTGCATAAACAAGAAAAAACCCATAAAGTATATTGCAAATGATAGATAGGAATACTAAATACAAACCAATTAAAACATCAAAGACAATGTACTCACTATATAATGCAATAACATACAGTGGAACCTCTACTTGCGGCGTATCCACGTGCGAGTTTTTTTTAAATACGAGCAGTCGATGGGTTAATTTTTGCTTCCATACGCGAGTAAAATTTCCATAAGCGAGCAGACCTCAAGGCAAGTTCCTTGACGCTGGTGAGGGACTCTTGCTCTTGATCAAGGGAATTTATCTCATTTGTTTGTTGGACTATCTTATTGAAACTTGGGCAATGTATGATAGAAAGATGCTTCTTAGCGTACACCAAATATAAAAAAAATCGGAGCATAAATAATGGAGTTAACTTCTCAGTAATTAGCCACCCCTCAGCGGTATTTTCATATGGTTTTATGGTTGTATTCTCATTTTTTGGTCTCATTTGATAGAATGGAAGATTTTTTTTTTTTTTTTAACAAGTCGGCCATCTCCCACCTGGAAATTGAACTCAATGAGGGAGAAATGCTTATTTGCTTGACTATGTTCCAGAGTAAACATTCCAATATGCAGTCGTGAATGGGTTGACATTATTTATACAATTGCAATAATGCATAACAGTAAATCTTATGTTTTTTGTGTGAATAAAAATTACAAATAATTTATATTGTAATACTACTACTACTACTACTACTAATAATAATAATAATATGTATAATAATAATAATACAGTAATATCATACGTATAATAATAATACTTTTCTTTTTTTTAACAAGTCGGCCGTCTCCCACCGAGGCAGGGTGACCCAAAAGGAATGAAAATCCCCAAAAACAAAATACTTTCATCATCATTCAACACTTTCACCACACTCACACATTATCACTGTTTTTGCAGAGGTGCTCAGAACACAACAGTTTAGAAGTATATACAGTGGACCCCCGCATAACGATCACCTCCGAATGAGACCAATTATGTAAGTGTATTTATGTAAGTGCGTTTGTATGTGTATGTTTGGGGGTCTGAAATGGACTAATCTACTTCACAATATTCCTTATGGGAACAAATTCGGTCAGTACTGGCACCTGAACATACTTCTGGAGTGAAAAAATATCGTTAACCTGGGGTCCACTGTACGTATAAAGAATACACAATATATCCCTCCAAACTGCCCATATCTCAAACCCCTCCTTTAGAGTGCAGCCACTGTACTTCCCATTTCCAGGACTCAAGTCTGGCTATATAAAATAACCAGTTTCCCTGAATCCTTTCACTAAATATTACCCTGGTCACACTCCAACAGCTCGTCAGGTCCCAAATACCATTCGTCTCCATTCACTCCTATTTAACACGCTCACGCACGCTTGCTGGGAGTCCAAGCCCCTCTCCCACAAAACCTCCTTTACCCCCTCCCTCCAACCCTTTCGAGGACGACCCCTATCCCACCTTCCTTCCCCTACATATATAATAATAATTTACTACATTAAAATAATTATAATAATAGACGGCTTCAAAAGGCCATCACTAGATGGCAGTGTTTACCACAATAAAGAGGGAGCAGGTGTGGCTGCCTCCACCTGTTACATAATGACATATTTTATTCATTCTAGAGTACATATCAGGTTTCTATGTTATTTATATTGTTTGTTATGTCATATTAGATGAACTGTGATAGATAAATAAGCCGTAGAGTCGATGATAGTGAAATATTCAAGGAGTACACGTATTTTGTCCAGTCTCCAAACACTCGTCGGCTGCCGCCGCTGCCACACATATAATGACATATTTTATTAATTCTAGAGTATATATCAAGTTTCTATGTTATTTATATTGTTTATTATGTCATATTAGATCAAGTGAGATAGATAAATATGCCGTAAAGTTGATATTAGCAAAATTATTGAAGTACAGAATTCCACTGGAATGGATTGTACAGTAATTGCATTTCAATTAATTTAAATAAGAAAAATTGACTCTGCAAATGAGCAAATCCAGTTGCGAGCAAGGTCATGGAACGGATTAAACTCGTGAGTGGAGGTTCCACTGTACATTCAAAGAAAATTTGCTACCTATATAATGCACTGATATACTAAATCCAAAGACTACATTTACTATATAATGTATTTACATATACAGTGGACCCCTGGTTATCGGCCAGTTTGGTTATCTGCCAATTCAATTATCGGCGGGTTTTTCGGCACCCGGTTATCAGCTGTTCGCTCAGCTATCGGCGGTTTTGGACGCGTCCGTCCGCCGGCTGGGGCAGCTTGCGCTTCAGTTTGGCTTTGTCTCTCGGTGGCTGAGGAAGCTTCTGCTTATACATCCAAACATTTCACTTGTTTACCATTGTTTTTAGAGGTTTTTCTTGCACTGCAACTGTGAAATAATTAACCATGGCTCCAAAGAAAGTTCCTAGTAAAGTTCCTGTGGTAAAGAAAGTGAGAAACATCATGGAATTTAAGCGTGAAGTGATCGAAAAGTTTGGGAGTGGTATGAAGGTGATGGAACTTGCCAGGATGTACAGAAGAATAAATCAACAATTACATCTATCCCAGCAAAGAAAGAACAAATCAAAGATACTAATGTTGCAAAAGGAGTAACTTTTCTAACTAAACAAAGGACACCGATAATGGAAGAGATGGAAAAGTTATTATTATTGTTGATTAAGGAAAAAGAATTAGTGGGAGACAGTGTAGTGGAGTCGACTATTTGTGAGAAGGCAAAGCAGTTGCATGAGGAACTTGCAAAGAAAATGCCTGGAACAAGTGCTGCAGTTTGTGAATTTAGGGCCAGTAAAAGTTGGTTTGATAGATTTAAGAAGCATAGTGGCATACACAGTGTTGTAAGGCATGGTGAGGCTGCAAGTTCTGACAAATGTGCAGCTGAACAGTATGTTCACAAATTCCAGGGCTATGTAAAGGCTGAAGGATTCAAACCCCAACAAGTTTTCAATTGTGACAAAACAGGCCTGTTTTGGAAGAAAATCCCAAACAGGACCTACATTGAACATTAAAATGGTGTCTTACCTAACAGGACCTACATTACTCAGGAGGAAAAGGCACTGCCAGGACACAAACCTATGAAAGACAGGCTTACTCTTTTGTTGTGTGGTAATGCTAGTGGGGATTTCAAAGTGAAGCCTTTACTTGTGTATCGCTCAGAAAATCCCAGAGTGTTTAAGAAAAACAATAGATTGTGTGTGATGTGGAAAACTAATCATAAGGCATGGGTCACAAGGCAAATTTTCAAAGAGTGGATTAATGATATTTTTGGGCCCCAATTTGTAAAAAAAATACCCCCTAAAAAAGAAATTCCCATAAAGGCCTCCTTTTATGGACAATGCTCCGCACCACCCGACAAAGCGAAGCAGGCCAAAATTGTAACATGTTTTGTGAAAAAAACCCTGCCCCACTTCG
Organism: Cherax quadricarinatus; assembly: GCF_026875155.1. Classification (NCBI taxonomy): domain Eukaryota; kingdom Metazoa; phylum Arthropoda; class Malacostraca; order Decapoda; family Parastacidae; genus Cherax; species Cherax quadricarinatus. The sequence continues at coordinate 10,388,835 of NC_069452.1, forward strand.
GGGAAAAAATCTTAGGAGTGACAGAAAAGGCACTCTGGTCAGTTTTTTTGTGAGACAGGGGCCAGTGACTTAAAGTGGTTCTAGGGGCTTTTAAAAGACAGAGAAGGGAAGTAACCCCAGAGAAAGTATTACTACCAAAAGTTTTTTGGGAGGGGTTTCCCCCTTCCAAAATAAATCCCCCCCTTTTTTCCTCCCCCAAAATCTCCAGAAGTCAACTTAACCTTCAATAAAGGTATGTAATACTTACATTTTTGCAAAAAAAATTTTTTTTTGTAAAATTTTTTTTGTTGGGAAGAATTAATTTTTTTTTCATTAATTCTAGGGGAAATATTGATTCAGTTATGGCCCATTTTGGTTATCAGCCGACCTTCAGGAATGGTTTGCGGCGATCCCCGGGGGTCAACGTACATCCCTACATTGTAGCAATTTTTCCAATCACCACCCCCAAAAAAAAAAAAAAAATTTACAAGAAACAGAGAACAAAAAAAAAATCACACCTTATTGAAAAAATGGTCAGCATTTTACACAATGCTGCAAAAATTTCAGTACAAGAACCCAGAAAAAAATTTACAAATTGAGGCTTGGGTTTTTACGCTTTTTTTTGATTATAAAACAATAATACAACTGATGACAAATTGCAGTCTTTAAAACGGGAAATGTTTTTATCAAACACATTAAGAAAAAGTTATATCTAACCCAGGAAACATTTGTGCACAAAATTTAAATTTTTTTTTTTTAACCTCAAGGGCCCATGTTCTGAAGGCAGGGCCCCAAAAGAAAACACATTCACCATCATTCTTCCCATTTTCTGTTTTTCCAGTTGGCTGCCCCAAAAAAAACAATTCCCCATCATTCATTCCATGCTTTTTTTCCAGTGTCGCTGACCAAAGAAAACATTTTCACACCCATTCTTTCCCCATTGCTGTTTTTTCCAAAATTTGCGGGGACATTCCCTCTTCTAAAAAAAAACGCCAAAAAACAGTTTTATTTACTAAAAAAAAACAAATGCATCATTTAAATTTTTTTATTTTTTTTTTTTTTTTTTTTTTTTTTTTTTTTTCAAAAAGTCGGCCGTCTCCCCCCGAGGCAGGGGCCCCAAAAAAAAGAAAGAAAATCCCCAAAAAAAAAATATTTTTCATCATCTTTTCAACACTTTAAACCACACTCGCACATTACTGTTTTTGCGAGGTGCCAATAAAAACAGTCAAAAATACACAAAAAAAAGTACCAACAATCCCCCCCAAACTCCCAAACCCAAAACCCCTTTTTAAAGTGCGGCATTGTATTCCCCATTTCCGGACTAAAGCCCGACTATATGAAAAAACCGGTTTCCCCCCCCTGAATCCCTTACAAAATTTACCCTCCACATCCAACAGATCGTCAGGTCCCAAGTACCATTCGTTCCATTCACTCCTTCAAAACACGCTCACGCACGCTTGGGAAGCCCAAAGCCCCTTCCCAAAAAAACCCTCCTTTACCCCCCTCTCCCCCCAAACCCTTTCGAGGAGACCCACCCCCCTTCCCCCCCTATAGTTTTATATGCTTTCCATGTCATTCTACTGTGATCCATTCTCTTAAATGCCCAAAAACCACCTCAACCCCCCTCTTCTCCCCTCTGACTAATACTTTTTTTAAAACTCCACACCTTTCCTAATTTCCACACTCCAAAATTTTCTGATAATATTTAACCACACATTGCCTTAAAAAAGGCCTCCGGCCCCCAACCGTCTCCCCCTGCGCATTTACCACCCCAAACTTACACCCATATAAGAGTGTTGGTACTACTATACTTTCATAATTCCCCTTTTTTGCTTTTCCCTAGATAAAGTTTTTTGCTCCCCCATATACTGTGTGTGTATACATATATAATAAATATAAAAAAAATATATATATTTTATATATATATATATTATTACTATATATACACCCAAAATATATTATATTATTTTTTTTTTTTTTTTTTTTTTTTTTTTTTTTTTTATACACCGGCCGATTCCCACCCAAGGGGGGGGCCCAAAAAAAAAAAACTTTCACCATCTTCACCCATCACTGTCTTTCCCGAAGGGTGCTTTACACTACAGTTTTTAACTGCAAATTAACACCCCTCCTTTAAATGCAGGCACTGTACTTTCCCCTCTCCATGATCAATCCGGCCTGCCCGGGTTTCCCTAATCCCCCATAAATGTTACTTTGCTCACCTCCAACGCCGTCAGTATTAAAAAAACCCTTTTCTCCATTCATTATCAAAAACGCTCCGCATGCCTGCTGGAAACCAAACCCCTCGCACAAAAACCCCCTTTACCCCTCCCCCCAAAACCCCTTTCCCAGGGCCCACCCCCACCCCGCCTTCCCTTTCCCCTACGATGATACACTCTTTAAGTCATTTTGTTTCGCTCCATTCTCTCTCCGTCCGAACCACCTCAAAAACCCTTTCCCCAGCCCTCTGGACAAAGTTTTGGTAATCCCGCCCTCCTCCTAACTTCCAAAAATACGAATCTCTGCTTTTTTTCCACCACACATTGCCCCCAACATGACATTTCCCCTGCCCCCAGCCCTTTCCTGCTGCAACATTCAAACACCCCCCGCTTAAAACCCATTAAGAGCGTTGGTAAAAACTATACTCTCATACTTCCCCTCTTTGCCTCCAGGCAAAGTTCTTTTTCTCCCAACCAAGTGCACCACTCACTTTTTTTTCCCTCATCATTTTTATGATTACCTCATCTTTCATAGACCCCTCCCCCTGACCGTCCACTCCCAAATTTGAATATTCACCCCTCCCTAAATCTCTCCCCAATCTGATATTAATCTTTATCACCAATCTTTTTGTTATCTCATAACCTTCTCTTTCCTGATTCCCCCCCAAAAATTTTTTTTTTGCCCCCCACCAAATTCATCCCCCAATCTCTGCAAATTCTCTTCAGAATCTCCCAAGAGCACAGTGCCCATCAGCAAAGAGCAGCTGGGGACAACTCCCACTTTGTGTGTGATTCTTTATCTTTTAACTCCGGGGCCTCTTGCCAAGCCCCTCGCATTTACTTCTCTTACAAACCCCATCTATAAATATATTAAAAAACCCACGGTGACATCACACATCCTTGTTAAGGCCTACTTTTACGGGGAAAAAAAATTTCCCTCTTTCCTACTTTACTCTAACTTGAGCCTCACTATCCTCTTTAAAAACTCTTCACTGCTTTCAGTAACCTACCTCCTACACCATACACTTGCAACATCTGCCACATTGCCCCCCTATCCACCCTGTCATACGCTTTTCCCAAATCCAAAAATGCCACAAAGACCTCTTTAGCCTTATCTAAATACTGTTCACTTATATGTTTCACTTTTAAAACCTGGTCCACACACCCCCTACCTTTCCTAAAGCCTCCTTGTTCATCTGCTACCCTATTCCCCGTCTTACTCTTAATTCTTTCAATTATAACTCTACCATACCACTTTACCAGGTACACTCAACAGACTTACCCCCCTATAATTTTTGCACTCTTTTTATCCCCTTTCCCTTTTACAAAGGAACTATGCATGCTCTCTGCCAATCCCTAGGTACCTTTACCCTCTTCCTTTACATTTATTAAATATTGCACCAACCACTCCAAAACTATATCCCCACCCGCTTTTAACATTTCTATCTTTTTTCCCATCAATCCCGGGTGCCTTACCCCCTTTCATTTTACCTACTGCCTCACGAACTTCCCCCCCACTCACAACTGGCTCTTCCTCACTCCTACAAGATGTTATTCCTCCTTGCCTATACACGAAAACACAGCTTCCCTATCTTCATCAACATTTAACAATTCCTCAAAATATTCCTTCCATCTTCCCAATACCTCTAATTTTCCATTTATAATTTCCTCTCCTATTTTTAACTGAAAAAATCCATTTGTTCTCTAGGCTTTCTTAACTTGTTAAACTCACTCCAAAACTTTTTTTATTTTCAACAAAATTTGTTGATAACATCTCACCACTCTCTCATTTGCTCTCTTTTTTCATTGCTTCACCACTCTCTTAACTTCTCTCTTTTTTCTCCATATACTCTTCCCTCCTTGCATCACTTTTTACTTTGTAAAAACTTCTCATATGCTAACTTTTTTTCCCTTATACTCTCTTTACATCATCATTCCACCAATCGCTCCCTCTTCCCCCCTGCACCCACTTTCCTGTAACCACAAATTCGCGAACACTCTAACACTACATTTTTAAACCTACCCCATCCTCTTCGACCCCATTTCCTATGCTTCTTAGCCATCTTTTCCCCAATAGTTTTTATATCTTACCCTAATGCCTCCTCTTTTAGTTTATAAACCTTCCCCTTCCTTTCCCTGAACTTCTATTCCCCTTTGTACCCCATTACCTTTTACTTCAGTGTAGCTAAAACTAGAAAGTGATTGATTATCTGTGGCCCTCTTTAAAATGACATCCTAAAGTCTACTCAACGTTTTTTTATCTCCAAAAAATAATCCAACAAATTGTAATTTCCCCCAAATATTGTTTTATTATTTATCTCTTTTTTTTAAAATTTGTATTACCTATAACAAACCCCCTTTCTATACAAAGTTCAATAAAAGGGCCCCCATATCATTTACACCGGGCCCCCCAAACTTCCCTACCACCCCCTTCTAAAATTTTCTCCTACTTTAGCATTCAGGTCTCCTCCCACAATTCTCTCACTTGGTTCAAAGGCCCCCCCCATACTTTACTTAACTCTCCCCAAAAACTCTCTTCTCTCTGATTCCTCTCTTCTCCAGGTTTCATACAGCTTTTATGACCCACTTTCGCATCCACCTTTACTTTTAAACCACATAATTCTGAATTTTACCATTTATTTTCTCTTTTTTCCTTCCATAATGATCATTTAACATTCTGCTACCCCCTTTCCCTTTGCCTAACTCTCTCGATAATCCCGATTTAATCCCCCTTTTTTCCCCCCCTGAAACTCTCCTACCCCCCTTTAGCTTTTTTTCGCTTAGGGCCCGGACATCCCCAACTTTTTTCATTTAAACATCAGCAATCATCTGTTTCTTGTCATCCGCACTAATCCCCGACATTTAAGCAACCCCCGCACATTTAAGAACACATTTTATCCCCGGTATTCAAAAAAAAGGAACCCCTTGAGAATGCTTATTGTAATTCACTGTTCTTTTTTGTAACAGTAATCCCAAGTACAAGAAGGTGTTTTCTTACTACCCGTGGTTTTTGGTAATTGTGATTGAATGGTGGGAATGGAGATGGGTTTGGACGATTAAAGGGATTAGGAAAATGGTTAAATGGATTTTAACCCGAAACGTCCAAGCAGATCTACGTTCACAGTGTAGTGCCCAAAAGTGATCTACGTTTATTTACATTATTTATTATTTTTTTTTTCACACTGGCCGATTCCCCGGGGCGGTAGCCCGATAAAGAAAATTTCACCATCTTCACTCCATCAAAAAAAATGCTAGATCTGCTTTCACGCATTGGAAAAAAAGGGAAATATCCATGGGGAATTTTTTTGACCAAAGAAAAAAGCTTTTGACACAGTAGCCCACGGCATCCTACCCCACAAATTTGCCCATTATGGTATAAGAGGCCCTGCGTTGCTATTTCAATCTTACCTTACAAATGGGTTCAAATGTCACCATTAAAGACACAGATAAAACAACACACCCATTTGATACTGGAGTTCCCCAGGGAGTGTCCCCTTTGGGCCCCCGCTCTTCCTCATATACTCAATGATTTCCCAAAAATATCTCGACCCCGAACCCCCTTCTCTTGCTGGGACACGACTTTGTCATCTTCACCCTATCTTGCAAACCCCAACACCTTGTTAATAGGAGTGATCAAAATATCGACTTGGAGACAGCAATAAAAATTTCGCTTAACGTTGACAAAACTTTTGGGTTTTGGGAGCAGAGGGAGATGCGCAAATTAAATTAAAATCGACAACACTCTAAATTACAGGGTAATGAGGGCAAATTCCAGGCCTATACCTCGACAAAAAAACTGAAACTTCAGCACCATATCCAAACTAAAAAAAAATATCCAAAAAGGTTGGGATCTCTCCAAGATACGCTACGTGCCGCAAATGCCCTTCTCACACTTACCCTTCACTTATATATCCTACCCACCTATGCTTCTGTGCTTGGGGTTCAACTGCGCAAAAAACCCCAAAGCCAATAAAAACCCCAACAAAAAGCCCCCAGTTTGAATAATCATAAAACCCCCTCCCCGGGGGCCCCCCCCCCCCCTTTCATAGATTTAACTTTCCCTGTTCAGTAATCCTCACTTTACTGTGCAATCTACATCTTTCAGGACCTTAAATTCCAAATTAAAATTGACCCCAAACGCTTTCTTGATAGTTGTGAAAACCCACAGGCATAACACCCGACCAAAAAATCTCACGACATTCCCCCGTGTCCGACTAAACCTTTAAAAAAATTTAATGATGTAAAAAACCTAAAAACTGGGGAAACCCCACCGAGAAAATCAGAACGCAGACACCCCTTTATTTAAAAAAA
>NC_069452.1:10395840-10414972 GCF_026875155.1 Cherax quadricarinatus
AATTACACTGATGAATATCCAAGTAACAGGAAAAGGTTTTTAGTGGATAATTTAAAAGACGGAAGTGTAGACGAAATGGAGAGTAAAGATGCAAGTGAAGACGAGGATTGTGAAAAGGATGGTGAAAGGGAAGAAAAAATTGATAATGCAGAAGAGCAGGAAGAGGAGATCGGTAATCTTGCTCTAAATACAGGAGAAGAGGTGCAAGACAAAGATGGAACTCTGAAGAGTGATGGAGAAACTCTGTGTGACATTAAAAACGACCTCGAAGAAAGTGTAAGTGAAATGCAAGATTTGGACAAGGAAATCAAAGCTCCTGAAAATGTTGCCTCAAAAGTTTGGCCCAGAAATGAGGACATTTTAAATTTACCAGACATAAAGCCATTTGAAAATGACTCTGAATTGCCCAGGAGCAGAGAAAGACAAGTGAATGATGACTCGGATAGTGAGATGGCTGAAAGTGAAAAACATAATGTTGGAAGAATAGATGCGAACCGAGATCAGAAACTTAAGGAGGATGATGATGATGACGGTGAAAGCGAAAATGAGGGAATTAGAGAAAATGCTCGGTTATTTGAAAGTGATAATACAAGAACAGCTGTTAAAGAGGAAGATGATACTAGTAATGGTGGTGGTAAAACTGAATTCAACAATATCACAAGTGATGTTCTTGAGAATTTAGAAAAAGAGTGTAAAAAAGAATTAAGTGAAAGTGAGGATAGTGAAAATGAAGATGAGACGAAAAACAAAAGAACTTTCTTGGAAAAAATGGAAAGTGACAGTGAGTCTGACAAAAGTGAGAGTGAGAGTGAAAATAAGTTCAGAGAAAAGAAAATAGGGTTAGATGAAAGTGATGATAGTGACAAGAGTGCAGATGAGGATGATAAAGAAACCAGTATGGACTTCAGAAATAGAACTGAGAGTGAAGATGAGGAAAGTGACACTGAAAAGAGGCATTTTGGCAAAGAAGTGAGGGAAACTTGTGAAAATGATAGTGAAAATAGCAGAAGTAGTACTGGCAGTGACAGTAAAATGGTGGGAGATAGTGTACCTGATGTAGAGGAAGATGAAGATGACACAAAAATTGTGAAAAAGAGTAGAAGTAGTGATGAACAAATTGATGTAGATAGTAAGAGTGAGGAACTGAACAATAGAACCCACCACAGTGTAAAGGACAGGGTTAAAGAGGAAATTGTGAGTAGTGAGGAAATAGAAAGAAAGATGGAGAGAGATAGTGAAGACAGTAATCAGGAAGATAAGGACAGTAGCAAAAACTCTCTCTTTGATGCTGTTCAATTAATGAAAACGATGGGAACGATAGCAATAACGAGACTGGATGGCAAAAGTCTAGAACGGGGGAACAGTAACAATGGGGTAACTATATCGTTGGCCAAAGAGCAACCCAAATTTGAAGTGGATGATAGGAGGTCTGAAAATGAACAGGCAAACCGGACTAGCCCTAGTTCACGTGTAGCATCTCCAGTTCAGAAATTATCAGAAAGTAGAGACATGGAGCAACATATATCTTCCTTAGGATGTAGTGTAAGTGTAACAAAAGCAGTAGAAAAGGATAAAGATAAAGAAAAGGAAAAAGAAAAAGTGAAAATGCCATCTGGAGTTGATACTACACGCCTCAGCCCATCAATTTCCATCATTCCAATGTCGGGAGGAAGTGACCGCCAGCGAACTAAAACCACCATTGCTCCATCAGCATCACCAAGCCCTAGTCGCACATCACCGTCAGTCTCTGCACAGCATGCTCCAAGGAGTTCTCCGTCAGTCTTGGTACAAAATCCTCCTCAGAGTTCACCATCAACCACACAGGGTGTACCTCCAAGAGTTTCTTCTTCATCATCAAGTAGTTCTCCTCAAACTAGTGGCAGTGGCATTCCCCCTCCACCACCTCTTTCTCACCCTCAGGCTTCTGCAGCAGGTGGTGTAGGCTCCAGAGGTGTATTTGGTCCTCCTCCTCCAGGCAGCCAAGTTCTGGGAATGGGTGGTGCTCGTGGGCCTATCATGGCTACTCCTGGTATGAGAATGATGGGTGGAGGAGGACCTGGCATGATGGTGCCGTCACGTATACCAGGCGGTCCGCCTACTAGACATCTACCTCCAGAAGCTGGTCCACTTTCTGCTCAACTTCATAAGCACTCCCAAAAGCTAGCAGAGGTCATGCGTGCCACACTCGAGGATGTTCTAGGTGGTCTTGTGATGACGGGGACCCCTGAGGCTCGGGTAGCTGCACTTCAGCTAGAATTGGAGCGCACGAATTGGAGGCATCAGCAAGAACTTGCCGAGGTTAGGCATAATGCTGATGTAATGCTTGTGGAAATGAGAGCTAATTTGGAAGCAGAAAAGCAGCGAGCTGTAGAGGAAGTGAAAAGGCAAATGGAGCAGCAAATGATGGAGGGGCGAAGACAAATGGAACGGCAGATGGTGGAGCGATTGGCAGAAGTACGGAGACAAATGGAAGCAGAAAAACAAAGAGCTGTTGAAGAAACCAAAAAGAAACAGTGGTGTGCCAACTGTGGAAAGGAAGCATTGTTTTTCTGTTGTTGGAACACTTCTTATTGTGATTATCCTTGTCAGGTAAGAGTTAGAAACTTCTTTCATTTGAAAATTATTCGACATTAATTTGATAGTGGAAGACAGGCAGCATGTCTAAAAAAAATGCTGTGAGTGTGTTAGAGAGGAATGAGTGGAGGCAGATGTTGTTTGGGATGTAATGAGCTGTTGGAGTGTGAGCATGGTAACATTTTGTCAAGGGATTCGGGGAAACTGGTTAGCTGGACTTGAGTCCTGGAAGTAAGAAGTACACTGCCTGCACTCTTAAGGAGGGGTGGGGATTTTTGCAGTTTGGAGGGACATCTGAACTGTAGTATCTGCTTGTCCCTGGAAAGCCAGTGATAGAGTGAATGATAGTGAAAGTGTTTCTGTTTTGGGTCACCCTGCCTTGGTGGGAGACTGCCAGTATCTTAAAAAAAATTGATTCATTCTTTCTCTAATTCATACCTGATTTGTGTGAATTATAGAATATTTCTTATTCAACAGTTTGAAAACTGTAATGTGTGTCATCTGGATAAAATCCAAATTTATATTCTTAATTTTTGCTTTGGACATTGCAGAGTTTTGGAGAATACTTAGAATTAAATTTTTTTTAAATATTCTTGTTTGGAAAATTAGATTTCAAAATCTTAGCTTCCTAATTGGTACAAAACAGGCAAAACTGAACGAGTTGAATGAAAACTCACAGGATGGGTAGGGCTCAATCCCATGGTAAGCAGGTCCTAAAACTGAGGGGCCTTGTGCTAACGACTGGTCCATGCCAGACAAACAAGATTCATTTAGCTAGGTATATTTCTATACACCATAGTTAGCATGCACCCCACTGTAACCACAGATGCAAATTTTACAGATGATTCCCACACCAGCATAAGTGTGATGGGCTCTAGCTCAAGTCCTATCAAAGCAACCATGTGTATACACTATGCAGCAATAGTCTGGTAGACAGCAGCTGTCCAGAGATGTAATACTGTACTATCTTACCAGTTCAATGTTACGCACTCTGGTAGAATTTCTAGTGTTGTGTTTTTTTCTCGTGAATGTAAATGGTAGGTTTATCTCATAAAGATCGGATATGGTTAGTATACAGGAGGGCCCTGCTTATACAGCAGGTTAGGTTCCAGGATACTGCTGTTAAGTGAAACATAGTTTCTTCTTCTTTTTCTTTTTTTTACTTTTGAATGTATATAAAAGCCTGATAGCATGTTTACACTATCATGTATTAAGTGAAGAATAGAGTTAGACTTAAAAAATCATATACAGTACACACACTATTTACCCTAAAACATTTTTGTCCTTAGCTTATAGTGAGTGGTGAATATATTTATTGTAGGAAGTCTGAATAAATGTAGAATGGCTATAATTGAAAAACCGCTGGATCAGTGATAAGCTGTAGAGCAAAGCACTGTAAAGTGGGTCCTGCCTCTACACTGTTTTGTTGTCTGGTAATGGTTTGATGAATCATCGCTCCCATAGCTTGGTCTCAGGGAAGGCAAGCCTCCTGGTGAACCAAATAAACGTCATACAAGCCGAGACTACAGCTATACTATAAGAGTAGGAGAGCTCTTTGTTATTCCAGTTAAAGGGGTTAGGATGTATTTCTTACTATTTGTTTCATTTCCTTTTATAATTTTGAATGTAGTTAGCATGTCTCCTCTTTTATTCATGGGAATAAAAAAAGAATTTCTTGTTTTTGAGGTTAATGTTCATATCTGTATCTTAAGCCTTAAACTGTCCAAACGTAGATCTACGTTTTCACGTGTAGTGCTCCGACCTTGATTTTCTCCATAAGAAAGCTTGTAAAAAAATGTAGATCTATGTTCGGAGTTCTACGCAAGTGAACGTAGATCTACGTTTGGACAGTTAAAGGGTTAAATGCTTAAAATCAGCAAATAGTACATTGCGTAAAATTAAAGGTTGATCATCAGTTTTGTTGATAAACATGCTAGCCAGTCCTAAAACCAGCAGACCAATGTATTATCCACTGTGCTATGGTGGCCTCATGCCATTCTTCCTATGCATTCCAATTACCACCACTGACCACAAACATGCATTTGTGGTCACAATGGACCCATGCTAACTTTCCTGGTATATATAAAGCACACAGTGGTATTATTAGGCCAGTATGGTGCAGTGTTTAACACACCGGCCTGCTAGTTTTAGAATCAGCTTGCCATGGTTTTGAACCCCCACTCCATTCAGTGAGTTGTTTATAATCATGTCTCGAGTCATTAATCATCAGAGATTTGCATTGTGATGTTTCAAGTCATAAATATGTGCATTTACTCTTTCCCTGGTAGCAATCACATTGGCCCCAGCACATGTCAGTGTGTGGCCAGAACAGCGATGGTGGCGGCGGTGGTGATGGAGGGCCTGACTCGGTCAACGGGGAGGCCAGCGGACACTCTTCCAGGGTATCAACACCAGTTCAGAACCTGGTTGCAGCACAAGTAGGTTTTAAACAGTTTTCCAGAACTTCAGAACAGAGTTTCATTACTTATTGTATCTATTTTTTTTTTAATGTATACACAGTTGAGTACTGTGTTTACTGGTGACTAGTTAGTGTTCCAAGTCGGACCTAAACGTCACCACAAGTTTCATTCTTCTGTATGCGGGTTATTTGTAGAGTGCAGTACTGTACAGCATTTGGAAACACTTGGTAATTGTATTATTGTATTTTGGCCATTACCTGATTGTTGTATGGGCTCTTGCATATACAGTATGTAAAACAGCCACAGCCCCTGTGGTTGTTTTGCATTTTCTGCATTTTTTCTCCTCGGAGTCCCAGAGAGCATTTAACTACTTTTAATACAGTTTCATAGTTTAATTTTATATAAAAAGCATCATTCCCAATAGCACAAACAATACGAACAGTACAAAAGTAAACAAAAGTGTTGTGTGTAATTGCGTCAGACACGGTAATCAGTGTGTCTCACTACATTAAGAGATAATTAAGATTTTGTTAACAGTTTTTAATTTAGTAACTTGAAATATTCTCCTGTAGGTACATATATGAAAAACTGGCATGACCAAATTGTTATTATATGTTTATTTTTGGCAAGACAGCTAAGTAATGAGTGACTGTGACTATGAGATTCTCTGCCTTGATGGGAAATAGTTGAAAGTGTCATAAACACTCGTAGCAAAACTATTAAGTGTTTTCTATTGGGTTTCAGAGTATAGTTTATGCATAAATGCTGCTGATGGATGCATAAAATATTAAAACATCCTGCAGTCGTGTTTGAGCGTGTTAGATAGTAGTGTGGGGAGGCAAATGGTTTTTGGGACCTGATGAGCTGTTGGAGTGTGAGCAAGGTATCATTTAGTGAACGGGTTCAGGGAAACCGCTTTGCAGGACTTGAGTCTTTGAGTTGGGAAGTACCTGCATTATAAAGGAAGGGTTAGGGATATTTGCCATTTGGAGGGACATCTGAATTGTCATGTCTGCAAATCTTTGGCAAAACAGTGATAGTGTGAATGATGGTGAGGTGTTTCTTTTTTGGGTTGCCTTGCCTCGATGGGAGACAATCACCATGTTAAAAAAGTTCCTCAGATATTGCTTTGTTAGTTTCTGGTTTCCCATAACTACAACTATGGTACAGGTTTTCTTTATTTTAAGCTACAATGGTTCTACTTGGGTTACATAAATGTGTGTGTATATAGCTGCAAATAAGCAAATTAAAAAAAAATAGTCTTGACACTTCTGACATTGCAGGGGTTGACTGTACAGTGTCACTCGATACACAAGAGTGGGCTGCCATATAACATTAAACCCTAATATTTTTTCGTTGCTCTGATATTTTTTCGTTGCTTTTATGGTTTTAAGAAAAAGGCATATGATAGGATGGATAGGGAAGCATATGGAGATGTTGCATGTGTATGGAATAGGTAGTAAGTTAATATATGCTGTAAAGTGGTTTTATGAGGATGTGAGGCTTGGTTAGGGTGTGTAGGAAGAGAGGGAGACTACTTTCCAGTAAAAGTAGGTCTTAATCTGGAGGTGTAATGTTACCATAGTTGTTTAACATATCTTTAGATAGAGTTGTAAAAGAAGTAAATGCTTGGGTGTTGGGAAGAGGGGTAGGGTTAAATTATAGGGAATCAAATACACAATCCTCCTGGGGAAGTGGAACAGTTTTTCTTCCTTCTGTAAGCCATGCATATTGTAAGAAGAACTAAAATGCGGGTGAAGGGGCTAGTAATCCGTTTTTTCTTCTGTTTAAAATTACTTAATTTAAAAAGAGAGAGTTTCGTTTTTCTGTTTAGGTCGCCCTGCTTCAGTAGGATATGGCCAGTTTGTTAAAAAAAAAATAATACAAAATGGGAGTTGACAAAGTTAAATTTAGCTGATGATACTGTGCTTTTGGGAGATTCTGAAGAGATGTTGCAAAGGTTAATGATGAGTTTGGGATGGTGTATAAGGATAAAAGTTGCAAGTGAAACATTGACGAGTTAAGGTGGTGAGGGTATCAAATGAGTTAGGAAAGAAAAATTGGATATCACATTGGAGAGAGGGAGTATGGAAGACGTGAAGGCGTTCATATTTTTCAGAGTAGACTTGTCGGCAGACGGGTTTATGAAGGATGAGGGTAAAAAACCATAGAGTTAATGAGCGGAAAAAAGGTGGTTGTGCCATTGAAGTATCTGGTAGAGAAGATGTACATTATCCATGGAGGCAAAGAGGGGAATGGTATGAGAGTGTAGAGTAACCAACCCTCTATATGGTTGTGAAACATGGGTTATGATGTCTGCAGTGAGGAGGAGGTTGGAGGCAGTGGAGGATGTTGTGTTTGAGGGCAAATGTGTATGTGGCATAAATATTATGTAGAGAATTTGAAGTGTGGAAATTAGGAGAAGTGTGGTGTTACTTAAAAAGTATTATTTCAGAGGGCTGAGGAGTGTTTGTGAGATGGTTTGGTCATTTAGAGAGGATGGAATCACAGGATGACTTTAGGGTGTATAAATCTGATGGAGGGAATGGCATGGGGTAGGGGCTCTACGAAAGATGGCAGGAGGGGGATAAATAAAGAGGTTTTGTGTGCAAGGGGTGGGACATGCAGCAGTTGTGTGAGGTTGTTAGATAGGAGTGGAATGAGATGAATGGTCCTGGGGACCTGACGGAGTGTTGGAGTGTAGGCAGGGTATATTTTGTGAAGGATTCAGGAAAAAAACGGATTAGCCAGACTTGTGTCCTGGAGAGTAGGAAGTACAATACCAACACTTTAAGGAGGTGTTTGGATATTGGCTGTTTACAGTGATATCTAACAGTTGTAACTGAGCACCTCTGCAATGACGGTTAATTTTGCTTGGGACTGATGTGAAAGTGTTTCTTTTTTGGGTCACCCTCGCCTTTATGATAAGATGGCCAATGTGCTAAAAAAACATTATATGATCCTATCAATAAAATGTACAGTACTGTACAGTACTTAATGTTCATCACTATTGCACCATCGTAAATCAAAATATAATAAGTCGAACCATCATAAAGCGGCGGGGGTGGGGGGGGGGGGGGGGGGGGGGGGGGGGGGGGGGGGGGGGGGGGGGGGGGGGGGGAGGGGGGGGGGGGGGGGTGGGGGGTGGGGGGGGGGGGGGGGGGGGGGGGGGGGGGGTGGAGCTCATAGTTTACTTAACTACAATCCCCAGATTAGTTTTTTATTTTTAATCTAGGCTCTGGTGTCTCTCTGCAACTCTGTTGGTGTCCATCAGCTGTTGCAGTATATTATTCGTTGATTCTGCATATTGATATTTTCTTGCTCCCAAATACCTGTGAAGTCTGTGATACACTACAATGTTGTTTGGGCACTTTCCGTTTCCATCAGTGTCTCACCTGCCTGTAGTTTGCAGTAATATTCGTAGTTTACGTAAAACCTTGATTCCCTTCTCCTGCCTTCGGGGGCTGCATCCAGTGAAATTGTCACTAGAAGCCAACTATACCTTATGCTTGGGCTCCTCGTCTATATACTCAGGTTCTACAAATTTCCACTTGCGTTTCGTGTGCATTACTTTGGTTATAGCTTAAAAAAGAAGCTATTTTTTTTTTTAGCTTATTCTTGGCATTATGGGCATAGAGAAATGTTTCAACCAATTTTTTTTAGACAAATCATTGGAAAATCAAATAGAGAAACTTGGTAGTGCAAACAGTTGATTTGTAAAAGGTTTTTGTCTTATTTAGGTTGGCAGCATTTTACTTCATTCAAGACAACCTTAAATTTCAAACAGTATTCTGAGTAATAACGATACTCGTATTTGTGCTAAGGCTAATAAACATAGACTAAAGTTTTACTTTGTATTGAAAGTTATTGTTACTGATATTAATCATTTTATAAAAGAGTGATAGAAGTACAGGAGAACCTGCTTATTTACTGTCTTTTCTATTTCTGGACCTCGTGCAAAAGAGCCGACACGTAGTTTAAATTTTGTGGCCAGTGGAGATCAATGTGGCAGTTTGTCCCAGGCAAAGCCATGCCGCAACAAATCAGAACACAAAAGACAAACAAATATTTTTATGGACTGTCAATGTACAAATGGTAGTACTGGACTCCCCAGACAGGTGTATTCTATTTATGAGACACACTGTATGGAATATACGACAACACTTTCAGAAAGAGGCGACAGTGGTTGGCAAAAGCTTTTCAGGTCTTTTGCGAGGACTTTTCTCAGTGCAAGGGAAAATTAATATGAATATGTTAGGTTTAAGGGTTTGCTTTGGACAAGTCGCGCTGTATAGTACTTGTGGCTTAGCGCTTCTTTTTGATTATAATTAATAATTTGGACAAGTCTCGAAAATTCTAGGCCACAGCCTATGTTACCTATGTGCGATCACTACATTTGGCTTATTTTTCTGTGTGGAATTTATGAAGAGTTCTAGTATCACTGAAAATTTTGCTGCATTTTTTTCCTGTTTCCAAAGGTTAATGAGAACAAACCACCGTGAAAATGAAATAGTTGAACTCCAAATGCTTTTTATGCGTTCTCACATATCAGGAACTGTAAAAATAAAGGATCAGCAGAAGGCATATAGGACAAGGATTTACACTTGCTAATCTTTTATGTTCTCACAGTTCCTTGATAATGTGAGAAAGAAATCATGAATGCACTTGGAAAAGTCACTGTTTTTTCACTGTGGCTTTTCTGCTTTGTGATATCACCTGTTTATTGTGATTTTATTGCATATAATATAGTATATAATATGTATATATAAATTATATATATACAGTGGAACCTTGGTTTTCATATTCCCTAGTTTGTATAAAAATGTTTCTATAAATGTATATTTTTTTAATATTTTCGGGTGTCTGGAATGGATTAATTGGATTTACGTTATTTCTTTTGGGAAATATTAACAAAAATCACATTTTATAGAGAATAACTATGGTTTTGCACACCAACTAGGGCATACAAAAACCCAGGTTTCACTGTATATTTATACCATATTTTCTTGCATGTGAGGCACACGAGCATATAAGACATATAAGAGGTTTCCAAGCGGTTGTAATGTAACGTTAGTAAACAGCTGCTATAGCATAACCCAGAGCCGACCCTTCACCCTGACCACATAAGGTCCAGGGTGATTTTCCAAGTTTTTTTTATGGCATAAAATAGAGTAATTGAGTGTTGCAGGTAAGAGTCACATGTGGTGGCCCATGTGGGAGTTAGCCAGCTATTATCATGGCCATAAGACCAACCCTAGCTTTTTACTGTGTAATATTACTGCAGCCTTTCAGCTATATTTAACACTCAGGTGCTCATTATAATCTTGCATGGGTCGTGGTAGTAGCTTCCCCATATTTGAGTTGTCTGTACTACTGTAAGTGCCTTAGAGGAAGATACAGCAGTGGGCTTCATGCTCTGGTAATGGCAGCTGGGATACATAATGTGTTTGTAGCAACCTCCTCTCCTCCTCCTCATCCTCTCCTCATCTTTCTCTTCCTCATCCTCCCTCTTCATCCTCTCCTTCCTCATCCTCTCCTCCTCATCCTTCTCTTCTTCATCCTCTTTCACTATCTGGTGACCTCATTAGCAGCTTGAATAACATTCTGAATCATCTCTATTTCTAAGCAAGTTTATATAAGAAGTGAACAATGCAGCAGTGTTTCCTGGTGTCTGACTACTGCACATAGAAGGGAGAGGGACACCCAGTGACATGGCCACAGTGCTTAACCTGTAGTAAACACCTAGGTACTAGTTATAAACCTCAGTGAGTGTACTCAGCATTAACTCTGAAACGTGTAGATGTCTGTGCCACTTTCTTTTCATGATTAATGAATGGGGAGACCCTTTGAGGAGGGAGGCAGTGCCTTGAGGCTGGTGAAAAGCTTTTGCTCCAAGGAATTGGAGTACCTCCTCCTCCCCCAATCCCCTCTTGGATTATTTTTACTTTCTATTCCCAAGGTGCTGTATGACTCCTACAGGTGAATATTAAAATAATGTAATTGCTTGGGAGAGGCATACAACATCGAATTTCTGCACCCAATACTTTTTTTTTTCTTCATTTTCCTTGCTGCCTTTCTCTACTCTTATTGTACTGTGTTTTTAGTAGCAGCCATTTCCTCTTTTTTTTTATCATTTGCACAAATTGTAGCTAAAAAGCTCAGTAAGTATTTTATCTCATTAATTTGCAGTGTTTTCAGTGTTTTGGTAGACAGCAACCATCCAGGGAGGTACTACTGTCCTGCCAAGTGAATGTAAAACAAAAGCCTGTAATTGTTTTACATGATGGTAGGATTGCTGGTGTCTTTTGTCTCATAAATATGCAAGATTACAGGTATGTCTTGCTACTTCTACTTACACTTAGGTCACACTACACATACATGTACACATTTATTTATACACACTCATCTTAGTTTTCTTTGATTTTATCTTAATAGTTCTTGGTCTTATTACTTTTCCTTTTATATCCATGGGGAAGTGGAATAAGAATCTTTCCTTCGTAAGCCATGCGTGTTGTAAAAGTCAACTAAAATGCCGGGAACAATGGGCTAGTAACCCCTTTTCCTGTAAAGATTACTAAAAAGAATAAGAAGAAGAAAATTGTCAAAGTGGGAAGTCTGAATGTGCGTGGAGTTGTGCAAATGATAAGAAAGAGATGATTGTGGATGTTATGAATAAGAAGCTGGATGTCCTGGCTTTAAGTGAAACGAAGCTGAAGGGGGTGGGAGAGTTTCAATGGAGAGGAATAAATGGGATTAGGTCAGGGGTTTCAAATAGAGTTAGAGCTAAAGAAGAAGTAGCAATAATGTTGAAGGATAAGCTATGGCAGGAAAAGAGGGACTATAAATGTATTAATTCAAGGATTATGTGGAGTAAAATAAAGATTGGATGTGAAAAGTGGGTTATAGTAAGCGTGTATGCACCTGGAGAAGAAAGAAGTGTAGAGGAGAGAGAGAGATTTTGGGAAATGTTGAGTGAATGCGTGGGGAGTTCTGAATCAAGTGTGAGAGTAATGGTGGTTGGGGATTTCAATGCTAAAGTGGGTAAAAATGTTATGGAGGGGGTAGTAGGTAAATTTGGGGTGCCAGGGGTAAATGTAAATGGGGAGCCTTTAATTGAGCTATGTGTAGAAAGAGATTTGGTAATAAGTAATACATATTTTATGAAAAAGAGGATAAATAAATATACAAAGTATGATGTAGCACGTAATGAAAGTAGTTTGTTAGATTATGTATTGGTGGATAAAATGTTGATGGGTAGGCTCCAGGATGTACATGTTTATAGAGGGGCAACTGATATATAGGATCATTATTTAGTTGTAGCTACAGTTAGAGTAAGAGGTAGATGGGAAAAGAGGAAGTTGGCAACAACAAGTAAGAGGGAGGTGAAAGTCTATAAACTAAGGGAGGAGGAAGTTCGGGGGAGATATAAGCGACTTTTGGCAGAAAGGTGGGCTAGTGCAAAGATGAGTAGTGGGGGGGTTGAAGAGGGTTGGAATAGTTTTAAAAATGCAGTATTAAAATGTAGGACAGAAGTTTGTGGTTATAGGAGGGTGGGGGCAGGAGGAAAGAGAAGTGATTGGTGGAATGATGAAGTAAAGGGTGTGATAAAAGAGAAAAAGTTAGCTTATGAGAGGTTTTTACAAAGCAGAGGTGTTATAAGAAAAGCAGAGTGTATGGACAGTAAAAGAAAGGTGGAGAGAGTGGTGAGAGAGTGCAAAAGGAGAGCAGATGATAGAGTGGGAGAGGCACTGTCAAGAAATTTTAATGAAAATAAGAAAAAATTTTGGAGTGAGTTAAACAAGTTAAGAAAGCCTAGGGTAAGTATGGATTTGTCAGTTAAAAATAGAGTAGGGGAGTTAGTAGATGGGGAGAGGGAGGTATTAGGTAGATGGCGAGAATATTTTGAGGAACTTTTAAATGTTGAGGAAGAAAGGGAGGTGGTAATTTCATGGACTGGTCAGGGAGGTATACCATCTTTTAGAAGTGAAGAAGAGCAGAATGTAAGTGTGGGGGAGGTACATGAGGCATTACATAAAATGAAAGGGGGTAAAGCAGCTGGAACTGATGGGATCATGACAGAAATGTTAAAAGCAGGGGGGATGTAGTGTTGGAGTGGTTGGTACTTTTGTTTAATAAATGTATGAAAGAGGGGAAGGTACCTAGGGATTGGTGGAGAGCATGTATAGTCCCTTTATATAAAGGGAAAGGGGACAAAAGAGACTGTAAAAATTATAGAGGAATAAGTTTACTGAGTATACCAGGAAAAGTGTTCGGTAGGGTTATAATTGAAAGAATTAGGGGTAAGACAGAATGTAGGATTGCGGATGAGCAAGGAGGTTTCAGAGTGGGTAGGGGATGTGTAGATCAAGTGTTTACATTGAAACGTATATGTGAACAGTATTTAGATAAAGGTAGGGAAGTTTTTATTGCATTTATGGATTTAGAAAAGGCATATGATAGAGTGGATAGAGGAGCAATGTGGCAGATGTTGCAAGTATATGGAATAGGTGGTAAGTTATTAAATGCTGTAAAGAGTTTTTATGAGGATAGTGAAGCTCAGGTTAGGGTGTGTAGAAGAGAGGGAGACTACTTCCCGGTAAAAGTAGGTCTTAGACAGGGGTGTGTAATGTCACCATGGTTGTTTAATATATTTATAGATGGGGTTGTAAAGGAAGTAAATGCTAGGGTGTTTTCCGGAGAGGGTGGGATTAAACTTTGGGGACTCAAATTCAAAATGGGAATTGACACAGTTACTTTTTGCTGATGATACTGTGCTTATGGGAGATTCTAAAGAAAAATTGCAAAGGTTAGTGGATGAGTTTGGGAATGTGTGTAAAGGTAGAAAGTTGAAAGTGAACATAGAAAAGAGTAAGGTGATGAGAGTGTCAAATGATTTAGATAAAGAAAAATTGGATATCAAATTGGGGAGGAGGAGTATGGAAGATGTAAATGTTTTCAGATACTTGGGAGTTGACGTGTCGGCGGATGGATTTATGAAGGATGAGGTTAATCATAGAATTGATGAGGGAAAAAAGGTGAGCGGTGCGTTGAGGTATATGTGGAGTCAAAAAACGTAATCTATGGAGGCAAAGAAGGGAATGTATGAAAGTATAGTAGTACCAACACTCTTATATGGGTGTGAAGCTTGGGTGGTAAATGCAGCAGCGAGGAGACGGTTGGAGGCAGTGGAGATGTCCTGTCTAAGGGCAATGTGTGGTGTAAATATTATGCAGAAAATTCGGAGTGTGGAAATTAGGAAAAGGTGTGGAGTTAATAAAAGTATTAGTCAGAGGGCAGAAGAGGGGTTGTTGATATGGTTTGGTCATTTAGAGAAAATGGATCAAAGTAGAATGACATGGAAAGCATATAAATCTATAGGGACAGGAAGGCGAGGTAGGGGTCGTCCTCGGTAGGGTTGGAGAGAGGGGGTAAAGGAGGTTTTGTGGGCAAGGGGCTTGGACTTCCAGCAAGCATGCGTGAGCGTGTTAGGAGTGAATGGAGACGAATGGTACTTGGGACCTGACGATCTGTTGGAGTGTGAGCAGGGTAATATTTAGTGAAGGGATTCAGGGAAACCGGTTATTTTCATATAGTCGGACTTGAGTCCTGGAAATGGGAAGCACAATGCCTGCACTTTAAAGGAGGGGTTTGGGATATTGGCAGTTTGGAGGGATATGTTGTGTATCTTTATATGTGTATGCTTCTAAACTGTTGTATTCTGAGCACCTCTGCAAAAACAGTGATAATGTGCGAGTGTGGTGAAAGTGTTGAATGATGATGAAAGTATTTTCTTTTTGGGGATTTTCTTTCTTTTTTGGGTCACCCTGCCTCGGTGGGAGATGGCCGACTTGTTGAAAAAAAAAAAAAAAACTCTTCCTCTGTCCACAGTTTCCTTCAGATATTTAGGACAGTAACTCTTCCTCTGTCCACAGTTTCCTTCAGATGTTTCGGACTGTTTGCTATTGTCTTTTAGGTCTCTCATGTTGATGATAGCTGTGATGCTCCTTTACTTTGCTTCAGCTTTTTCGTAGTTCTTAACTTTGATTGCTTTTCAAAGCTCTCGTGTAAGATTTGCATTGTCCTGTTTGTCTTCTCTTAAATTTTATTTTTTTATCTGGGCTTTGAGTTATTATTTTCTGCTATGCTTCACTTATTTTATTGTGTACTTTTTATAAAGAAGAAAATGCAGTGTGACACTTTTAAACCACTCAGAAAACCCACATTTTGAAAGTAGTTAAGGAAAAAACTTATGCATTTCAATACCTATACTGGGATCATCCTCAGCATAGAAAATTCGCTGAAAATCCCAGTGTAAGCATTGAAATATTGAAAGTTTTGCATCTTTATCTATTTCTATAATTGTTAGTTAAAGGACACGAGTGCAACTCATGTGACATTTTATTGTGGCAACGTTTCACTCTTCCGGAGCTTAACAAAGCTCCTGAAGAGCAAAACATGTCCCCTCATACCGCTTACCATGCATCCTCTTACCTAACATATTTTCAGTAATTCTACCAACATTATTACCAATTTTATAATGTTGATTTTAACCCTTTGACTGTTTCAGGCCCCTTTCTGAAACTGTCATTCTATGTCGCTAAATTTTTGAAAAAAAAAAAAATTATTTTTTCTTATGAAATGATAGAGAATCTTTTCCCGATGGTAATGACACCAAAAGTTCGAAATTTGGTCGAAAACTCATGGAATTACACTCCCGCAAAGTTAGCGGTCTCGGCGACATTTGCGTATCGGCGATTTCGCCAACTTTGAGCCCTATTTTCAGCCAATTCCGTTGTTCCAGTTGACCAAACTCATAGCTATTTCTTTAGAACTCCATTTTATCTATCAGCTGAGTACAAGAAACCTCCCATTTACCAATTTGGACTACCCAATATTGTGGTCAGAAATTGGCAATTTGGCCAATTTCATGCAAACTAAAAAAGATGCCAATTTCAAAATAGGGTCCAGAATAAACAAGGTAGACATTCTTGGCACTAAAATATCATATACTCTGTTTATTAGTCACATCTCTAGGCCCCTCTTATATTATTATTGCTTTCTATTTTGATTTTTTATTCATACAAAAAAATACAAAATTTACTGTTATGCAGACTACTGCATTATTGTAAAAATGGTATAAATAATATCAGTGCACTAGTGAAAGAATATTAGACTCCCCAGTTGACGTATATTGGACGTGTGGTGTGATTTGTTTACTCCTGAACATTGGTAAAAATCGAACATTTCCGCTACTTTGAGCTTAGTTTCAAGGTCGTTTTCATCGTCAAAGTAATGAAAATCATCTCTATTTCTGAAATATGTTTTCCATTTTATCACCTAAGACCATGAAAACGCATAAACATCGATAAATACTATATGAAAATACACCTCAAAGTTGGCGTTTTAATCCAAAAAAACGATCAGTTTTTTTTCTCATTACGCACTGTGTGCTGCAGGATTTTTTTTATGTGGTGCACACTGACCACACAGACCCATTCTCTCACATGTAGGCCTACCAGCTTTCTTCCGCTTGATTTGAAGCCGCTAGAATTATTGAGTATATATACGTCAGAAACACTGGCTCGTAAGACGTATATATACGACCAAAACAGTCAAAGGGTTAAGGTATTGCATATAATTTTGTCATTTTTTACCTGTATTGCTTTTATTTTATTATTTGACGAATTATAGGTTTTGTTTTCCTATGCATCATGTCTTGCCGCCAACTCTGTTCTCATGGCCATTACCTGTGTTACTAGTTCGTCATTTTTTGTTGATTGCGCAAGTGTGAATGTGAGTGTGCATGTACATACACTCTCAAACATTTTTCCCACGGCAGTTTGTAGATGACGAGGGAGTGGCAGCCATGGCAGAGGAACACCGCCGCCGCAAACACCGTGAGGTCAGTGCTTTTATATCCCTTGCCCCCCCCCTCTCTCTCTCTCTAGGTTCTCGACGATCCACTCGTGTGTGCCTGTGTGTTTGTTATTAAAATTGGATGTGTTGAAAGAATAATGCTTTTTTTGCTTCTACGTGTCTTTCATCCTTTTTCATTTTTTGGTTATTTACACTACTTGCTATTTGACTTCTTTACTGAAACTTCCTTACAAGACTATGATAAATACTAAGATACTTTATTTCAGCATGATACAATGTTTGTACACAGGTGAAAGACATTTAGGTGCGCATGCAGAAAATCCCTTAATATACAGAGCATTTCAGACTAACTTAAGATAAACTTAAGATTAACTTAAGATAAACTTAAGATTAACTTAAGACTAACTTAAGACTAACTTAAAATCAACAAGTCTTGTTGATAACAAAGCACTTGGTACAAAAAATGGAGGAAAACCCTTGATGTGGGTCATCGGTTAAGAACTGTGTCTGGTGATTTTCCTTGATAGTGTTTGTTAGTTAATAATTGATAACTAATAATTAATAGCATGATTCAGTTTAATACTGTAGTACTGAGATGTATGCAACTTTAAGCAGGCTAACAACTTTATAGTTAGTAGCCTAGGGTTTTAAAGGCTTAGAAGCTATCTGGTTTTAGAATATTTCTTGTAACAGAGGATAGTCATGGGTAATACTGGTAAATTCTTGCAGGGAAGTAGTTTAGATATGCATTGTGCTGCCTGTCCTTTCATACTTGGTCATATCACAGACAATTGTTGTACTCTGTACCAGTACATGCTGTAGTACTGTATAAAACTAGTACCAAATATTTGAGTCATCTTGCTGCAGCCTCTAGGCTTCTTACCATAGTCTGACATACATAATTTGGCTGCCTTTGTGATGGTCTCACACTTGCTGCTGAGTTGTGGTTTCTTAACTGACAGATATTTTGATTAACCCATAAACGGTCCAAACGTATATATACATTTTTTCAACATTCGAAAGTATGTAAATAAGGAGATAATCATTTTTTTTTTTTTACATTTCAAAACGTGTAAAAAAACTTTGATCTACTTTTTTTTTTTTGTTATATTTGAAAATATGTAAAAGAAACGTAGATCTACTTTTGGAGCACTGCACATGTGAACGTAGATCTGCTCGGACCGTTTACGGGTTAAACTGATACCGATTTCCTTTAACTGTTATTCCTTTCATTATCCCACCTTTCTTTAACCCTTTGACTGTTTCAGGCCCCTTTCTGAAACTGTCATTCTATGTCGCTAAATTTTTGAAAAAAAAAAAATTATTTTTTCTTATGAAATGATAGAGAATCTTTTCCCGATGGTAATGACACCAAAAGTTCGAAATTTGGTCGAAAACTCGTGGAATTACGCTCCCGCGAAGTTAGTGGTCTCGGCGACATATGCGTATCGGCGATTTCGCCGACTTTGAGCCCTATTTTCAGCCAATTCCGTTGTTCCAGTTGACCAAACTCATAGCTATTTCTTTAGAACTCCATTTTATCTATCAGCTGAGTACAAGAAACCTCCCATTTACCAATTTGGACTACCCAATATTGTGGTCAGAAATTGGCAATTTGGCCAATTTCACGCAAACTAAAAAAGATGCCAATTTCAAAATAAGGTCCAGAATAAACAAGGTAGACATTCTTGGCACTAAAATAACATATCCTCTGTTCATTAGTCACATCTCTAGGCCCCTCTTATATTAATATTGCTTTCTATTTTGATTTTTTATTCATACAAAAAAATACAAAATTTACTGTTATGCAGACTACTGCATTATTGTAAAAATGGTATAAATAATATCAGTGCACTAGTGAAAGAATATTAGACTCCCCAGTTGACGTATATTGGACGTGTGGTGTGATCTGTTTACTCCTGAACATTGGTAAAAATCGAACATTTCCGTTACTTTGAGCTCAGTTTCAAGGTCGTTTTCATCATCAGAGTAATGAAAATCATCTCTATTTCTGTAACATGTTTTCCATTTTATCACCTAAGACCATGAAAACGCAAATACATCAATAAATACTATACGAAAATACACCTCAAAGTTGGCGTTTTAATCCAAAAAAACGATAAGTTTTTTTTTTTTTCTCATTACGCACTGTGTGCTGCAGGATTTTTTTATGTGGTGCACACTGACCACACAGACCCATTCTCTCACATGTAGGCCTACCAGCTTTCTTCCGCTTGATTTGAAGCCGCTAGAATTATTGA
>NC_069452.1:10415472-10450472 GCF_026875155.1 Cherax quadricarinatus
ATTAAACATTATAATGTAAACAGATAACTAAAAGTCACAAGTGCGAAACATGAAGAAGGGTTTCTTATGGGTTGCATTCAGTTAGTTAGTGATTCTGTTAGGTAGATGTATGTAAAACAATATTTAAGTTAGATTGGGGTTTTAGGATTTAACATTTATGTGATATAATTGTGAGAACCATTTAGTAAACAATTTATAATGTACAGTTATTCAGTATTTTATTTGGTTTTTGGGTGAGTAAGTGATCTGTATGACAAGAGACTTGAATTTATAACAGGTAGGCTTCTTTTATATTTACAGGTAATGAATGTCCAGATTTTAGGGCCTTTTATGTGCATGGTTTTTGCATCAGAGTGCGATGGACAGTCGAGGAACATCAAAGAGTGATCTGTGCTCTTGAGTTTATTGTCATGATGTTTGTTGAGGTGGCCAGAGATGTAAGATGGGGCGGGGGGGGTTAGTTGGGGGTTTGGGGGAGGGTTAATATCAGGCGTTTAAGTGGTACTATGTAAGTAATAGTGTGAAGTAATAAGTATGGATGTTTTGAAAGGAGAGTAGGTTTAGTTGTTATAGCATAATTGGTGGCCCCACCACCCCCACCCCCCCCCCCCCCCCCCCCCCTCGTGTGTCTGCTGTAGTGAGGAATTTGTTATCATTCAACTGCAGCCTTTTGTTGGTAATTAGTGGTTGAGTATGGTTAATTGTTGTAAGCCATGCACAACTACCATAGGTGAGCAAGGGGTACATAAGATGATGACTAAGTGGCCATTGACTTGCTTGCTTGTACCCTTATCCATTCCCCTCCGTTCCCCATCTCGCTCACCCAAAACTCACACTGAGCCCACAGATCACTATATAACACACTACATACATTGCTATCTTCTGATCTTTTCTAATCTTCTTCTTTTTTCGGCAATTCGCTTTGGCGAGTTAACATCAAGGCATTTTGACCATCTGGTAGCCGTGGTGTGTGTGTTAACAGACTCCGGCCGATCATTAGCCTTTGGGCCCTTTCCCTCACTACTCGAGGGTAGGCTATTTAGGGTTCTGATCCTTTCATAAATCAGCTGAAATTAGGATGTTAGGTTTTAACATTAAGAGATAGAACCCTTTTTGTAACGAAACACCTCTGCCAGATGTTCCTTCTTAGACATGGCGGAGGAGATTAGTGTAAGCTTACGTGATTGAAGGTCATCAATTGTCCATGTCAATGAAATCCTACCAATGTATTTGATCGACCTCCACTAGTTGCCTCCCCGTGTATGTTTTTCAAACCCACGCTGGGAGCAGTACTTGTCCTCTCATCGGAAGAAGATGTGATTCAACTTGCTGCTGATTAGCATGATGTGCTTGACAAACTGAAAGACCTTCTGGTGTTTCCGCGTTGCACTGAAAGCTCTTACAAGCCACAGAGGATGAGTTTAGTGGCCAGAATCACAGTTTCATGAAACATTTAATCACTGGTTGTAAATTGAAATTGTTTGAGGACATTAATACAGATATATTCTGAATTTAGGGCTGTTTTTTAAGAAGCACATAAATTCTCTAATACTAACAACAACAAGGTAACCTTAAAATTAATACTTGAGGGACACCTGAGGTAGGTCCAAACTTGTGTGTCAAATAGCTTCCAATGTTTTGGCCCGATGACCCCACAGATCACACAACACTCTTGAACGCTTTGTCAGTGATATTGCCCCATTGAATGTGTGTGTAGACCAGCCCTAAGTCCATAACAACAACAAATGCCGTATACGAAGGCCAGAATATGTAGCATTAGCATTCTGGCCATACATTCGTTAATCTGAGATTGAAACAACAGAAAAATACACCCAATGAGACCTCCATGCACCGTGAGTAACCAACCGAGTTACTGCTATATGACCAGCAACGCCCAAGGCAAATGCTCAACATTTTGACGTCGAAACTGTCCATTCGAGAAGGATTACGATCTCCCAGGCACTGATGTGTCCACGATTGACCCAAACTTCTCTTCCAGCTATGCTGGATCAATTGGATCCTCAGGTCTCTACCACTTTGGTTCCAATGTTTGTGAATTCTGCCCCTCTTGGAGCGCCCCAATTACCCTCAAAAATACACAAACGCCAAACAACAATGGTACAGTCTCATCTCCTAAGTCTCAGTATCCACTAGCCATGGGGATTATGATAGAGAGCCACAAACTATACTGTCAATTGAGGCCCCCCAAAGACATAGCCAAGTATGGTTGACATTCAACTCAGCTCTCAGGTTTTAATGATCTGATAATGGCTAATGAGGATCACTCCATTCTCTATCCCTGAGAACGTTGTGAAGGCTATTATGACCGCCTTTCTATAACAAGATTGTACCATACTCTAATCTAAAAAATAAGCCTATGTCGCCCTGGCCAGGGATCGCGTCCACCTCCGCGAAACAGGTTTTCAACTCCCCTCAACGAAAAGTCAACACCTGAACATGAGAACCAAGTGCCCAGAAAAAGGGAGCCTACTTCCATTTGAATCTATCCTGTTGAACAGGAACTTTCCCAGGGTCTCACCTTGCCTACCTAAATTCTTCCCTTGGATGCCAACGACATTCTCCCATTAACTTCACGAGCCTCTGCTTCCTGTAACTGGCGAATATCATACCTCGTTTTTGATGTTGATGACTCTAATGATTCTAATGCTAGTTGTGTAAAATTACTACCCTCACGGTGAAGAGGCTGGCCATTTTTATTACTACAAGCAACCACTCGCAAAAGTTCCCTCTCCCATGACGAGGCTCAGCAGTGAATAGTTGTGGATAAAAAATATGAATTACTTGTCAGGCGTTCAGGACGCAGTACTACGATGCGATGTGCAAGAAATTATGGGGAATGTACAATTTTCAACTTAATGATCAACATTTCTCTATCAACCATTATGTCTTCTTGCAGGTGTTGAACTAACATAATTACAAAAACCTCCGAAGTTATATCTTGAAGAGACAG
The DNA here is from genome assembly GCF_026875155.1 of Cherax quadricarinatus. Taxonomy (NCBI): domain Eukaryota; kingdom Metazoa; phylum Arthropoda; class Malacostraca; order Decapoda; family Parastacidae; genus Cherax; species Cherax quadricarinatus. Next base: position 10,418,444 of record NC_069452.1, read on the forward strand.
CTGCGAGAGTTGATCAACTATTAAAATTACGTGGATATGTACTGTGGAGAAAATCGATGAGGGACCTGCCTTTTAGTGGGTAGCCATCTTGGTTTTTAAAATTAGGACTATACATTTTTAAAACTATTCATGTAGATGAAGGATAACATTCTAGCATTAGACTAACTATTCCTCGCATGGGACAACTAGTGATAGTAAATGGAATAGTTGTTCCCCGAGACAACAATTTAAATGAGTCAATTCTCTATATATTTGATTAATAAGTTAGGAATATTCCAACAATTCTAGCAGGAGATATTTAATGCTCCTCACCCAGCCTTCCCCTCTTCAACTGTGGTGTGGTGTAGCACTGGGTGCTAAAAGTGAAAACAACTCTTTTAATTTCATGACAGTAGAAACTTGTCATTTTCAAGGGCCCATTCTTTAAATCGTACTTGGAACCTAACCAGGGAACCAGTATAATGTACTGACAAACAGGAGACTGTGACATCGTTTCTATGTCGTTTATCTCTGGTGGAAATGTAGGATCTGCCCATATCCTTGTAAAAATTACAAACTACAAATTCTCATTTAGAATCAGTCCACCAAAACCAAATCTAAACCACCCTAGGGATTTGACCCCTCAGGCATTTCTGGGTGAGGAAGAAATTGTGACCCTTGGAAACATTCTACCCTTAAGGCCCAATTGGATTGATTGCCATCAGGTCTCTGCACAGTCGAATTATTGAAGTACTAATGCAACTTGTCAATTCGCTTCCACAAGAATATACCAACAATATAAGAACCAACTCGAGAAAAGAACATAGAGACACTTAAATGATAAGTTAAAGCAGAAGAGTCGAATGCATCTTCAAACGCGACAACCCCAGCAGAATGCACCCTGCACGATTCAAGGCTACACGATCTTACTTACATGCTTAGTCAACACAACGAGACATATGGATATTTCTTGTTCCTTTAATCCTAATCAATATCAGAACCACTTTAAATTGTTGCGGTACCGTACTGGACCCTCCCTACGGTCACCCCTGTAATGATGAGGTACTACAGAGTATCCTGGACCCTTTAGTAACCTCAGACAAGTTGAGTAGTACAGTACCGCAGTACCAAAATGAACCACAGAACTGTTGAGGTTACATAAACCTGGACCCATTATGTACCTCCGTGTATTTTTGAGTGTACAGTTACTGGCCCGTGTGTTTATTGACCTCTGTAATGTGCGGTACAGTTACCTGGACCCATATGTACCTCTGTATATGTTGTATGGTTTGACAGTACCTGGGAAAACCCATTATGTACATCAGTAATGTTGAGGTACAGTACTTGACCCATTATGTACTCTGTAATGTGAGGTACCGTATGGACCCATGTATGTTACCTCTGTAATGTTGAGGTACGCGTAACAGGACCTCATTATGTACCTTGTACAGTTGAGGTACAGTACTGGATCCCATTATGTCCTTCTTTACTGTTGAGAGTTACAGTCCTGGACCCATTATTTACCTCTGTAATGTTGAGGTTACAGTACCTGGATCCATTTAGTACTCTGTTATGTTGAGGTACAGTACTGGACCCATTAAGTACCTCTGTAAAGTTTGCGGTACAGTACTAGTGGACCCATTATGTACCTCTTGTAATGTTGAGGTACAGTACTGGACCATTATGTACTCAGTAATTGTTGAGGTACGTAGTACTGGACCACTATGCTACCTCTTAAATGTTAGGTACAGTCCCTGGACCCATTATTGTACCTCGGTAATGTTGAGGTGTAACCGTACCTGACGCCATTATGTACTCTGTACTAGTTGTGGTACAGTCCCCAGGACCCATTAAGACCCTCAAATGGTAGAGGTTAAGTCCTGGGACCATTATGTAGCCTCTGTTAATTGTTGAGGTACAGTATCCTGGATCCTAATAAGTACCTGCGTAAAGTTGAGGTAGACGTACTGATCCATTATGTAACCACTGTAAAGTTTTGGTGGAACAGTCCCTCGTACCAATTATTACCCATGCATAGTACAGGTCCTCAGTACCTGGACCAATATGGTACCTCAGAAAGATGCGTATATCAGTGGGACCCCCGATCAATGCCTCTAAAGTACCTCTGTAAATGTTGGAGGTACAGTCCTGGACCCAAACTGCACCCCCTCTGTACTAGTAGAGGTACAGTCCCTGACCCATTATGAACCTCTGTAATGTTGAGGTACAGTTCCAGGACCCAAAAGCCCCCCCCCCCCCCCCCACACCACCCCCTTTACCTCTGTAATGTTGAGGTACAGACCATGGACCCTTATGTACTCTGTAATGTTGAGGTGTGTAACAGTCCTGGACCCATTTATGTACTCTGTAATGTTGAGGTACAGTCTCTGGACCCATTATGTACCACTGTAAAGTAGCAGGTACAGTACCAGGACCCATTATGTACTTCTGTATGTTGTGGGTACGTACCTGGACCCATTATTCGAACCTCAGTAATGATGATGTACAGTACCTGGATCCCATTATTTTGTACATCTGTAATGTTGATGGTACTTGTTTGTACCTGTGAACATTAGTCCTCTGTAATGTTGAGGTTACAGTACCTGGACCCTCTTTTATGAGACCGCTGTAATGTTGTTGGTACAGTACCTGGACCACTATTTTGTACCTCGTAATGTTGATGGTACAGTACGCCTGGACCCTCATAATGTACCTCAGTAATGTTGAGGTACCGTCCCTGGACCTTATGTACCTCTGTAATGTTGACGGTACAGTACCTGGATCCCAAAATGTACCACTAATGTTGAGTGTACAGTATGGACCCATTATGTACTTGTCATGTAGAGTGTGACAGTCTCCTGGACCCATGTAGATCCTCTGTAAAGTAGATGGTACTAGTACCTGGACCCTTTATGTACCTCTGTAATGTTGAGGTACAGTACTGGACCCACTATGTCTCGTATATGTAGCATGGTACAGTTCCCTGGACCGCCATTATGTACCTCTTGTAATGTTGATGTACCGTACTGGACCCTTATGTACCTCTGTAAAGTTTGGTACAGTCCCTGGACCCATTTGTACCTCTGTAATGTTGAGGATATAGTCCTGGACACATTATTGTACTCTGTAATGTTGAGGTTACAGTACCTGGACCCATTATGTATCCTTCTGGTAATGTTGAGGTATATACTGGAACCCTTCTTATGTACCACTGTACTGTTGTGGTACAGTCCCTATAAGACTGCCATTTATGTTCCTCTGTAATGTTGAGGTTACAGTCCCTAGACCAGATTATGGACATCTGTAATGTTGTGGTACAGGTCCCTGAGACCATTTTGTACCTCTGTATCTGTTGCGGTACAGTCCTGGACCCATTTATTGCACCTCTGTATGTTGAGGTACAGTCCCTGGACCCATTATGTACTCTGTAAATGTTGAGGATACGTACCTGGACCCATTATTGTACCTCTTGTAATGTTGATGGTACAGTCCCTGGATCCCATTATGTACTCTGTAATGTTGAGTGTACAGGTCCCTTGGATGTCCTCATAATGTACCTTCTGTAACAGTTGAAGGTCCAGTCCCTGGACCCATTCTGTACCTCTGTAATGTGAGGTAACAGTCTCCTTGGACCCATTATTGTTACCTCTGTATGTGTTGAGTGTTACAGTACTGCACCCATTATGTACTTTCTGTAATGTTGAGGTACAGTTCGTCTAGACCCATTATGTCATATGTAATGTTGAGGTACGCTCCTTTGGACCCGATTATTGCTACCTCTGTAATGTTGAGGTTACAATCCATGGATCCCTGTATTACGTAACTCTGTACTGTGAGGTTGCCATACATGGACCTTTATGTACCTCTGTAATGTTGTAGGTACGCAGTTCCCTAGACCCATTATGTACCTCTGTAATGTTGAGGTACATCCATGGAACCCATTATGTACCTCTTTAATGTTTGAGGTACAGTCCCTGGACCCATTATATCCCTCTGGGTAAAGTAGAGGTTACAAACATGGACCCATATGTATACCTTGTATGTTGAGGTACAGTCCCTGGACCCATTATGTTCCTATGTAATGTTGAGGTCCACTCCAGGGACCCATTACGGTACTCTGTAATGTTGAGGTCAGTCCTAGACCCTTTATGTACCTCCTGTATGTTGAGGTGCACTCATGGACCATTAAGTACCTCAGTAATGTAGAGTTACAGTCCCTGGACCCCATTATGTGCCTCTATGTTGAGGTACAGTCCCTCGGACCCATTATGACCTCTGTAATGTTGAGTACGTTCCCTGGACCCATTATGTACCTGTGTAATGTTGAAGTTACTGTTCATGGACCCCAATATGTACCTCTGTAAATGTTTGTGGTAAGGTCCCAGGACCCGTTAAGTACCTTAAGGTTACGGTACAGTCCATGGGACCATTATGTACCTCCAGTAGTACTGTTGAGGTACATCCATGGACCCATTACTTACCTCTGTAATGTCGGAGGTATAGTCTCTGGGACCCACATTATGTGCCTCTGTAAACTTTGACTACCACGCCACAGGATAAATATAGGGCCGCATAATAAAGATGATTGGACACTGGTAGTGTTGAATGGTGGTTGACAGTGGTAGTGTTGATGGCGTTGACAGTGGTAGTGAATTGATGTGTTGCCATGGTAGTGTGAATGGTGTTGTTGACAGTGGTAGTGATGAATGGCGTTGACAATGGTAGTGTTGATAGGTGTTGACCAGTGGAGTTGTGAATGGTGTAGACAATTGTCGTGTTGATGGTGTTGACAGTGGTAGTGTTGGAATGGGTTGCCAATGTAGTGTTGAATGGTGCCAGTGGTAGTGTTGAATGGCGTTGACAATTGGTAGTGTTGAATGGTGTGAACAGTGGGTAGTGTTGAATGGTGTTGACATGTGGTGGTTAGTGTTGAATGGCGTTGACAATGGTAGTGTTGAATGGTGTTGACAGTGGAAGTGTTGAATAGGTGTGACAGTGGTAGTGTTGAATGGTGTTGACAGTGGTTAGAGATGAATGGTGTTGCACCGTGGTAGTGTTGCATGGTGTTGACAGTGGTAGTGTTGAATGGCACGAGACAGTGGTTGTGTTGAATGGTGTTGACACTGGTAGTGTGAATTGGCGTTTGGACAATGGTAGTGGTGAATGGCGTTGACATGGTAGTGTTGAATGGTGTTGACAATGGTTTAGTGTTGATGTGATTTACAATGGTGTGATCCGTGGTTGCCGCACGCCCCTTGTAACCCCTTGCGCCTCACCCCCCACCGCGATGCTGGTGTTCCAATGGTAGTGTGAATGGTGTTGACGTTGGTAGTGTTTGAATGGTGTTTGTTAGAGGGGCATTGGTGTTGATAGCTGGGGTGTAGATAGTGGTGTGTTGACAGTGTGGTGTTGAACGGTGGTGTTGACAAAGTGGTATGTTGACAGTGGTGGTGTATTGGGTGGTCGTTGACAGTGGTGTGTTGAAAGTAGTGGGGGGTATGACAGTGGTGACAGCGGTGGTGTGTCTTGTTGACAGTGTGGTATTGACAGTGGTGGTGACATGTGGTGGTGACAGTGATGGTACTGACTGGTGGTGTTGACAGTAGTGGTACTGACCGTGGTGAATGTTGTCATTCGTGGTACTAAATGGTGGTGTTGACAGTCGTGGTACTGACAGTGGTGGTGTGTTGCAGTAGTGATACTGACAGTGATGTTGGACAGTAGTGGTACCGACAGTGGTGTTTGATAGTATGGTATGACGGTGTTGTGACAGTAGTGGTGTTGACAGGAAGTAGGTACTGACAGAGTAGTGTGTTGTTGACAGTAGTGTTGGTGACAGGACAGTGGTGTTGATTGTTGTGGTACTGACGCGTGGAGTTGATAGTAGTGGTACTGACAGAGGTGTTGGTTGAGTCTGTAGTGGTATGCAGTGGTATTGTGTGATATTAGTCGGTTACTGAACAGTGTGTGATAGTAGTGGTTTGACGTGGTGTTGATAGTATGATACTGACGGTGGTTGTTGATAGTTGTGGTACAGGGACGGTGTGTTGATAGCTAGTGTGGTATGACGGTGGTGTTGATAGTAAGTGGTACTGACGGTGGTGTTGATAGTAGTGTATGACGGTGGTGTTGATAGTAGTGGTAATGTCGGTGTGTTGATTTTTTTATCTTACAGTAGTGGGTTTTACCTGACGGTGGTGTTGCTAGTAGTGGTACTGACGGTGGTGTTGATCAGTATGTGGTACTGACCGGTGTTCTTGTTGATAGTAGTGGTATGGTCGGGTGGTGTTGCTAGTAGTGGTGTCTGACAGTGGTGTTGATAGTAGTGGTACTGACATGGTGTTGATAGTTAGTGGTACTGACAGTGGTGTTGATAGTAGTGGTACTGAGGTGGTAGTGGTTGTTGTCAGTTAGTGGCAATGATAGAAGTGGTGGTTTGTGACAGTGTGTGGGTGTTGACAGCAGTGTATTGACAGTGGTGGTTGACAGTGTTAGACAGTAGTGGTAATTGACAGAGTGACAGTAGTGTATTGACAGTAGTGTTGACAGTTTAGTGGTATTGACAGTGTTGACAGTTAGGGGTACTGACAGTGTTGACAGTTAGTGAGTGGTGTATTGACGCAGTGTTGAGTAAGTTGGTATTGACCGTGTTGACCAGTAGTGGTATGCCCCAGTTCATGACCGTAGTGAGTATGACAGTTGGAGTTGAAATTAGTGGTTATGACAGTGGGTGTTGACAGTGGTGGTGTTTGACAGTGTTGACAGTTAGTGGTATTGACAGAGTTGACAGTGTGGAATGGACTGTGTGACAGTACCAGTAGTGGTAGACAGTGCGTTGTTGTGATAGTAGTGGTACTGACAGTGGTGTTGATAAGTAGTGGTATGACGGTGGGTGTGTGACAGTGTAGACAGAGAGAGTTAAATGACAGTGATTGTACTAGTAGTGGTCGTTGACCGATGTTGCCAGTAGTGGTAATTGACAGGAGTTTTGGTGGTAGGTGTTGACCGTAGTGGTGATACCGAGAAGAGTTCAATATTGTGCTGAGTGGTGGCCCTGAGATCATACTGAGGACTGTCCATGCCCTTGTGTGTGGCACTAGGTGCCGGGCACACGAGGCTGGCATGAGGTGGTGCTGGGTCGCCACATGTCAAACAGGAAACGTCTACCCACCCCAAAAAATTTTACCCTGGGGGGTAAGGTTGTGAGGGGGGAGGGGGGGGGTTAATGGGTTAGGGTGGGGTGGCATAGTGTATGGGTGAGGGAATGGATGTGAGGAAGTGAAGTAAGGTGTGATGGAGGAAGGGAAGGTGTGGATGGAGGGAGAGAAGGTAAGATGGAGGGGTTTAAAAGGTATCGCAAGGGAGAAAGGTGTGGAGGGGGGAAAGGGGTAAGGTGTGATGGAGGGTAGGAAAGGTTGTTGATGGAGGGGAGAAAGGTGTCTGGTGATGGCGGGGAGGAAAGTGGAAAGGTGTGAGGTAGGGTAGAAAGATAGAGACGGAGGGGAGGAAAGGAGAGGAAACGAGGAAGATGTGAGGGAGGGGAGGAAGATGTGATGGAGGGGAGGAATAGAGAAAGGTGTGTTAATGAGGGAGGAAAGGTGTGATGGCAGGTGCTGAGAGGCATAGTGAGATTGTGATGGAGGGGAGGATAGATGTGATCGGAGGGGAGGAAAGATGTGACGGAGGGAGGGCAAATGAATGAGCTGGAGGGGAGGAAAGATGTGATGGGAGGGAGGGGAAAGGTGTGTAGATGGAGGCGGAGGTAAGATGAGACGGAGGGGATGGAAAGCTGTGACGGATCGTGGGTAGTGAAAGAAAAGATTGTGATGAGAGGGGATGGTGAAAGGTGAGATGGGGGGGAGGAAAGATGTGATGGCAGGGGAGGAAAAGGAAAAGGTGAGATGCGTAGGGAGGATAAGAGTGTGGATGGTAGGGGAGGGACGGAAAGATGTGACGTTGAGTATGGGGTAGAAAGATGTGAAGGAGGGAGGAAAGGTGTGCAGGGCGGGTGATGGAAGGTGTGCATGGATGGGAGTAAAGGTGTGTGGAGGGGGTCGGAAGATGTGACGGAGGCGGGGTGAGGCCAAGATGTGCGGAGGGGATTGGAAAGATGTGATGGAGGGTAGGAAGGGTGTGATGGAGGGAGTGAAGGAAAGGTGAAAGGTGTGATGGATGGGAAGGAAAGATGTGCTGGAGGGCAAGGGAAAGTTTTTTGATGGAGTGGAAGGAAAAGGTGTGATTTGAGATGGCGGAAGGAAAAAGGTTTGTGGTAAGGAGGGACTGGCACGGTGTGATGGAGGGAAGGAAAGGTGTGAAGGTAGGGAAGGAAATGTGTGTTCGATGGAGGGAAGGAAAGGTGTGATGGAGGGAGGAAAGGTGTGATGGGGGGGAGGAAAGGTTGCCGATGGGTGGCGGAAAAGGTGGCGTTGTGATGAAGGAAAGTGTGAAGGAGGGGGAGAATGCAATGGTGTGATTGGAGGGGAGGACAGGTGTGATGGAGGGGGAGGACAGGTGGTGATGTGAGGGGGAGGGGGGAAAGGTGTGATGGAGGGAGAGGAAAAGGAGTGTGTGATAGGGGAGGAAAGGTGTGATGGAGGGAAGGAAAGGTAGTGGATGGATCGGTGAGGAAAGGTGTGATGGAGGGGAGGGAAGGAGTGATGGTAGGTAAGGAAAGGTGTGCATGGAGGGGACTTGGGGAAAGGTGTGATGGAGGGGAGGATAGAAGGTGTGATGGAGGGGAGGCGGAAAGGTTGTGTTGTGTATGGAGGGGAGGAGAAAGGAAAGGTGTGATGGAGGGAGGCAGGAAAGGTGTGATGGGTGGGGAGGAAAGGTGTGATGGAGGGAGAGGGAAGGTGTGATGGAGGGGAGGAAAGGTGTGATGGAGGGGAGGGGAAAGTGTGATGGAGGGGTAAGGAAAGGTGTGACGGGGAGGGAGGATAAGGAGTTGATGAGTTCCCATGGGATGGAGAGGTGTGATGGAGGGAGGAAAGGTAAAGGTTTTTGTGATGGAGCGGTGAGGAAAAAGGACAGGTGCTGGATGGAGGGGCGGAAAGGTGTGTGGAGGGGGAGGGTAGTGGAGAGGAGAGAAAGTTATTATAGGGAATAAAAAGTTAAATTAATGGTTTTTAGGGGGTCGCGCACACGGTCACCGACTACTGAGGTCCGTTGGTTTCGTCCCCCGCGTAACGGGTGGAACACCTTAGGACTGCTGTTACCTTAGAACCCGCGTTCCATGTTCACCTAGTTATGAGTGTTTTATTTTAAAACCGGTACCTGTGGTGTGTTAGTGGTTCTGGTTTTTGTGGGTTGTGGGTCAACATCCTGGGGAGTTAGTGGAACTGGTGTGTGCCGTCACAACCTGTTGTTAGTGGGTGACTGGTCGTTGGGTCCACATCCTGGGGTTAGTCGGGATACGTGGTACTGGTGTGGGTCTTCACATCCTGGGTTGTTTTAAGTGGATCTGGTGAGGGTCACCATAGCGGTGTTATGTGTGTTTGTGACAGGTGTTAGGGTCACATCTGGGTTGTGTTAAGGGGGTGACTGGTCGGGGGACAGCATGCTGGATTGTTAGTGGAGTCTGGTTTGGGTCACATCTGGAGGTGTTAGGGCGACTGGTGTGGGTTCCATCCTGTGGTGTGTTATGTGGATGGTGTGGATTTAGTGTCACATCCTGGGTTGGTTAGTTTGGATGGTGGCGGGTCACAATCTGGGTCGTTAGTGGTACTGGTTGTGGGTCACATCCTGGGTTGTTGTGTACGTTGGATGGTGAGAGGTCACATCCTGGGTGTCTTAGTGGATCTGGTGTGTGGTTCACATCTCTGGGTGGTATAGTGGACGGTGTGGGTCACCTTCACATCCATGGACGTTAGTGGACTGGTGTGAGGTCACATCAGGGTGTTAGTGGATCTGGTAGTGTGGAACCATACTGTGGTAGTTCTGTGGACTGAGTCGAGGGTCACATCTGGGTTCGATAGAGGACTGGTAGTGGGACCACCTCTGTGGGTTAGTGGACTGGAGTGGGTCCACATCCTGGGTGTTAGTGACTGTGTGGGACACTGATCTGGGTGTTAGTTGTGACATGGGTGTGGGTCACATCAGGATGTTAGTGGACTGGTGTGGGTCCATCCTGGTTATTAGAGTGATCTGCCGTGTGGGTCAACTATCCTGGAGGTGTTGTTTGTGGACTGGTTGTGGGGTCACATCCTGGGTGTTAGTGGACTGGTTTTGTAGAGGGGTACCCATCCTGGTGTGTTAGTGGACTGAGTGTAGGGACACATCCTGGGTTGCTAGTTTGACAGGTGTGGGTCACATCCTGGGTGTTAGTGCGTACTGTCACTGTGTTGTTGGTGTAACATCCTGGGTGTTAGTGGATGGTGTGGGTCACATCCTGGGGTAGAGTGGATGGTGTGGGTCACATCCTGGGTGTTAGTGGACTGTGTCGAGGGTCTACATCCTGGGTGGGTCAGTGGGATGTACCGTGTGGTCGCATCCTGGGGTTGTTAGTGGACTGGTGTGGGTGTCGCCACCCTGGGTGCTAGTGGATGGGGTGGGTCGCTCCCTGGGTGTTAGTGGGATGGTGTGGAGTCACACCCTGGCGTGTTAGTGGACTGGTGTTGGCTACATCCGGGTGTTAGTAGACTGGTGTGGGTCACATCCTGGTGTGTTTAGTTGGACGGTGTGGGCCAATCATGGGTGTAGTGACTGGTGTGGGCCACAATCCTGGAGTGTTAGTGGACTGGTGGGGGGGTCAAATCCTGGGTGGTTAGAGGACCTGGTGTGGGCCACATCCTGGGTGTTTGCTTAGTGTGGCTTGGTGTGTCCACATACTGGGTGGGGGTGTTAGTGGACTGGTGTGGGCCACATCCTGTAGGTGATAGTGTTATGTTAGGGACTGGTGTGAGCCTACATCCTGGAGCGTTGATGGTAGAGGGACTGGTTGTGGGCCACATCCTGGGTTGTAGTGGACTGGTGTTGGGTCACATCCAGGGTGTTAGTGGACTGGGTGTGGTGGGTCACATCCTGGGTGTTAGTGAGACTGAGTGTGGGTCCACATCCTGGTTGTTAGTGGGGACTGTGTGGGCCACATTTGGGTGTTCTAGTGAGCTGGTGTGGGTCACATCCTGGGTGTTAGTGGACTGGTGTGGGCCACATTGGGGTGTTATTACGTGACTTGGTTGTGGGCCACATCCTGGGTGTTAGTGGACTGGTGTGGGCCACATCTGGGTGTTGTTAGTGGACCTGGTGTGCTGGTGGTGGGGGTGACATCCTGGGTGTTAGTGGACTGAGTTGTGGGTGACATCCTGAGTGTTAGTGGACTAGGTTGGTGGGTGACATCCTGAGTGTTAGTGGACTGGTGTGGGTGACCCACCTGGGTGTTAGTGTGACTGGTGTGGGTCACACCCAACCCTGGGTGTTAGTGACTGGTGTGGGTACACCTGGCGTGTTACGTGACTGGTGTGTGTCGCACCCTGGGGTTAGTGGACTGGTGAGGGTCCACATCCTGGGTTGTCAGTGAGACTGCGGTGTGGGTAGGACATTTTTTTTTTTTTTTTTTTCCCCCCTGGGTGTTAGTGTGATGTTTTGTGGGTCACATCCTCGGTGTTAGTGCGAATGGTGTGGGTCAATCCTGGGTGTTAGTGGTGCTGGTGTGGGGTCACATCCTGGGTTGTTAGTGGATCTGGTGTGGTGTCACATCCTGGGTTGTTGTGGATGGTGTGGGTCACATCAGGTGTGTTGTTAGTGGCTGGTGTGGGTACATCTGGGTGTAAGTGGACTGGTTTGGGTCATCATCCTGGGTGATTGTGAAGTGGTGTGGGTCCACATCCTGGGTGTTAGGACTTGGTTTGGTGTCACATCCTGGTGTTAGTGGACTGGTGTGGGTCAATCCTGGGTGTTTTTGTGGATTGGAGTGAGGGTCAATCCTGGGTGTAGTAGAATGGTGTGGGTCCAGACATCCTGGGTGTTTAGTGGACTGGTGTGGGTCACATCCCTGAGTGTTAGTGGACTAGGTGTGGGTCACAACTGGGAGTTAGTGGACTGGTGTTGGTCACGTATCCAGGGTGTTAGTGGACTGGTGTGGGTCACCACATCCTTTAGTGTTTTAGTGGGACTGGTGTGGTCACATCCTGCGGTGTTAGTAGGGACTAGGTGGGTCACATCCTGGGTGTTTGTGGACTGGTGTGGGGTCACATCCTGGGTGTTAGTGACTGGTGTTGGGTCAACATCCTGGGACAGAAAAACGCTGACCTAATATGCGGGAAATGCTAGAACATAACAGGTACTTTTATTTCGTTAGTATGTCACAGTTTGTCAGCTATCGGTTGTATACCTTTAACATGTACTTGTATACCTTGTACATTTAATTGTTTAGATTGTTGTACATGTACTTGTATACTAGTCATGTACTTGTTTATACCTTGTAAACATTGTACTTGTATACCTTGTACATGTACTTGTATACCTTGTACATGTACTTGTATACCTTTACATGTACGTAGTAAGTTAAATTTATTAGGTTATACACATACAGTTATATAGACTTAATTCAGTACATAGCTGGCATTTGTGTAGAGAACCTAGGATAATGCCCGCAAAAAAGTCAGGACAGAGTGCGCTTATTTCATTGGGGTGTCCTTACTTATTTCATTGGGTCTCATACTTATTTCCATTGGTGGTACTTGTATCCTTGTGTACATGTACTTGTATACTTGTAAATGTACTGGTATACCTTGTACATGTACTTGTTATACCTTGTACATGTTACTTGTATTACCTTGTACATGTAATATATAATTTGTATCATGTATGGTAGTAAAAAAATAGATTCTAACTATTATAGCATGCTGTGAAACATAGTTAATAAGCTAGGGACAATAAACAAGTCCCCCGATGTAAATATAATAATTCTGGACCCTATGGGTTGAGCTGTTTAATTTACACGTATTTACAGTGTTACTAATAACACAATTGTAAAAAAAATTACCGAAGCTTATGAATGTACTGCTTCTACTTTGGCTTGCTCAACACGAACATCACTATTATACTCAAGAGAAGCGCTAAACCCACAAGTCACTGCAACCTACCAGGTCGAATCCGGTGAGGCGAGATGAACCCCAACTCCACAAAGAACAGCAGACTCAATGAGATTTTCTTCTCCCACTATTGTCTTTCATAAATTTCTTAATTTATATTATTTCCAATTTGTGCACACATACAGAGTGTCGCAAAAACTACAGCTAATGAGCTGCATGCCAAAGCCACTTATACTCCATCCGCCCTGCCAGGCTTCCCTAGGGCCCCACCTGGCCCACGTTACACAATCATTAAGATTAATCTACATGCAAAGATTCATATTATTATTATAATCCAAAATTGAGCGCTATAGCCACAAGAGGACTATACAGCGCTGCTACTAAGCCAATGCTGAAATCAGAGATTAAACATTATAATGTAAACAGATAACTAAAAGTCACAAGTGCGAAACATGAAGAAGGGTTTCTTATGGGTTGCATTCAGTTAGTTAGTGATTCTGTTAGGTAGATGTATGTAAAACAATATTTAAGTTAGATTGGGGTTTTAGGATTTAACATTTATGTGATATAATTGTGAGAACCATTTAGTAAACAATTTATAATGTTCAGTTATTCAGTATTTTATTTGGTTTTTGGGTGAGTAAGTGATCTTTGACAAGAGACTTGAATTTTAAACAGGTAGTGTTCTTTTATATTTACAGGTAATGAATTCCAGATTTTAGGGCCTTTTATGTGCATTGAGTTTTTGCATAGTGTGAGATGGACAGGGAGGAACATCAAAGAGTGATCTGTGCCTTGTTTTTATGGTCATGTGTTCTGTTGAGGTTGGCAAGGAGATGTTTTGAGGGGAGGGTTAATATCGAGTTAAGTGTTCTATGTATGTAATAGGTGCAGTAATAAGTATGGATGTTTTGTATGGTGAGTAGGTTTAGTGTATTGAAAATTGGTGGAGTGTGCTGCCTGTAGTGAGGGAAATTTTTTATCATTCTAACTGCAGCCTTTTGTTGGGTAATTAGTGGTCTGAGATGGTTAATTGTTGTTAAGCCCCATGCACAAATTCCATAGGTGAGATAGGGGTAAATAAGAGTGATATAGGGCCAGGAGGGCTGACTGTGGAACATAGTCCGTATCTTCGATAGTTATGCCTCCAGTCTTGGAAATTTTCTTAGAAATTTGATGTATATGTGTATGAAATTTGAGTCTATTATCAAGGTGGATTCCTAAGAATTTTCCCTCTATAGGACAAAACCTTGCCAATAAAATCCCAAGCTCAGATACCCCACCAAATGACTACCTCACTGGCAACTACCCGAACACACCTGTTCCTAGCTCCGACTAACCCATACGAAGTCTCCCTTATTATCAACGCACTGAAAAACAAGGCAGGAGATTTAAATACCTTACCACCCTTTATATACAAAAAAGTGTCACAAGTACTATCACCAATCATTGCAACACTAACAAATCCATTGAATCCTCCCCCTTCCCTACCAGCTTCAAATAGAAAGGGTCACCCCGATCCTTAAAGGAGGAGACCAGATTTGAATAAACTATAGGCCAAATCCCAAATTTTCAACCCCCTCTCAAAAATCTTTGAAAAATTAATTCATAAAGAATCTACTCCCACCTCATCTCCCAAACATTTCAACCCCTGCCATTTGGATTCAGGCCCAAAAAAAATATAATGATTTCTATTAGACAATGTTTGAAAAATATATAAACTGCAAAAGAGAAAAAGGTCCCCCGGGGATCTTAAAAGAAATTACGTAAAGCTTTTGGTAAAAGGTTTTTACCCTGGCTTTCTTTCCCCGTAAAATTTTCACCCCTATGGTTTTTAAAAGGGGCCACTCCCTCAATACCTTTAAGCTTACCCCCGCAACAGAAGCCAATATTGTCGCAAAAAGGGGCAAGCTTTTCCGCTCAAAATTAAGTTGGTGGGCCCCAAGGGAAGTGTCCTTTTGGGCCCCCTTCTCTTTTTCCTATAAATAAAATGCCTACCAAAAACTTCGCAATTACTCAAAAACCCCCAATTTTTGGGGGAAAATGGGCAAATACGTCCCCTCTCCCCCCGAGCCCGTCACCTTTGCCCAATTTTAAACACCCAATTACAGAAAATATCTTCCTGGATGAGGACTAACAACTTACACAAACCTTGACAAAAAACCCACTTCATTAGTTTGGTTAAAAAGAGCTACGATGTACCTTTAACATAACGATAAAAAAGTCCCTATCACAAAGCTAACAGAGGGAAAAATTCTTAAGAATCCACCTTGATAATAGACTCAAATTCCATACACATATACATCAAATTTCTAAGAAAATTTCCAAGACTGTAGGCATACTATCGAAGATACGGTACTATGTTCCACAGTCAGCCCTCCTGGCCCTATATCACTCACTTATTTACCCCTATCTCACCTATGGAATTTGTTCTGGGGGCTCAACAACAATTAACCATCTCAGACCACTAATTACCCAACAAAAGGCTGCAGTTAGAATAACAATTCTCACTACAGGCAGCACACTCCACCAATATTCAAAACACCAACCTATCACCATACCAAAACATCCATAATTATTACTGCACCTATTAATACATAGAACACTTAACTATGATATTAACCTCCCTCAAACATCTCCTTGCCAACTCAACAGAACACATGACCATAACACAAGGCACAGATCACTCTTTGATGTTCTCGTGTCCATCTCACGCTATGCACAAAACTCAATGCACATAAAGGCCCTAAAATCTGGAATTCATTACCTGTAAATATAAAAGAAACACTACCTGTTTATAAATTCAAGTCTCTTCTCAAAGATCACTTACTCACTCAAAACCAAATAAATACTGAATAACTGAACCTTATAAATTGTATATCCAAAATGTTACTCACAATTATATCACATAAATGTTAAACCTAGGACCCAATCTAACTATTATTTTTTAAATACACTACCTAACAGAATACTCCATTCTACTGAATGTACAACAATGCAAGCAACCATATGACCTGTCTTTGTAATACTCATTTGTGCTTTATAGTTATCTGTTTACAATAATGTTTTATCACTGATTTCATCATTGCTTAGTTAATCTTAAGTTAATTTTAAGCCAGCCCGTAATGCTATGCATATAAGTGGCTTTGGCATGCTGCTCTTACCTGTATTTTTTGTACCTCTGTATGTATGCTAAAATTACTAAAATAAATAAATAAATAAATGGGCAAGCCTAGCAACTGCTGCTCTTGTAACCTAGCAGTAAACAATTGCCTGGGAGCTAGGCCACCCCTCAAGGAAGGTTCCTTGATGTTGGTGAGGGGCTCTTGATTTAGGGAATTGGATCTGTGCTCCAGTTCCCCGAATTAAGCCCGAATGCCTTCCACACCCCCCCCTCCAGGCGCTGTATAATCCTCCGGGTTTAGCGCTTCCCCCTTGATTATAATAATAATATTGGGAGCTAGGCGACTGTTGTGGGTTGCCCGAAATGTTCAAGCATACTAGTGGCTTTCTTTGTGATTAACAGTACCTTACTGTATGTAAACTAAACTTTGTATAAAACAAAGGAGCAAAAAAAATTTATTTTGATTCTGATTCTGGGGCAGGGCCTAAGAGGAACGCTAAGCCACAGTAGATGGCTTTGTTGGGTTACCATGCACCAATAACCAGTATCGGTTCGGCTGGGACCACTAGTTAATAATCAAAGTCGGACCGAAACGTCGTTGTACGTTTCAGTCTCCTATGTGTGTGTTATTTGTGTATTGTTCCAGTCACGGTATTGTAATTTTTTATTAATTCTGGGTATTCATGGGTTATTGATCCTCCGGAGTTAAATCCATAAAAGTCTGCTTATACAACACCTACATACAATCAAAACACTTCAGTCCTCTGTACATGAAAACCTCCAGTACCTGATTGACGTATTCCACTGTTGGGTAACGTGTGTCTAATGATGTCTACCGTTAAAAAGTTTCGGGAATCATTCCTAGAAGTATAGGTCAATGGAATTACTTTTTGGAAACCGTGGGCCGACCGATACGCAACCATCTCGCATCACAGAGTCCGTGGTTCGTGCCCCAACTGGGTAGAAACATTGGGTATGTGTCATTACACCTGCTGCCACTGTTTACCAAGCAGTAAGTAGGTAACTGGATGTTAGTAACTGGTGTGGGTGGCATCCTGGGGGGCAATGAAGGACCACAAATGGAAATAAGAGTCCTCGATAACGCACTGACTTTCTTGAGTTATCCTGGATGGTTAACTCTCCGGGTTAAAAATCCCAACAAATCTTATTTTTGGGTGGAGGGGGGGGGGCTGCAGAAATGACTAGCATCCAAACAATTGATTGGAATGAAGTTACGGGCAGACAATAGGGAAGGAGGGGCACAAGCCCAGCATTGCACAATACAATACGTGACCAGGACAAGTCAAGAGCACGTATTACCAGCACACTTACGATGGCACTTCATCATACAAATGCACCAATATACTTGTATTCACAAAATGCGCCAAATCTATTTGCATAAATAGGCTGCGAATGCCAGCAGCGACGAGCGGACATAATACCAGCAGGGATATAAACGAGACAAACATTACACAGTGTAACACACCAGGCTAGAACACGACCATGCAACATTTAAAACGTCAACAACGACTCACCTTTTGAAACAACTATCAGAAAAGAAAAACATTAAGAATGTTTTAAAGTAAATGAAAGAACGACTGACCTTTAGTAGTGGTAACTATCAGAGTCGTTGATGGTAGTTTCCTTGACCTTATTCCTGCATCAGATGTGGTTGCAGCACCTTTAACTGAAGATGATTTGTGATTTACATGACTCCATAATTTGTACAGCCAATACATTATTATTATTATTATTATTATTATTATTAGGGAAGTACTAAACCTGAAGGGGCCATGCAGCGAACAGGGAAGGGGAGAATCAAGTTCAATCCTAGGGAAGGTGGGGGGGTAAGTCCACTTCCTTGGATCAAAGCACATTCCTCGAGGTAAAAATTATTATAATCATGGGAAGCGCTAAACCGGTGGGATCATACAGCGCCTGTGGGGGGTGATGGATGGTATTCTGGCTTAATTCAGGGAACTGGTTCACAGATTCAATTCCCTAGATCAAGAGCCCCTCACCAGGGTCAAGGAACCTCCCTTGAGGGACCTCGAGGTGCAAAGGATGTGATGTGCTTATGCAGAAGCGCTAAACCCGTACAGGTCATGCAGAACCAGGAATGAATCCAGATGAGGCTACAGTAGTTCCCAGTCCTTAAAGATCATTATTATAATTATTATTATTAAGACACTTTTTCTTGAAGGGCAGGGAATCGTATATTCACGAGGAAGCTCTAAACGCCCAAGGGCCATAAAGCGCCTAGGAATGGCTGGGGGAGTAATCACTTTTGATCAAGGGGGAGGCTAGCTCCACCGGTGGTCTGGTGGCTAAAGCTCCCGCTTCACACACGGAGGGCCCGGGTTCGATTCCCGGCGGGTGGAAATTCCGACACGTTTCCTTACACCTATTGTCCTGTTCACCTAGCAGCAAATAGGTACCTGGGTGTTAGTCGACTGGTGTGGGTCGCATCCTGGGGGACAAGATTAAGGACCCCAATGGAAATAAGTTAAACAGTCCTCGATGACGCATGACTTTTTGGGTTATCCTGGGTGGCTAACCCTCGGGGTTAAAAAATCCGAACGGAAATCTTATCTTATTTATTTAAAAAGGCACCCCGGTAGAGGACGTGGGACAGGTGATTTATTCACTGAAAAAAGGTTCAACCTGTTGGGAGGGAATTCCTTGGAAGAAGAGCCCCCCCCCCAACCAGCGTTCAAGCCAACCCCCCCTTGAAGAGAGAGGAGCGAGAGAGAGAGAGAGAGAGAGAGAGAGAGAGAGAGAGAGAAAGAAAGAAAGAGAGGAAGGGGAAGCTGCAAGTCACTAGGATGCTTCCCAGATCTAAAGAAAACCCATCGTTTACACCAAGTATTTTCAGCAAAGACTATAAAGCAATTATTCCCTTGTCTCCTGGTATATACACATACAGTATATACACACGTGTATACGTGTATTAGTACAATCTAAATTAATACCCAATGTAAGAAAAAATAAATCCCCAGGTCCGTCCTCACCCGGGGCACAGTGGTTTTAAGGACACCAATGGAAATAAGTCAATTTGACTTTTTTGGAGAGTTATCCTAAGTAATTTACACAAATGTTACTATGTTTGATAATCTGTGTAGCTGTAATTGTATACATTTTTTGGGGCCCTGAAGCTTAAACTGTTATGGGGCCCCCTTCTTATAGACCCAAAAATTTTATGTATACTAGGGTCCCTTCTGGGGCTCCTCAGGGATTAGGGGCCCTGAGCTTAAGCTTCATAAGTTTTAACGTAGATCCGCCCCTTGCCTGTACCTAAATAAACTTAATGAACATTATTCAAGGAATCTTAAAGTGCGAAATCGAAATTTGTGAACCATTAACTAACCATTATGTAGTCGACAGGCTTCAAACCTCTAATAGTCATTCCTTTCCTCCATCTGGGAGGCAGTAGTTTACATTGGAAAGCGCTAAACCCATACGGTCAGTAGGGCGACCAGGGAATGGGAGGGTTGATACGATTCCTTGGATCAAGAACCCTTCACCTTGAGTCCCAACCCACTCTGAAGGGATGTTTTGATAAGTTAATAGCCTATCTACTACACAAGGGTCATTGGGGCTGCATGTCACCAGTATACCACTAGTCATGAATATACACCTAAAATAATGATTAATCAATGTATATACATTAATATATATGTACAATGACGTATATACATGTATACACACCGAGGTATAATATGAATGTACACTGAGGTAACTGAGACAGTTATATACATTAAGTATATTTAAAGCATATACATTTGGTAGATCACGTACTTATAAGGGTATAGTACTCCGAAGGTAAACTGCAGTATTACAAGATATATACACATGTGTTATACCTGTCCCCTCTCGCATTTCCTTAAGCAGGTTGAACTCGGCCATTATTTCTTTTTAATACAAAAAAAACCTATCTATTTCCACAAAAATAATATTCCTTGTGCAAATTAGTATTTTCGTGGATTATTAATACGATAAATATACGCTTAGGATTGCACCAGGATGACGAGCCTGACAATCACGCGTCGATATTGATCACGTGATACCGCCCGACCAATGGACAGCTCGCATATGTCTGCCGGACAGTTCCCACGTGGTATTACTGGGTTTTGGGGGGGAAATGTAAACCGTTGAGGTCATGCAGAGCAGGGGTGGGTGGGAAGGCACTCGGGGGTTCGGTCCAAGGGAAGGGGGAGCACACTAACAGCTCCTAATTAGGTCAAATCTGAGCGGCTCATGGCTGTCTTTCCTTGAGGTCACTTTATTTACGACAAGTTCCACAATTCTGGACGATGGTGAGGGGATTCTTGATCCAGGGAATGGATTTCTTGTGCTCCGGTTCCTGAAATTAGCTGAATACCCCTCAATCCCCCCCAATCGCGCTTGTATGATCCTACGGGTTGTGCTCCCCATGATTATAAAAAAGCGTAAACCCAATGGGTCCCCATGATTATAATAATGTCCTAGTTCCTTTACCTGGACGACCCGTACGGGTTTAAGCTTCACGAATACTGTATTCCTAAGCGTAAACCTTACGGGAACACAAAGTTGTGTATCCTGCTGGAACCAAAAAAAAAATCCACGTCAGTGACATTATTATGGGTTGGCGCTAAACCCGCACGGGGGTTGTGGTTCTTTTGTTTGATTGAGGAAGAGATGGTAGCTCAATTCCTTGAAGAAGAAAGAAGAACCCTTCCAGGAGGGGCGGGACCAGAAACTACCCCAAGTACAATTTGCAACACGCATGCACTTGAAGCGCTAAATCTGTAAGGGCCAGTTAGCGCCCGATACAAAAAAACAATAAAAATAATAACTCATCTGAATAAACAAAAAAAAAATTTTTTTAGCATTATGGAAAAGATGTGCGAAGCGGCTTTCCCCCCTCGGGGGGTACTGAAGAACATGCTCTGGGCCTTTCATGTTGCAATGAACACATCATCAGGAGCTTGCAATGTTGCAGGAATGATAAAATCAGAGCAGAGATTATAATAAAAAAAATGACGCGCTAAACCTGCAAGGGTCACTTGATTTTACTAAGGCCTAAATTATTATTATTATAATCAAGGGGGAAGCGCGCTAAATCTGTAAGGGTTCGTTACCGCCGGAGACGAAGGACAATGAACATAATTATCCAAAAAAATATCAAATAATCAAATAAAGCGCCAAACCCACAAGGGTGACGCAGCTCTGAGCGTAATTATCACAATCATAAATAAGCGATAATGGAATTGTCTTGACTTTTTTGGGGGAGAAATTATCATAGATGTGTATGATAATTTATGTAACTGAATTTATATATACGATTATAATAATAAAAAAGCGCTAAACCTAAAAGGGTCACAGCGCCAAACCACCACAACAGTAATTTACCTAAAAAAAAACTATTTTTTGCAGAGTTGACGCGCTAAATCTGTACGGGCAACAAAACCCCGGATACAAAACACTACAATAAACATTAAGAAACAATAACAACTCACCTGGATAAGCAAAAAATAATATATATTGAGGAGAGAGCGAGCAGTGATGTGTCCTCGACGCTGGTCACCAGCACACTGATCTTCCTCTTATGTTCCAGTGTTATTATGGGGGAGCGCTAAACCTGTATCATTATATATTAATTATAATCAAGGGGGAAGCTCTAAACCCGGAGGATTATACAGCGTCTGAGGGGTGGGATGTGGAAGGTACTCAGGCTTAATTCGGGGAACTGGAGCACAGATCCAATTCCCTGGATCAAGAGCCCCTGACCCGTATCAAGGAACGTTCCTTGAGGGGTCATTATCAAGGTGGAAGCGCTAAACCTGTATGATTATATACCTCCTGGGGGGATGTGGAAGGTACTTAGGTTTAATTCAGGGAGCTGAAGCTTAGATCCAATTCCCTGGATCAAGAGCCCCTGGCCAGTATCAAGGAACCTTCCTTGAGGGGTCATTATCAAGGGGGAAGCGCTAAACCTGTATGATTATACACCTCATGGGGGGATGTGGAGGGTATTTACGCTTAATTCAGAGCTGGAGCTTAGACCCATTTCCCTGGATCAAGAGCCCCTCACCAGCATCAAGGAACCTTCCTTGATTATCAGAATCAAAACAAACCACTATTACCCAGCATGAATTATCATGTAAAGTAAAAGGACACAAGTGCAACTAATGTGACATTTATTGTGGCAACGTTTCGCTCTCCAGGAGCTTTATCAAGCCATTACATGGCTTGATAATGGCTTGATAAAGCTCCTGGAGAGCGAAACGTTGCCACAATAAATGTCACATTAGTTGCACTTGTGTCCTTTTACTTTACATATTGTCGGTAATTCTACCAACTTTATGAATTATCATATAGCGCTAAACCCACAAGTCGTACTATAATAACCAAGCGTTAAACCAGTAAGGGTCATACACATGCAATTTATATAAAAAATTTAAACGGCATTAGTTACATGTATTATAACACTATAATTACTGACGCCTTCTACGTTATAGGGAAGCTCTAAACCCGTAATAGCGGGTCATATATTATAATCAAAAAGAAGCGCTAAGCCACAAGGGCTATACAGCGCTGCAGGTTAGGGAAGGAAGCGAGGGTATTGGATGGCAGAAGGGAGGAGGGATGATCAGCAGGTTACAGAAAACAGCGGGGCAGGGGATAGTATGGGGGTAGAGGGTAGCAAGAGATTGAAGTAGAAAGGGCTGAAGGTATCAGAATTTGTGAAGTCAGTCAGTTGTCAAAAAGTCAATGAGAGAGTCTGGATGAAAGGTGGGTCCATCAGCGAGAAGGGAAGGTAAAGAGAGAGCAGCGGAGCGAAAACGGCGATGGAGGTAAATTCTGCGTGCTTGTTGATAAAGTGAGCAGTCCAACAGAATGTGGCTGACTGATAATGGAGCCTGGCAATTCTCACAGAGAGGAACAGGGCGCCTCTCCATGAGATTTCCACGAGTAAGACGAGTATGGCCAATGCGAAGATGGGAGAGAGTAGTCTCCCAACCTTGACACTGGTGATAAAAAGACGGCCAGTAACCTATACTCGGTTTAATAGATTGAAGTTTGTTACCGAGCATAGTAGATCAACGTTGTTGCCAACGGGTGTGAAGGTGGGAAGATATTGCAGCAAAATAGTCCGTAAATGGAATACCTCCATATGAAACTAGTAGGTCATGTGCTGCTGACCGCGCAGCAGTGTCTGCCTGTTCATTGCCCTGTATGTCAACATGACCAGGGACCCAACAAAAAACAATATCTTTGCTTGGTAAAGATGCGGCGTAGCCAAAGTTAGATATGGAGGACTAAGGGGTGAGGTGTATCAAATTTCTGTATAGCCTGTAAAGCACTAAGGGAGTCTGAGACAACCACAAATGATGACACAGGCATAGATGCAATACGGATAAGTGCTGCAAGGATGGCATACAATTCAGCAGTAAAAATACTAGCCGAAGATAGTAAATGCCCTCGTACGACGCTGTCCGGAAACACTGCTGCAAATCCTACGCCATCAGAAGACTTAGAGCCATCTGTGTACACAGCAATGGCATGAGAATGAGAGTGGAAATGGTCAAGAAAAAGAGAGCGTAGACAGTTGGGCTTTCGAGCAAGGAAAAGAGAAAGAACAGACTCGAACAGCTGGAACTTCCCAGGGGGGTAGGGAAAAGTGAGATGCTACATGAACATAGAAAGGTGGTAATTGAAGAGAAGACAAGAGTGAATGAAGGCGAAGAGAGAAAGGACGGAGTAAACAGGGGCAGCGAACAAATAAAGAATGTCTACTAATATCAGTGACCATCCTATAAATGGAAGGATTGCGGAGATCATGAGAGCATACATAGTAGCGAAGGCAATGGGCATCACGGTGATCGGATTAGGATGGAATGTTCGCTTCTGCATAGAGGCTCTCAACAGGGGAAGAGCGAAAAGCACCGAGACATAAACGTAATCCTTGGTGATGAATGGGGTTAAGGCTAGAGAGAGTCGCAGGAAATGCCGCTGAATAGATCTGGTCACCATAATCAAGTTTCGATGAAATGAGGGTGGAATGTAGGCGAAGGAGGGTTCGACGATTAGCTTCCCATGAAAGATGAGCAAGGGTTTTAAGAAGGTTCAGCCGGCTGTGACAAGTTGCCTTCAGAGAGGTAATGTGAGGTTTCCAGGATAACCTACGGTCAAAGAGGAGGCCCAGAAACTTGACTGTATCACGTTCAGGGATACGGGAGCCATAGAGGTACAAAGGATGATCGGAGATGACAGAGCATCTAGTGAAAGCAATTTGGTGGGTTTTAGTGCTGGAAAATTTAAACCCATGTGTGGTGGCCCAATTGGAAACACAGTCGACTGCATGCTGGAGAAACTGTAATGAGGTGACAGTCAGCGCCTACACAGGCAATAGCAAATTCATCAACATAGAGTGATGACCAAATATTTGATGGAAGACTAGAGGCCAAATCATTAACAGCAAGGAGAAAAAGTGTTGCGCTCAGAACACATCCCTGGAGGACACCTTCAGCTTGGATAAAGTCCAGGGAGAGCACATTATTAACCCGAACACGGAAATGTCTGTCAGTTAAAAAGTTCTTAAGGAAGGATGGTAGATTGCCTGGGAGGCCTAAGGAGTGGGCTTGGGCCAAAATATTATACCTCCAAGTTGTGTCATATGCCTTCTCAAGGTCAAAAAATATGGCAATACCCGAGTGGTTATTTGCAAAGGCATTACGAACATACATATCCAAGCGTAGTAATGGGTCTATGGTAGAACGTCCCTTACGAAAGCCATATTGAGGAGTGGAGAGACTGTTGTGTGTCTCTAAATACCGCACTAAACGTCTATTTACCAGGCGTTCCATCACTTTGCAAACAGCACTGGTAAGAGCAATGGGACGATAGTGGGAAGCTTCATGTCCCGTAGTGCCTGGTTTGCGGAAAGGGAGAACAATGGCAGATTTCCACAGCTGTGTAAGAACTCCTTGTGACCAAATAAGATTGAAAATGCATAATAGGACTGCAAGGGCTGACTGATGTAAATGTTGTATCATACGAATATGAATGTCGTCGGGCCCAGCTGCCGATGATCGGCAAGCTGAGAGTGTTGCCTCCAGTTCTTGAAGTGTAAAAGGCACATTATACTGTTCTTCTCTGAGAGAAGAAAAGTCCAAGGGTGCTAACTCTCTGGCAGACTTTGAGGAAAGAAACGAGGGGCATAGATGGATCCCCTGAGAAATATGGACCAGATGATTGCCAAATTCATTAGCAACATCTAGTGAGTTTGCTATATCAACACCGGCAACCCGCAGAACAGGAGCCGGGTCAGGAGAATATTTACCACTCAGTTTTCGTACTTTTTTCCAGACTGCACTCATAGAGGAAGCAGAGGTGATGGTGGAGACATAATCTCGCCAGCAAGTGCGTTTAGCGTAGCCATAGCGGATGACACGGCGAGCGATTGCACGCTTCTGCTTAAAATCAAGAAGTCTCTCTGTGGTTCTATTGTACCAGTACCTGCCCCATGCAGTGCGTTTCAAATGTACTGCACAAGCACAAGCAGGAGACCATCAAGGCACGCATTTCTGAGAATGCCTGCCCGAAGTTTGGGGTATAGAATGAGAAGCTGCGGTTAAAACGGAGGACGAGATGTAAAAGCTCATCAATGGAGAACTAAGAAGGAACCTCACTAAAAACAGTTAGTTGTGAGTAAAGGTTCCAATTTGCCAGCGTGGGATACGAAGAGGTGGCGAATATGAAGGGGAAGTAAGAATGATTGGGAAATGATCGCTGTCATGTAAATCCGGGAGAACAGACCAGGTGAAGTCTAATGCGGCGGAGGAAGAGCAGACTGAGAGATTGATGCAAGAGAGAGTGAGAGTCCGAGGATCAAAATGGGTGCGAGTACCTGTATTTAAAACATGGAGGGGATGGGTGGCAAGAAAAGCTTCTAACTGAATGCCACGGGAATCACAGTGAGACCCCCCCAGAGGAAATGATGGGCATTAAAATCGCCAAGTAACAGAATTGGTGGTGGTAATGATGAAACAAGAAAGGCAATTTCCAGAATAGATAATGCCCGAGAAGGAGAGAGATATAAAGAACATAGTGTATACCACCTATGCAAGTGGATACAGGCTGTGTAATGCAGTGAAGTACGAACAAATAGCTGATGGTACGGAATATCAGTGCGTAGAAGAAGGGCACTTTCATTAAAGGTCCCATCAGGAAAAGGATCTGAAGAATACAATAAATTATAGCCTGAGATGGGAGAGATAACAGCAGAGTGTAATTTCGGTTCCTGTAAGCAAACACCAACAGGGGAAAACTGGGAGAGTAACATCTGAAGCTCACCCCGATTACCCCTGAGGCTGCGTATATTCCACTGTAAATAAGCCATGATTGGCAATGATAAAGATACTTGAAATCCGCAGGTAAGGGTACCTATGGACTAGAGGGGTTAGAAAAGTCCACATGCGTAGGCAGCGGAAAACGTTCAAGCAGCGAAGGAACGATGCGCTGTGAAGAAAGGAGTTGCGCAGATAGAAGAGAGGAGAGAGAAGGAACAGAGGGTGGATCAGTGTCCATTGATGATTTGGTCTCTGCAATATATTCAGAGATTGCTTCAAGTGTTTGGGAATTCAGAGACGTCGTATGGGAGACAATACTGTATTGGAGATGGTAGGGGGAGGATGAGTAAAGATTGGAACTGTAATAGACTGTACCAAGGTAGGGGGGGGGCGAAAGGGTGGAGGGAACTGGAGAAGAAGCGTGGAAGGAGACAGAAGAGGCAGAAACCTGGGAGGTGGCAGAAGAGGAAGAAACTTGGGAGGGAACAAGGGAGGTAGGTATAGTACGAGGAGGAGGGTGAACCTCTACACTTGTAACAGAGGCAGTGAGAGGGGAAGAACCCCGTACAGAGACAGGAAAGGTAAAATGAGGAGGTGGAAGAAGGGAAGGAGGGGTTAAAGGACCTTTTTTTGACTTCTGAGAAGTAGAGGGACGATTGGGAGGAGGTGTCGTACGAGGTCTCGTAGATATTGAGGCTTGTGAGGGAGAACACAAAGAAGCGAGAACAGACTGAGGCGTTGAAGTAGGGACGTCTGAGCCTAGGACAGCAAAAGAATTAGATACAGGAGTGACTATGGGAGAGGTAACCACAGAGGAGGTTGCAGAAGATGGGACCCCAGAAGTAGGGGGACGTTTTGAAACACGAGGTAGTCTCCCTTGGAGGCGGAGATGAGAAACTGCCATGGCATATGGGAGACCTTCTGCCTCTTTGAGGTAACGGATTTCCCGCTCATTTAAGTAGACTTGGCAACGGTGAGAGTACGAAGGGTGAGCCTCATGACAATTAAGGCAAGAGGGAGGTTGATTGCAAGACGTATTAGAATGGTCATCAGCACCACAGACTGGGCATTCGGCTATTGAATATTTCGCTGGATGGCCAAATTGCCAGCAATTTCTACACTATTGCAGTGTAGGGATCACCTTTCGAACTTGTAACCGATGTCCTGCTACATAAACTGAGGATGGGAGTTCATGGCTATCAAAAGTTAAACTAGCCACATTGCTAGGGTATCGTCTCCGCCCGTGGGCAGGAAGAACATAAGTGTCTACCTTGAGGATTGGGAGATCTTGGAGTTCCAGCTGTTCAAGAATGTCATTGCCACATATCTGGAAATTTTGTTGAACTATGGTATGGGGCAGAATGACGGTACCACTACATATTATTATAATAAAAAGAAGCACTAAGCCACAAGGACTATACAGCGGTACCACTACAAGAATTGAGGGAATGATGCTTTTCAATAGTGACAGGAACAGTATCTATATGGGAAAGAAGAGAAAGATCATCAGCTTGGGTAGCATTCTGTACCGTGATGATGGGCGTACCGCACTTAAGAGCATGAAAAGAAATATCTTTACCAACATGGCGTAGGAGTGCCTTGCCAATACTGTGGTCAGAGAGATAGGCGGTAGAGGAAGTCAGTCGTAAAGTGAAGAATTTAGTCCATTGTGCAGTCTGAAACTGAGCGTGGAAAGGGAGTACAGGACGTGTCGATCTTTTCTGAGAAGAACGAGAAGGTGGAGAAGTATCATCAGCAGGTAATTGTCGTTGGCGTTTAGGCATGGGACCAGAGTTGGTCCGATGTTGAATGGGCCGGCGATTCGAAAATTGCCGCACCGTAGAGGGAGAGGCCGGAAGCATAGTCAAAGGAGAGTGGAGGTCAGATAAATCAAAGGAGTCAGTAGAGACCTCAGTACCTGAAGTGGGTGAGGAAATGGCACTGGCAAGAGGTACAGAGGCAACGGCACCGGCAAGAGGTACAGAGGCATGAGGAGTGTCCGAAGAGCGGTCCAAAGACGAGGCGGGGTCAGAACGGGGTGCGGTATCAAGAAGGGGCCCGGGGGTAGCAGGTTCATGGATTGGGTTCTCCGTGGTTAGGTTACTTCTTTCTTTTCATTTTTAAGAAAAAAAAAGAAAGAAAATAAAAAAAAAAAAAGAATAAAAAAAAGGGGGGGACTGGGGAGGGATAGTTCCTAGGAGAAATGAAAGGGCCAGAAATCTCCCTCCGCACCCAAGAGGACCTCAGCACCATAGCGTAGATGCAGCATGGAACCCATGCCATACCCTACCCATCATGCCAGTAAACCAGCAATCCAGGATAGGAACCTCACATCTGCCGAGCTACCTCTGTGGACAAAAGAGAGGGCGGCCGGATATCCGCCACAAAGCATACCTCCTTCGGCCACCACCCCCGGAATCCAAAAGGTCGCTTCCAGAGATACACCCGTCGCCCGAAAGGCACCCAAAGCCACTCTCTGGGATAAGGGAGAGGGATCGGGACATCCCCAGGCGATCCAGATTCCACGGCAAACTATGCCATCGCCGAGAACCTCAACGGAATGGGATGGACCCCGGTACCCTTTCCCCTACCCAAAGGCCAAAAAGAGGAAGGGCAAAAGGGAGGGGTGGAGAGGGGGAGGAGGAAAGGGAAAAGGGGAGGATGGGATAGGGAAGGGGGAAAATTAGGTTCGGTCTGAGGAAGGAGACCAACAGGTCTAATTCCTTAGACCAAGAGCCTCTTCACCATGCCAAGGAGCCCCCCTTGAAGAGGAGCGGGTCATATAGCAACTCGGGGAATGAGATCCAATCAGGTTTGATCCAAGGTGGGGCTGCTCCAATTCTTTGAATCAAGAGCCCTTCACTGGCATCAAGGTGCCCCTCTTATTGAGGAGTGAAACTGCCTTAGTTCACACATAATATATTGAGCTAAACCCATACGGGTCATGGAGTGCTGTTAGCAGAGGTGTGAAGGTCAGGGGGGTGTGAAGGTCAGGGGTGTGGTCAGGGGTGTGTGAAGGTCAGGGGGTGTGAAGGTCAGGGAGGTGTGAAGTCAGGGGGGTGTGAAGGTCAGGGGGGTATGGTCAGAGGGGTGTGAAGGTCAGGGGGGTTTGAAGCTCAGGGTTGTGTGAAGGTCAGGGGGTGTGAAGGTCAGGGGGTGTGAAGGTCAGGGGTGTGGAGGTCAGGGGGGTGTGAAGGTCAGGGGGTGAGAGGGTGAGGGGTGTGAAGGTCAGGGGGGTGTGAAGGTGAGGGGTGTGAAGGTCAGGGGTGTGAAGGTGAGGGGTGTGAAGGTCAGGGGTGTGAAGGTGAGGGGGTGTGAAGGTGAGGGGGTAAAGTCAGGGTGTGAAGGTCAGGGGGATGTGAAGGTCAGGGAGTGTATAAGGTCAGGGGTGTGTGAAGGTCAGGGGTGTGTGAGGTCAGGGGGTGAAGGTCAGGGGTGGTGAGGGTCAGGGGGTGCAAAGTCAGGGGGTGTGAAGGTCAGGGGGGTGTGAAGGTCAGGGGGGTGTGAAGGTCAGGGGGTGTGAAGGTCAGGGGGGGTGAAGGTCAGGGGGGTGTGAATGTCAGGGGGGTGTGAAGGTCAGGGGGTATGAAGAACAAAGGTGTGAAGGTCAGGGGTGTGAAAAACAAAGGTATAAATTTAGGTCAGGGATATGGTGAACTGACACAACCTTAGGTTACAACTATGGCTTTCTCTACTTGATTAGTAATCTAGGTTAACTTAACAAAGCCAATCAATGCAACTTATTTGTAGACATTTTGTGGTCCTCTCCCAGGATGCAACCCACAATACCTTCGATGCATTCTGAGTGCTTTTCTACTCCCAGAGCCCGGCCATGGGCCAGGCTCTTCTGGTGTTTGCCTGGTCAACCAGGCTGTTGCTGCTGGTGGCCTGCAACCCCATATACCCATCACAACCTGGTTTCTGTGACTGGTTGACCTGACCTCAAGAGTCAGGCAGAGTCTCAGTATCAGGAGCGTGCGACAATGTGTCACCCGCAGAAGATACAGGGACATTAAAAATGTCCGAAGGATGGTTCGGTAACAAGGCAGGATCATCAGAGGGTGCTGCTACAGAAAGGGGCCCAGGATGAACAGTTTCATGGATTTGGGACTCCATGATCAGGTATGTACAGTGGACCCCCGCTTAACGATCACCTCCCAATGCGACCAATTATGTAAGTGCGTTTGTACGTGTATGTTTCGGGGTCTGAAATGGACTAACCTACTTCACAATGTTCCTTATGGGAACAAATTCAGTCAGTACTGGCACCTGAACATACTTCTGGAATGAAATAATATCGTAAACCGGGGTTCCACTGTATTTGCTACTAGTTATCAGGGGTAGCAGGTGTTAGGAAACTTGCCCACATTTCGTCTCTTTGGGCATACAACTTGACATCTTCCTGAATATGAGACAAGGACACTACCACTGCCATGTGGCTATCATATTTTCCCTTTCTCTCCCATTAGTCAAAACAGACATGTTTAATGCTTTTAGCTTTTCTTAGCTCATTTTTTATTACTGGTAGGAGCCATTTTGTAGTTCACCTCTGGACTATTATTTTGTAGCTTGTGCATATTTTTATGACACAAGTATTGCATATTTCAATTTTTGTGAAATGTACATTGTGAACAGCTTTCATAGTGCATACTAAGTCTGAGGTCGCACATCGCCTTCATTAACCCGTAAACGGTCCAAACGTATATATACGTTTTTTCAACATTTGAAAGTATGTAAAAAAAGTAGATCTTTTTGTTTTTCTACATTTGAAAATGTGTAAAAAAAACTTTGATCTACTTTTGTAGCACTACGCATGTGAACGTAGATCTGCTTGGACCGTTTACGGGTTAAATTTCCATTCTCACGAGTTGTCAATCTTACATATGACAAACAGTGGTAAATGTCACAAAGGGCATTTATAGCCTCAGCTACAAATATTACCTACAAAATGCATAAAAATTCCTTGAAACCACAAAATATATAAACATTTCTTGAAACCACAAAATGTATAAAAATTTCTTGAAACCACAAAATATATAAATATTTCTTGAAACCACAAAATATATATACATTTCTTGAAACCACAAAATATATATACATTTCTTGAAACCACAAAATATATATACATTTCTTGAAACCACAAAATGTATAAACATTTTCTGAAACCATGAAATGTATAAACATTTCTTGAAACCACAAAATGTATAAACATTTCTTCTTGAAACCAAAAAATCTATTAACATTTCTTGAAACCAAAACATCTATGAACATTTCTTCTTGAAACCACAAAACAAACAACAATTTACATAGAAAGTTTATTTTAAGTATTGAAAAACTTGATACATTAGATCACTGAAACAAACACTACTGTTAACTAGAAAAATAAATCACTAACATTTTCTAGAGGTCGTATCCACAACTACAGGATACACTACAAGAGCTCAAGAAGTACATTATTTACACACACACACAAAACAATGGGGGAATTATACATTATAAAAGGGGAAATTATACTCGTGTACTGAAGCATTAAAGCAATCAATGTCAAAATTATTAACATT
>NC_069452.1:10452972-10655472 GCF_026875155.1 Cherax quadricarinatus
ATATATATATATATATATTATATATATATATATATATATATATATAATATATATATACATTATATATATATATATATATTTTTTTTATCACACTGGCCGATTCCCACCAAGGCAGGGTGGCCCGAAAAAGAAAAACTTTCACCATCATTCACTCCATCACTGTCTTGCCAGAAGGGTGCTTTACACTACAGTTTTTAAACTGCAACATTAACACCCCTCCTTCAGAGTGCAGGCACTGTACTTCCCATCTCCAGGACTCAAGTCCGGCCTGCCGGTTTCCCTGAATCCCTTCATAAATGTTACTTTGCTCACACTCCAACAGCACGTCAAGTATTAAAAACCATTTGTCTCCATTCACTCCTATCAAACACGCTCACGCATGCCTGCTGGAAGTCCAAGCCCCTCGCACACAAAACCTCCTTTACCCCCTCCCTCCAACCCTTCCTAGGCCGACCCCTACCCCGCCTTCCTTCCACTACAGACTGATACACTCTTGAAGTTATTCTGTTTCGCTCCATTCTCTCTACATGTCCGAACCACCTCAACAACCCTTCCTCAGCCCTCTGGACAACAGTTTTGGTAATCCCACACCTCCTCCTAACTTCCAAACTACGAATTCTCTGCATTATATTCACACCACACATTGCCCTCAGACATGACATCTCCACTGCCTCCAGCCTTCTCCTCGCTGCAACATTCATCACCCATGCTTCACACCCATATAAGAGCGTTGGTAAAACTATACTCTCATACATTCCCCTCTTTGCCTCCAAGGACAAAGTTCTCTGTCTCCACAGACTCCTAAGTGCACCACTCACTCTTTTTCCCTCATCAATTCTATGATTCACCTCATCTTTCATAGACCCATCCGCTGACACGTCCACTCCCAAATATCTGAATACGTTCACCTCCTCCATACTCTCTCCCTCCAATCTGATATTCAATCTTTCATCACCTAATCTTTTTGTTATCCTCATAACCTTACTCTTTCCTGTATTCACCTTTTAATTTTCTTCTTTTGCACACCCTACCAAATTCATCCACCAATCTCTGCAGCTTCTCTTCAGAATCTCCCAAGAGCACAGTGTCATCAGCAAAGAGCAGCTGTGACAACTCCCACCCTGTGTGTGATTCTTTATCTTTTAACTCCACGCCTCTTGCCAAGACCCTCGCATTTACTTCTCTTACAACCCCATCTATAAATATATTAAACAACCACGGTGACATCACACATCCTTGTCTAAGGCCTACTTTTACTGGGAAAAATTTCCCTCTTTTCTACATACTCTAACTTGAGCCTCACTATCCTCGTAAAAACTCTTCACTGCTTTCAGTAACCTACCTCCTACACCATACACTTGCAACATCTGCCACATTGCCCCCTATCCACCCTGTCATACGCCTTTTCCAAATCCATAAATGCCACAAAGACCTCTTTAGCCTTATCTCTAAATACTGTTCACTTATATATATATATATATATATATATATATATATATATATATATATATATATATATATATATATATATTATATATATATATATATATATATATATATATATATATATATAATACAGTGGACCCCCGGTTAACGATATTTTTTCACTCCAGAAGTATGTTCAGGTGCCAGTACTGACCGAATTTGTTCCCATAAGGAATATTGTGAACTAGATTAGTCCATTTCAGACCCCCAAACATACACATACAAACGCACTTACATAAATACACTTACATAATTGGTCGCATTCGGAGGTGATCGTTATGCGGGGGTCCACTGTATATATATATATATATATATATATATATATATATATATATATATATATATATATATATATATATATATATATATATATATATATATATATATATATATATATATATATTTTTCAACAAGTCGGCCGTCTCCCACCGAGGCAGGGTGACCCAAAAAAGAAAGAAAATCCTCAAAAAAAAAATTTTTTCATCATCTTTCAACACTTTCCCCACACCCACACATCACTGCTTTTGCAGGGGTTTCTCAGAATACAACAGTTTAAAAGCATATACGTATAAGATACACAAAATCTAAAAAACTCCCAATACCCAAACCCCCCCTTTTAAAGTGCGGGCATTGTACTTCCCATTTCAGGACTCAAGTCCGACTAATGAAAATAACCGGTTTCCCTGTACACCCCAACAGATCGTCAGGTCCCAAGTACATTCGCCTCCTTCACTCTATCTAAAAAGCTCTGCAGCTTGCGGAAAGCCCAACCCCTACCCCACAAAACCTCCTTTACCCCCTTTTCCAACCTTTTGAGGACACCCCTACCCCTCCTTCCTTCCCCTATAGATTTAAATGTTTTTCCATGTCATTCTATTTTGATCCTTTCTCTAAAGCCCAAACCACCTCAACAACCCTTTTTTCCCTTGACAAATGCTTTTATTAACTCCCCACCTTCTCCTAAATTTCCCAACTCCGAAATTTTTGCATAATATTTACACCACAATTTCCCTTATTTATTTTATAAATTTAAAAAATATATATTATATATATTATATTTAATATATATATTTTAATATTATATTCTATTTATATATTTCTATATAATATATATATCTAATAAATACGTATATTATATTTTTATATATATATATATATAATTTTTAATATATAATTATATATAATTATATAATCAAATTTTAACAGTTATTGCTTTTTTTATACATATTTCCTATTTATTAAAATTTTGGGATCTCATTATACTTTGAAAAAAACGATTATTGTGATAATGTCAAAAAAAAACCTACCCAAAGATTTTTTCCGGTAGTGTTTGTTTGATTCTAGACCATAAAATGACTAGTGTTTCCAACTGCCCCTTTTTTTTATGTGGTAGAAAGCATTTTTGTATTGTTTTTTAAAGGGGGTTACAAGTAAACCCAATACAGTGGAGCCCCGCATAACGATCACCTCCGAATGCGACCAATTATGTAAGTGTATTTATGTAAGTGCATTTGTACGTGTATGTTTGGGGGTCTGAAATGGACTAATCTAGTTCACAATATTCCTTATGGGAACAAATTCGGTCAGTACTGGCACCTGAACATACTTCTGGAGTGAAAAAATATCGTTAACCGGGGGTCCACTGTACTTTGTTTTTTCAAAATTAGGGAAGAGGTTTTACACACTGTATACTACAAGTGGCTGGAGTACAGACACTTTACACAGGCGGCTACAAGACTGTGAGACGAACTAAAATATTGCAAGACGTATAAAAAGCGTTAATGTGAATTTCAAATTACAATACAGTACAATATTGTGCTTTACATACTTCATTCTTACTGTATAGCCATTTTTGCTATGTGCTTGTTTGTCCAATTATTAAATTTGTGTAGGTTTAGAGAAGTGCAGTACCAGGGTCCCAACTAATTTACAAGCAAGTCACCTGTAACTCAAAGGTTATTTTTCTATAGAAATTAATAAAGTACAAGAGATAACTGTGTTACACATTTAACTGTGGATTGGTATTCAAAGATTTTTTTTTTTTTCAAATATCTGATATGGACCCTGTCCATAACTTGGTATACCCAAGTTGGGGTCCATTTGTAATAGTAAATTACCGAGTGTGGACAAAAATGTGGATTTGCATTGATAGAGACACTGGTTACTTTCAAAGAAAATAATGATGGAAAGTATAGTGATAACTAGCCTGGCAATGTACATATCCATAAATCATTTTACATATTTATAGGCGAGGCTCCAGCAAAACCAAGATTCCCACTTTTTAAGTGCAGGGGCTAATGCATATATTAAACCCTTAAACTGTCCGAACGTAGATCTACGTTCACGTGCGTAGTGCTCCGTACATAGATCTACGTTCACGTGTGTAGCACTCCATACGTAGATCTACGTTCACGTGTGTAGCGCTCCGTACGTAGATCTACATTCACGTGTGTAGCACTCCGAACGTAGATCTACGTTCATGTGTGTAGCGCTTCGAACATAGATCTACGTTTTATTTTACATGATTTAAAATGTAAGAAAAAAAAACATAGCTGTATGTTCGGACAGTTTAAGGGTTAACAGCCTGACCATCTGAAAGTCTTACAAAATATACAAAATACCAGAAATATTATTGAAAGAAATATTACTGAACCAGCACCTCTGCCAAGTGGCAGATCAACCAGGCTGTAGTGGCTGTGGGCCAGCAGGTTATTAACAACAACAGTCTGGTTGAAAATGCAATTAAGAGGGAAGCTAGACTTGAGGCTGGTCTGAGGGCCAAGAAAACCATTGAAATAAGTCAACATAAATCAGAGATAAATTTATATAAAAAAATCCAAACTTCCCAATACAGGTACTCCTTAACTTACAATGGGGTTACATTCTTACAAACCGATTGCAAGTTAAAGACATTGAAAGTCAAATATGAACAAGTCAATACATAACTACGGTCACTGAATAATTAAATAAACTAATAATTACTGCAAATCCCAGTACTGAAAAGTGAATAAATGAATAAAAGTTATGGACTTGCTGCCTTCATGACAGGTAATTATCTTAAGTTTCACCTCCAAAGTAATTCCTTTTGCACCATTATAAAGTCAGAACAGCTCAAGTCAAGGAACACCTGTATATTCAGAATTTTCAGTATAATTTTTATTATGTAATACTGTATTTGATTTCCCACATCATATATATACATATCAATGAAACCACGAAATAAGTAGTTTTGAATCATTTACCAAACTGCGGCAGACCAGGGTTTGACCCCAGGATACATTTTCCCACCTGAAGAGGCAAAACAACATACTTGTCACCTTATCCACTAGGATCGATGGCTGAGTGGATAAGGTGACATGTACGCTGTGTTGTTTCTTGAGGTGGGACAATGTATCGTAGGGTTGAGCCCTGGCCTGCCGCAATTTGGTAAATGATGTATACATAAACGAAGCAAACTCAAACTTGAAAATAATAATAAAAAATAATAATAATTAAATATAATAATAATAATAAAAGGCATTGTGTACTTTGATCGCCAAGCAGAGTTCACATACAGTACTCTTGGCAACTCCATGGAGAAATGGAGAAGAATTCTTCCTTCATAAGCCATGGGTGTTGTAGGGGGAGACTAAAATACCGGGAGCAAGAGGCTTATGACCCTTTCTGTATAAATTACTAAATATAAAAAGAAGAAAAACTCTAACGAAAGCATTTCTATGTCTTTGTCTAGTCATCCTACCTCAGTGGGAGACGGCTGTTGTTAAAAAAAAAAAAAAAAAAAAACTCAGCAACTCCTCGAGCAAGCAGTAACCTTCTCACACGATCAGTACATTTCAGTCCATACTTGTGTTGACATTACCTTACCTCTCTTGTGTTCTGACGATCACTCAATACCGCTTGACAGTTTTGTCTCATTTGTTAGGAAGCAGGAAAAATGTCCCCCCCTGCACAGGTCATTTCTAGATGGCCCGCTCAGTAATCAAGTACTGCTGACTTATCGTTGTATACTACCAAACCTTTTATGATATGAAAGGCAAGATATTACTTGAATTAAAGTTTGATCAGGCCACTTTCTATGCACAAAAAGTTTAGCAACAAATTTGTTTCAGAACTTTTACAAAGAGAGTGAATAAGTCTGCTAATAAACACACATAAACCGAAGTTTATAAAAGATAAAGCACTTTATTATGTTACTGCAGTAATAAGTTAAATTTTGGACTAGAATTTGAAGGATAACAGCTGCAGCTTTGACAAATAAAAATAATTAGTACATAAAAACAGTGACAAATATTAAATATTCCGGGTGATCTAGTAACAGAGAATGATCAGTTTTGCTGACATCTACCCACAGCAAATTACACTGTCATAAATTTTGAAGACAATGAATATCAGAAGCGCGAATTATTGTATAGATAGATGCAGGAAATATGAAACATTTAAGTGAGTTTCAAGATCATTAGACTTAGTTATTCAAATTTTGAGAAGGAAAAATTTTTGGCACCATACGAAGTATAAATTTAGTTTAAGATAAGTCAGTACCTGTTAGAACACAACAAACTACTAAGGTAGAAAGAAAGTCACAATACCATGGTTGGAACAATTCACCAGACACTCACACTATGGTGAAGTGGGGATTTTAAGTGAATTGCTCCAGCCACGTTATTGAGAATTTTTATTCTGTATGGATCCTGAAAGTAAGCTAAGTGTGAGTTTTTGAAGATTAAACTAAAACATATACATTATCTGATCAGAAGGCCACTACCTGAAACTGAAAAATCATATTTAAATAGTTTCTCCATGGGAAAGTGGAACAGAATTCTTCCTCCGTAAGCCACGTGTCATAAGAGGCAACTAAAATGCTGGTAGCAAGGGGCTAGTAACCCTTTCTCCTTTATATATTACTAAAGTTAAAAAGAAAAACTTTCAGTTTTCTTTTTAGGTCATACTACCTTGGTGGGATATGGCCGGGTTGATTAAAAAAA
The DNA here is from genome assembly GCF_026875155.1 of Cherax quadricarinatus. Classification (NCBI taxonomy): domain Eukaryota; kingdom Metazoa; phylum Arthropoda; class Malacostraca; order Decapoda; family Parastacidae; genus Cherax; species Cherax quadricarinatus. The sequence goes on from NC_069452.1 coordinate 10,459,440, forward strand.
AATATTTAGAAGTTACTATATACCTTTGAGGAGTTTCAAGAATCTTTCTACTCCCAGAGCCGGCCATGAGCCATAGAAACTAGTTTCTACGGAGATGACAGCAGGAAATTTATTTCCTACCTTGACTTGAATGCGCCAAAGCCAGCAAGACTGCAATACACTTGCACCGTTTACTTGGTGTATGTTCAAAATGATGTAGCTGAAAGTAATTTGGTTTAATTACACGCTCAATGATGACCTTTAAACCCAGTTTCCAGCAACAGGGCATTGTCCTTGGAAAAGGGTTCACATGAGCCTATAAATAATACAGTGGCCAAAATTCCCTGAAGAGGAGTATAAATCCTCATCCAAAATTCCTTGAGGAACAGTACAAATCCTCAAACACTTTTTACAGCATGACACCAGATCTCTTGGAGCACAACCACACAACCTTCCTTCCATATGAATACTAAGTAAATTTTTCTGAAGACCTCCACAACTTAATTTGGAATCTGTTTCATTTTATATATTATATATATAATATAGGTGTTTGTGTACTAATGTAGAACATAAAAAAATGGTGTGGTATGAGAAAAAATACTGTAACAGCTTTAAGCCTATAGTATTCTTTTATCTGGTAGGGAAATTACTTTTTCACTAACACTGCAAAATTCCTAAAGCCAATCATGGTGAGGGATCTGCATGATGCAAGGTCAAGCCAACAGAGGAACATTTCATCAGCATATTAAGATGGTGTAGTCATCACATCTCTAGGAAGACGGTGATGTACCGAGAGTTTCTTCCTATTTGGGTCACCCTGCCTCGGCGTGTTAATAAATTAAAAAAAAAATAAATAAAGCATATTTTACAACAGTGATCTTCACATTCAGGACCACTATGGAGGTAAGTTCATGAAACTTCACATAACATAGATAAGTCTTCATCCCTACTGCTGGTACAAGTGACATCTGGAAAACCAGCTGGTCCTATACTGGCTCTATGAACCATTCAAGGAATGTTTTCCATGAATGTTTTTACAAATACCTGGAGTCTACCTACCTGGAGGGAGTTACAAGAGGGGTCAATGCCTCCACAGCCCAGTCCATGACCAGGTCCATGATATATTAATAAATGTAGGGTAGTAAATGTATTAAACATAGTGTGTTTATATACAAAAATACATGCATATAGTTATTGAATTACAACAAAATTTTTATGGTAGTAGGTTGGTAGACAGCAACCACCCAGGGAGGTACTACCGTCCTGCCAAGTGAGTGTAAAACGAAGCCTGTGATTGTTTTACATGATGGTAGGATTGCTGATGTCTTTTGTCTGTCTCATAAATATGCAAGATTACAGGCATGTCTTGCTACTTCTACTTACACTTAGGTCACACTACACATACATGTACACATTTATTTATACACACTCATCTGAGTTTTCTTTGATTTTATCTTAATAGTTCTTGGTCTTATTAATTTTCCTTTTATATCCATGGGGAAGTGGAATAAGAATCTTTCCTCCGTAAGCCATGCGTGTTGTAAAAGTCAACTAAAATGCCGGGAACAATGGGCTAGTAACCCCTTTTCCTGTAAAGATTACTAAAAAGAATAAGAAGAAGAAAATTGTCAAAGTGGGAAGTCTGAATGTGCGTGGATGTTGTGCAGATGATAAGAAAGAGATGATTGTGGATGTTATGAATGAGAAGAAGCTGGATGTCCTGGCTTTAAGTGAAACAAAGCTGAAGGGGGTGGGAGAGTTTCAGTGGAGAGGAATAAATGGGATTAGGTCAGGGGTTTCAAATAGAGTTAGAGCTAAAGAAGGAGTAGCAATAATGTTGAAGGATAAGCTATGGCAGGAAAAGAGGGACTATAAATGTATTAATTCAAGGATTATGTGGAGTAAAATAAAGATTGGATGTGAAAAGTGGGTTATAATAAGCGTGTATGCACCTGGAGAAGAGAGAAGTGTAGAGGAGAGAGAGAGATTTTGGGAAATGTTGAGTGAATGCGTGGGGAGTTTTGAATCAAGTGTGAGAGTAATGGTGGTTGGGGATTTTAATGCTAAAGTGGGTAAAAATGTTATGGAGGGAGTAGTAGGTAAATTTGGGGTGCCAGGGGTAAATGTAAATGGGGAGCCTTTAATTGAGCTATGTGTAGAAAGAAATTTGGTAATAAGTAATACATATTTTATGAAAAAGAGGATAAATAAATATACAAGGTATGATGTAGCACGTAATGAAAGTAGTTTATTAGATTATGTATTGGTGGATAAAAGGTTGATGGGTAGGCTCCAGGATGTACATGTTTATAGAGGGGCAACTGATATATCGGATCATTATTTAGTTGTAGCTACAGTTAGAGTAAGAGGTAGATGGGAAAAGAGGAAGGTGGCAACAACAAGTAAGAGGGAGGTGAAAGTGTATAAACTAAGGGAGGAGGAAGTTCGGGTGAGATATAAGCGACTATTGGCAGAAAGGTGGGCTAGTGCAAAGATGAGTAGTGGGGGGGTTTGAAGAGGGTTGGAATAGTTTTAAAAATGCAGTATTAGAATGTGGGGCAGAAGTTTGTGGTTATAGGAGGGTGGGGGCAGGAGGAAAGAGGAGTGATTGGTGGAATGATGAAGTAAAGGGTGTGATAAAAGAGAAAAAGGTTAGCTTATGAGAGGTTTTTACAAAGCAGAAGTGTTATAAGAAGAGCAGAGTATATGGAGAGTAAAAGAAAGGTAAAGAGAGTGGTGAGAGAGTGCAAAAGGAGAGCAGATGATAGAGTGGGAGAGGCACTGTCAAGAAATTTTAATGAAAATAAGAAAAAATTTTGGAGTGAGTTAAAACAAGTTAAGAAAGCCTAGGGAAAATATGGATTTGTCAGTTAAAAACAGAGTAGGGGAGTTAGTAGATGGGGAGATGGAGGTATTGGGAAGATGGCGAGAATATTTTGAGGAACTTTTAAATGTTAAGGAAGAAACAGAGGCAGTAATTTCATGCACTGGTCAGGGAGGTATACCATCTTTTAGGAGTGAAGAAGAGCAGAATGTAAGTGTGGGGGAGGTACGTGAGGCATTACGTAAAATGAAAGGGGGTGTTAAAGCAGCTGGAACTGATGGGATCATGACAGAAATGTTAAAAGCAGGGGGGGATATAGTGTTGGAGTGGTTGGTACTTTTGTTTAATAAATGTATGAAAGAGGGGAAGGTACCTAGGGATTGGCAGAGAGCATGTATAGTCCCTTTATATAAAGGGAAAGGGGACAAAAGAGACTGTAAAAATTATAGAGGAATAAGCTTACTGAGTATACCAGGAAAAGTGTACGGTAGGGTTATAATTGAAAGAATTAGAGGTAAGACAGAATGTAGGATTGCGGATGAGCAAGGAGGTTTTAGAGTGGGTAGGGGATGTGTAGATCAGGTGTTTACATTGAAGCATATATGTGAACAGTATTTAGATAAAGATAGGGAAGTTTTTATTGCATTTATGGATTTAGAAAAGGCATATGATAGAGTGGATAGAGGAGCAATGTGGCAGATGTTGCAAGTATATGGAATAGGTGGTAAGTTATTAAATGCTGTAAAGAGTTTTTATGAGGATAGTGAGGCTCAGGTTAGGGTGTGTAGAAGAGAGGGAGACTACTTCCCGGTAAAAGTAGGTCTTAGACAGGGATGTGTAATGTCACCATGGTTGTTTAATATATTTATAGATGGGGTTGTAAAGAAGTAAATGCTAGGGTGTTTGGGAGAGGGGTGGGATTAAATTATGGGGAATCAAATTCAAAATGGGAATTGACACAGTTACTTTTTGCTGATGATACTGTGCTTATGGGAGATTCTAAAGAAAAATTGCAAAGGTTAGTGGATGAGTTTGGGAATGTGTGTAAAGGTAGAAAGTTGAAAGTGAACATAGAAAAGAGTAAGGTGATGAGGGTGTCAAATGATTTAGATAAAGAAAAATTGGATATCAAATTGGGGAGGAGGAGTATGGAAGAAGTGAATGTTTTCAGATACTTGGGAGTTGACGTGTCGGCGGATGGATTTATGAAGGATGAGGTTAATCATAGAATTGATGAGGGAAAAAAGGTGAGTGGTGCGTTGAGGTATATGTGGAGTCAAAAAACGTTATCTATGGAGGCAAAGAAGGGAATGTATGAAAGTATAGTAGTACCAACACTCTTATATGGGTGTGAAGCTTGGGTGGTAAATGCAGCAGCGAGGAGACGGTTGGAGGCAGCGGAGATGTCCTGTTTAAGGGCAATGTGTGGTGTAAATATTATGCAGAAAATTCGGAGTGTGGAAATTAGGAGAAGGTGTGGAGTTAATAAAAGTATTAGTCAGAGGGCAGAAGAGGGGTTGTTGAGGTGGTTTGGTCATTTAGAGAGAATGGATCACAGTAGAATGACATGGAAAGCATATAAATCTATAGGGGAAGGAAGGCGGGGTAGGGGTCGTCCTCGAAAGGGTTGGAGAGAGGGGGTAAAGGAGGTTTTGTGGGTAAGGGGCTTGGACTTCCAGCAAGCGTGCGTGAGCGTGTTAGATAGGAGTGAATGGAGACGAATGGTACTTGGGACCTGACGATCTGTTGGAGTGTGAGCAGGGTAATATTTAGTGAAGGGATTCAGGGAAACCGGTTATTTTCATATAGTCGGACTTGAGTCCTGGAAATGGGAAGTACAATGCCTGCACTTTAAAGGAGGGGTTTGGGATATTGGCAGTTTGGAGGGATATGTTGTGTATCTTTATATGTTTATGCTTCTAGACTGTTGTATTCTGAGCACCTCTGCAAAAACAGTGATAATGTGCGAGTGTGGTGAAAGTGTTGAATGATGATGAAAGTATTTTCTTTTTGGGGATTTTCTTTCTTTTTTGGGTCACCCTGCCTCGGTGGGAGACGGCCGACTTGTTGAAAAAAAAAAAAAAAAAAAAAATTAAAAAAAAAAGGTAAATAATTGAAAATTGCACGGGATCAAACTAAATAGACACATCAACTAAGGAAATTTATATTGGAGAACAGTTATACTTGCTGCTGGTAAAAGGGTATAAAGCAGTTCCTGGAGGCTACGATGTTGCCAACATCATCTGCAACAACACATCTGCGTGCCTCTGGCAAGACAGTGATGGTGTGAATGATGGTTAAAGTATTTCTTTTTCAGGTCACACTGCCTCAGTGGTAGATGACCAGTGTTAAAAAATAAATTCAACAGTTACGCCATCAAGAAAAGACAAAATGCTACCGAGCCTTGAGCTCTGTACCACTGTCCAATCTTTCAGAATTTACGGAAAACGTATAAGTTGTACTGCACACGTGAAAATATTCAACATTTTAAATGGATACATCAGTTGTACAAAGTCACTCCTGTGTCTCAGACACCAGGAACTGCTTCATACCCTATCACCAGCAGCAAGTGTAACCATTTGCTAACATAAGTTCCATTTGTTGATGTATTCCACTAGTTTAGTTACTTGATTTTATACAATTTACAATATGACATTTTTCAGAAATATTTTTGAAAATTTTTAATGATCTGCATGTATTTTGTATGTAATAAACACCTGGTATACTTACTACCCTACATATCAACAATGGAGCTGGTACAAGACTTGCATAGTTTATTGGTGGCCCGTTTGAGTCCCGAACAGAACACTTTAACAGCAACACTTCTCGAAAAGTACAGTGGTACCCAGAGTTTTGTACAGCTCCCAACTTGAACAATTATGTAAGTGTATTTATGTAAGTGCTTTTCTAAGTGTATTTTTGGGGGTCTGAAATGGACTAATCTAGTTTACATTATTCCTTATGGGAACAATGAATTGTGGCTGAACTTGGGGTACCTCTGTATAACCAATTTTGAGAGAAATACACAAGAGCAAAAATGTCTTTGGGTTAAATATTCACACAAAAAGGATTTGAAAATCCCTACATGATTTCTTGAATGGAACACTACAGGATTAACAAGGTATCTTGTTAATCCTGAAGCTCGATTATTCTTTTCTTTGTGGTTATTGTTCCTGATGAGACTGATAGATCAAATGTGCAACTCCTAGCCTTTCTTATTTAACTTTTCTTTAATAAACTGAAGTTGCCTCAGATATTAAAAAAATCTTAAAATGCACAATAATACAGTACGGCACATAATATTCTGTTAGTGGGTTGGATTTGTGAAGGACCTGCCCAGTATGGGCCAACAGGCCTACTGAAGTTCCTCCTTTCTTATGTTCTTATAAATTCTAATCACCAGCCAACACAAAGAAACACTGCTTATAAAAAAAATAAAAAGCGGAGAAAAATAACTTAATGCAAGACAAATATTGCAAATAAAATGTTTTTTCCTTATTAATAAACACATAAAGCACGTACAGAACTTAATAAATACAATAAAACGTCCACTAGCATGCAGCAACGTTGTACACTGTGTGGTATCCATCAATGCTTTGGGGAGAAAAATGCTGTATTAAGTACGGCCATATTATCACTACGTGTATTTTTTAAGTTAATAAGTTGGAACCTCAGAGGAGTAAACAAAACAATATGCTTACAATCGCACTGATGTCAAAACTAAAATTTGCACCTAGAATATTATGCTAGAAATTTCAACATCATATCAGTAATTGATCCACAAATTAGATCTGGATCATTTTCAAGGATAGACGGGAATGTCATCTTAAGTTTTGCCTTCAATTTGTGAGTTACTTGTGAATTTAAGTAAGTATTTCAAGAGGTAAAAAGGCCCATCCAGAAAATGAAGATCTCTATTAGGTGAAATGTGTCATTTTGCTGGATGTCCTTTTGCTGGATGTGCCTTTTTACTATTTATGAACTGTTCCAGCAATGGTATTGTGACTTTGACTTTTACACTGCTCATGCAGTGATATTCATGTCTTCAAGGGAATGTAAGAGCACCATCTTACAATGCATGTGATACAGTACTGACTTACTTGGTAGGGGTAGAGAGTTTACTATGATAAATTAGACACATGTGCAACTCTTGGGTATCTTTATTGAGGAAACGTTTCGCCACACAGTGGCTTCATCAGTCCATACAAAGGAGAAACGTGAAGAACAGGAGGAGAATGAGGTAATCAGTCCCTCAACCTTGAGTCGATGTGGCCAGTCCAGATTGCTGGACTGGCAACATCGACTCAAGGTTGAGGGACTGATTACCTCATTCTCCTCCTGTTCTTCACCATTCTCCTTTGTATGGACTGATGAAGCCACTGTGTGGCAAAATATTTCCTTAATAAAGATACCCAAGAGTTGCACATGTGTCTAATTTATCAGCATGTCGGTTCTCTGAACCATTCATCTACAAAAGTTTACTATGCTGAAAATTCCCACTGAAAAAAAATATAAGCAATGATTTATGATGTGTGCCTATATATAATAATCTCTGATGCCTAGTTTTGTCCAGGTCTGATGCCTAGTTTTGTCCAGGTCTCGTGCTGCAACAATGAACTTGTTGCAATGCCACTAGTACATAGGCTCCAAACTGTTGAACATAATGCATTCCTGGGGCACAAAATTATTAGGGTTGTTTGAAACCTGGAACCAAAAGTATGGAGGATGTTTGTTTTACGTGTGCTTGATAATATTAAATAAGAGGAATTAGATACATGTGCAACATCAGCCTATCTTCATTTGTAGATGTTTTGACATCCAGTGGCTGAGGGACTTATTATCCCATCTTTTGTACATAGTTCTACAGTCTTCCCATTATTTCTCCGAATCTGTATTGATAAAGGCACTAGATGGCAAAACGTCTACAAGTACAGATACCTTAATATTGCACACGCGTCTAATCCCTCATCTTGTCGGTATTGCATACCATTCATGTACAATATTAATTTTTTTGTGGATTGATCATGAGAGGAAATGTTGGTAACCCAAGTGTACATGAGTTTCAGAGTAATGATTTGTTAGAATTATTATCCAGAACCTGTAATGTGAATCATAGAGAGACTTCTGTGAACATTACCTGCCAATGGTCATCTCAATTGCTTTAAATGCTCTAGTTTTGAGCTAAACTAAGAATTTTCATTGAATAAATATACATTATTTTTTTTTTTTTTAGTTGTGCCTTTGAGCATATGCATTTGCATACTGAAAACCCCATATTTTACTTTTTATTGAAATGGTAAATAACAAACTGTTCCTTATTACTTAGTCAAGCAATGTAACTCCATGTTTAAGGAACTGAAAAAAAATATATATCCTAGTTTGTATTCATGCCATTTCCTATTTACTGATTCAAATACCAAACCTTAAAATATACAGTAAGAAATGAATGCTTTTTTATTTACATTATCTCATATAATACCAGATCTGTCTGTCCAAAAAAATATTATTCACATACCTTAAACTAATACAAGTAATATTATAAGTAATAGCTACCAATAGAATAACATGCTATTGGAATAGTTGCACAACCTTGGCTTAAGAGATAAGCACCAAATTTTGAGTATTGTCACCAGTATTTCACAAGTAAAATGATAGAGAGCATAGGACCCTGGAAGCTGTTTTAAGAGGTGCGTGAGTTTCCCTGTTTCCTAATATCATGTTTATTTTTTCCCCTATAATCTACCTTGTTTACTATTGCATTTGCTTTGTCTGCTTTCGTATGGTGAATTCAAGGATCTTTCCTTAATTCATGGTATAACTTAACAAATCTTTGAGGACAATTGTGTTACAGAGGTTTGAGACAGTTCAGACCTCTGCAACACAGTTGTCCTCAAAGATCTGTCAAGTTATACCATGAATTAAGGAAAGATCCTGGACTTCACCATATGAAAGCAGACAAAGCAAATGTGATAATAATTATAGACAAGATAGATTATAGGAAAAAATAACATATTGTTAGAAGACAAGGGAACTGACGTGCCCCTTAAACACTTCAAGTTTTAGAGATACCAGTACTGTACTGTATATTAGTGTAAATACTAATATGGGTAATAATGTCAACTCAAAACTTTAAGGAATAAACCCAATCAGTTCTACATGATGTTAATGACCCATTCCTGTAAAGAAATGACTTACTAAAGCAACATTTTACGGTGGCAACGTTTCGGTCTCCAGGAGCTTTGTCAAGCTGTTACGGTAACGGCTTGACAAAGCTCCTGGACAGTGAAATGTTGTCACAGTAAGATGATACACTCTCTGCGAAAACTTTGCAAGCATCACAACATATAACATACAACTTAAGTATTGAAACTTCAAATAAAAAAATATTCTTGCTAAATAAAAGAACTTTGCTCTGTCATAACTGAATATTTTTTTTTGGATTTAATTCTCGAACTATTTTTAATGAAAGTATGTAAATATCTGTGCCCTTAGACTCATAGAGTTTCACTATGAATTTAACTAATGCATTTGATACACAAGTAAATGGCCACAAATTCACAAGACACTAACCATTCTGAACAACCAATAAACACATTCATCACCCGACTTGTCTTTCTAATGCCAACGTTGGTTTTTTACTCTATATGCCTAAGCCATTTTCTCTACGGATGCTCTTTAGGCGAGGTTAAATTAAAATCAATTAATCAAATTAAATAAGTTATAAGGTATGATGTAAAGAATATATTATATATTGATGCTGTAATAGAAAATGGGAACCACTGAGAAGACTAAGGAAGCATGGCATTAAAACTCCGATGTTTACAGTTTAATGTCAGTGGCTTTACCAAGTCTCGAGTCATAGTAAAATACTACTGACGTCAGCTTAGGAGGATGAGTTTTATCAATACGCCGAACAAGTCACGACAAGAACTATGATTTGTTTGGCGATGCTGTAATAAATATTGCCTGATGAAATAGAGCTCTCAAATTTTGTCCACTCGACACACAATCATTGACATTACTAATTGTACGTTATCACTCAAACTAAGGGTTGGATTTGTGGGAGAATACACACAAAATCCACACACTTCATTCATTCGAATATATACATATTCACAGCTCAGCATCTCAAATACGATGCACAACAATGCTCCAAATGCAGAGAAGCCTTTTTTATTAATTGAGCTTGCTAATAGAAGACTAATTAAGAAGACTGCAGCCTGTTTTTTACTACTATACAAGGGATCCCTAACTTACAAATGAGTTGCGTTCTTAGTGTTTCAACTTATGAACAAGTTGTTAGTAACCCTATCATGTGACACAAATATTCTCAACTGCAGATCAGCACTCATAACACAATTACCTGATCAATATTACATCTTTTGGACCTCATTCGTAAGTGATAATCATCGTAACTCAAGCTTTCGTAAGTCGGAGTCTCCCCGTAACGATTTCTGTCATCAAATATCACCTATTGAGGAGCTTTGCTGTGAATCATTTTGCATTTATTAAGAAACAAACTAGGAACACCATTTTTGTGGCTTGAGTGACATATAAATAACCCTGTAACCTTTAAGTGGTGAAGCTTAATCTTCTGGAAGGATAAAGGAGTTTCGAGGAAAATATTAATTTACGAATAAAAAAGATATATTGTTTATACCTAATCATGCCATGTGGTAAATGTAATCAATGCAGAACTGAAGATGAGAGTGACATTAGCTACCATATAGTGGAAGCTGCGCGAGACAAATAAATAACTTTTGATTGCATTTGCTGATTAATAATTGATGTCCTCGTACAATGCAATTAGAATGGGAATTACTATACGATAGAGTTGTGTGTGTTCACAGACTGCCCAATTATATAACTGTTAAATTTCCAATAGTTTAAATGTTATTTATTAAAATAACTAATTTTATATGAATTGTGACTAAGTATAAAATGATACTTGTTAAGGAGTACAAGTATGTATTTATGTACTTAAAGATGAATAGTATACATAGATTGAGATCAAGATTTGTCACACTGAATTATGCATATGCCCAGTAAGTCTGCAAGTCTGCAACACATGCAACTTATGACTGGGCAATTATTGTAAGTCAATTTATTATCTACAAACAGTTTGCTGCAATGAGCTGAAGGTTGAAGAAAAAAATATTTACCTGTATAATCACAAGTGCCATTATTAAACTGTAAAAATTCCCAACTCGCTTTTGTATTTACAGTTTTGAGAACCATCCCACTATATACAGTACATTGAGTAATTGATCAGAAATACCTGTGACAGGTCTCGAGAGTTCTTCTACTCTTGAAGCCTGGTCTGAGGTCAGACTACACTGTTGACTGCCTGGTCAACCAGACTGTTGCTGTGAGTGGCTTATAGGCCTACATAGTCATCACAACCTGGCTGATCTGGCACGTTTTGCAGGAAGTCATTACGGTAGAAAACCTATACCACACAGCATGATTTTCTAGTAGGAATCTGAGGAATCTGTAGTTATCTTATTCAGCCTAAAAAGCCTCCCTTGACGTCCTCCATGAACAGGTGATTCTCCTGCGGAACTTGGTATAGGTCTTCTAGGTTGGGAGGGTAAGACGGAGGTCACATGAATCTTGGCCTGAAGTGATGCATGGGACTCCTCATCATGGCTGCTGCAGCTCCTGGAGGCATTCCTCGACCCATCATCATCATCATCCGAGGATCGACATTTCCATAAATCTGCTGTAACAATTTTGTTTTGTTAAATTTATCACAAAGCTTGTTTTTGGTAAAAATTGTCTGAGATGACTATAATAATAATAATAATAATAATTATTATTATTATTCTTGTTGTTGTTATTATTTTTTACACACTGACCTTTTCTCAACAAGGTAGGACGACCCAAAAAATGAAAAACAAATCATCGTCTTGCCAGACTTGTGCTAAGATCACGATTCAGATGACACTCTTACCTGTAACATCCCCACCCCTCCTTCAGAGTGCAGGCACTGTATTTCCCACCTCTAGGACTCAAGTCCTGGAGTTTAACTATTATTATATTTATGAAGAGGTGCTAAGAATGTAGGGGTCATATAGCTGGAAGGAGGAGGTAAAGGAAGCACTGAGTTTTAGAGGTCTGCACATCCAGCAGGCTTGTGCAAGCGTGTCAGAAATGAATGAATGGAGTGAAGGTGATTTTGATGGCTGTGCTGTTGGAGTGTAAGGTAACTTGAGTCCTGGAGGTGCGAAGTTCAGCAGAACCACCATATCCATTGATTCGGTATCTGCGGTTCCAGTTATCCACGGTTTACTGTGGCCAAAAATACTTCTTAATTTTGCATAATAATGGCCCCAAAGTACAAAAGTAAAGAAGCCGGCAGTTCTTTAAAGCCTAAGAGAAGCCCATCAGTGAAAAAGTGATAATTCTCTACTTATTGTGCATAATTTATCAATTAAACTTTATAATAGGTAAGTATAGGACTTATGTATAGGGTCTGCTACTATCCACAGTTTCCGTATCCATGGCAGGTCCTTGGAACATATCCCCTGGGCATACCGGGGTCCTACTGTACAGTGCCTGCATCCTGAAGGAGAGGTGCAAATGTTCCATTGAAGGGAACAATGATTCTGATGTCAGCATACTTCTGGCAGGACAGCAAGTGTAGGAATAATGACAAAAGTATTTCCTTTATTTTGGGCCATGTTACCTTGGTGAGAGATGGCTGTTGAGGTAACAAAATCAAATTATATTCCCAAAAAGGTTATAAACCCATATTGGTCATTCATTACTACTATGGTAACATTACTGTATTTATGGGAAAGCTCTACACTCAGATGGGTCACACAGCACCTGGGGAATGGGAGGCAATCAGGTGTGATTCAAAGGGCAGTGTTGAAAAATCAAAATCAGTTCCTTGGATCAAGACATAATCAATAGCATCAAGGTACTTCCATTAGAGGGAACACAAAATTTTTTTTGAGAATATCATACAAAGCACATTGATAACAAATATGAAAGCTGTGAGACTTACCTGCTGCTGCAACATACTGGGTGGCAGGTATCGAGGCATTTTCATATTTCCGTGCGGACCTCCCGGGACTCCTGGCCCTCCCCCACTGCCAGACGCCATTGCAGCCATAGCTGCCATGGCTGGACCACCTAGGTTCGCCATACCTGCGCGGCCGCCTGGACTCAGAGCTGCCATATTGGGGCTGCCGGTGGGAAGGCCGGTGCTGTTGCCCATACCTCCAGCTGGAGACCCTCGACTCATCATACCCATGTCTCCATATATTGGTGACGGATTCTGAAATATGATAAAGTTCTTTGAATGTGCTCACTGTCAAGTCCATAGTGATTTTTACATTACCATTATCATTATTCTCCATGGGAAGTGGAGACAAATTCTCTCTCCGTAAGCCATGCGTGTCGTAAGAGGCGACTAAAATGCTGGAAGAAAGGAACTAGTAACCCCTTCTGTGTAAATCACTAAATGTAAAAAGTAGAAAACCTTACATTTCTTCTTTTTCAGGTCACACTGCGTTGGTGGGACACAGCCATCGTAAAAAAAAAATATTTTACTGCCTATTAATGGGTCAGTCAGTTCTGATTCTTGGATCAAGAGCCTCTGGACAATTAACAATCAGCATGTCGCATGTATATTACAGTGGCTCCTGAAACGTGTATTATTTTTGGATTAAATTTCTGAACAGTCAACTGGGCTACTTTAAACACATTTTTCAACCCATACGGAAATTTTGTATAATCCTCTGGAAATGAAAATTAAAAACCTTGAGGGGTCTGGAAATTCTATTCAAAATATAATAAACCTCCTCACCACTAATATGATATACAGATGCTCCTTAACCCTTAAACTGTCCAAGCAGATCTACGTTCACATGCGTAGTGCTCCAAAAGTAGATCTATGTTTTTTTACATATTTTCAAATATAACAAAAAAACAAAAAAAAAAACGTAGATCAAGGTTTTTTTTTACACTTTTTCAAATGTAAAATAAGAAAAGAAGATCTACCTTTTTTTACATACTTTCAAATGTTGAAAAAACGTAGATCTACGTTTGGACAGTTTAAGGGTTAATTTGCGATGGTTCAACTTTATGGTGAAAAAGCAATTACTTTGGAGATGAAACTTAAGATAACTGCCAGCACGAAGGTGGCAAGTCCGTAAACCTGTATTCGTTTATTATTTATTTACTTATCCAGTAACAGTAGTTATTTATTTACTTACTTATTTAGCATATTTGACTTATGATGTTTTTGACAAGTTTGTTGGAACGTAGCCCCAACGCAAGTTGAGAAGCACCTGCACAGTACAACAGTGAATTTCTTCAAGCAAAGCTGAAATTATACTACAGTACCTGGTTAAGGTTAATCTTGTATAAACCTTAAGTTGGATGAGGATTTTTATACACGGGCAGCCCAATTTGAAGACAGAATTTTTTGTTGACTTCCTGGTTAGTAGGCAAAGAGGGATTATTGGAGATAACTGGGTTTTTGAAGCATTTCAGGTGGTGGAAATGTCCAGGCAGCAGCTGAAGATGACGTGAGTGGGTTAAAAAATTATGAAAGATGGCAGAAGGCGAAGCGGTAGATACATCAAGGGTGAGAACCTCAAAGATTTATTTTCACATTATACAATGTTTGTACAGAGATGGGTGACATTTGACTGTGCATGCAGAAAGCCTTCTACTAGACGCTGAGGGTGTTGGGTAGCTCAAAAATTAGATATCCACAGTACAGTATTAACCTTGGAGACAGAGCTGGGTTCTGCCATACTGTATGACAAACCTATAATGAATTATTATTATTATAATCAAGAAGAAGCGCTAAACCACAAGGGCTATACAGCACTGCAGGGCAGGAAGGAAGCGAGGGTATCAGGTGGGAAAAGGGAGATGGATGAGTAATAGGTTATGGAGAACAACGGGGTAGTGGATGGTGAAAGGGTAGAGGGCAGCAAGAGATTGAGGTAGAAAGGGCTGAGGGGAGTGCGAAAGGTATCATCATCAGAGTTTGTGGAGTAAATCAGTCATTGTCAAGAAGTCAACAAGAGAGTCAGGATTAAAGGAGGGTCCATCAGCAAGAAGGGAAGGTAAAGAGAGAGTAGTAGAGCGGAGACGACGTTGGAGGTAAATCTGCGTGCTCGTTAATAGAGGGGGCAGTCTAACAGAATGTGGCTAATCGATAATGGAACTTGACACTTCTCACAGAGAGGAACAGGGTGCCTCTCCATGAGATACCCATGAGTAAGACGAGTGTGGCCAATGCGAAGGCGGGAGAGAGTAGTCTCCCAACCTCGGCACTGATGGCAAGAAGACGGCCAGTAACCTATGCTCGGTTTAATAGAATGAAGTTTGTTACCAAGTAGAGTTGACCAACGTTGTTGCCAATGGGTGTGAAGGTGGGTAGCTATTACAGCAAAATAGTCCGGAAGTGGAACACCTCTATATGAAATTGGTAGGTCATGTACTGCTGACCACGCAGCAGCATCTGCCTGTTAATTGCCCTGTACATCAACACGACCAGGGACCCAACAAAAAAATATCTTTATGCTTGGTAGAGATACGGCGTAGCCAAAGTTGGATACGAAAAACTAGGGGGTGAGGTGTATCAAATTTCCATATAGCCTGCAGAGCACTAAGGGAGTCTGAGACAACCACAAATGATGACAGAGGCATAGATGCGATACGAATAAGTGCTGTAAGAATGGCATACAATTCAGCAGTAAAAATGCTAGCTGAAGAAAGTAAATGCCCTCGCACGATGCTGTCCAGAAACACTGCTGCGAATCGACGCCGTCAGAAGACTTAAGAGCCATCTGTGTACACTGCGATGGCATGAGAATGAGAGTGGAAGTGGTCAAGAAAAAGAGAGCGGGAAGCTACCGTAAGCAGTTGGGCTTTCGAGCAAGGGAGTGAGAAAGAACAGACCCAAACAGCTGGAACTTCCCAGGGGGGTAGGGAAAAGTGAGATGCTACATGAACATATAAAGGTGGTAAATGAAGGGAAAGACAAGAGCGAATGTAGGCGAAGAGAGAAGGGATGGAGCAAAACCTATAATGAAATCGTTTATTGACTACATTTTGCCCACACAATGGTCTATCAAGTTACAATCAGATCTGTTTGTGACTTTATAAAGCCATTGTGTGGGAGAAATGTAGTCAATAAAGAATCACATTATTATATACTGCATTTGCGTTCATTTTTCCATCGTGTTGGTATTTTATACCATTTTATCTCCATGACAGATCTTTTTCTTTTAGATCGTGCATTTCACTTTTAAGAAAACTGGGACACCAAAAAGAATATGCAAGGTGTGGTTTACCAATGTTAGGGTAAGAAGGATGCCCGTCATACGATAGATTATTATATACTTCATAGTCTGCTCGTGATCTGCAATACATCGCAAGGTGGCCAAAGCGCTTACATTGTAAGCACTGTTGTGGTGGTGGTTTGAGTTTCTTTCTTCTAATCACTGTCCCATGAAGTAGATTGAGGATGGGAGGTCTTGGCAACCGAATGTTTACTTAAAATTACATTGTTTGGATATTGTCTGTCTGCTGGCCTGACAGACATAAAGTTCAACTTAGGTGATATGGAGATGCTGCAGTTGAAGTTGCTTGTGAATGTCTGGGACTGCATTTTGTAAATTCTTGATGTATCATAGTGTGGGATGAGGAGAGTTCCACAGCTCAAACTGAGGAAGGAGTCTGTGTAGTGTGGCTGGGACTTTGCCAGTAGTGTGGACAAAAAGGTTGGTACTCTGGTCTGTGTTATTTATGGTGGCAATGAACATCCCACTCTTTAAGGCATGGAAGGAGACATTTTGACTAATGGAAGTCAAGAGTTCCTTCTTAATATGATGTTCCATAAAATAATTTGTTTGGCTTACTAGCTAGGGGGATAAAAAACAAAAATTGTCTAGTTTTTCTGTAAATGTACAGTTGCTCTGTTTCCTGAAAGGAGAGATGTTTCCAGCTGATGTGACCATGAAGGAACCCAAGCTACAGTACTGGCATAATCTATTATGTGTTGAGGTCTATCTGGAAGCTGATTTCAAGCCAATCTGACCTCTGACATGCAAGTGATCCGAGAACCATTGCTAAGCCGTAGGAGAAGCCTGGTCCATGGTCAAGGCCCTGAAATGGCTAGAGGCACAAGAAGGGGTATCACAGTATGCCAGGAGAATTAACCATTATCTCCTGATCGATGATCATCAGGTGTAAAACAAGTTAGTGGTGGAGGGGGGGGGGAGGGTAAACTCTGAAAATGAGGAGGAAACCATGTACTCATCCTGAAAAAATGGTCACCTCTACCTGGTTTGTACCAGGATGACATCTTACCTTACCTGGTGTACACCAGGATGGCATCTTACCTTACCTGGTGTACACCAGGATGGCATCTTACCTTACCTGGTGTACACCAGGATGGCATCTTACCTTACCTGGTGTACACCAGGAGGGCATCTTACCTTCCCTGGTTTTACACCAGGATGGCACCTTACCTTACCGGGTGTACACCGGGATGGCAATTTACCTTACCTGGTGTACACCAGGATGGCATCTTACCTTACCTTGTGTACACCAGGATGGCATCTTACCTTACCTGGTGTACACCAGGATGGCATCTTACCTTACCTGGTATACACCAGGATGGCACCTTACCTTACCTGGTGTACACCAGGATGGCACCTTACCTTACCTGGTGTACACCAGGATGGCACCTTACCTTACCTTGTGTAAAACCGGGATGCTTCTTACCTTAAACCTGGTGTACACCAGGAGGCATCTTACCTTACCTGGTGACACCGGGAGGGCCCACCTTACCTTCCCTTGTGTACACCAGGATGGCACTCTTACCTTACCTGGTGTACACCAGGATGGCATCTTACCTTACCTGGTGTACACCAGGATGGCACCTTACCTTACCTTGTGTACACCAGGATGGCATCTTACCTTACCTTGTGTACACCAGGATGGCATCTTACCTTACCTGGTGTACACCAGGATGGCATCTTACCTTACCTGGTGTACACCAGGATGGCACCTTACCTTACCTTGTGTACACCAGGATGGCATCTTACCTTACCTGGTGTACACCAGGATGGCACTTCCAGAATTAATTGAGGTAGGCCTAGCAGAGCCCTTGTTTTGAGCAAGAACAATTGTCCTTCACCTCATAATGATGGTGCGGCGCAGTGACAAAAAATGAGAAACTGTACATTTTCAGTTGCCATTCCTGGATCTGCAGGCAACCTCCAGTAGTACGTCCAACATCACTGTTTCTGCAAAATGTCTCAGAGGGGTCACCTGACACACACTAAGGTGATCTGCTTTCCATTAGGAGGAGTGGCCCAACTACTACAGCACAACCTACGGAAGCTACATTAAAAACATGACTGACAAGGATTCATTTTCATTCTATTATAGGGGAGCACTAAACCTGTAGGTCCTAGTAACTGGATTTCGTGAAAGAGCAACATCCAGTAGGAGATGTATCGATAAGCAAACTATGAACATAAGAATCAAGGCACATTGTAGCAGGCCTATTGGCCCATAATAGGCAGGTCCTTCTCAAAACCAACTACATGTATAGGAGGCCCCCCCATATACACAATACCTATTTTCAGTGTTCCATGCATTTGTTGGCTTTTTTTTTTCAACTGAGCCATTGCTCCACCCACTGTTGACAATTGCCAGTGTAACATAACGAACAATGGCTCAATTTGAAGCCAACGAGAACGTGTAACACCAAAAAGATACTGTATGAGGTCTGGTCACAAACTGAGCCACGGGGCATTGACTCCCAAAAACCCTCTCCAGGAATATGTATATGTATATGTATTTCCTGCCACCTATTTGTTTTAAACTTTTCCCACAGTGATCCGAGAATTTGCTCTAATACCTCAGGTACTATCTACTTGCTTCTTAATCTTGTGAGTCGTGTCACTATCTAAATGGACAATTCATGATTGTGTGGGGTCCCCACGCTACCATAAATATTTATTTGCACATTAGGCAAATTATTTAAATTTTTATACACTTCTTTTTAAGTTCTCATATTTTGTTGAATATTAAAAAAAAAAAACAGTTTATAAGAAGAGAATACAGCCTCTCCTCACTTAACCCTTTGAGGGTCGACAGGCCCTCTCCGAAACTCGTTCTCAGGGTCGGCCAAATTTAAAAAAAAAAAAATTATTTTCTCTTATGAAAAGATAGAGAATCTTTTCCCGATCATAAAGACACCAAAAGTTTGAAATTTTATAGAAAACTTACGGAATTATGCTCTCGCAAAGTTAGCGGTCTCGGCGATGTTTACGCATCGGCGATTTTGCCCACTTAGAGCCCCATTTTCGGCCAATTTCACTGTACTAGTCGACAAAAAACATGAATATTTCGCTAGAATTCCATTTTTTCTTCGAATGGGGGCAAGAAACCACCCATTTATGAAATTCAACTATCCAGTACAGTGGTCAAATTAGCAATTTTGCCAATTTCACACAAATTTCAAAAGATGCCAATTTCCGAAGGGTTCAGAATAAAAAAAGAAAGACATTCCTGGCACTAAATGACATTTCCTCTAGTCATTAGTCACGTCTCAAGGCCCCTCTTATATTCTTTTGCTTTCCACTTTGAATTTTATTCTCACAAAAATATAAGATTTACCGTTATCAGACTACTGCATTAGTGTAAAAAATGGTATAAATATTATTGGTGCACTTGTGAAAGAATATTAGACTCACCAGTTGACGTGTATTGCACCTTGGCACGATTTGTTTACTTTTTAAGTTTGGGTAAAAATCGAACAATTTTTGCTAATTTGAGCCAATTTCAGGCACCTTTCATCGTAAAACCAGTCAAAATCATCTCAATTTCTGTAATATGTCTTCCCATTCTTAAATGAGACCAAAAAAATTTGGAATCAAAATAAATACCATACGAAAATACACGCAAATTTTCTTTTTATTCCAAAAAATGGTAAAGTTTTTTTTTTCATTATGCACTGTGTTGCGGGGATTTTTTTTAGACTGTGCCACTACCCTAGCCCCATTCTTTCATATGAAGGCCTACCACTTTCCCCACTATTTTTGAGGCCGCTAAAATTTATGCGTATTTGTCGTAAAAAACCCCTCGCGAAGAGTACTAGTAGACCAAAACCCCAAAAAGGGGTTTAAAGTGGGTTCCATTTTAAGGGGTGGTCGGAAGCAAAAAGGAGCAGGTTTTTATCAACCTCTTTAGAATTTTTTTATGTCTTTTGGGACGATTTTTAAAATTTTTATTATTTTTTAAATGTTTTTCAGTGGGGTCTGTATAAAGTAATAAAAAAGAAAAAAGGAAATCGGGTCAAAACATATTACTTAGGTTGGGATGATTTTGGAAGTGGTGGCAAGCCCGAGAGGTCGGTAAATGAGTACACCTAAGTGAGGAGAGGCTGTAATTTTTATATTATCATTGCTCAGATATTGTCGTCCTACCTTGGTGGGGAGACAAATGGTTTGTTCCATGAAAATGAGAAAAAGAGAAGAGAGAGAGAGAGAGAGATGAGAGAGAGAGAGAAGAAGGGGGAGAGAGAGAGAGAGAGAGAGAGAGAGAGAGAGATGAGAGAGGAGAGAGAGAGAGAAGACGAGAGGAGGAGCGGAGAGAGAGGAGCGAGAGAGAGAGCGAGGAGAGGAGCGAGAGAGAGGAGCGAGAGAGAGGAGCGAGAGAGAGAGAGGAGCGAGGAGAGAGAGAGAGCGAGAGAGAGAGAGGAGCGATGAGAGAGAGAGGAGCAGAGAGAGAGAGAGGAGAGAGAAGAGAGAGAGAGAGAGAGAGAGAGAGAGGAGAGATGAGAGAGAGAGAGAGAGAAGAGAGAGAGAGAGAGAGAGAGAGAGAGAGAAGAGAGAGACAGAGAGAGACAGAGAGAGACAGAGAGAGACAGAGAGACAGAGAGAGACAAGAGACGAGAGAGACAGAGAAGACAGAGAGAGGACAGAGAGAGACAGAGACAGAGAAGAGACAGAGAGAGAGACAGAGAGAGAGAGACAGTGACAGAAGGAGAGAGAGAGAGAGAGAGAGAGAGAGAGGAGAGAGAGAGAGAGAAGAGAGAGAGAGAGAGAGAGAGAGAGAGACTCTCTCCTGTATTTTGATTCAACTTCAGAAAAATAGGTCCAAGGCCCAATTCCCTATGTCTACATCCCCTTCACACTGCAAAGGACTCCCCGTGAATGGTACAATTAGACGTGCATTTGTACTGCTGGTCCAAGACTGGTCAACCTCCTACCAGTAGACATGAGAACTACTGCAGGAGCAAAGTTACAAGCTTTCAAGAGAAAACTGGTCCATTAACTGCAACAAGACTGGCATGCAGACACGAAGGTAACTGTCAGCAGCAACCTAGCCTCAAGGTAAGCTGCAAGTGTTCAAGAACAGAGCAAGCTCTCTCGTAAGCTCCTTTACATGGGATTAAATAATTTTTTTTTTGGGTGGGGGAGGGGGGGGTAAAGTGAAGGAAAAAATGAATTTCTATGAAGGCCTATTAAATTTTAGGTTGTACTTTTCAATTACATTAAAAATCACACTACACAGAAGAGCTTTAATTAACCCGTAAACGGTCCAGCAGATCTACGTTCACATGTGTAGTGCTACAAAAGTAGATCTAAGTTTTTTACATATTTTCAAATATAACAAAAAAAAATAATGTAGAACGAAGTTTTTTTTACACATTTTCAAATGTAGAAAAATAAAAAGAAGATCTACTTTTTTTACATACATTCAAATGTTGAAAAAACGTATATATACGTTTGGATCGTTTACGGGTTAAGTACAGTGGACCCCCGCATAACGATTACCTCCGAATGCGACCAATTATGTAAGTGTATTTATGTAAGTGCGTTTGTACGTGTATGTTTGGGGGTCTGAAATGGACTAATCTACTTCACAATATTCCTTATGGGAATAAATTCGGTCAGTACTGGCACCTGAACATACTTCTGGAGTGAAAAAATATCGTTAACCAGGGGTCCATTGTACTGGAAACTGGCCTTGGGGCGAGTTGCAAGTGCAGAACAATGCAGAAAGCTCTCTCACGCAGCTCTTCTATAAAACGTTAAATTTTTTTTGGAAATGTGAAGAAAAAATGCAATCATTGAACAGCATGTACTACGAAGATCTGTTCAATTTTCGTTGTAATTTTAAACTGCCTTAAAATAAATCACACTAGGCAAAAGAGCTTTACGAGGGGTTACTGTACAGGATTATATTGATTATGTTGATAACACACTCATGCTTGAGTGCTCAACATGGCCAGCTATTTTTTTTTAATACATTCCTGGTCTACTATTAAGAATTTACTGATCTGTACCTCAACAAACATTACTAACTACTGTTAAGATTTTGTTGTTCTATACAGTGGACCCCCGCATAACGATGGCATCACATAGCGATTTTTCCGCATACCGATTACTTTTATCGGAAAATTTTTGCCGCGCATACCGATTAAAAACCCGCTTACCGATTTTCGTCCGAGACGCGTCCAATGTGCCCTCAGCCAGCCTCACATGTGCCAGCCGTCCCATTGTTTACCAGCCACCTCCCCGGTAACATCCAAGCATACCTGGAATATTTCGTATTATTTTCAGTATTTCGGGGCTGTTTCTGGAAAATAAGTGACCATGGGCCCAAGAAAGCTTCTAGGGGCCAACCCTACACCTCAAAGGGTAAGAATTACTATAGAAATGAAGAAAGAGATAATTGATAAGTATGAAAGTGGAGTGCGTATAGCCGACCTAGTCAAGCTGTACAAGAAACCCCAATCCACATCGCTACTATTGTGGGCACCAGAAAGACAATCAAGGAAGTGTTCTTGCCAAAGGGTTTAACTGTGTTTTCGGGAAAAAAAGATCGCAAGTGATGGAAGATGTTGAGAGACTCTTATTGGTGTTGGATAAATGAAAAACAGATAGCAGGAGATAGCGTCTCTCAAGCGATCATATGTGAAAAGGCTAAGAAGTTACCCCAGGAGGGCATTTTTACCTTACCTGGTGTACACCGGGAAAGGCATTTTCCCTTTTACCTTGTGTAACCAGGATGGCATTTTCCCCTTAAAACCTGGTTACCCCAGGATGGCATTTTCCCCCTTCCCCTGGTATACACCAGGATGGCATTTTTTAACCTTTTCCCGGGTGTACACCGGATGGCTTTTTTTACCTTCCCTGGTGTACACCGGATGGCATCTTTCCCTTAAACCTTGTGTACCCCGGGAAAATGGCATTTTAAACCTTTTACCTGGTGTACACCAGGATGGATCAAACCTTCCTGGTGTCCCCGGGATGGCATCTTCCTTACCTTGGGGACACCAGGATGGCACTTAAAAACCTTTTTGTGTACCCCGGGAAAGGCCCATCTTACCTTACCTGGTGTACACCGGTTTGGCATTTTTAAACCTT
The DNA here is from genome assembly GCF_026875155.1 of Cherax quadricarinatus. Lineage (NCBI taxonomy): Eukaryota > Metazoa > Arthropoda > Malacostraca > Decapoda > Parastacidae > Cherax > Cherax quadricarinatus. Next base: position 10,482,663 of record NC_069452.1, read on the forward strand.
ACCTTGTGTACACCGGGATGGCTTTCCTTCCCTTTAACTGGTGTACACCGGGAAGGCACTTCCAGAATTTTTGAGGAAGGCCTAGCAAAAAGCCCTTTTTTTGGCAAGAACAATTGCCCTTTTCCCCCAAATAATGAGGGTTTGCGGCGCATTGCCCAAAAATGAGAAACTTTTCTTTTTTCAGTTCCCAAATTTTTGGGATCTGCGGGAAAACCCTCCCAAAAAAGGGCCCAAAACATCCCTTTTTTCTGAAAAAGGGTCTCAAAAAAGGGGTCCCCCTGACCCCACACAAATTTGATCTGTTTTCCCTTTTTGGAGGATTTGGCCCCAACTATTTACAGCACAACTACGGAAGCTACATTAAAAACTTTCCCTGAAAAGGGAAACCCTTTTCATTCTTTAATGGGGGAGCACAAAACCCTGTAGGCCCCAAAAAAACGGGAAATTTCGGGGAAAGTCAACTTTCCAGGGGGGAAATTAAACGATAACCCAAACAAATGAACATAAAAACCCAAGGCACATTGTAGCAGCCAAGGGGCCCCCCATAATAGGCGGGCCCTTTCCCTCAAAACCAACTACATTTTTAAAGGAAAAAAAAAAAAAGGGGGGGGGGGGGGGGCCCCCCATATACACAATACCTTTTTTCCCAGTGTTCCATGCATTTTTTGGGTTTTTTTTTTCAATTTGGGGCCTTTTGCTCCCCCCACTTTTGACAATTGCCAGTGGGAACATAACCCAACAATGGTCAATTTGAAGCCAACGGGAAAGGTAACACCCAAAAAAAAAACTGTATGAGGCTGGTTACAAACTGAGCCACGGGGCATTTTACTCCCAAAAAACCCCCTCCCGGAATATGTATAGTTTAAATTTTTTCCTGCCCCCTTTTTTGTTTTAAAAATTTTCCCCCCAGGATTTTGAGAATTTGCTCTAATACCTAGGACTATCTACTTTCTTTTTTAAACTTGTGGTCGTGTCATATCTAAATGGACAATTCATGATTTTTGTGGGGCCCCCCGCTTCCATAAATATTTATTTGCAAAATTAGGGGAAAATTTTTTAAATTTTTAAACACTTTTTTTTTTTTTCTCCCATTTTGTTGAATATTAAAAAAAAAAAAAAATTTTTTAAGAAGAGAAAACAAACCTCCCCACCCTTTAACCCCTTTTAGGGTCGACAGGGGCCCTTTTCCAAAAATCGTTTCAGGGTCGGCCAAATTTAAAAAAAAAAAATTTTTTTCTTTTTATGAAAAGATAGAGAAGCTTTTCCCCATCAAAAACACCAAGATTTTTTAAATTTGATAGAAAACTTAAGGGAATTTTGCTCTCGCCCAAAAATTGCGGTCTCGGCGATGTTTCGCATTGGCGATTTTGGGCCCCCTTTTAGCCCATTTTTTTGGCCAATTTTTACGTACTAGTCGAAAAAAAAAATGAAAATTTCGCTTGAATTCCTTTTTTTATCGAATTTGGGGGCAAGGGAAAAAACCCATTTAAGAAATTCAATATCCCGTACAGTGGTCAGAATTTAAACAATTTTCCAAATTTTACACCCCAAATTTTAAAAGAGCCAATTTTTTGAATAGGGGCCAAATAAACAAGAAAGGGCATTCCTGGCACTAAAATGACATTCTCCTCTAGTCATTTGTCCCTCTCGGCCCCCTTATATTCTTTTGCTTTTACTTTGAATTTTTTTTTCTCCCCAAAAAAAAATAAAATTTACTGTTATGCCCGACTACTGGGATTAGTGTTTTAAAAAAAAGGTATAAAATTAAATTTGGGGCCCTTTTAAAAAATATTAGACTAAACCCGTTGACGTGTATTGCACCTTGGCCGATTTGTTTTAAATTTTGAAGGTTTTGGGAAAAAAACGGGAAAAATTTTTGCTACTTTGAGCTCAATTTTAAAAGGGACCTTTTTTCGTAAAAAAAAGTCAAAATTTATCTCAATTTCTGTAAAAGTCCCTTCCCTTCTATAAAAAGAACCCAAAAAAACTAGAAAAACAACAATTAAATACCCTAAAGAAAAAAACGCCCAAATCCCCTGAATTTTTTAAAAAAAAAAAGGTCAAGTTTTTTTTTTTTTTTCCTTATGCACTGCGTTTCTTTCAGGATTTTTTTAGACTGTGGGACACTGACCACATAGACCCATTCTTTTTATGAAGGCCTTCCAGCTTTCTCCCCCTAGATTTTAGGCCGCTAGAAAATTTTTTCGTTCTATTTCGTCAAAAAAAACCCACGCGTAAGAAAGTACTAGTACGACCAAAACCCTCAAAGGGGGAAAAGTGGGGGTTTCCCTTCTTAAGAGTAGGTCGGCAAGCAAATTGGTAAACAGGTTTTTTAAACCATCTTTGATATTTTTTATGTCAGTTTTTTACGATTTATAAAATTTTTATTATATTTAAAATTTTTATAAGGGTTTTGTATACTGTAATAAACAGAAAATTTTTAAAAGGTCTAAAAAATTTTTTTGGTATGCTACGATTGGAGAGCTGGTCGAACCCGAGAGGGCGGTAAAAGAGTATCGCTAATAGGAGAGGCTGTAATTTTTATTTACATTGCCCGATATTTTCCCCACGGGGGGAGACAAATGGTTCCATGAAAAGAGAGGAGAGAGAAGAGAGAGGAGAGAGAGAGAGAGAGAGAGAAGGATAAGAGAGAGTAGAGAGAGAGATAGAGAGGAGAGAGGGGAGGAGAGGTTTGTGCGCACCTCCTCCTGTATTTTGATTCAACTTCAGAAAAAAGGTCCAAGCCCAATTCCCTATGTCTACATCCCCTTCACACTGCAAAGGACTCCCCGTGAATGGATACAATTAGACGTGCGTTTGTACTGCTGGTCCAAGACTGGTCAACCTCCTACCAGTAGACATGAGAACTACTGCAGGAGCAAAGTTACAAGCTTTCAAGAGAAAACTGGTCCATTAACTGCAACAAGACTGGCATGCAGACACGAAGGTAACTGTCAGCAGCAACCTAGCCTCAAGGTAAGCTGCAAGTGTTCAAGAACAGAGCAAGCTCTCTCGTAAGCTCCTTTACATGGGATTAAATAATTTTTTTTTGGGTGGGGGAGGGGGGGGGGAAAGTGAAGGAAAAAATGAATTTACTATGAAGGCCTATTCAATTTAGGTTGTACTTTTCAATTACATTAAAAAATCACACTACACAGAAGAGCTTTAATTAACCCGTAAACGGTCCAGCAGATCTACGTTCACATGTGTAGTGCTACAAAAGTAGATCTAAGTTTATTTACATATTTTCAAATATAACAAAAAAAAAAATGTAGAACGAAGTTTTTTTTACACATTTTCAAATGTAGAAAAATAAAAAGATCTACTTTTTTTACATACATTCAAATGTTGAAAAAACGTATATATACGTTTGGATCGTTTACGGGTTAAGAGAGTTTACTGTACTGGAAACTGGCCTTGGGGCGAGTTGCAAGTTGCAAGTGCAGAACAATGCAGAAAGCTCTCTCACGCAGCTCTTCTATAAAACGTTAAATTTTTTTTGGAAATGTGAAGAAAAAATGCAATCATTGAACAGCATGTACTACGAAGATCTATTCAATTTTCGTTGTAATTTTAAACTGCCTTAAAATAAATCACACTAGGCAAAAGAGCTTTACGAGGGGTTACTGTACAGGAAACTGGTCACACATTATACTGAGCTCCTCGGGATTATATTGATAACACACTCATGCTTGAGTGCTCAACATGGCCAGCTATTTTTTTTTAATACATTCCTGGTCTACTATTAAGAATTTACTGATCTGTACCTCAACAAACATTACTAACTACTGTTAAGATTTTGTTGTTCTATACTTCAATAAAGATTTCCAATCACTTGCCCCCCCCCCTTCCTCCTAGGTGTACATTATTATAAACTTGTTATTATAAATATGACATCTCCACTGGCTGGAGGCAGTGGAGATGTCATGTCTGAGGGCAATGTGTGGTGTGAATATAATGCAGAGAATTTGTAGTTTGGAAGTTAGGAGGAGGTGCGGGATTACCAAAACTGTTGTCCAGAGGGCTGAGGAAGGGTTGTTGAGGTGGTTCGGACATGTAGAGAGAATGGAGCGAAACAGAATAACTTCAAGAGTGTATCAGTCTGTAGTGGAAGGAAGGCGGGGTAGGGGTCGGCCTAGGAAAGGTTGGATGGAGGGGGTAAAGGAGGTTTTGTGTGCGAGGGGCTTGGACTTCCAGCAGGCATGCGTGAGCGTGTTTGATAGGAGTGAATGGAGACAAATGGTTTTTAATACTTGAGTGCTGTTGGAGTGTGAGCAAAGTAACATTTATGAAGGGGTTCAGGGAAACCGGCAGGCCGGACTTGAGTCCTGGAGATGGGAAGTACAGTGCCTGCACTCTGAAGGAGGGGTGTTAATGTTGCAGTTTAAAAACTGTAGTGTAAAGCACCCTTCTGGCAAGACAGTGATGGAGTGAATGATGGTGAAAGTTTTTCTTTTTCAGGCCACCCTGCCTTGGTGGCCACCCTGCCCTGGTGGCCACCCTGCCTTGGTGAGAATTGGCCAGTGTGATAATAAAAAAAAATATATAAATAATGAAGCGCTAAACACACAAGGGTCATCCTAAGTGTTCAATGTAGGAGGATTATTATTATAATAAAAAAGAAGTGCTAAACCACAACGGCTATACAGTGGACCCCCAGTATTCGATGGCATCGGTATTTGATAAATCCGGTATTCGATTGAAAACCCAGTATTCGATACGATTCATACGAGACGTGTCCACGTGTGGCCTGAACTGCCCCTTGTGTGCCAGTGTTTACAAGCCAGCCAGTGTGTGCGCATCTAAGGATACATTCGGTACATTCCATATTATCACTGTGTTTAGTGCTTGTTTCTGCAAAATAAGTCACCATGGGCCCTAAGAAAGCTTCTAGCGCCAACCCTTCGAGAAAAAAGTCGTTAATGACTTATGAAATGAAGAAAGAGATAATTGCAAAGTACGAAAGTGGAGTGCGTGTGTCGGAGCTGGTTAGGTTGTATAATAACCCCCAATCAACCATCTCTACTATAGTGACCAGGAAAACGGCAATCAAGGAAGCTGTTCTTGCAAAAGGTGCAACTGTGATTACAAAACAGCGACCGCAAGTGCTAGAAAATGTTGAGAGATTGTTATTGGTGTGGATAAATGAAAAACAGATAGCAGGAGATAGCATCTCTCAAGCGATCATTTGTGAAAAGGCTAGGCAGTTGCATGACGATGTGGTAAAGAAAATGCCTGCAACTAGTGGTGATGTGAGTGAATTTAAGGCCAGCAAAGGTTGGTTTGAAAGATTTAAGAATCGTAGTGGCATACATAGTGTGATTAGGCATGGTGAGGCTGCCAGTTCGGACCACAAAGCAGCTGAAAAATATGTGAAGGAATTCAAGGATTACACAGACAGTGAAGGACTGAAACCTGAACAAGTGTTCAATTGCGACAAAACAGGCCTGTTTTGGAAGAAAATGCCAAGCAGGACCTACATTACTCAGGAGGAAAAGGCATTCCCAGGACATAAGCCTATGAAAGACAGGCTTACTCTGTTGATGTGTGCCAATGCTAGTGGTGATTGCAAAGTGAAGCCTTTATTGGTGTATCACTCCGAAACTCCCAGTGTGTTCAGGAAAAACAATGTCGTCATGGCTAATTTGTGTGTGCTGTGGAGGGCAAACAGTAAGGCATGGGTCACTAGGGACTTTTTCTATGACTGGTTACACCAAGCATTTGCCCCCACTGTGAAAAATTACCTAACTGAAAAGAAATTAGACCTTAAGTGCTTCCTGGTATTAGACTAATTCCCCTGGTCATCCTACAGACTTGGCAGAGCGACTTTCTGGGGACATGAGCTTCATTAAGGTCAAGTTTTTGCCTCCTAATACCACTCCTCTCCTGCAGCCCATGGACCAGCAGGTCATTTCCAACTTCAAGAAACTGTACACAAAAGCTATGTTTCAAAAGTGCTTTGTAGTGACCACAGAAACTCAACTGACTCTAGAAGATTTTTGGAAGGATCACTTTAATATCCTCAATTGTATAAACCTTATAGGTACGGCTTGGGAGGGAGTGACTAAGAGGACCTTGAACTCTGCTTGGAAAAAACTGTGGCCAGAATGTGTAGACAAAAGGGATTTTGAAGGATTTGAGGCTAACCCTGAGAATCCTATGCCAGTTGAGGAATCCACTGTGGCATTGGGGAAGTCCTTGGGGTTGGAGGTTAGTGGGGAGGATGTGGAAGAGTTGGTGGAGGAGGACAGTGAAGAACTAACCACTGATGAGCTGCTAGATCATCTTGAATAGCAAGAGGCCACACCTGAGGAAACTGCTTCAGAGGAGGGGATAGAGAAATTGAAGAAAGTTGCCTACTTCTAAGATTAAGGAAATGTGTGCATAGTGGCTTGAAGTGCAAACCTTTTTTGATGAAAATCACCCTGACACAGCTACTGCAAGCCGTGTTGGCAACCTGTACACTGACAATGTTGTGAACCACTTTAGGAAAGTCATAAAGGAACGAGAGGTACAAGTATCTATGGACAGATATGTTGTGCGACAGAAGTCCAGTGACTCTGAAGCTGGTCCTAGTGGCATTAAAAGAACAAGGGAAGTAACCCCAGAAAAAGACTTGCTACCTAAAGTGCTAATGGAAGGGGATTCCCCCTTCTAAACACTAAGATGATCAACACTCTTCCCTCCTCCCATCCCATCAATCATCACCAGATCTTCAATAAAGGTAAGTGTCATGTAACTGTGCATGTCTTCTTCAGTTTGTGCGTATTAAAATTAATATTTCATGTGGTAAAATTTTTTCTTTTCAATACTTTGGGGTGTCTTGCACGGATTAATTTAATTTCCATTATTTCTTACGGGGAAAATTAACTTGACTAACGAATATTTTGATTAACGATGAGCTCTCAGGAACGGATTAATATCGCTGGTTGAGGGTCCACTGTAACATCATCAGGAGATTGTCGCTGGCGTTTAGAAGTGGGACCAGATTTGGTCCGATGTGGGACAGGCTGGCGATTCGAAAATTGTCGCACCATAGAGAGAGAGGCCAGAAGCATAGTCAAAGGAAGGCGGAGGTCAGACAAATCAGAGGAGTCAGTCGAGACCCCAGTACCTGAAGCTGGTGATGAAACTGTGCCAGTAAGAGGTACAGGGCCATCAGGAGTGTCCAAAGAGTGGTCAAAAAATGAGGCAGGGTCAAAACGGGGTGCGGTATCAGTAAGGGGCCCGGGGGTAGCAGGTTCATGGACTAGGGTTTCCATGGTTAGGTTACTTCTCTCTTTTTGCTTTTAAGAAAAAAAAAGAAAAGAAAAAAAAAGAAAAGAAAAAAAAAAGGGAGGGGGGGGGGAAACGGGGAGGAATAGTTCCCAGGAGGATTGAAAGGGCCAGAAATCACCCTCTGCGCCCAAGAGGACCTCAGCACCGCAAGTAGTGCAGATGCAGCATGGAACCCGTGCCATACCCTACCCATCATGCCAGTAAACCAGCAATCCAGGATAGCAACCTCACATCTGCCGAGCTACCTCGGTGGACAAAAAGAGAGGGTGGCCGGATATCCGCCACAAAGCATGCCTCCTTTGGCCATCACCCCCGGAATCCGAAAGGCGGCCTCCAGAGATACACCCGTCGCCCAAAAGACACCCAAAGCCACCCCTCAGAAGACTGGAGAGGGAATGGGATATCCCCAGGCAATCCAGATTCCACGGCAAACTACACCACCGACAAGAACCTCAATGGAATGGGATGGACCCCAGTACCATTCCCCCTACCTAGGAACCAGCATGCCTGTGGGAAGAATCCCAAAGGCCAAAAAGAGGAAGGGAATAAGGGAGGGATGGGGGGGAGGAGGAAAGGAAAAAGGGAGGATGGGATAGGGAAGGGGGGATTGGGGGGTAATTAGGTTCGGTCTGAGGAAGGAGACCAACAGGTCTAATTCCTCAGACCAAGAACCTCTTCACCATGCCAAGAAGCCCCCCTTGAAGAGGTCATGTATCATAACAGAGTAAAAATTATGAAAAAAAAAAAAATACATATTTTCTCCTTTATGCATTATCTCAACGTTATGTTATACAAATGCTCCTCGACTTACAATGGTTCAACTTATATCTCGACTATGTTGGTAAAAAGAAATTACTCTGGAGATGAAACTAAACCCGTAAACGGTCCAAGCAGATCTACGTTCACATGTGTAGTGCTACAAAAGTAGATCTACGTTTTTTTTACATATTTTCAATTTTTTTTATTTTTTATTATCACACTAGCCGATTCCCACCAAGGCAGGGTGACCACCAAGGCAGGGTGGCCACCAAGGCAGGGTGACCACCAAGGCAGGGTGGCCACCAAGGCAGGGTGGCCACCAAGGCAGGGTGGCCACCAAGGCAGGGTGGCCACCAAGGCAGGGTGGCCCGAAAAAGAAAAACTTTCACCATCATTCACTCCATCACTGTCTTGCCAGAAGGGTGCTTTACACTACAGTTTTTAAACTGCAACATTAACACCCCTCCTTCAGAGTGCAGGCACTGTACTTCCCATCTCCAGGACTCAAGTCCGGCCTGCCGGTTTCCCTGAACCCCTTCATAAATGTTACTTTGCTCACACTCCAACAGCACGTCAAGTATTAAAAACCATTTGTCTCCATTCACTCCTATATTTTCAAATATAACAAAAAAAAAAGTAAATTTTTTTTACACATTTTCAAATGTAGAAAAACAAAAAGAAGATCTACTTTTTTTACATACTTTCAAATATTGAAAAAACGTATACAGTGGACCCCCGGTTAACGATATTTTTTGACTCCAGAAGTATGTTCAGGTGCCAGTACTGACTGAATTTGTTCCCATAAGAAATATTGTGAAGTAGATTAGTCCATTTCAGACCCCCAAACATACACGTACAAACGCACTTACATAATTGGTTGCATTAGGAGATAATCGTTATGCGGGGGTCCACTGTATATACGTTTGGACCGTTTACGGGTTAAGAGATAATCACCCAGTATGAAGTGGCAAGTCTGTAACTTATATTCATTTATTTACTTTTCAATGCTGGTATTTAGTAAGGGTTGGAGAAAGGGGGTAAAGGAGGTTTTGTGGGCGAGGGGCTTGGACTTCCAGCAAGCGTGCGTGAGCGTGTTAGATAGGAGTGAATGGAGACGAATGATACTTGGGACCTGACGATCTGTTGGAGTGTGAGCAGGGTAATATTTAGTGAAGGGATTCAGGGAAACCGGTTATTTTCATATAGTCAGACTTGAGTCCTGGAAATAGGAAGTACAATGCCTGCACTTTAAAGGAGGGGTTTGGGATATTGGCAGTTTGGAGGGATATGTTGTGTATCTTTATATGTATATGCTTCTAAACTGTTGTATTCTGAGCACCTCTGCAAAAACAGTGATAATGTGTGAGTGTGGTGAAAGTGTTGAATGATGAAAGTATTTTCTTTTTGGGGATTTCCTTTCTTTTTTGGGTCACCCTGCCTCGGTGGGAGACAGGCGACTTTTGAAAAAAAAAAAAAAAAAAAAACAGTAATTACTCGTTTATTTACTTATTCAGTGACAGTTATTTATTTATTTATTTACCGTATTTCGCGGCTTATAAGACTTGTTTTAGTTTCAATGGCTAAGCATCGAAAGTAACTGGTAGAGTTATAGCCCACCCCACACCCAAAACATAGCTCCCATCACTGACCTTCAGTTTATAGGACGCAGGCTGATTTTTAGACATTTTATGGGGGAAAAAAAAGTGTGTCTAATAAGCCGCAAAATACGGTATTTATTTTGTACAGTGGACCCCTGGTTTACGATCAGCTCCCAATGCGACCAATTATGTAAGTGTATTTATGTAAGTGTATTTTGTAAGTGTGTTTGTATGTGTATGTTTGGGGGTCTGAAATGGACTAATCTAATTCACAATATTCCTTATGGGAACAAATTCGGTCAGTACTGGCACCTGAACATACTTCTGGAATGAAATAATATCGTAAACCGGGGGTCCACTGTACTTTCATATTCACATTTGACGTGCGATGGGGTTTTGTGGGACTCCCCGTTTTTAAGTCGAGGAGCAGAAGTTGGTTAAATTTATTGACTGAGTCAACCAGGTCTGTACCTATGTAAAGAAATTAGCATTAACAACTAAGGTAAAAAAAGAAGACTAGCACTAGGCAATGTAGAGAAAAAAAAAAATAAGTGAACGATGATCAGCACAGCACTGAGCAGATTTTTTCTTGCATTATCAAGACAAAACAAAAGCCAATTGAAACAAAGGGGAAAAAAAAGTGAGGAAAAAAAATGTCAACAGTTTTTCTTCACAAATTGGTAGACTGCCAGACCAAGACCCAAGGGGAGGAATCAAAAGCTCGCCATGGGAACGAAAAAAATATATGGCAAACTAAACAAGAAAAAAGAGAACTTGTAAATGTGCATGCCCCAAAAAATTTTTTTACTTTAACGATTTTTTTACACTGAAATTTACAATCGGCCCCCGAGAAAAAAAAATATTACTGCATCTTGTACATTTTCAGTGTTTAATTTAACCCTTTCGGGGTCCAAGGCAAAATCTGAAGTGCCCCCCAGTGCCAAAATTTTAAAAAAAAAAAAATTTTTTATTTTTTTCTTATGAAATGATAGAGAATTTTTGTGAATGAAATAAAACAAAAAGATAAAAATTTGAGGGAAAATTGACGAAATTTTGCTCTGTGAATTTTGGTGGTCAGCGTATTTAGAATCGGCGATTTTGCCGACTTTACTCCCCTTTTAGGCCATTACTTATTCCAGTTTGACCAAATTTTTGCATTTCATATATTATTCTATTCATCGATTTAGCACAAAAAATCGCCAAGTCAAACGTTTCAATACAAAATAAAGTGACCGGAAATTGGTTTAAATTTTGGGCCATTTTAAACAAAGTTCAAAATTTCCATTTCAAAATGGGCCCAAAAACAATGTAGGGTTTTGGCACTAAACTAACATTTCCCCTTTTTCATTAGTTAGTTTTGACTTTTTAAAAAATTCCATTTTTTATTTTTTTTTTAATAATGAATTTTATTCACACCCAAAAAATAGAAGATTTACTGTTTTGCAAAATTGTAATAATTGGATAAATATATCACCCTTTTTGAAAGTATATTAGGCCCCCCCATGGCATGTATTTGACGTGTGAGGTCGTTTGTTTTTTCTCTTAAAATCAGCAAAAATTTAAATTTCCGCCCCTTTGACTCAGTTTTTAAGCCACCCCGTGCTAAAACCAATCAAAATTACTCTATTTCGTAATATGCTTCCTTTATCAAATGAGACCAAGAAATACAAATACAACACTAAAAAAATACGAAAAAAAACGCAAATCCTGTTTTAGAAATCACGGGCTCGTTTTTTTTTTCTCCATTATACCGTGTGCTGCAGGATTTTTTTTTATGTGGTGCACACATACCACAAGATGTTTCCTCTATTGGCCCAAAAATTTTCACTCACAGTTTATCAGGGGAGTGGTCATGAGTAGATCTACGGTTTTGGGCCCTAATTAAAACCCCAATCAGGGGGCCCCCAAAGGGTTAAGTAAGGGGGAAAAGTTGGGGCTAAGTGGTGTGCACAACCGATGAATTAAAAAAAACCCTTTTGAAAAAACTTTTATTGGGACAATGTTGCAACTTGTTAATGATCTTTATCAAATTATATAAACCCCTAAATGGTCCAAACGTATATATACGTTCACTACCGACGCCCCAACTTTTTTGAGAAAAAAAAAAAAAATTTTTCTTTTTTAAAAGGAAAAAAAGGTAAGGGACCCAGGCTCCCCCTTATTTTATATGGGCACAGGGGTGCTCACACCCATTCTCACATGTTAGGGGACTCAGGCTTATCGTGGAATGTTTTAAAGTGGGCCATAAAAAAATATTATCTTTGGGGCCTAGCGGTAAAAAACGTATACATACATACTTTGGACCTTTACGGGGTTTAAAAATACAAATGATTCCCCACTTGCTATCTTTACTATAATACTCCCCGGAATAAAGAATTGCTCATTTTACCCCTCTTTTTTTTTCATTTAAAAATCCTCCCCCAAAAAAAGTGCAAAGAGTTTTTCTTGTAAACCCTGCGTGTGTAAGGGCAATAAAATGCCAGGACAAGGGGGTTTTAACCCCCTCTGTATTTTAGTAAATTTAAAAGAAAAATTGTTTTCCTTTTTTTGGTCACCCCGCTCAGTGGGGTACAGCGCTGTATGGAGGAAAAAAAAATAATCCCACTTAATAACCAATGACATTATGTAAGTGTATTTATGTAAGTGCGTTTGTACGTGTATGTTTGGGGTCTGAAATGGATAATCTACTTCACAATATTCCTTATGGGAACAAATTCAGTCAGTACTGGCACCTGAACATACTTCTGGAGTGAAAAATATCGTAAAGTGGGGGTCCACTGTACACTGCAACAAACAAAGCCATGAAGCCAGGAGACTGGAAAAGGAAAGCAAAGACATAGCGACCTCTGGTGATGGAAGGGAATGAAAGCTCCTACAAACAGATAATGCAAAAAACAAGAAATAAGCTTTATAGTAAACCTATTCTTTGAAACACAATGTTTTTTTTTTAACACACTGGCCATCTCCCACCAAGGCAGGGTGACCTGAAAAAGAAACACTTGCACCATCATTCACACTGTCTTGCCAGAGGCATGCAGATACAACAGTTTAGATGTACTTCCAAATAGCAAATATCCCAAACCCATCCTTTAGGGTGCAGGCATTGTTATGTCCCACCTCCAGGACTCAAGTCTGGCTAACCAGTATACACTTGTTCAATACAAGCCTCACTTCATATTAACCCTTGAACTGTACAAACAGATCTACGTTTTTTCGACATTTGAAAGTAGGTAAAAAAAGTAGATTTTTTTTTTTTACATTTGAAAAAGTAAAAAAATCTTTGATCTACATTTTTTTGGTTATATTTGAAAATATGTAAAAAAAACGTAGATCTACTTTTGGAGCACTACGCATGTAAACGTAGATCTGCTTGGACAGTTTAGGGGTTAAGACCCATTCTTGGAGCCTTCACCTTGTAAAATACAAAACTCTATAAACCATAAACATGCACTGACTGGTCTCTACATTGAGGTGAATGATCTATAACCAAAAATAATAAAAAAAAAAAGATCTTGTGTCACTAGTGGAACAAAGAACAGGAGAGTACATGATCATGACATGAAATACATCTTTTCATGGGGAAGTCTAACAGAATTCTTCCTCTGTGAGCCATGAGTGTCGTAAGAGGCGATTAAAATGCCAGGAGCAAGAGGCAAGTAACCCCTTCTCCTGTATAAATTAATAAATGTAAGAAGGAAAAAGAATTTTTTTTTTCTTTTCAGACCACCCTGCCTCGGTGGCATACGACTGGTGCATTGACCCCCCCCCCAAAAAAAAAAAAAAAATCAAGGCACATATTAGACAGGAGAGACTTTTCCAGATATGTGACAAGCACAAAAGGGCACAGCTGGGAATCATAGTCAAATAAGCTACAGGGACATCAGAAAACTCTTCTTGAATGTGTGTTTGGACTGAACAATGACATTGTGGAAGAATCTTCCAAGGGGTTAAGATACAGTATGGGTATGATAGGACTATGTTATCTCTGTTTGTCTAAAGTTAAGAGGTAGGACCAGGAGCTACACTCACCCCCACAAATACAAATAGGTAATAATAAAGGGAATTTTTAGGAGTGAAAAAAAATTAACACTAATAATCTGCAAGACAACTATCATAGGTAAATACGCTAAAAGTTTGTTACTTTTGTCCACATTACCATCATTAAACTGTCCAACCGTAGATCTACGTTTATTCATGTAGCGCTCCGAACGTAGATCTATGTTTACTCGCGTAGCGCTCCGAACGTAGATCTATGTTTACTCGCGTAGCGCTCCGAACGTAGATCTATGTTTCTTTTTTTACATTTGAAAGCATGTAAAATAAAACGCAGATCTACGTTCGGAGCACTACGCGAGTGAACGTAGATCTACGTTTGACAGTTTAAGGGTTAAACTCCTGCAAATCTTGGTCTAATTTAGTGACAAAAAAAATCCAAAATTCACAATCTAAAAGTAATGTGAAAAATAAATAAGAGCCTGGAGTCTACCTGGAGCCACTGAGAGAATAATAAAAAAAAAACTTTAATTGCTGAAAGGCCTTAAATATAATTTAGGTATGAATAACAGAATTTCCAACAAAAACTTGAAACAGTTTCTTGAAAATAATTTTTATTAAAACTAATTAAATGTCTTTGAAAGTCTACATTGTATACATATATACACAGGAGTAAAATTTCTATTTTTACATTACTCATTTTATAAAGGACTAAGTCCCCAGCAAGGATAAAAATGCCCACACACATTATATATGTCTCCCTGGCAGACCCTCTGTAACCTGTGGAGTTACTTTAAGTCTACGATATGTGAGAAGGAAATTAGATATCCCCAACTGACTGGTTAATTTGTAATTGTTACATTAAAAGAAGTATTAAACCTGTGTGGGTCAAACAGCGCTGGTTAATTTGTGAACCAGCTGGATTTTTATGACAAGCTAGTGGGGGCGCAGTCGTATTACCAAACTAGGATTAAACCAAATTAGTAACTAAGATCACTCCCCTCAGTGGAGATTCAGATGTTGCAACACTGGACCACTAGCCCGGTATGATAACTGACTAGCCCGGTATGATAACTGACTAGCCCGGTATGATAACTGACTAGCCTGGTATGATAACTGACTAGCCTGGTATGATAACTGATTAGCCTGGCATGATCACTGATCAGGCGCTTCACCCCCACAGTAGCGGAATGTCAGAGTTGCTGCAATGTGAACCCATTACACGAGATCCATCTAGATCCCCATTAAATAAACTACAATACCTGTATTCAAATTTTATCATAAAGTTGGTAGAATTACTGACAACATGTAAAGTAAAAGGACACAAGTGCAACTAATGTGACATTTTTATTGTGGCAACGTTTTGCTCTCCAGGAGCGAAACGTTGCCACAATAAAAATGTCACATTAGTTGCACCTGTGTCCTTTTACTTTACATACAAATTTTATCAACAATAATGCTTATTATAATCATAATTAAATGCTAAACCCAAATTTCAACAGTAATAAACAGCAAAAGTTTGTTAAATGTTTTATTATGAATTATATGCTGTAGTCTTTATTGGCCGACTTACAGAAACTAGCAAAGATGTCTGTGATAGTAATCCCTTAAAAAAATTGAACCATAACTGACAGTTTTACATATTTGTTTTACCAAGTTCTCCCAATATGTACATTATTTCATGGTATAAACCTTGGTAATAAATACCGACAAGTTGGTTTAGAAAGACACGTAAGCAAACAATATAATAAATATGTTATAGTGTTTGCTTACGTGTCTTTCTAAATCAACACTATTTCATAACTAATTTTTCCCCTTTTCATTGCATTATTTGGTATACTGTCTTCTGATATTTTAAAATGCATTATATCAATAAATAAAATAAAAGTAATTAATAAATCTGGGATGCAGCATAAAGTCACATTAATGATTAATAATTATGTAGATAACTAAGTAATTATGTAGATAACTAAGTTGTTTTGCTTCACTTATATTCACATAATCTAACACTAAACTTATTATCAGATAATTTTGTAAACGCCTAAAATATTATGAAAAGAATTGAAGAAAAGTGAGGATGTTGCAATCCAAGAGCACAAGTCTCTGTGTTAAGTGAGAAACCACGTGGGTAGAAAACTAAAATACGGGTAACAGTGATCCGTGTATTTCAGCCTCGAGCAGAGCCCCTCTTCGGCAGATGAAGAGCTAAAGGTCTAAATGAGGCAGCAATATACAGTCTCTTACCTCTATCAATCTTTTCTGTCAAACTGGTGTCACCCTTCACATCAGTATTTATAGTATTTTAATTGAAGCAGAGTTCTCTTCTATTTACAGCTTACAAGATGTTAGTACTGATTTATATTTCATAAAAGTTCTTCTGTGTTGCAAAAATTTGCCGCTGCAATTTTTTGCCAACATTTTTACTTGACATGAAAACCCAGCTACTGTACTGAAGTTCAGGACAGAGAGCCAAAGGTGTCATAACAAATGTGAGGGAGAGTATACTGCAAAGGTGTTATAACAAATGTGAGGGAGAGTATACTGCAAAGGTGTCATAACAGATGTGAGGGAGAGTATACTGCAAAGGTGTCATAACAGATGTGAGGGAGAGTATACTGCAAAGGTGTCATAACAGATGTGAGGGAGAGTATACTGCAAAGGTGTCATAACAGATGTGAGGGAGAGTATACTGCAAAGGTGTTATAACAGATGTGAGGGACTAAACTGCATAAGTGTCGTAACAGATATGAGGGAGAGTATACTACAAAGGTGTCAAAAGAGATGTGAGGGAGAGTATACTACACAAGGATGTGTCAATACTGTAAATGATATTTAACTTGGGGTTAACTTGTACACAAAGTTTTGATGCCGCTCCTCCTGCCAGACGCCTCATCCACAGTAAGGTTGAACCTCTCGTTTTCACTATCTACATCACAAAACTCATTAACTTCAATCACTAAGTCCAAGTGCTCCAAGTATACAACATATTTAACTATGCTATGTTATTTCCAATATACAAATTTTGAAATTATTTTACCCTTGCTGTGAAAACTACATTATAAAACAAACGTCTATCACTTGAAGATTCACTCCCAAGGAAATCAGCAAAGTATAGGTATGTAAATTTTTTGTATTTTAACAGAACAGCTTTTCCCACCAAGGTATGACTCCAAAAATGGTAATATACACCATCATTCAGGAGGGGTTCGGGATATTGGCAGTTTGGGGGGATATGTTGTGTATCTTTATATGTATATGCTTCTAGACTGTTGTATTCTGAGCACATCTGCAAAAACAGTGATAATGTGCGAGTGTGGTGAAAGTGTTGAATGATGAAAGTATTTTCTTTTTGGGGATTTTCTTTCTTTTTTGGGTCACCCTGCCTCGGTGGGAGACGGCCGACTTGTTGGAAAAAAAAAAAAAAAATTCAGTACACAGCTCTTTTGCCAGAAGTGCACAAGTATCACAATTCAAATGACTCTTTGAACTATAGCATCACTCTTCCTTTAGGGCACAGGCAATGTGCCTTCAAGGTACGAGACTGAAGTCCGCCTGATTGGTTACCCAGAATATCTTCATGTTGTTAGGTAAGACACATATGCAACAGTTAGGTATCTTTATTTCGAAACGTTTTGCCTACACAGTAGGCTTCTTCAGTCGAGTACAGAAAAGTTGATAGAAGCAGAAGAGACTTGAAGATGATGTAATCAGTCCATCACCCTTGAAGTTTTGAGGTGGTCAGTCCCTCAGTCTGGAGAAGAGTATTGTTCTATAGTCTGAAACAATATGGAGTTGAAGTGATAGGATGGAGCCTTATGTAGCGCCAGGAGGTACGAATGTAGACCTCCCAACGTCTACGTTCTTACCTCTACTAGTGACCTACGTCTCACCTCCTGGCGCTATATAAGGCTCCATCCTATCACTTCAACTCCCTATTGTTTCAGACTATAGAACAATACTCTTCTCCAGACTGAGGGACTGACCACCTCAAAACTTCAAGGGTGATGGACTGATTACATTGTCTTCAAGTCTCTTCTGCTTCTATCAACTTTTCTGTACTCGACTGAAGAAGCCTACTGTGTAGGCGAAACGTTTCAAAATAAAGATACCTAACTGTTGCATATGTGTCTTACCTAACAACCTGTTGGTATTTTATACCATTTTAATGTTCAATATCTTCATGTTGCGTTACATTCTAACAGCATATCAAACCATAAATACTACTCGTCTCCACTCACTCCAATCTAACGTGCTCACACAAGCCTGCTGGATGCTCAAACCCCTACCACTCAAAGCCACCTTTACCCTCCCTCTCTCCAACCCTTCCTGGAACAATTTTTCCATTCCAGATTCCTACATCCTGTCATCCTATTCTGTTCCATCCTCTCTAAATGCCTAAACCACCTCTACAGTCCCTCTGAATAATACCTATAGTAACTCCAGTCTTGTAATTTCTGTTCTCCAAATTATTATTCTTTTAAACCAATCGTATCCCACCGAAGCAGGGTGCCCCCCCCCCCCAAAAAAAAGCTTTTCTTTTTAACTTTAGTAATGTATACAGAAGGGGTTACTAGCCCCTTGCTCCTGGCATGTTAGTTGCCACTTACGGCACACATGGTTTTACACAAATAACCCGCACATATTGTGCCTTTCTGTTATCTACGCATGGCTTATGGATGAAGAATTCTGTTCCACTTCCCCATGCTCCAGATTATCTGCATAATATTCACAGCACAGATTGCTTTCAAACATGACATCTCTACTGCCTCTAGCCTCCTATCAAAGTAATGTTTAAAAACCAAACCTCACACTTATGTTGGTACTACTATACTCTGGAACACTACCCCTTTCGGTTCCATAGATAAATTTTTCTTTGCACAGATGCTTCAACAGACCACCTGCCTTTTATCCCTTGTCTAATCAGTGGTTAACTTCACCTGTCATGAATCCCTGTGCTGACATATATATCAACAAATTTACCAAACATCCTGCACTTAGGTCTCAGGAGAGAAACCTGAGGATGACTTCGGACCGAAATATCGCTTAAAGCATCCTCTCTCTTCTGACTGTGGGATTTTTGTGAAGTTTTCTAGCCAAGGAACTGTGGCTTTCTATTCATCTCTGGCAACAAATTTACATTGCACCAATCTGTCATAACAATCTAACTTCTCAAGATAAAATTTACATAATATAAAACAGCTTAACCTAAATGATCTATCAACAGGACGATCACGTGGGTGTATAAATCAAGTCTGGAAGGAAGAAGGGGGTAGAGATCATCTCAGGAAGGGTTGGAAGTTGAGAGTAAACACAGTCTTGAGTGCTAGGGGTTGGAGTATCCATCAAGCCTGTTAGATAAGACTGAGTTGGAGACTAGGTTTTTTGATGGCTTGATGTATTGCTGGAGCATTTATAAAAAAATTCAGGGAAACTGGTTAGCTGAACTTAAGTCCAATGGGTGAGTGCACACTGCCTGCACTCTGAAGGAAAGGTGATAGATGTTATAGGTCAGAGGATCATTTGAATTGTGATATTTGTGCACCTCTCACAAGACAGCTAATGCTTGTATGGCTTAACATGCTATTGGACTGTGAGAAAATTAACATATATGAAGGGATTTAAGGAAACCTGTTAGCTGGACTTCAATTCTATATGTGGAAGAACAGCGTCTGCACTCTGGGGGGGGGGGATGTTACAGTTCAGAGGGTTATTTGAATTGTTATATCTGTGCATTTCTGGAAAGACAGCTATTAAATAAAAGATGGAAAATGCATTTCTTCTTTTTGGGTCACCCTACCTTGGTAGGAAATGGCCAATGTGTTAAAAAAAAAAATCAAACAATTTGAATAAATATTTCAAGTTTTTCTTGAACAGCAAATCTTCCAATGACCTGAAAATACTGTATTCCCTACAAACTTGAATTCAGTGTAATACATTAATATTTTGAATGGGTGCTATTGAAAAAAAAAAACTCTACTAGCTGTACGGTTTCCAGCATCAATTTCTAAACTAAATGTTGTATATTAATTGCTCTAACATACAAGTAGTCTATATGTTCATTGGTCCAGATACACACACACGTCACACATACCACACATCAACAATAGAAAATGATGATTGTGTTGAAACAAGAAAATAAACCCATAAGGCTGGTAATCCTTGGCTGTATCTGACCAAGAAATGTGGAAATTTGACTTATGTCATTTGATTTTTAATGTTTTCATTATGGCATTTAGTGGCACAGTGTTCGTCAACAGCGCCTCAATTAGTACAGTACATTATAAACAGCGGCATCAATGATATGATAAAGGCAGCCATTATTTTTGTGATTACAATCAAAACTAAGCTCTAAACCCACAAGGGTAAAAGACAGCCATTGTTTGTGACATTTCCAGTTTTCTTGAAATGTTGTCGCATAAAATAGCTGTCTTTATTTTATTGTTGATCCTACTGTTTATTATAAGACTACGCTTTACATGTACTAAATCAATTGCGTAGTACATTACTATTACAATCAGAAACGGCGCCAAACCCGTAAGGGTTGTTCAGCGCTGTGATTAGTAGAGATTTCTCCCTTACCCCACTGTACAAGAGACTAGTAACAAAGCAAGCAGCAACAATGATACATACCAATAATAGTAAACAGCTACATAGTAACCGTTTTAATCAAGAAACAAGAGAAGGGTGGTCACCATGTTCATGAGGGGCTGCCTAATAATTTCTGCTTAAAATATAAGTTGTATATACCAGTGATTCACTTTTCTTTCTTTTGCTTCTTTAACTAAACCACCTACACGACCTCTGACCTCCAGGTTTACGATAAATTTAAATGTGCACACAAAAACTTTTACATATACAGCATATGGTATATGTAGTTACATCTTTCAGGTGGGAAGCCAAGGTCAGAAGATACTGATACATATACGTACTATCAGTAATAATGTCTGACTTGTGTATCACAACCAATTAAGGTTGCAAGATATGACTTCTTAAGTAAAAGGATACAAGTGCAACTAATGCAACATTTTATTGGTGCAATGTTTTACACTTCAGGAGCTTTGTTGAGCTGTAATGGCTTGACAAAGCTCCAATGAAGCAAAACATTGCCACAACAAATATTAGTTGCATATGTATCCTCTTACCTAACAAATTGTAGGTAATTCTACCAACATTAATACAAGATTTGGCTTCTTTTCTTTGCACAGTGAGATTTTTATTATCAGTAAACACTGTCTTCATATTTGCATTATTAGTTTTAAGATACCTACTAGTTAATAAACCTAGAGGTCATTGCCCCATGCCTGGAGTCTACCTTGAGTGACAAAAAAAAGGCACAATACCGTGACTGGAACAATACACAAATAACCCGCACATAAAAGAGAGAAGCTTATGACGACGTTTCAGTACGACTTGGACCATTTACAAAGTCACACTGAGTGACTTTGTAAATGTCCAAGTTGGACCGAAACGTCGTCATAAGCTTCTCTCTTTTATGTGCGGGTTATTTGTGTATCTACCTTGAGTGTGTTTCAGGAATCAACGCCCACAAGGCCTGGTCCATGACCATGCCTTGTGGTGGCACAGGGCCTGATCCTTTATCTGGCCACCTTTGTCTGACAGTGCCGAGAATTTTTTCTTTCCTCACAGCCTGGCCTAGGGCTAGAGTTTTCTGAAGTCTATTCAACTAACTGCTGCTGTCAGCAGTCCACTTTCCCACATATACTTCACAGCCTGACTGATCTGGCACTTAGTGGCTGGTTGAAAAATCTAAACAGTTAGGCTATTGATGCTGGCAGCACAGTCTGAGGGCTGTGATGTTTATGCTGGACTGTGTGCACTTCATCAACAACACAACTGATTGACACATCAACCAGAAGGCCAGAACCAGGTCGCAGGGGCGATGCTCCACAAACAACTAGCAGCTAGTTAAAAAGAACTTTAATAATGCATCCTGCAAGACAGTGTTTAGCAATAACATGCATCTTAGGTTCCAAATCTTGTACAACACAAAAAGTGTGAATTTAATGCCACAAAATTAATACAACATATAACCTCAAAATGTGTGACTAACTATTGATAATAACTAAGCAGGCAACCCCTATGAAACAAAATGATACGACCCAATCACTAGCTTTAGTATTAATCAAGTACGAATATATACACAATTGACCTATAAGATACTTATAAAATGGTTGAAGATACTGTATATATATTCCAGTTATAAATATTAGTATATAAACAATGCCAATACACTGGCAGATACTGTATATAGTGGCTAAAAATATCCATAATTCGTATCATTTTGTAAATAAACTCTATACCCAGTCACAGACTGCCACCGTCCACATCGTTCACGATCTACTTTCATGACGAGTATAATGTACACATTTTTTTCACTTTCGATGTTTAATGACATACGAAGTACATCTGAAGAAGATTTTAAATACAGTAGTACTGTACAGTAATTGCTAGGTTTAAGGCCTATTAGTTATGTTTAGGTCCTATTTAAAGTACTACAAGAGGGTCATTCAGAAAAAAATATATTACCGTACTATGGTGCTAACCATACGAACATCACATACTAACAAATTTATCATTTCATTGATATTAAAGTTAACATAGATCATTCACAATTCATCTACTTAATCAGTGTCAAGTGTCTAAAAGACTCTCCTCATCATTTTCACCCACTAATTCAGGTTTTTCCTCTTTCATATCCTCGACATCCTGACTTTCCTCATCACCCTCATGGTCAAGTTGAGATTGCTTGTCTTCAACAGGTTTTATTGGGATTTCTGGTTTTTCTTCTTTGCTGCTTTTAGAATCAAGATACTGTTGCACACTGCTGTATCCCATTTTCCCCAGTCTCTGCACTATCTGACCAACTGCTTGTTGTCCAAATGCCTTTCGACACAGTGAGCAGTTACATATCCCTCTACATACAGGACAACACCAATCAGGATCCAGCAATGCCTTACGAGCATCTTCACCATATCGTGTACGTAAGCAAGGGCCACAGAAAAACCCTCTTAAGCCTACACACTTCCCAGACCTGCATATAGTTTTTGTATCTGATGTTTTTTGTCGGCACTGGTGACAGGACGTTCCATTTTCCTGATCGTGTGTTTTTTCCTTTGGTTTCGTTGCAACACGGTTCAGCATTTCTTCAGTGACCTCTTCTGGCTTTAAGATGTGCTCAATCTTTCTACGAACACATGGAGTGCTCTTTCGCTTTTTCCTGGAACCATCTGTCACTTTGCCTGATTTGCGAGTCTTTGTCTTGGTCGTCTTAGGCGTGACCTGTAAATTTTCTTTGATGCCTTCTGCACCACTCTGCTCCAAAAACCAGTCCATCCAAGCCTTGGGCGATTTAGGAGCCTTAGGCGAGACATTTGAGGCAGAGTCTTTTTCTTTCGATGAACCTGAAGATTTAGTGGATGATCTGGGTTTTTTCCGAGGACGATCTCTGTTCCCTTTGATGAGGCACTGGGCTAATATGGACGAGGTTAGACTCCCCACATCATCCTGAAAAATCGACAAGATGGATTTACTCACAACGGTCCAGATCATATTCCCTCCAATTCTTAAATTTACTAAAATTCTCCCACTGAAGCATGGACAAGGACAAAGCAGGTAAGCGACTCTAATGTCCTCTCAATTTCTGAGGTATTCCAGGCCAGTGTCATGTTAAAGCAAGCCCATAGTGTGTTGGTAAATCCATCTTGCCTTTCTACAGTAATATATGTCACAAGAAAACCTGTGCATTTGACACAATTTCCAATGAAGGTTCTCATGAGATACCTTCATTAGACATTTTTTCATTGTATCTGGTGAGCTAATTCCGTCCAACATACTGAAAAGGTCAACTAGTTATAAGCCTTTACAAAGTCCATCAGATATACAGTCATTTCTTCAGAGAAAAGATTTATCAAGCCCTCACAGAGTAACAAAAATTTATTCACACATATGATTACAAAAATTACTTCAAAATATCAAATGAACATTAACACAGTACACAAGAACAAGTATATAAACTACATACACTTAACAGGAAAAACAACACAATGAAACTTTACCAGCTTCTCTATAGAAACAATATCTTCAATCTGTCTATTTACAGTAACTTCGATTTCTTGTTGTCTGTTAAATATCTGTCAATGTTTAGGGAAAGAAGATGCACAGGCAAAATATTCTCCAGCCATACCAAATTCTTTTAAATGCTCGACTCCTGAAGGATTCTTGGATATATCTGACAAAACTATACAGTGGTACCCCGAGTTTCAGCCATAAGTTGTTCCAGAAGGCTGCTCAAGTGCCGTTACCGAATGAATTTGTGCCCATCAGGAATAACGTAAATTAGATTAATCCATTTCAGACGCCCCAAAAATACACTTACAAAAGCACTTACAAAAATACACTTACATAACTGTTTGAGTTGGGAGCTGTTCAAAACTCGGGATACCACTGCGTAATGTTTCGGCAAATGGGAAAAAAATAAGTAACAATACCATGACTGTAACAACTGACAACTAACCCATTCTTACCAGAGGAAACCACAGATGATGTTTAGTTCTGTTCTGGCCCCTTATTGAATGACTTGACAATGTTGCACAACTGACCGAAAAGTCAACCATGGTTTCCTCTTGAAAGTGTACAAGTTATATGCAATAGTCTGGCTAACTTGTCCTCTATACCTTCAATTAAACTGTTACATTATATCCAGCTAGTAAAACATTATACACAAATAAATACCACACGGAGACAGAAATACAAGAGATTGATCGAGCTGTATACTTCAACCATCTTCTAAGATCCTCTTCGGGTTCTGCTGAAGAGGATCCCAGAAGGGGTTCAAAATATACCCAAAAGGGGGTCAAAATATACCCAGAAGAGGGTCAAAATATACCCAGAAAAGGGGGGGGGTCAAAATATACCCAGAAAAAGGGGGGGGTCGAAATATACCCAGAAAGGGGGGGTCGAAATATACCCAGAAAAGGGGGGGGGGTCGAAATATACCCAGAAAAGGGGGGGGGTCGAAATATACCCAGAAAAGGGGGGGGGTCGAAATATACCCAGAAAGGGGGGGGGGTCGAAATATACCCAGAAAGGGGGGGGTCGAAATATACCCAGAAAGGGGGGGGGGTCGAAATATACCCAGAAAGGGGGGGGTCGAAATATACCCAGAAAGGGGGGGGGGGGTCGAAATATACCCAGAAAGGGGGGGGTCGAAATATACCCAGAAGGGGGTCGCAATATATAGATCCATCAATCTCCTGCGCTTCTGTCTCCATGTGGGTTATTACTGAGCTTTAACAATTGTTTATTACATTTTATTCAAATAAAATATGCTTAAAGATCATATGTCATATAGGAATAACATTTTCCTTACAATATTTAATTTAGGTTAAATTAGGTATATGTTAGCAGACAATGTGTCGCCACCAATCTAACATAACCTAGCTTAAAAACTGTGGGTTAAAATGTTAGTCGTACATGAAATTCATCTAATGTGTGAAGCAATCTTTTCATGGACTATTAACTACGAATAATACTTTACTTGCTGGACATTACGTATTATTATTATTATTAGTCATGAGTGCTAAACCCACTGGGGTCATACAGCACTTATGGAATAGTAGGTGATCAGCCATGATCCCTTCACCAGTCATGATAATAAGGGGAGACTATCACTGTAAAGCAGCAGCACAACTGGCGGAGAGAATAAGGAATGCTTTTCGGTGACAACATGTAACGAAGGAAGCATTAAAAGATATCAAAGCAAAAAAAAAAAAAAAAAAAAAAATTTCTAAAGGGAACAATAGCACAACGGATAATCGTGTTTTAAGCATATTCGCAGATTAAAGTTTCTTTAACTATTCTTTTAATTTTTTTTTATTTCAAAACACCGTCTCTCACCGAAAAATAAAAATAATGCACTTTCATAAAGTTTTTCTTTTTCTTACATTTAGTAACTTATACAGGAGAAGGGGTTACTAGCCCCCTGCTCCTGGTATTTTACTAGCCTCTTATGACACACACGGCTTACGCAAAGACTCTTTCCCCGCTTCCACATGGATTGTTCTCTTGACTCAAGAAATCGTAATGACACGATTGCAAATAAACCATACCCCCGGCTGCTGGAGATTCGTCTGTAAAAACTTGCATTTGTGGTCACAGAGGTGCCTGTGCTAACTTTCCTATGGTGTAGAAATATACCTAGTTGGATGAATCTTATTGTGGCTAGCTGGTCTAGTGGCTAACGCGACGGTCTGGAGTTTTGAGACTCTATGACCGCGGGTTCAATCCCGATCGGGGTATGGTGGGATTGTTCTCTTATTATATACAGTATTTCTTATATAATAAAGGCAGCAGCCAAGGCTAAGAAGCTCTACTGAGAAAAAAGAAGCCTTCCATGTATGCTTTATGTGGTCCACTCACACCTGTCCATTATTGCAACACTGAACATTTTTACACACATAATTTTTCCACACTGAGTATCTCCCATCAAAGTTGGACGATCCAAAGAAAACACATTCAACATTACTTATTCTCTAGTTTTCTAAAAGTGCACTAACATCATGCTTTTAATGACCCTTCAAACTGTAGCATTTACACCCATCCTTTAAGGGTGCAAGCTCTGCAATTCACTACCAAAACTGCAACATCCTAATTCAGGCAATGTATTTCCCACTACCTGAACTGCAACATCCCAACTCTTCAGACTGCACTTCCCACTACCAGAACTGCAATATTCCCACTCTTCAGACTGCACTTCCCACTACCAGAACTGCAATATTCCCACTCTTCAGAATGCACTTCCCACTACCAGAACTGCAATATTCCCACTCTTCAGACTGCACTTCCCACTACCAGAACTGCAATATTCCCACTCTTCAGATTACACTTCCCACCACCAGGATGGCAACATTCCTACTCCTTCAGAGAGACTACACTTCCCACTACCAGAATTGCAACATCCTAATCCAGGCAATGTACCTTCTACTACCCAAACTAAAATCAGGTTAGCTGATTTCCCTGAATCCCCACACAAAGTTATTGTACCACGTCCACACAAGTGCTGCCTACATTATCAGCATATTATTACTGGTGTTAACAGATTACATTAAAAACTCATGCTACGGTTACACACACACACACAATGTATATTACATATACATTAGTTGAGAAGCTTGAAAGTATGTAATGGAATAAATTTAAAGTTAATGAAGAAAAAGACTTAGATAATGAAAAGTAGACGTATAGCAAAAGAAAACTAGATATTAGATTAGCATGCAGGAACGTGGATACAGTGATACTAATTTTCACTGTTTTTCATGATATTATGAGGGTTTGAATCACGTACAGAGTTCTTTTGCTTTAAGGAAGTTCACTTTATGTAAATCTACTATTATGTAGGTGTCCCATATGAACACCTGTATAAGGAGAAAAAAAAAAATAGTCTTACCATATTTCTCGAATAATACAATACAGGTATAACCAAGAACGACTGGTCATGGTTTAGGTCTTACCATATTTCTCGAATAATACAATACAGATATAACCAAGAACGACTGGTCATGGTTTAGGTCTTACCATATTTCTCGAATAATACAATACAGGTGTAACCAAGAACGACTGGTCATGGTTTAGGTCTTACCATATTTCTCGAATAATACAATACAGGTATAACCAAGAACGACTGGTCATGGTTTAGGTCTTACCATATTTCTCGAATAATACAATACAGGTATAACCAAGAACGATCTGGTCATGGTTTAGGTCTACCATATTTCTCGAATAATACAATACAGGTATAACCAAGAACGACTGGTCATGGTTTAGGTCTTACCATATTTCTCGAATAATACAATACAGGTGTAACCAAGAACGACTGGTCATGGTTTAGGTCGTACCATATTTCTCGAATAATACAATACAGGTATAACCAAGAACGACTGGTCATGGTTTAGGTCTTACCATATTTCTCGAATAATACAATACAGGTATAAAAAAGAACGACTGGTCATGGTTTAGGTCTTACCATATTTCTCGAATAATACAATACAGGTATAACCAAGGACGACTGGTCATGGTTTAGGTCTTACCATATTTCTCGAATAATACAATACAGGTATAACCAAGAACGACTGGTCATGGTTTAGGTCTTACCATATTTCTCGAATAATACAATACAGGTATAACCCAGAACGACTGGTCATGGTTTAGGTCTTACCATATTTCTCGAATAATACAATACAGGTATAACCAAGAACAACTGGTCATGGTTTAGGTCTTACCATATTTCTCGAATAATACAATACAGGTATAACCAAGAACGACTGGTCATGGTTTAGGGGCTTATCATATTTCTCGAATAATACAATACAGATATAACCAAGAACGACTGGTCATGGTTTAGGTCTTACCATATTTCTCGAATAATACAATACAGGTATAACCAAGGACGACTGGTCATGGTTTAGGTCTTACCATATTTCTCGAATAATACAATACAGGTATAACCAAGAACGACTGGTCATGGTTTAGGTCTTACCATATTTCTCGAATAATACAATACAGGTATAACCAAGAACGACTGGTCATGGTTTAGGTCTTACCATATTTCTCGAATAATACAATACAGGTATAACCAAGAACGATCTGGTCATGGTTTAGGTCTTACCATATTTCTCGAATAATGCAATACAGGTATAACCAAGAACGACTGGTCATGGTTTAGGTCTTACCATATTTCTCGAATAATACAATACAGGTATAACCAAGAACGACTGGTCATGGTTTAAGTTATCCCAATAACTGAAGCAGACCTAGCAAAAACCCACAAAACAGACGAGGGCCGCTAACCTTCCTTGGGGAAAAAAAAAAAAACTTTTTGCTACTTTAAAACCCATTTTAAGCTACTTCTGGTCTGAAACAAACCAAAAAACATCTATTTCACTAGTATATTTTCCATTCTATCAATTAATACCAAGAAACAGCTGATAAAAACCATAAAAATCACCTTAGCAAACACCTTGACGTCATTATTTAAAAAAAAAAAAGTTTTAACCAGAGGTTTTCTTTGCCCATCATGTGCTGCACTGGGCAGATTTTTTTTCTACAATGTGCACACACTTGCTACAGGATTCCATTCTCTCATGTTTAGGCCAAAATTTACTACTAGCAGCACGTCTGAGGGCGCTGTGCTTAAGGCATAGATCTAAGTGAGCAGACAAAAACGTGGCATTAATAACACAGATCCCCATGGGAGACAGTGGAAGGGTTAGACAACAAGTGTGGCATCACATATCTCCTTGAATCAAACTTTCGCTTGCAAATGGTTTCTACTTTCTCCTCCATACCCTGATCTGAGCCTCACTATCCCCATAAAAACTCTCTACTGCTTTTAGTACCATACCATGTACTGCATACATTTGCAACATTGCTCCCTCTCCACCCTATTGTATTCGATTCTAATAACCAGAGCTTTGGTAAGATGGGTAAGGAAGAAGGGTGGGTAAGGATGGAAATATTGGAAAAGGGTTGGAGGGGGGGGAGAGGTAGGATATAAAAGGTAAGTGGCCCAACCACTTTGGTGTAAGTTACAAAGTGTATGTAAATTGATAATATATTCTTTAAGGGGTATAATACTAACCCATCAGAGTCACATAGATATAATAGGTATATAAGTACATGACTCTGAATTGGTAGTAGTTATACAAGTTGCAATTTTTTTTTTTTTTTTTTTTTTTTTTTTTCGCGATTGCACAACGGATATTTATACAACAAGAAAGGCAATAATTATCTGGCCGGTTTATAAGCTCGTGACAATAGCTTCTTAATGGTGGTGTCCAACAATAGTCGATAGCATAATTTTACATTAGAAAGTTATTTAAGATGTCCCCCTAATTGGGGGCGATGATTTTCTCAGTATACATAGAAGGGTTCTGGTGGTATCCAATCTTCTTCGTCAGGTAAGTTACTCAAAATCATGGGTCGAGGGTAATCATCTTTATGAATAAAACGACGAACCCTCTGTGGGAGAATCATTCTTTGAGTCCTGTGAGGCGGAGTATTGATGGTGTAATCGGTGGTATTTATCACTTGTATAGGATGTTCTCTATCTGGCATGTATAGTTCTTGCATTGTATAAAGTTGTTTCTTTTTTAGAGTGTCAAGGCATACATTTATGGCAGTAATATCTTGTTGTGTGTGTAAATCTGCCATTTTAACTCTGTCTCTCCTCCTGTATCGGTAATAAAGCGAAGAGCTCTATTCTGGACCCTTTGTAACCGTAGCATATTGGTCTTTGTTGTTAATGACATTGGGACACAAGGGTATTCAAGTATAGGTCTTATTATCATTTTATACAGATGTTTTTTTGACATGTTGAGGGGCTTGATTGAATCGAAAGAGTCTGCTAAGACCAGCTTTGGCTGTGTTGATTTTTTTAGTTACATGAGATGTTGAGTGGAGCAACCTGTCTATTTCATATCCCAAGATCTTGTTAGGGTTTCTAATGGCTACAGGTGTACCTCTGATGGAGATACCCCCTTTATCTTCGATGGTTGATGCAAAACATCCTATCGTGCTAACAAGGACCTTGTCAGGATTAGTCCGTAATTCTCCATTTCTTCTCCCAATTAGATGTTCGACGAAGTTCAATATTCCCTTTTTTCTATGACTCTCTCATACTTGTATTTTCCTGTTACTGGAGTGATGAGACGACATGGATAAAATCATCTGCAAACTGTGTCACAATTGTGTCATTAAACTCTGGTTGAGGAAGGTCATTCACATAAATGTTAAACAGAAGTGGACTGAGACAAGAACCTTGTGGGACACCAGCCGTCGGTAAAAGGTTCTGTCGACCCTTTCCATGAAAAGGTGGGAATGATTTTTTCTTTGAGTTAGAAATTATAAATTACTCTGAGAAAAGTCCAGTTATGGTCTGGTAGGTCAATGAGTTTGTATATAAGGCCATCATGCCATAAGCTATCAAAAGCTTTATGAACATCTCTGGTGGCAATTAAGGCAAGATTGCCCTGCTGTTTTAGACTTGCTACAGTGTCAAAAATAACATTTATTGCATGATTGGTACCTCTATGTGTTCTAAAGCCAAATTGTTTTTCAGTAAACAAGTGATTAAACTCCATATAGTAATTCAATCTGTTGGAAATGACTTTCTCAAGAACTTTTCCAGTGACTTCAAGTAAAGATATAGGTCTATAGTTCCCAGGTTGGTGGATGTCTTTATTGGGCTTAGCAAGAAAGATCATTCTAGCAGTCTTAAAAACAACTGGAAAATGTCCTGAGGCCAAGATGGCATTAAAGATATTTACCAAGGACTGTTTGCAATTTCTAGGTAGGTACTTTATTTGTTTCATTGTTATTCCAGAGAGGCCAGGGGCTCTATTTCTCATTCTTCCAATAACCTGACTTATCTCTAGTAATGTAATAGGTCTAGTAAGCGGGTGGGTATCTTCAAGAGTTGAAGTATCGATGGTAGGTAGTGGTTGTAGATCATCCAAGTTCTCATCTCTCCATTCATTCCCTATTGTATACCTTTTATAAATCACAAATACATCAAACAGCTCATTACCCTAATCAAAGTATTATTCACTTATACACTTTAATGTAAAAAAAACCATAACACGGGCGGGGATAGAACACGCGATCAGTCGTAAAACTCCAGACCGACGCGCTAGCCACTGGGACAGCTGGCTACAATAAGATTCGTCCAACTAGGTATATTTATATACCATAGGAAGGTTAGCATAGGCACCACTGTGACCACAAATGTAAGTTTTTACAGTGGTGCCTATGCTAACCTTCCTGTAGTGTATAAATACACCTAGTTGGAAGAATCTTATTGTATCCAGCTGGCCCAGTGGCTACCGCATTGGTCTGGAGTTTTGTGACTCTCTGATCATGGGTTCTATCCCCGCCTCTGGTATGGATTGTTTGCAATCATGTCATTACGATTTTCTGAGTCGTTCAATGTAAATATACCGTGTACACAACCCCTACCATTCCTAAACCCTCCTTGGTCCCCTGAAATCCTATTTTCTGTTTTGCACTCAACTCTTTCAATAATAATTTATTTACTTTATCAGGTATACTCTAATGGACTTATTTGCCTATACATGTAATTTATACTCTCTCTCTCTGGTCCTCTTTTTCCTTATAAAATGGACTTGTGCATGTTCTCCACCTATCCATAGGTACCTTCCTTTCATGCATGTAGTGAACATACACATCAACCACTCCAACATTATATGCCCAACTGCTTTAAACATCTGTTCCAGTTCTTTTATCCCCTTTCTTTCTACCCACTGCCTCATGCACCTGCACCTTCCTCACATCCATCTCAGGCTCCTCACTTTTTGTGATGTTATTCCACATGCCCACTGCATGATGTCACCACCATCCTTTCATCATTAACGTTCAACAACTTATCTACCTTCTCAGCCAACATTTTCGACCCCACATCTTTTTTTTTTTAATTTTTAGATGCCAAATGCATTTGCTCTCCAGGCTTCCTCTACTTAGTGATCTTGAAAACAGTTTCTAATTCTCAGCAAAATTGGGTGATAAAGACTTATCCATTCTCTCACTGGCTCTACATTTGCACTCCCCCACTAATCTTCAACCTTTTTTTCTCTCTCCATATACTCTGCCTTTCGTATACAATTTCTTCCTTGTAAAAACCTCTTTACCTTATTATTCTACCCATTACTACTCTTCCCACCCACAAATTTGTGTTGCACACTCCATCACTGCAGTCATTAATTTATCCTGTACCTCTGTGACATCCTCTTCATTGTCTGTACTTTTCCTGGATGATCTTTCTCCTAGTAGTCACTAACTCTTTCCTTAACCATTTCTTTCATTAGTTTATTCACTTTCACTTCTTTCTTTTTTAATTCTTCTTTCAAAAAAAACTGGCCGTATCCCACCAAGGCAGGGAGGCCCAAAAAGAAAAACGAAAGTTTCTCTTTTTAAATTTAGTTATTTATACAAGAGAAGGGGTTACTGGCCCCTTTCTGTTTTTACTGATACTAATCTCCTCGTACTTCATCTACCTTTTGCTCTTATTGCAACTAATACTGAATAATGATCCGACATATCTTTTTCTCTAAAAACCTGCCCTTTGGTAAAATCTACCCATTAAACTTTATCTACCAACAGAAAGTGTAACAAACTGTTATTATCATACCCTATATAATATTTCCTATAAAACAATAATTTTTTTTTTAACTTCAGTGTCATCTCCAGCCAAGGTAGGGTGTTTGACCACTGATATAAGAATGGTTTGGCAGGGTGGTTCAGTATCCTGTATGGATAAGAATGCACTAGTTAATTGTGTATTCACTCTACGTACAAACCTCCATACAGGTCCTTGATAATGTGAGAAATCATGAAGGCGCTTGGAAATTCACTATTTTTTCTTTTTACTGTGGTTATTTTGCATATTCTGATATCACCTATTTACTGTGATCTTAACGAACACATAAGTACATATGTACACATGTATGCACACATGCTTAACAATTTGCAAATGGCAAACTCTGTTAAAAGTACACATATATATATAAAACACAATTGTCTCAGTCACCTGTGAGGAAGAATTGGCAAACTGAGCAGCCATAATGCCTATGGCAGCTTAACTTCACGACATACAGCATAAAACAACACTTGCAAATAATATTCAACAATACGGTGCTAATTGTAAACTTCCACGTGTACTCAGCAAGAACTTTCCCACACTTGATGTATCTGAACCACTTTATTTTGGGAAATAAAAACATGGGAGTATGCAATGGTATTTGGAAGTAGACTTGCCAGCTAATAGGTCTATCAAAGTCAAAGTGAATCATAGAATTGATGAGGGTAAAAAGGTGAGTGGAGCACTGAGGAGTCTATGGAGACAAAGAACATTATCCATGGAAGCAAAGAGGGAAATGTATGAGAATATGTATGGTGCCCACACCTAAACTAACATGGACAAACTTCAGTCCAAAGATGAACTCTAAAAACATATCAGAGTTAAAAATAAAAAAAATATGAAAATGAATAAAGGGGGTTTCAGAGAAAGACACAATAATCTTATGTAAGACCATACAAGATACAAGAGATAGGCAGAGATGTCTTTACACCATCAAGATGAAACCACACTGGTAAAAACTTGAATTTAAAAAATATATGACATAGTACTGTACTAAATTCTGCAGAGGGGAAACCACAAGCATAGTTTATCAACTGTAGGTTCAAGCAGTAATTACAAGTACAGCATAGCAAACTAATTTCTTGCACAAATTTTGAGATAAAAATAATATTCCTATTTTGGGAACAGAAGAAAATTTTCAAGTCTTTTCTATACTGTAACTGCAGGTACATGTTCCTAAGAATTGTTCTATAAATTAAGAGATTGTTACAGGATAAAGCCACTATGCCACATGATGCACTAACACTGTGCGATGCATCTGTAAAAACGTGCACTCGTGATCACAGTGGTGGCCCATGCTAACTTCCCTATGGCGTACAGAAATATACCTAGTTGGATGAATCTTATTAGTCAGCTGGCCCAGTGGTTAACACACTGGGTTGTGAATTTTAGGACTCACCCACCATGGGTTCAAACTCCACCCTTTCCATGATTTTTTTCTGAGGTATTATAATATCAATCCAAGATATACATGGAGAGGAAATAGGTATGGCATCACATACATTTATGCCGCATTTAACTCTGTCTCATCAAACAAGATCCTGGTGTATTTATTGGCCACACAATTCAACTCATACATTTAACTTTTAGGATAATGAGCCTTGGATTCTTTTTTGTCAGCCTAGTGTCACCAAACGTGCCCGTCACAGTTCAACTGATGTGAGGTGATCACTTCTTTCCGGATAGCCAGCTTATTGTGACGAGTTTTTTGTCTACAGATGCCTCGTTTTACCATGATTTGCTTACGATATTTCAACGTTACGATGGTGAACAATCGTCTTCAAGTATCTTCTGCTTCTATCAACTTTTCTGTACTCGACTGAAGAAGCCTACTGTGTAGGCGAAATGTTTCGAAATAAAGATACTTAACTGTTGCATATGTGTCTTACCTAACAACGTTACGATGGTGCAATAGCAGTACTGTACATTTATTGACAGGATAAACTTATATTTATTTATTTACTTTCAGTGATATTTAGTTATAGTAATGATCTGTTTATTTACTTATACAGTGACAATAGTTATTTATTTACTAATTTATTTATCATATTCATATTTCTGAGCACCTCTGCAAAAACAGTGATTATGTGTGAGTGAGGTGAAAGTGTTGAATGATGATGAAGGTATTTTCTTTTTGGGGATTTTCTTTCTTTTTGGGTCACCCTGCCTCAGTGGGAGACGGACGACTTGTTAAAAAAAATAAAAAATCATATATGACTTATGATATTTTTAACTTACGATTAGTTCATCAGAATGTGACCCCATCGTAAGTCAAGGAGCACCTGTATATTACTCATCATTTAGGAACATGTCTATTCTCGCACATTTCTTCACCATTTAATGGAAAGAACTAGAAGTTATGTCTGGTATATTTGTTAACCCTTTGAGGGTCGACAGGCCCTCTCCGAAACTCGTTCTCAGGGTCGGCCAAATTTAAAAAAAAAAAAAATTATTTTCTCTTATGAAAAGATAGAGAATCTTTTCCCGATCATAAAGACACCAAAAGTTTGAAATTTGATAGAAAACTTACGGAATTATGCTCTCGCAAAGTTAGCGGTCTCGGCGATGTTTACGCATCGGCGATTTTGCCCACTTTGAGCCCCATTTTCGGCCAATTTCACTGTACTAGTCGACAAAAAACATGAATATTTTGCTAGAACTTCCATTTTTTCTATCGAATGGGTGCAAAAAACCACTCATTTATGAAATTCAACTATCCAGTACAGTGGTCAGAATTTAGCAATTTTGCCAATTTCACACAAATTTCAAAAGATGCCAATTTCCGAATAGGGTCCAGAATAAACAAGAAAGACATTCCTGGCACTAAAATGACATTTCCTCTAGTCATTAGTCACGTCTCAAGGCCCCTCTTATATTCTTTTGCTTTCCACTTTGAATTTTTATTCTCACAAAAAATATAAGATTTTACTGTTATGCAGACTACTGCATTAGTGTAAAAAATGGTATAAATATTATTGTGCACTTGTGAAAGAATATTAGACTCACCAGTTGACGTGTATTGCACGCTTGGCACGATTTGTTTACTTTTGAAGTTTGGTAAAAATCGAACATTTCTGCTACTTTGAGCTCAATTTCAAGGCACCTTTCATTGTAAAACCAGTCAAAATCATCTCAATTTCTGTAATATGTCTTCCATTCTATAAAATGAGACCAAGAAAACTAGAATACAACAATAAATACCATACGAAAATACACTGCAAAGTCGCTGATTTATTCCAAAAAAATGGTCAAAGTTTTTTTTTTCTCATTATGCACTGTGTGCTGCAGGATTTTTTTTAGACTGTGCACACTGACCACAGAGACCCATTCTTTCATATGAAGGCCTACCAGCTTTCTCCCACTAGATTTGAGGCCGCTAGAATTTATGAGTACTAGTACGTCAAAAACCCCTATGCATAAGACGTACTAGTACGACCAAAACCCTCAAAGGGTTAACAACTATGGGAATCATTTCCCTTATGGTTTAATCTCAAATCAGGTCTAAATTAAAACATAGTCTGTATTATGTTACACTGGACTAACACTGAGTGTTCAGTAAGATATGCCTGTAACCTGCCACTCTGAACCAGCGCTCAACATTCAGCAAGGCAGCCTGTAACCTGCCACTCTGAACCAGCGCTCAACATTCAGCAAGGCAGCCTGTAACCTGCCACTCTGAACCAGCGCTCAACATTCAGCAAGGCAGCCTGTAACCTGCCACTCTGAACCAGCACTCAACATTCAGCAAGGCAGCCTGTAACCTGCCACTCTGAACCAGCGCTCAACATTCAGCAAGGCAGCCTGTAACCTGTCACTCTGAACCAGCGCTCAACATTCAGCAAGGCAGCCTGTAACCTGTCACTCTGAACCAGCGCTCAACATTCAGCAAGGCAGCCTGTAACCTGTCACTCTGAACCAGCGCTCAACATTCAGCAAGGCAGCCTGTAACCTGTCACTCTGAACCAGCGCTCAACATTCAGCAAGGCAGCCTGTAACCTGTCACTCTGAACCAGCGCTCAACATTCAGCAAGGCAGCCTGTAACCTGCCACTCTGAACCAGCGCTCAACATTCAGCAAGGCAGCCTGTAACCTGTCACTTGCTTCATTTATCACTTCTCAAGCATACAATACTGTCTATCAACAAAGCCAACATATGCATTAATACATTTTGCTGGAAATAATCCCAGGTGTCTACATATTGTAGGCATTCTTCTTCTTTCAGCAAACCGGATATATCCCACTGAGGCAGAGTGGCCCAAAAAGAAAAACACAAGTTTCTCTTTTTAACAAACCATACCACGGGTGGGGATAGAACCCACGATCAGAGTCTCAAAACTCCAGACCGTTTTGAGACTCCCTGATAGCGGGTTTTATCTCCGCCTGTGGTATGGTTTGTTTTCAATCGTGTCATTACAATTTCTTGAGTCAAGTTCTCTTTTTAACTTCAGTGGTGTATACAGGAGAAGGGGTTATTAGTCCCCTTGCTCCTGGCATTTTAGTCGCCTCTTACAACACACATGGCTAACGGAGGCATTCATTGTTGAAAAAACTTTATTGTTTCCTCGACATTTTAAAATATAAATGCAATATTCGGGCAGAAAGGCTGTGCTGTAAGATTTCCAAGACAGAAGAACCATTTGGTTATCCAAAATTCTTTCAATACAAAATTTATGCTAACAATATTTAATTGTTCTATTATTATAAATTTTCACCTTTTTTAATTAATCTGCTACCATCATAGCTTTCAAAATAGTAGTATCAATCACAATAAAATTAAAACAGTTCAAATTTGATAGAAGTCATCACCTCTAAGCCATAGTATATTTTAATGTAATAGAGAATCTCCTTCCTGTACAGGCCAATAAACGAGTTCTTGGTCAAGCACTCAGACCGCTCAAGGATGGAAGGCATTGTGCCTTACGTTTTACTAAAGTCAGAAAATGCAATAGAGGTGTGATGTCCATGACTAAGTTGAAAATGTATACGAGTTACAATAAGTTCTGAGACAAGCTATGAAATGTTTCCCAGAGTTGAGGAATACAAATCATACAGGAAGACTAAAATCACAAAATTCCCTTTCTGGCCCAGAGGATTCAGAGATATAACACTATTTCAGTTTATAAAACAATACAAAAAAAATGGATGACGATTTCCTACCATCAAGATCAGGCTGTAGTCGTCAATTGGGAAAAAGGGGGTAAGAAAGGTGCGAAAAAGGATACCAGAAAAATGTTCTTCTTGGTGAAACATTGGAATGAGATGCAAAAGGTCATAAATGCTACAACATAGAAAGTTAAGAACATAAGAAAGAAGGAACACTGCAACAGGCCTACTGGCATATTGTGAGGCAGGTCCAATTCTCCCACCAGCTTAAGCCAATGCCTTAACCTAGTCAGGTCAGTCACATTCACTTAAGGAAGGAGCACGGCATCTGACCTAGTAGCACAAGCTAGTCAGGTCCAATTCACACCCACCCATACCCACTCATGTATTTATCCAACCTATTTCTAAAACTAAATGACTTAGCTTTGGGAGATTGTTAAAAAAAAAATTCTATTCTGTATTAAATATTAAGGTGGAACACTACAAGATTAGTACTGCACCTTTAACTACAAATATGTAATTACAAATTGGCAATCACAGACCTAAATTTTATTCCAAGGCATCAGAAAGATTAGCGTTATATTCATTTAAAGCACTATACCTTCTTGAAGGTAATGTGCAAGAGATGGAGGGGAAGAAGTGACCTTGAGGGAAGGACATTAAGGAAGAAGTGACCTTGAGGGAAGGACATTAATTTAACCCTTTGACTGTTTTGGTCGTATATATACGTCTTATGAGCCAGTGTTTCTGACGTATATATACTCAATAATTCTAGCGGCTTCAAATCAAGCGGAAGAAAGCTGGTAGGCCTACATGTGAGAGAATGGGTCTGTGTGGTCAGTGTGCACCACATAAAAAAAATCCTGCAGCACACAGTGCGTAATGAAAAAAAAAAAACTGATCGTTTTTTTGGATTAAAACGCCAACTTTGAGGTGTATTTTCGTATAGTATTTATCGATGTATTTGCGTTTTCATGGTCTTAGGTGATAAAATGGAAAACATATTTCAGAAATAGAGATGATTTTCATTACTTTGACGATGAAAACGACCTTGAAACTGAGCTCAAAGTAGCGGAAATGTTCGATTTTTACCAATGTTCAGGAGTAAACAAATCACACCACACGTCCAATATACGTCAACTGGGGAGTCTAATATTCTTTCACTAGTGCACTGATATTATTTATACCATTTTTACAATAATGCAGTAGTCTGCATAACAGTAAATTTTGTATTTTTTTGTATGAATAAAAAATCAAAATAGAAAGCAATAATAATATAAGAGGGGCCTAGAGATGTGACTAATGAACAGAGGATATGTTATTCTAGTGCCAAGAATGTCTACCTTGTTTATTCTGGACCCTATTTTGAAATTGGCATCTTTTTTAGTTTGCGTGAAATTGGCCAAATTGCCAATTTCTGACCACAATATTGGGTAGTCCAAATTGGTAAAGGGAGGTTTCTTGTACTCAGCTGATAGATAAAATGGAGTTCTAAAGAAATAGCTATGAGTTTGGTCAACTGGAACAACGGAATTGGCTGAAAATAGGGCTCAAAGTCGGCAAAATCGCCGATACGCATATGTCGCCGAGACCACTAACTTCGCGGGAGCGTAATTCCATGAGTTTTCGACCGAATTTCGAACTTTTGGTGTCATTACCATCGGGAAAAGATTCTCTATCATTTCATAAGAAAAAATAATTTTTTTTTTTTCAAAAATTTAGCGACATAGAATGACAGTTTCAGAAAGGGGCCTGAAACAGTCAAAGGGTTAAAGACAGGTGGGATAATGAAAGGAATAACAGTTAAAGGAAATCGGTATCAGTTTAACCCGTAAACGGTCCAAGCAGATCTACGTTCACATGTGCAGTGCTCCAAAAGCAGATCTACGTTTTTTTTACATATTTTCAAATATAACAAAAAAAAAAGTAGATCAAAGTTTTTTTACACGTTTTGAAATGTAAAAAAAAAAAAAAATGATGATCTCCTTTTTTACATACTTTCGAATGTTGAAAAAATGTATATATACGTTTGGACCGTTTATGGGTTAATCAAAATATCTGTCAGTTAAGAAACCACAACTCAGCAGCAAGGGTGAGACCATCACAAAGGCAGCCAAATTATGTATGTCAGACTATGGAAAGAAGCCTAGAGGCTGCAGCAAGATGACTCAAATATTTGGTACTAGTTTTATACAGTACTACAGCATGTACTGGTACAGAGTACAACAATTGTATGTGATATGACCAAGTATGAAAGGACAGGCAGCACAATGCATATATAAACTACTTCCCTGCAAGAATTTACCAGTATTACCCATGACAATCCTCTGTTACAAGAAATATTCTAAAACCAGATAGCTTCTAAGTAAGCCTTTAAAACCCTAGGCTACTAACTATAAAGTTGTTAGCCTGCTTAAAGTTGCATACATCTCAGTACTACAGTATTAAACTGAATCATGCTATTAATTATTAGTTATCAATTATTAACTAACAAACACTATCAAGGAAAATCACCAGACACAGTTCTTAACCGATGACCCACATCAAGGGTTTTCCTCCATTTTTTGAACCAAGTGCTTTGTTATCAACAAGACTTGTTGATCTTAAGTTAGTCTTAAGTTAATCTTAAGTTAGTCTGAAATGCTCTGCATATTAAGGGATTTTCTGCATGCGCACCTAAATGTCTTTCACCTGTGTACAAACATTGTATCATGCTGAAATAAAGTATCTTAGTATTTATCATAGTCTTGTAAGGAAGTTTCAGTAAAGAAGTCAAATAGCAAGTAGTGTAAATAACCAAATAATGAAAAAGGATGAAAGACACGTAGAAGCAAAAAAGCATTATTCTTTCAACACATCCAATTTTAATAACAAACACACAGGCACACACGAGTGGATCGTCGAGAACCTAGAGAGAGAGAGGGGGGGGGAAAGGGATATAAAAGCACTGACCTCACGGTGTTTGCGGCGGCGGTGTTCCTCTGCCATGGCTGCCACTCCTTCGTCATCTACAAACTGCCGTGGGAAAAATGTTTGAGAGTGTATGTACATGCACACTCACATTCACACTTGCGCAATCAACAAAAAATGACGAACTAGTAACACAGGTAATGGCCATGAGAACAGAGTTGGCGGCAAGACATGATGCATAGGAAAACAAAACCTATAATTCGTCAAATAATAAAATAAAAGAAATACAGGTAAAAAAAGACAAAATTATATGCAATACCTTAACCCTTTGACTGTTTTGGTCGTATATATACGTCTTACGAGCCAGTGTTTCTGACGTATATATACTCAATAATTCTAGCGGCTTCAAATCAAGCGGAAGAAAGCTGGTAGGCCTACATGTGAGAGAATGGGTCTGTGTGGTCAGTGTGCACCACATAAAAAAAATCCTGCAGCACACAGTGCGTAATGAGAAAAAAAAAAAACTGATCTTTTTTTGGATTAAAACACCAGCTTTGAGGTGTATTTTCGTATAGTATTTATCGATGTATTTGCGTTTTCATGGTCTTAGGTGATAAAATGGAAAACATATTTCAAAAATAGAGATGATTTTCATTACTTTGACGATGAAAACGACCTTGAAACTGAGCTTAAAGTAGCGGAAATGTTCGATTTTTACCAATGTTCAGGAGTAAACAAATCACACCACACGTCCAATATACGTCACCTGGGGAGTCTAATATTCTTTCACTAGTGCACTGATATTATTTATACCATTTTTACAATAATGCAGTAGTCTGCATAACAGTAAATTTTGTATTTTTTTGTATGAATAAAAAATCAAAATAGAAAGCAATAATAACATAAGAGGGGCCTAGAGATGTGACTAATGAACAGAGGATATGATATTTTAGTGCCAAGAATGTCTACCTTGTTTATTCTGGACCCTATTTTGAAATTGGCATCTTTTTTAGTTTGCGTGAAATTGGCCAAATTGCCAATTTCTGACCACAATATTGGGTAGTCCAAATTGGTAAATGGGAGGTTTCTTGTACTCAGCTGATAGAGAAAATGGAGTTCTAAAGAAATAGCTACGAGTTTGGTCAACTGGAACAACGGAATTGGCTGAAAATAGGGCTCAAAGTCGGCGAAATCGCCGATACGCATATGTCGCTGAGACCGCTAACTTTGCGGGAGTGTAATTCCATGAGTTTTCGACCAAATTTCGAACTTTTGGTGTCATTACCATCGGGAACAGATTCTCTATCATTTCATAAGAAAAAATAATTTTTTTTTTTCAAAAATTTTAGCGACATAGAATGACAGTTTGAGAAAGGGGCCTGAAACAGTCAAAGGGTTAAAATCAAGATTATAAAATTGGTAATAATGTTGGTAGAATTACTGAAAATATGTTAGGTAAGAGGACACATGGTAAGAGGATGCATGGTAAGCGGTATGAGGGGACATGTTTTGCTCTTCAGGAGCTTTGTCAAGCTCCGGGAGAGTGAAACGTTGCCACAATAAATTGTCACATGAGTTGCACTCGTGTCCTTTTACTAACAATTATAGAAATAGATAAAGATGCAAAACTTTCAATATTTCAATGCTTACACTGGGATTTTCAGCGAATTTTCTATGCTGAGGATGATCCCAGTATAGGTATTGAAATGCATAAGTTTTTTCCTTAACTACTTTCAAAATGTGGGTTTTTTGAGTGGCTTAAAAGTGTCACATTGCATTTTCTTCTTTATAAAAAGTACACAATAAAATAAGTGAAGCATAGCAGAAAATAATAACTCAAAGCCCAGATAAAACAAAATTTAAGAGAAGACAAACAGGACAATGCAAATCTTACACGAGAGCTTTGAAAAGCAATCAAAGTTAAGAACTACGAAAAAGCTGAAGCAAAGTAAAGGAGCATCACAGCTATCATCAACATGAGAGACCTAAAAGACAATAGCAAACAGTCCAAAACATCTGAAGGAAACTGTGGACAAAAAAGTTACTGTCCTAAATATCTGAAGGAAACTGTGGACAGAGGAAGAGTTACTGTCCTAAATATCTGAAGGAAACTGTGGACAGAGGAAGAGTTACTGTCCTAAATATCTGAAGGAAACTGTGGACAGAGGAAGAGTTTTTTTTTTTTTTCCAACAAGTCGGCCATCTCCCACCAAAGCAGGGTGACCCAAAAAAGAAAGAAAAAATCCCCAAAAAGAAAATACTTTCATCATCATTCAACACTTTCACCACACTCACACATTATCACTGTTTTTGCAGAGGTGCTCAGAATACAACAGTTTAGAAGCATACACATATAAAGATACACAACATATCCCTCCAAACTGCCAATATCCCAAACCCCTCTTTTAACGTGCAGGCATTGTACTTCCCATTTCCAGGACTCAAGTCCAACTATATGAAAATAACCGGTTTCCCTGAATCCCTTCACTAAATATTACCCTGCTCACACTCCAACAGATCGTCAGGTCCCAAGTACCATTCGTCTCCATTCACTCCTAACACGCTCACGCATGCTTGCTGGAAGTCCAAGCCCCTTGCCCACAAAACCTCCTTTACCCCCTCTCTCCAACCCTTTCGAGGACGACCCCTACCCCACCTTCCTTCCCCTATAGATTTATATGCTTTCCATGTCATTCCACTTTGATCCATTCTCTCTAAATGACCAAACCACCTCAACAACCCCTCTTCTGCCCTCTGACTAATACTTTTATTAACTCCACACCTTTTCCTAATTTCCACACTCCAAATTTCTGCATAATATTTACACCACACATTGCCCTTAAACAGGACATCTCCACTGCCTCCAACCGTCTCCTCGCTGCTGCATTTACCACCCAAGCTTCACACCCATATAAGAGTGTTGGTACTACTATACTTTCATACATTCCCTTCTTTGCCTCCATAGATAACGTTTTTTGACTCCACATAATACCTCAATGCACCACTCACCTTTTTTCCCTCATCAATTCTATGATTAACCTCATCCTTCATAAATCCATCCGCCGACACGTCAACTCCCAAGTATCTGAAAACATTCACTTCTACCATACTCCTCCTCCCCAATTTGATATCCAATTTTTCTTTATCTAAATCATTTGATACCCTCATCACCTTACTCTTTTCTATGTTCACTTTCAACTTTCTACCTTTACACACATTCTCAAACTCATCCACTAACCTTTGCAATTTTTCTTTAAAATCTCCCATAAGCACAGTATCATCAGCAAAAAGTAACCGTGTCAATTCCCATTTTGAATTTGATTCCCCAAAATTTAATCCCACCTCTCTCCGGAACACCCTAGCATTTACTTCCTTTACAACCCCATCTATAAATATATTAAACAACCATGGTGACATTACACATCCCTGTCTAAGACCTACTTTTACCGGG
Source organism: Cherax quadricarinatus (assembly GCF_026875155.1). NCBI lineage: Eukaryota > Metazoa > Arthropoda > Malacostraca > Decapoda > Parastacidae > Cherax > Cherax quadricarinatus. The sequence continues at coordinate 10,526,983 of NC_069452.1, forward strand.
AAGTATTCTCCCTCTCTTCTACAAACCCTAACCTGAGCTTCATTATCCTCATAAAAACTCTTTACAGCATTTAATAACTTACCACCTATTCCATATACGTACTTGCAACATCTGCCACATTGCTCCTCTATCCACTCTATCATATGCCTTTTCTAAATCCATAAATGCAATAAAAACTTCCCTACCTTTATCTAAATATACTGTTCACATATATGCTTCAATGTAAACACTTGATCTACACATCCCCTACCCACTCTGAAACCTCCTTGCTCATCCGCAATTCTACATTCTGTCTTACCTCTAATTCTTTCAATTATAACCCTACCGTACACTTTTCCTGGTATACTCAGTAAACTTATTCCTCTATAATTTTTACAGTCTCTTTTGTCCCCTTTCCTTTTATATAAAGGGACTATACATGCTCTCCACCAATCCCTAGGTACCTTCCCCTCTTTCATACATTTATTAAACAAAAGTACCAACCACTCCAACACTATATCCCCCCTTGCTTTTAACATTTCTGTCATGATCCCATCAGTTCCAGCTGCTTTACCCCCTTTCATTCTACGTAATGCCTCACGTACCTCCACCACACTTACATTCTGCTCTTCTTCACTCCTAAAAGATGGTATACATCCCTGACCAGTGTATGAAATTACTGCCTCTCTTTCTTCCTTAACATTTAAAAGTTCCTCAAAATATTCTCGTCATCTACCTAATACCTCCATCTCCCCATCTACTAACTCCCCTACTCTGTTTTTAACTGACAAATCCATACTTTCCCTAGGCTTTCTTAGCTTGTTTAACTCACTCCAAAACTTTTTCTTATTTTCATTAAAATTTCTTGACAGTGCCTCTCCCACTCTATCATCTGCTCTCCTTTTGCACTCTCTTTACCTTTCTTTTACTCTCCATATACTCTGCTCTTCTTTTAACACTTCTGCTTTGTAAAAACCTCTCGTAAGCTACCTTTTTCTCTTTTATCACACCCTTTACTTCATCATTCCACCAATCACTCCTCTTTCCTCCTGCCCCCACCCTCCTATAACCACAAACTTCTGCCCCACATTCTAATACTGCATTTTTAAAACTATTCCAACCCTCTTCAACCCCCCCACTACTCATCTTTGCACTAGCCCACCTTTCTGCCAATAGTCGCTTATATCTCACCCGAACTTCCTCCTCCCTTAGTTTATACACTTTCACCTCCCTCTTACTTGTTGTTGCCACATTCCTCTTTTCCCATCTACCTCTTACTCTAACTGTAGCTACAACTAAATAATGTTCCGATACATCAGTTGCCCCTCTATAAACATGCACATCCTGGAGCCTACCCATCAACCTTTAATCCACCAATACATAATCTAATAAACTACTTTCATTACGTGCTACATCATACCTTGTATATTTATCCTCTTTTTCATAAAATATGTATTACTACTACCAAATCTCTTTCTACACATAGCTCAATTAAAGGCTCCCCATTTACATTTACCCCTGGCACCCCAAATTTACCTACTACTCCCTCCATAACATTTTTACCCACTTTAGCATTGAAATCCCCAACCACCATTACTCTCACACTTGATTCAAAACTCCCCACGCATTCACTCAACATTTCCCAAAATCTCTCTCTCTCCTCTACACTTCTATCTTCTCCAGGTGCATACACAGCTTATTATAACCACTTTTCACATCCAATCTTTATTTTACTCCACATAATCCTTGAATTAATACATTTATAGTCCTTCTTTTCCTGCCATAGCTTATCCTTCAACATTATTGCTACCCCTTCTTTAGCTCTAACTCTATTTGAAACCCCTAAACCTAATCCCATTTATTCCTCTCATTGAAACTCCCCCAAACCCCCTTCAGTTTTGTTCACAAAAAGCCGGGACATCCAGTTCTTTCATCTTAACATCCACAATATCTTTTTCTTATCTTTCTGAAAATTTTCCCTGCGCTTTAAAGACTTCCCCTTTGAAAATTTTTTTTTTTCTATTTCTTTTTAGAAATTTTTACGGAAAAGGGGGGGTTATTTAGCCCTTTTTTCCCCGGCATTTTAGTTAAACTTTTAAACCGATGGTTTTCGGAGGAAAGATTCTTATTAACTTCCCCATGGATATAAAGGAAAAGTAAAAAGGGACAAAAACTATTAAGAAAAAAAATAAAAGGGAAAACTCGGGATGAGTGTGTATGAATAAATGTGACAGGGTTGTTTTTACTGTGACCTAAGTGTAAGTGGGAAGTAGCAAGACTTTCCTTTTTAATCTTGCAATTTATGAGCAAAAGGCATCAGCAAAATCCAAACATCTGTAAAAAAAAATCACGGCTTTCATTTTACCTAAATTGGCGGGGACGGTAGTCCCCTCCGGGGTGGTTGTCCCTAAAAAATTTTACTGTCCAAAAATATTAAAGGGAAATTTGGAAGAGGAAGAGTTACGTCCTAAATACTAAAGGGAAAACTGTGGACAGAAAAAAATTTTGTTTTTTTTAGCGGGAATGAGAAAAACTCATTTTAAAATTTTTTTTTTTTTTCAAAAATTTGGGCCCGTCCCCCCCCCAACCGGGAAAGGGTGCCCCCAAAAAAAGAAAAAAAACCCCAAAAAGAAAATGCTTTCATCTTTTTTTAAAAACTTTCTCCAAACTCACACAAAATCAAATTTTTTTGCAGGGTTTCCCTCAAAATTAAAACCCTTTTTAAAACCTTACACATATGATACACAAAAAAATATCCCCCCCAAAACCCCAAAAACATCCCAAACCCCCCCTTTAAAAAGTGCAGGAAATTGTATTTCCCCTTTTCCAGGACCTCGGGTCCGACTATATGAAAAAACCCGGGTTTTTCCCTGAACCCCTTTCACTAAATTTAAACCCTGTCACACCCCAAAAAGGATCGTCAGGTCCCAAGTACCATTGTCCCCCATTCACCCCAACACGCTCACGCATGCTTGCTGGAAGTCCAAGCCCCTTGCCCACAAAACCTCCTTTACCCCCTCTCTCCAACCCTACCGAGGACGACCCTACCTCGCCTTCCTGTCCCTATAGATTTTATATGCTTTCCATGTCATTCTACTTTGATCCATTTTCTCTAAATGACCAAACCACCTCAACAACCCCTCTTCTGCCCCTCTGACTAATACTTTTATTAACTCCACACCTTTTCCTAATTTCCACACTCCGAATTTCTGCATAATATTTACACCACACATTGCCCTTAGACAGGACATCTCCACTGCCTCCAACCGTCTCCTCGCTGCTGCATTTACCACCCAAGCTTCACACCCATATAAGAGTGTTGGTACTACTATACTTTCATACATTCCCTTCTTTGCCTCCATAGATAACGTTTTTTGACTCCACATATACCTCAATGCACTGCTCACCTTTTTTCCCTCATCAATTCTATGATTAACCTCATCCTTCATAAATCCATCCGCCGACACGTCAACTCCCAAGTATCTGAAAACATTTACATCTTCCATACTCCTCCTCCCCCAATTTGATATCCAATTTTTCTTTATCTAATCATTTGACACTATCATCACCTTACTCTTTTCTATGTTCACTTTCAACTTTCTACCTTTACACACATTCCCAAACTCATCCACTAACCTTTGCAATTTTTCTTTAGAATCTCCCATAAGCACAGTATCATCAGCAAAAAGTAACTGTGTCAATTCCCATTTTGAATTTGAGTCCCCAAAGTTTAATCCCACCCCTCTCCGGAACACCCTAGCATTTACTTCCTTTACAACCCCATCTATAAATATATTAAACAACCATGGTGACATTACACATCCCTGTCTAAGACCTACTTTTACCGGGAAGTAGTCTCCCTCTCTTCTCACACCTAACCTGAGCTTCACTATCCTCATAAAAACTCTTTACAGCATTTAATAACTTACCACCTATTCCATATACTTGCAACATCTGCCACACTGCTCCTCTATCCACTCTATCATATGCCTTTTCTAAATCCATTAAATGCAATAAAAACTTCCCTACCTTTATCTAAATACTGTTCACATATATGCTTCAATGTAAACACTTGATCTACACATCCCCTACCCACTCTGAAACCTCCTTGCTCATCCGCAATCCTACATTCTATTCTTACCTCTAATTCTTTCAATTATAACCCTACCGAACACTTTTCCTGGTATACTCAGTAAACTTATTCCTCTATATTTTACAGTCTCTTTTGTCCCCTTTCCCTTTATATAAAGGGACTATACATGCTCTCCACCAATCCCTAGGTACCTTCCCTCTTTCATACATTTATTAACAAAAGTACCAACCACTCCAACACTACATCCCCCCCTGCTTTTAACATTTCTGTCATGATCCCATCAGTTCCAGCTGCTTTACCCCCTTTCATTTTACGTAATGCCTCAAAACCTCCCCCACACTTACTTTCGGGCCCCTTCTTCACCCCTTAAAAGAGGGTTTTAAACCCCCCTAAACCACCCATAAAAATTTACCACCCCCCCTTTTTTTCCCTTTCTCATTTAAAAAACCCTCAAAAAATTTTTCCCCAATCTCCCTTTAATACCTCCCTCTCCCCATCACTAACCCCCTACTCTTTTTTTAAACGACAAACCCAACTTCTCCCCCTGGGGCCTTTTTTAACTTTTTTTTAACTAAATCCAAAATTTTTTCTTTTTTTCATTAAAATTTCTTGACATTTGCCTCTCCCACTTTACCCAATCTGCTCTCCTTTTGCACTCCCCACCACCCCTTTTTCACCTTTTTTTTTACTGTCCATACACTCGTTTTTTTTATAACACTTCTGTTTTGAAAAAAAACCTCTCATAACTAACTTTTTTTTTTTATCCCCCTTTTACTTCATCATTCCCCCAAAATTTCACTTTTTTTTTTTTTCCTCCTCCCCCCCCCCTTCCTAAAACCAAAAAACTTTTTTTCCTACTTTTTTAATACTGCTTTTTTAAAAAATTTTTCCCAACCCCTCTTCAACCCCCCCACTCTCATCTTTTCACTAGGGCCCACCCTTTTTGCCAAAAAATCGCTTATATCTCCCCCCAAATTTCCCCCTCCCTTTTTTATAAAAACTTTCACCTCCCTCTTACTTGTTGTTGCCAACTTCCCCCTTTTCCCATTACCTTTTCTCTAACTGGGAGCTACAACAAATAATGCTCCTTTATATCAGTTGCCCCCCCTTTTAAACATGTACATCCTGGAAAACCCCACCCCCCTCAACATTTTATCCCCCAAAAACATAATCTAACAAACTTACTTTTTATTACGTGCTACATCCTACTTTTATTTTTTTTTTTTCCCCTTTTTCATAAAAAATGTATTATTAAATTTCCAAATTTTCTTTCTACACCCTTTGCTCAATAAAAAAGGTCCCCATTTTCATTTACCCCTGGCACCCAAATTTACCCACTACCCCCTCCCAAAAACATTTTTAACCCACCTTTTTTGCATTGAAAAACCCCCAAACCCCCTTACCCCTCCCCACTTGATTTTTGAACTCCCCACGCATTTCCCCAATTTTCCCAAAATAACTCTTCTCCCTTTCCTTCTTTTTCTCCATGCATACACGCTTTCTAAAACCCATTTTCACTAATCTTTTTTTTACTCCAAAAATCCTTGAAATTAAAAACAATTTTTTAGTCCCTCTTTTTTCCCGCCATAAACTTATCCTCCAAAAAATTTTTGCTAATTCTTCCCTTTTGCTCTAACTCCCATTTGAAAACCCCTGACCTAATCCCATTTATTCCTCTCCATTGAAAATCTCCCCCCTCCTTCAGCTTCGTTTTACTTAAAGCCAGGGCATCCAGCTTTTTTCTTATTTATAACATCCACAATTTATCTCTTTTTTTTTCATTTGCCCCAACAACCACGCACATTTGACTTTCCCCCTTTGACAATTTTCTTCTTCTTATTTTTTTTGTAATTTTCCCCTTTTCAGGAAAAGGGGTTAAATACCCATTTTTTCCCGGCCCTTTTAGTTGACTTTTACAAAAAGCCCTGGCTTACGGAGGAAAGATTCTTATTCCACTTCCCCCTGGAAATTTTTTTTTTTTTTTTTTTTCACACTGGCCGATTCCCCACCAGGCAGGGTGGCCCGAAAAAGAAAAAAAAATTTCACCATCATTTTACTCCATCACCGTTTTGCCAGAAAGGGTTTCTTTACACTAAAAGTTTTTTTAAAAATGCAACATTAACACCCCTCCCTTTAGAGTGCAGGCCCCTGTACTTCCATTTCCCCGGACTCAAGCCGGGCCCGCCCGGGTTTTCCCCGAATCTTTCATAAAATTTAAATTTGCTCAAAACCCAACAGCAGGTTTAAGTTTTAAAAAAAACCCCTTTGTTTTCCATTTACTCCTATCAAACAAAGCCCCCACGCATGCCTGCGGGAAATCCCAAACCCCCCGCACAAAAAAACCCCCTTTAAACCCCCCCCCCCCAACCCCTTTCCCAGGGCCGACCCCTACCCCGCCTTTTTTTTCCCCTAAGGGCTGATAAAACTCTTGAAGTCATTTTTTGTTTCGCTCCATTCTCTCTACATGTCCAAACCACCTCAACAACCCTTCCTCAGCCCTCTGGACAACAGTTTTGGTAATCCGCACCTTCCTCCTAACTTCCAAACTACGAATTCTCTGCATTATATTCACACCACCATTGCCTCTAGACAATGACATCTCCACTGCCTCCAGCCTTCTCCTCGCTGCAACATTCATCCACCCACGCTTCACACCCATATAAGAGCGTTGGTAAAAATAACTTCTATACATTCCCTCTTTGCCTCCAAGGACAAAGTTCTTTGTCTCCACAGACTCCTAAGTGCACCACTCACTCTTTTTCCCTCATCAATTCTATGATTCACCTCATCTTTCATAGACCCCATCCGCTGACACGTCCACTCCAAATATCTGAATACGTTCACCTCCTCCATACTCTCTCCCTCCAATCTGATATTCAATCTTTCATCACCTAATCTTTTTGTTATCCTCATAACCTTACTCTTTCCTGTATTCACCTTTAATTTTCTTCTTTTGCACACCCTACCAAATTCATCCACCAATCTCTGCAGCTTCTCTTCAGAATCTCCCAAGAGCACAGTGTCATCAGCAAAGAGCAGCTGTGACAACTCCCACTTTGTGTGTGATTCTTTATCTTTTAACTCCACGCCTCTTGCCAAGACCCTCGCATTTACTTCTCTTACAACCCCCATCTTTATATCCCCATGGATATAAAAGGAAAAGTAATAAGACCAAGAACTATTAAGATAAAATCAAAGAAAACTCAGATGAGTGTGTATAAATAAACGTGTACATGTATGTGTAGTTGTGACCTAAGTGTAAGTAGAAGTAGCAAGACATACCTGTAATCTTGCATATTTATGAGACAAAAGACACCAGCAATCCTACCATCATGTAAAACAATTACAGGCTTTTGTTTTTACATTCACTTGGCAGGAGGGTAGTACCTCCCTGGAGGGTTTGCTGTCTCCCAAAAACACTGAAAACACTGAAAATTAATGAATAAAAACTTACTGAGCTTTTAGCTAAAATTTTGTCAAATGATAAAAAAAAGGGGAAAGGCTGCTACTAAAAACACAGTACAAAAAGGTAGAGAAAGGCAGAAAGGAAAATGAAGAAAAAAAAAGTATTGGGGCAAAAATTCGATGTTGTACCTCCCAAAAATTACATTATTTTAATATCACCTGTAGGATATACAGCCCCTTTGGGGAAAATAGAAAGTAAAAATAATCCAAAGGGATTGGGGGGGGGGAGGTACCCAAATTTCCTTGAGCAAAACCTTTCACCACCTAAAGGCACTGCCTCCTCCTCAAAGGGTCTCCCCATTCATTAATCATGAAAAGAAAGGGCACGACATCTACACTTTCAGATTTAAATGCGGGTACACTCACTGGGGTTTATAACTATACCTAGGTTTTTACTAAGGTTAAGCACTGTGGCCTGTACTGGGTGCCCCTCTCCCTTCTATGGCAGTAGTAGACACCGGAAACACTGCTGCTTTGTTCACTTTTTAATAAATTGCTTGAAATGAGATGTTCGAATGTTTTAATCTGCTAATGAGGTCACCAGATAGGAAAGAGGAGAAGAGAGGGGTGAGAGGAAGGGTAGGAAGAGGGAGAAGAAGAGGAGGATGAGGAAAAGGAAAAATGAGGAGGGGGAGAGGAGGAGGGGGAGGGGGGTTGCTACAAAAACCTTTTGTATCCCCGCTGCCCTTTACCAAGCAGAAGCCCACTCGTATCTTTCCCCTAAGGCCTTACGTAGTACAGACAAACCCAAAAAGGGGGAAACTACACCACGACCCTGCAAGATTATAATGACACCTGAGTTAAAAACGCTGAAAGGCTGCAGTAATTAACAGTAAAAAAGCTGGGTTGGGCTTATGGCCATGTAATAGCTGGGTAACCCCCACATGGGGCCCCCCACATTGACCTTTCCTCAACACTCAAATTTCTCATTTTTATCCCTAAAAAAAATTTGGAAAATCCCCGGGCCTATGTGGGCAGGGGCAGGGTCGTCTGGTTATCATAGAGCTGTTTACTAACGTTACTTACAACCCCTTGGAAAACCCCTAAATGTCTTTAGCTCTGGCCCACATGAAGAAAATATGGATAAATATAAATGAAACCTGGGTTTTGTATGCCCTATTGGGTGCAAAACCCTAGTATTTCATAAAAGTGTTTTTGTTAAAATTTCCCCAAAAAAAATAATAAATCCAATAACCATTCCGACACCCCAAAAAATAAAAAATTACATTTAAAAACATTTTTATACAAACTAGGAATTGAAAACCCGGTTCCACGTATATAAATTAAATTTTTTTACTATTAATACTATATTAATGCAAAAAAAATCAAATAAAAAGGTGTATCACAAAATGCAGAAAACCACTGGAAAAAACTGACCTTCCAGTGCTTTCATGATTTCTCACATTATCAAGGAACTGTGAACATAAAAGATTAGCAAGGTGTAATCTTGCCCTTATATGCCTTCTGCTGATCCTTTATTTTTACAGTTCCTTGATAATGTGAGAACGCATAAAAGCATTTGGAAGTTCACTATTTCTTTTCACGGTGGTTGTTCTGCATTAACCTCTGGAAACAGAAAAAAATGGCAGCAAAATTTTCAGTGCTACTAGGTACTCTTCATTAATTCCATGGAAAAATAAGCCTAATGTAGTGATCGCACTTAAGGTAACATAGGCTGTGGCTAGAACTTTCGAGACTTGTCCAAATTATTATTATAATCAAAAAGAAGCGCTAAGCCACAAGGACTATACAGCGCGACTTGTCCAAAGCAAACCCTAAACCTTACATTTTCATATTATTTTCCCTTGGCACTGATAAAGTCCTCGCAAAAGACCCTGAAAAGCTTTTGCCAACCACTGTCGCCTCTTTCTGAAAGTTTTTTTTTTTTTTTTTTTCAACAAGTCGGCCGTCTCCCACCAAGGCAGGGTGACCCAAAAAAAAAGAAAGAAAATCCCCAAAAAGAAAATACTTTCATCATCATTCAACACTTTCACCACACTCACAACATTGTCCTTGCTTTTGAGAGTGCTCAGAATACAACTGCTTGAAGCATGACAAAAGGATACCACAACATATCCCTCCAAACTGGCCAAATTTCCAATATTCCACATAGTGTGTCTCATAATAGAATACACTGATAGTCCAGTAATTAAATTGGACATTACAGTCCATAAATATTGTTGTCTTTGTGTTCTGATTCGTAGCTGCACTGCTTGTCTGGACAAACTAACAATGATTTCCACATGGCCACAAAATTTAAACTCGTGTCGCTCTTTCACGGTCAAATAAGACAAATAACAGTCTCCTTACCTCTACACTCTTTTATAAATGTTAATATCAGTAACGTACTTCACAATAAAACTTAGTCTATGTTTATTACTTAGCCCAAATACGAGTATCGTTATTACTCAGAATACTGTTTGAAATTTAAGGTTGTCTTGAATGAAGTAAAATGCTGCCAACCTAAATAAGACAAAAACCTTTTACAAATCAACTGTTTGCACTACCAAGTTTCTCTATTTGATTTTCCAATGATTTGTCTAAAAAAAATTGGTTGTAACATTTCTCTATGCCCAAAATGCCAAGATTAAGCTAAAAAAAAAATAGCTTCATTTTTTTTAACTATAAACAAGTAATTGCACACGAAACGCAAGTGAGAAATTTTGTAGAACCTGAGTATATAGACGAGGAGCCCCAAGCATAAGGTAAAGTTGGCTTCTAGTGACTATTACACTGGATGCAGCCCCAGGAAGGCAGGAGAAGGGGAATCAAGGTGTAAACTACGAATATTACGGGCAAATTACTGGCAAGTGAGACACTGATGGAAACGGAAAGTGCCCAAACAACATTGTAGTGTTATCACAGACTGTCACAGGTATTTGGGGCAAGAAAATACAATAATGCAGAATCAACGAATAATATACTGCTACAGCTGATGGACAGCCATCAGAGTTGCAGAGGACACCAGAGCCTAGATTAAAAATAAAAAACTAATCTGGGGATTGTAGTTAAGAAACTATGGATGCTCCTCGCTTTATGATGGTTCGACTTATTATATTTTGATTTTACGATGGTGCAATAGTGATGTACATTATGTACTGTACAGTACTGTACATTTATTGATAGGATATATAATGTTTTTTTAGCACATTGGCCATCTTTCATAAAGGCAGGGTGACCCAAAAAAGAAACACTTTCACCATCATTCACACAAAATTACCGTCTTTGCAGAGGTGCTCAGTTACAACAGTTTAGATATCACTGTAAACAGCCAATATCCCAAACACCTCCTTTAAAGTGTTGGTATTGTACTTCCCACCTCCAGGACTCAAGTCTGGCTAACCGTTTTTCCTGAATCCCTTCACAAAATATTACCCTGCCTACACTCCAACAGCTCGTCAGGTCCCAGGACCATTCATCTCCATTCACTCCTATCTAACATCCTCACACATCTGCTGCATGTCCAAGCCCCTTGCACACAAAACCTCTTTTATCCCCCTCCCTCCATTCTTTCGTAGAATGACCCCTACCCCTCCTTCCCTCCACAGATTTATACACCCTACAAGTCATCCTGTTGTATTCCATCCTCTCTAAATGACCAAACCACCTCAACAACCACTCCTCAGCCCTCTGAATAATACTTTTAGTAACACCACACTTCCTCCTAATTTCCACACTTCAAATTCTCTACATAATATTTATGCCACATACACATTGCCCTCAAACACAACATCTCCACTGCCTCCAACCTCCTCCTCACTGCAGCATTCATAACCCATGTTTCACATCCATATAAGAGGGTTGGTACCTCTACACTCTCATACATTCCCCTCTTTGCCTCCATGGATAATGTTCTCTGTCTCTACAGATACTTCAATGCACCACCCACCTTTTTTCCTTCATTAACTCTATGGTTTACCTCATCCTTCATAAACCCATCTGCCGACAAGTCTACTCTGAAATATATGAACGCATTCACGTCTTCCATACTCCCTCTCTCCAATGTGATATCCAATTTTTCTTTACCTACTCATTTGATACCCTCACCACCTTACTCGTCTATGTTCACTTGCAACTTTTTTCCTTTATACACCATCCCAAACTCATCCATTAACCTTTGCAACATCTCTTCAGAATCTCCCAAAAGCACAGTATCATCAGCTATATTTAACTTTGTCAACTCCCATTTTGTATTATTTTTTTTTTAACAAACTGGCCATATCCTACTGAAGCAGGGCGACCTAAACAGAAAAACGAAACTCTCTCTTTTTAAATTTAGTAATTTATACAGAAGAACGGATTACTAGCCCCTTTCTCCTGGCATTTTAGTTGCTTCTTACTATATGCATGGCTTACAGAGGAAGAATACTGTTCCACTTCCCCATGGAGATTTTGTATTTGATTCCCTATAATTTAACCCTACCCCTCTTCCCAACACCCAAGCATTTACTTCTTTTACAACTCTATCTATAAATATGTTAAACAACTATGGTAACATTACACATCCCTGATTAAGACCTACTTTTACTGGAAAGTAGTCTCCCTCTCTCCTACACACCCTAGCCTGAGCCTCACTATCCTCATAAAAACTCTTTACAGCATATATTAACTTACTACCTATTCCATACACATGCAACATCTGCCATATTGCTTCCCTATCCATCCTATCATATGCCTTTTCTAAATCCATAAAAGCAACGAAAAAATATCAGAGCAACGAAAAAATATTAGGGTTTAATGTTATATGGCAGCCCACTCTTGTGTATCGAGTGACACTGTACAGTCAACCCCTGCAATGTCAGAAGTGTCAAGACTGTTTTTTTTTTAATTTGCTTATTTGCAGCTATATATACACACATTTATGCACACCCCTCTGGGTTTTCTTCTATTTTGTTTCTAGTTCTTGTTCTTGTTTATTTCCTCTTATCTCCATGGGGAAGTGGAACAGAATTCTTCCTCCGTAAGCCATGCGTGTTGTAAGAGGCGACTAAAATACCGGGAGCAAGGGGCTAGTAACCCCTTCTGCTGTATATATTACTAAATGTAAAAGGAGAAACTTTTGTTTTTCCTTTTGGGCCACCCCGCCTCGGTGGGATACGGCCGGTGTGTTGAAAGAAAGAAAGATTTATGTAACCCAAGTCGAACCATTGTAGCTTAAAATAAAGAAAACCTGTACCATAGTTGTAGTTATGGGAAACCAGAAACTAACTAAGCAATATCTGAGGAACTTTTTTAACATGGTGATTGTCTCCCATCGAGGCAAGGCAACCCAAAAAAGAAACACCTCACCATCATTCACACTATCACTGTTTTGCCAAAGATTTGCAGACATGACAATTCAGATGTCCCTCCAAATGGCAAATATCCCTAACCCTTCCTTTATAATGCAGGTACTTCCCAACTCAAAGACTCAAGTCCTGCAAAGCGGTTTCCCTGAACCCGTTCACTAAATGATACCTTGCTCACACTCCAACAGCTCATCAGGTCCCAAAAACCATTTGCCTCCCCACACTACTATCTAACACGCTCAAACACGACTGCAGGATGTTTTAATATTTTTATGCATCCATCAGCAGCATTTATGCATAAACTATACTCTGAAACCCAATAGAAAACACTTAATAGTTTTGCTACGAGTGTTTATGACACTTTCAACTATTTCCCATCAAGGCAGAGAATCTCATAGTCACAGTCACTCATTACTTAGCTGTCTTGCCAAAAATAAACATATAATAACAATTTGGTCATGCCAGTTTTTCATATATGTACCTACAGGAGAATATTTCAAGTTACTAAATTAAAAACTGTTAACAAAATCTTATTATCTCTTAATGTAGTGAGACACACTGATTACCGTGTCTGACGCAATTACACACAACACTTTTGTTTACTTTTGTACTGTTCGTATTGTTTGTGCTATTGGAATGATGCTTTTTATATAAAATTAAACTATGAAACTGTATTAAAAGTAGTTAAATGCTCTCTGGACTCCGAGGAGAAAAAATGCAGAAAATGCAAAACAACCACAGGGGCTGTGGCTGTTTACATACTGTATATGCAAGAGCCCATACAACAATCAGGTAATGGCCAAAATACAATAATACAATTACCAAGTGTTTCCAAATGCTGTACAGTACTGCACTCTACAAATAACCCGCATACAGAAGAATGAAACTTGTGGTGACGTTTAGGTCCGACTTGGAACACTAACTAGTCACCAGTAAACACAGTACTCAACTGTGTATACATTAAAAAAAAAATAGATACAATAAGTAATGAAACTCTGTTCTGAAGTTCTGGAAAACTGTTTAAAACCTACTTGTGCTGCACCAGGTTCTGAACTGGTGTTGATCCCCGGAAGAGTGTCCGCTGGCCTCCCCGTTGACCGAGTCAGGCCCTCCATCACCACCGCCGCCACCATCGCTGTTCTGGCCACACACTGACATGTGCTGGGGCCAATGTGATTGCTACCAGGGAAAGAGTAAATGCACATATTTATGACTTGAAACATCACAATGCAAATCTCTGATGATTAATGACTCGAGACATGATTATAAACAACTCACTGAATGGAGTGGGGGTTCAAAACCATGGCAAGCTGATTCTAAAACTAGCAGGCCGGTGTGTTAAACACTGCACCATACTGGCCTAATAACTACCACTGTGTGCTTTTATATATACCAGGAAAGTTAGCATGGGTCCCATTGTGACCACAAATGCATGTTTGTGGTCAGTGGTGGTAATTGGAATGCATAGGAAGAATGGCATGAGGCCACCATAGCACAGTGGATAATACATTGGTCTGCTGGTTTTAGGACTGGCTAGCATGTTTATCAACAAAACTGATGATCAACCTTTAATTTTACGCAATGTACTATTTGCTGATTTTAAGCATTTAACCCTTTAACTGTCCAAACGTAGATCTACGTTCACTTGCGTAGAACTCCGAACATAGATCTACATTTTTTACAAGCTTTCTTATGGAGAAAATCAAGGTCGGAGCACTACACGTGAAAACGTAGATCAACGTTTGGACAGTTTAAGGCTTAAGAAAACAGATATAAACCCATTAACCTAAAAAACAAAAAATTTCTTTTTTTTTTTCCCCCATAAATAAAAGAGGAGACTTTGGAAAAACCCTACATTCAAAATTATAAAAGGAAATAAAAAAAACCAAATGGGAAAAGAAATACTTTCCAAACCCCCTTTTAAAAACTGGAATAAAAAAGAGCTCTCCAACTAAAAAGGGAAATAGCTGTAGTCTGGGTTTTGTATGCCTTTATTTGGTTCCCCTCGGGAGGCTTGCCTTCCCTGAAAAAAAAAGGGCTAGGGGGAGCGGGGGGATTCATAAACCCAAATTACCAACAACAAAACAGGTAGGGGCAGGACCCCCCCTTTTACAGTGCTTTCCCTCTACACTTATCACTGATCCAGCGGGGTTTTTTAAATTATACCATTCAAACCATTTATTCAGACTTCCTAAATAAATATATTAAACCACTCACTAAAAAGCTAAGGACAAAAATTTTTTTTGGGGAAAAATGGGTGGTGTATTTATATGATTTTTTAAGTCAAACCCTCTATTCTTAAACTTAATAAAAGTAGTTTTTAAACATGCTATCAGGCTTTTATATACATTAAAAATTAAAAAAAAAGAAAAAGAAGAAGAAACTATGTTTCATTTAACAGCAGTATCCTGGAACCAAACCCTGCTGTAAAGCGGGGCCCCTCCTTATACTAACCATACCACCTTTATGAGTTTAAACCTACCATTTACTTAAAGAGAAAAAAAACCACAACACTAGAAATTCTCCCAGATTGCGAAACATTAAAAACGGGAAAATAGTACAGTATTACATCTCTGGACATTTTTTCCCCCTGTCTACCAGCCCAATTGCGCATGGTATAACATGGTTGTTTTTGATAGGGAACTTGGCTAGAGCCCTCACACTTATGCGGTGTGGGGGAAACATCTGAAAAATTTTTCATCTGTGGTTACAGTGGGGGGCATGGGTAACTATGGGGTATAGAAATTTTTTTTTTTTTTTGTCCGGCCCTTACCAGGCGGGGGACCCAAAAAAAAGGCCCCCAAAAGGAAAAAACCTCATACCATTTACCCCTCCCAAACCTGTTTTTCAATTCAAAAAAACCGTTCAGTTTTTCCCCCGTTTTCCCCAATAAAAGCAAGAATTTTTGGGAAATCCCTTTAAAAAAACCTTCCCCCAAACCCCCAAAAATTATTAAAAAAAAAATTTAATTCTTGGGGGTTTCTCCCCAAAACCCCTTTCCCGCAATGGTTCCCAAAGGCAAAAATTTTTTTTTTAAATTAAATAAATTTGGAAAATTTTTTTTTCCAAAAAAAATTTTAAAAAATTTAAACAAATTTTCCAAAACCCTTTGTTTTTGGGAAACCTGTTGAATAAAGAAATATTCTATAAAAACACACAAATCAGGGAGAAATTTGAGAAAGAATGAATCAATTTTTTTTTAAAATACTGGCAGTCCCCCCACCAAGGGAGGGTGACCCCCAAAACCGAAACACTTTCACTATTTTTCCCCTCTATCACTGGCTTTCCAGGGGGGGCAAGCAGATACTACAGTTTAATGTTTCCCTTTCCCAAAATGCAAAAAAACCCCACCCCTTCCCTTTAAAAGGCAGGCCCTTTTTACTTCTTTCTTTCCCGGACTCAAGTCCCCTAACCATTTCCCCGAAATTCCCCTTTACAAAAAGTTACCATGCCACACCCCAACAAACTCAATTTCATCCCAAACAACACGCCTCCACTCATTCCTTCTAACACACCCCACAGGGATTTTTTTTTAAAAAAAAAATTTTCCCCCCGCCCCGTCTCCAAAATCAAATTAATGTCGAATAAAATTTTCAAAAAAAAAGAAGTTTCCCAACCTTACCTGACAAGGAAAAATCAAAAATAAGAAGTGTTCCACAACAAAAAACCAAAGCTTCCTTTCCCCAAATTGGCACACCACTGTTTTTTTTGGTTTTTCCAACAGCTCTTTGTTTTTCTGCTTCCATTTGTCTCCGTACTTCTGCCAGTCGCTCCACCATCTGCCTTCCATTTGTCTTCGCCCCTCCATCATTTGCTGCTCCATTTGCCTTTTCACTTCCTCTATCAGCTCGCTGCTTTTCTGCTTCCAAATTAGCTCTCATTTCCACAAGCATTACATCAGCATTATGCCTAACCTCGCAAGTTTCTTGCTGATGCCTCCAATTCGTGCGCTCCAATTCTAGCTGAAGTGCAGCTACCCGAGCCTCAGGGTCCCCGTCATCACAAGACCACCTAGAACATCCTCGAGTGTGGCACGCATGACCTCTGCTAGCTTTTGGGAGTGCTTATGAAGTTGAGCAGAAAGTGGACCAGCTTCTGGAGGTAGATGTCTAGTAGGCGGACCGCCTGGTATACGTGACGGCACCATCATGCCAGGTCCTCCTCCACCATCATTCTCATACCAGGAGTAGCCATGATAGGCCCACGAGCACCACCCATTCCCAGAACTTGGCTGCCTGGGGAGGAGGACCAAATACACCTCTGAGCCTACACCACCTGCTGCAGAAGCCTGAGGGTGAGAAAGAGGTGGTGGAGGGGGAATGCCACTGCCACTAGTTTGAGGAGAACTACTTGATGATGAAGAAGAAACTCTTGGAGGTACACCCTGTGTGGTTGATGGTGAACTCTGAGGAGGATTTTGTACCAAGACTGACGGAGAACTCCTTGGAGCATGCTGTGCAGAGACTGACGGTGATGTGCGACTAGGGCTTGTGATGCTGATGGAGCAATGGTGGTTTTAGTTCGCTGGCGGTCACTTCCTCCCGACATTGGAATGATGGAAATTGATGGGCTGAGCGTGTAGTATTCAACTCCAGATGGCATTTTCACTTTTTCTTTTTCCTTTTCTTTATCTTTATCCTTTTCTACTGCTTTTGTTACACTTACACTACATCCTAAGGAAGATATATTTGCTCCATGTCTCTACTTTCTGATAATTTCTGAACTGGAGATGCTACACGTGAACTAGGGCTAGTCCGGTTTGCCTGTTCATTTTCAGACCTCCTATCATCCACTTCAAATTTGGGTTGCTCTTTGGCCAACGATATAGTTACCCCATTGTTACTGTTCCCCCGTTCAAGATTTTTCCCCATCCAGTCTCGTTATTGCTATCGTTCCCATCGTTTTCATTAATTGAACAGCATCAAAGAGAGAGTTTTTTGCTACTGTCCTTATCTTCCTGATTACTGTCTTCACTATCTCTCTCCATCTTTTTTTCCCTATTTCCTCACTACTCACAATTTCCTCTTTAAACCCTGTCCTTTACACTGTGGTGGGTTCTATTGGTTCAGTTCCTCACCTTACTATCTACATCAATTTGTTCATCACTACTTCTACTTTTTTTCACAATTTTTGTGTCATCTTCATCTTCCTCTACATCGGGTACACTATCTCCCACCATTTTACTGTCCTGGCCAGAAACTACTTCTGCTATTTTCACTATCATTTTCACAAGTTTCCCTCACTTCTTGCCAAAATGCCTCTTTTCAGTGTCACTTTCCTCATCTTCACTCTCGGGTTCTATTCTGAAGTCCTCTGGTTTCTTTATCATCCTCATCTGCACTCTTGTCACTATCATCACTTTCATCTAACCCTATTTCTTTTCTCTGAACTTATTTTCACTCTCACTCTCACTTTGTCAGACTCACTGTCACTTTCCATTTTCCAAGAAAGTTCTTTTGTTTTTCGTCTCATCTTCATTTTCACTATCCTCACTTTTACTTAATTCTTTTTTTACACTCTTTTTCTAAATTTTCAAGAACATCAACTTGTGATATTGTTGAATTCAGTTTTTAAACCCCCACCATTACTAGTATCATCTTCCTCTTTACAGCTGTTCTTTATTATCACTTTCAAATAACCGAGCATTTTCTCTAATTCCCTCATTTTCGCTTTCCACCGTCACATCACATCCTCCTTAAGTTTCTGATCTCGGGTTTGCATCTATTCTTCCAACATTAGTTTTTCACTTTCAGCCATCTCACTATCCGAGTCATCATTCACTTGTCTTTCTCTGCTCCTGGGCAATTCAGAGTCATTTTCAAATGGCTTTATGTCTGGTAAATTTAAAATGTCCTCATTTCTGGGCCAAACTTTTGAGGCAACATTTTCAGGAGCTTTGATTTCCTTTTCCAAATCTTGCTTTTCACTTTTCACTTTCTTCGAGGTCGTTTTAATGTCACACAGAGTTTCTCCATCACTCTTCAGAGTTCCATCTTTGTCTTGCACCTCTTCTCCTGTATTTAGAGCAAGATTACCGATCTCCTCTTCCTGCTCTTCTGCATTATCAATTTTTTCTTCCCTTTCACCATCCTTTTCACAATCCTCGTCTTCACTTGCATCTTTACTCTCCATTTCGTCTACACTTCCGTCTTTTAAATTATCCACTAAAAACCTTTTCCTGTTACTTGGATATTCATCAGTGTAATTTTCCTCATCTTCCTCCTCGTCCTCCTCATCGTCTTCACTTTGGTCATTTATTGTTCGAGGATGCAAAGTCTTTCCATTGACAATGGACGAATCATCCTCCTCATCAAAATTTTCGTCATCTTCGTAGTTCCCACCGGGGTACTTGTCACAGTTTTCCATTTCCTCATCAGAGTCGTCATCACCGGTTTTGGAAGAAAATTTCACATTTATTTTTGAATCCTCCTCCTCCTCCTCCTCATCACCCTCTAAATCCTTCTGTCTTTCATCCTTTACCTCTCTCTTAATGTGTTCTTGTGAAAGTGTAAAACGTTCTTCGTCACCTAACCTCGTCATGTTATGGTGATCACCATGAACGGGATCACTATTTGGAATTTCCACTTCAGTTTCCGTTCCTTGAGTCGCAGACGATGTACCAGATTCCCTCTTACGCCTTCTGACTGACGCCCCGCTATCAGTCGACCCTATAGATGACGTCTCATCATCTGGAAATATGACAGAATGTTAATTTACAGATATACAGATATACAAATCAGCAACCACCCAAGGAGGTACATGTACTGCCGTCCTGCCTAGTGAGTGTGAAAAAGAAACCAGTAACTGTTTTACATGCTGGTAGGATTGATGGTGTTCTTTTTTCTGTCTCAAAACCACAATGGATAACAGGTGCATACACTATATACATACACACATCTAGGTTTATCTTCTTTTTTCTTAATAGTTCTTGTTCTTCTTTATTTTCTCTATTCTCCATGGGGAAGTGGAAAAGAATCTTTCCTCCATAAGCCATGCGTGTCATATGAGGCAATTAAAATGTCGGGAGCAATGGGCTAGTAACCCCTTCTCCTGTAGAAAATACTTAAAAAGAGAAGAAAAACTTTATAAAACTGGGATGCTTGAATGTGCATGAATGATAAGAAAAAGATGATTGCTAATGTTATGAATGAAAAGAAGTTGGATGTCCTAGTCCTAAGCAAAACAAAGCTGAAGGGGATAGGTGAGTTTCAGTGGGGAGAAATAAATAGTCAGGAGTATCTGAGAGAGTTAGAGCTAAGGAAGGGGTAGCAGTAGTGTTGACAGATCAGTTATGGATGGAGAAGAGGGAATATGTATGTATAAATTCAAGGATTATGTAGATTAAAATAAGGGTTGGATGCAAAAAGTGGGTCATAATAAGTGTGTATGCACCTGGAGAAGAGATGAGTCTAGAGGAGACAGAGAGATTTTGGGAGATGTTTGAACTTTTGAACTAAGTGAGAGAGTAACTGTGATAGGGGACTTAAATGCTACAATAGGAGAAATATATAAAGAGGGTGTGGTAGGTAAGTTTGGGGTGCCAGGTGTAAATGATAATGGGAGCCCTTTGACTGAACTTTACATAAAAAGGGGTTTGGGTTATAGGAAAACATTTTTTTAAAAAAAAAAAGAGGATATCAAGAAAGATCAGGGCATAATGACAGTATTTGTTGGGACATTATTGACAGATAAAAGACTGTTGGTAGACTTAAAGATGTCACATTTTATAGAGGGGCAACAATATACAATCACTTTTAGTTGTATCTAAGTGAGGTAAAAGGTCAGGGATAAAAGGAAAAAAATGGAACACAGGTAAAGAGGTTTAAAGATTTAAAAGCTAAAGGAGGAGGCTGTTAGGGAAATATATAAACAATTTTGGAGGATAGATGGGCTAGTAAAAGTATGGGAAAATGGGGTTAAAGATGAGGGGGTGGTTTTAAGAATGTAGTGTTACACAAATAACCCGCACAAAAGAGAGGAGCAAAGATGGAGTTAGAAAACTTTTCGACGGCGGCGGGGGCACACCCAATAAAAAATACAAAGAAAGGGGAGCACTGAAAGGAGCTAGGCCCCCCCGGGGAGACATGTGCACAAGGGGGGGGAAGGGGAAGTGATAAAAAATAATAAAGGAACAAAAAACACCGACAAAAGAAAGGAAGACAAAAAAGGAAAGGGGAAAGAGGGGAAGAAGAAAAAAAGAGGAATCAGGTTAATCACGGGGTTTCTGAAGTTTGGAACTTTTTACATTGTAGTGGGAGGGGAAAGGGCCTAAAAGACGAAGCCAGGACAAAAGTTTTATCAAGGAAAGTTTGTATTAAAAGGGGTTTCAATAAGCGACGTTAGGTTTAAAAAGTGGGGGAAGACAGTTTTGCGGAAGACCAGTCAATAGGATGGCTGTATCTCGACGTGACAAAATAGCCTGTTAGTGTCACAAGCCTAACCATTTTGTGCTCCCTAGTCGTCAAAAAGATCGCCATTTTCCCCAAAAATAGAAGAGGACAGGAAAGAAAGAAATAGTGTAGACCCAGGAACTCTGTAAGGGAGGAGGGGTATGACAAGATTAGTCGAAGAGTGTTAGTCTGGCAGAAAGTAAGTTCGATGTCAAAGGGACGGAGAGAATTGTTGAGATTAGAAAAAAAGGGAAAAATGTAGGGAAGGAGAGGACAAAAGATTCCAGGAGTAGAGGTTTTGGGAAGAAAAAAATTTAAATTTTAGCACGGAAAAGGGCAAGTCTTGAAATGGGAAGGTAGCCCAAGATGGGAAAAACAAATTTGTGAGGGGAAATTTCTGCTGGAAGGAACTGAGGATCACAGATGTGGGGGGCACGGAGAAAGAGGGAGATAAAACATTTTTCCTTTACAGGGGAAGCATGATGGAAAAGTGTGAAGGGAATGACACGTGCATAGGTTTTTTTCGGTAAACGGAAAAAAAAAAAAATGTATCTGGCGGTGGACATGGACATAAAGGGAAAAGGAACAAGGTTAGTTTCCCCATTCAGTTTTAAATTAAGGGAAAGGGGCAAGATTTTTAAGAGTTTCAAAAAAAGGTTTGGGAAAAGCTGGAGTCATGAGGCCACAGAGCAAAGATGTCATCCACATGGGGACCCAGAGTGAAGGTTGCACATCGATGGGGGAAGAGCATCTCAAAAGTTTTCCATGAAAGATTTAGAAGGACAGGAGGAGAGGAGAGCCCATGGGCGAAGTTTGTGGTGTAAAGCAGATGGGTCATAAAAATGGGGTAAATCAAAATTGAAAAGGGAAAAAAAAGGTGAGTGGTGCCTAAAGTCTGTGGAGCCAAGAATCTGTTAGAAGCAAAGAGGGGAATTTTATGAGTGTACATTATCCAATGCTTTTATGGGTGTGAAGCATGGGTGATGAATGTTGAAAGCAGGAGAAGGCGGAGGCGTGGAGAGCATGTCTGAGAGCAATATGGGGTGTGAATGTAATCAAAAATTCTAGTTGGGAAATTAGGAGGAGGTGGGGGTTTTTCCAAACTATAAGTAGAGAGCGATGAGGGTTTTTGGGGATGGCTTGGACTGTACAGAGGGTAGAAAAAAATAGAATGGCTTCAAATGTATAAATTGTGTGGGGGCAAGGCAGGGTAGACATCGGCCTGGGAAATTTGGAGGGGGGAGGTAAAGGGGGTTTTTGTGTGCAAGGGCTTGGACTCCAGCAAGCAGCGTGAGCATTTTAGATGGGCCGAATAGAGACAAATGATTTTTAAACTTGGCATATGGTATATGGATAAATATACATTATATTTAGAAACACCCTTAAATTTTACAATAATACAATAAATATATATATATGACTTCTGTAAACAATCCAAAATAAATTTGGGGGGGGCGAAAAACAAATCTGATAAATATTTGATGTGAAAATAAAAACTAAGAAATAGGAAGATAACATTTATGTATATAGATACAACTCCCTCATCATGACGTAGTTTACCGATGCCTTGGACTTAAAATGGGCTCTCGACCAATTTTACTAAATATGTTTTAGAGTGATTCCTCTATTCTGTTTATTTCAATATACAGTACACTACTGTATAAACATTTAAAAAAAATAACAGAAAAGTTATAAAATGTAAAGGTGACATTAAAAATTTAAAAATGGTTTACACAAAACCCCTACCATTATAAAAAAGTTTCCCCCTTAGCGACGAATTCGTTTTCTGACGTGGTCTTAAACAAAATCCCGTAAGTGAGGGGGGGCTGTACTTTAAAAAAACCCTATTAACAGCAACAAATTAGTATATTACTCTAAAAATTTTTGAAAACCGATTACCCTTTTATGAATTTTGAGATTAATTACTCTCTGAGCCCGGGCCTTTTGGGCCCGCTCGTCTGGTCAACCCGGCTTTTCTGCTGGAGGCCCGCTGCCCCCCCATATCCATTACAGCCTGGTTGATCTAGCATGGGAAGATACTTTCTAGTTTCCTCTTTTAAGGCTTCAACACTTTTTTCCCGCAGTGTTTGATATTTTGGTAAGATGTTGAAAAGCCTAGGACCCCCAAAGTTGATACAGTGTTCCCCTTATTTTCCCCACCGCACCCCTGCTCCCCACTGGGGGTTTATCTTTCACTTCCTCCCATCTCTCCACTCCTATTTTTATGGGAGTGGCAGATTTGGACCAAGCCCTCGAACCTTCCTCCCCTCTCTCTCACTCCAGTTGTTTTTATGGCAGTGGCAGATTTGGGACCAAGCCCCCGAGTACCTTTCAGGAAAAATTTTTCATGTACCTTCTCTCCCCCCCGCTCCCAAAGAGTAATTTCAAGACTTGCAGGCATTCCCCCGTATTTACGTGCTTTACTGGCTCAATGTGAGCCCCAAACGATCTCTGTATTTGTTCCCGCTCCGTTTTCTCTGCCCTGAAAGGGGCCATCAGCACTGAAAGGGAATATCTAATAGGGGACACTACGATTTGAAAAGTGTCACCATCGGGATCGTTTCCCTTGTTTTTAAAGTTCTCAATACCCACCCAGTCACTTCCGGGTGTCGTGACTTTTTCTTGCATGGTCTTTAAAAAAAGGGCCGCTGACATAATTATTCCTAGGCTTTTACGTGTTTTCCTTTTTCATTTGGTGACCCTCTTGAGTTTTTATTAGTGCTCCTTTTGAGTTCTTTTCTTTCCCTACCTAAGCAGCTGGAATTATCACCATTGAACCATGTTTTTTCCCCGTCCCTGGAAAACCCTGTTTATTCTTCCTGTACTTTTTCAGTGTCCTCTACCGTACTGACTTTCTGCTTATTTTAGTGTCATCTGTAAATGATGTACAAAAATGTGCCGGATGTTTTTTTTCTAGTCTGCTAGGGAGAGGAACAGCAGAGGGGCCAGGACTGGCCTTGGGCAAGAGCTTTTGACCCCCGGAAGCTGGGCTTGCCCTGTTCACTACTACTTTTTGTGTTCTGTGTTAGAAAAAAGAAAAAACCCTCGCCTACCTTTCCCGTAATGCCCTGGCCTTCATTTTGTCGCTACCTTTTCCCTGATCGCATTGTCAAAAGCCTTTTCAAAATTGTGAAAAACATCGCGTTTTGGACATCTTCCATGCCCCTGTAATTCTGTCATAATGGTTCAGCACTTTGGGGCAGACATGATGTCCTGCCTAAAACATGCTGGTTCATGTTATTTTTGGTTTGCTTCCTGAAATTTGTAAACCTGCCGCTCTCACTCTTTCGAAGATTTTTATGTGTGAGAGGTTGGGCTACTGATCTGTAATTTTTAGCTAGGCTCTACCCCCTCCCCTTGTGCAAAGGACAAGTCTGCACTCTTTTAAAAGGGCCCCCATATTTCCCTAGATTAAAATCTTTCCCCAAAGAAAAGAGGGCTCGGCTAGTGGTACTTTGCACTTTTTTATAAATAAGCATTCCATGAACTGGCCAGGTGCTGAGTGAGGGGGATGTTTCCATTTCTTTTTTGAAATCTATGGGGGTTTGTTTACGGTCATTAGTTGGTCTGTGCGGCTTCTTCTGGAGTAAAAAAATTTTTGCATTTTCTACCTTTGTGCATTTGTGGGGTTGCTGAACACCCACTCATCGTTTTTTAAAGGATTTTTACTCATTTCCTGTTCATCGTCAGTATGTGGTCTCCTCTCATATGGTCCAATTTTTCAGGGATTCTTAGCTTGGTTTTTGGTAGGGTAGAAATATTTTGGGTTTCTTGCAAAATCCGTAAGGCCCTTTGTTTCTTTGTACTTCTTCTGTGAGTATGACATCCCAGTTTTTTCTCTAATTCATGTCTTCTGCTAAGTCTATCTTTCCTTGTTGTAGCTATTTGGTTTTTAGCAGTTCATAACCCGTTTTTTTTTTCTTCTTTTCCTCTCCTACGCTCTCTCTCATATTGATCTTCCTCTGGGTTTCCTCAATGGTACATGTTTCATACATACTTTGTATGCTTCTGTATTCAGCTTCTCTAGGCACTGGTGTGGATTTAGGTCGCTCATGTCTGATTCCCAGGGTGTGTCTGATAGCTCTTGGTTTATTTTTTCCCAGTTAATTCTATGGTTGTTAAAATTAAACTTACTGAACATCCCATCTCTAACTTTAAAAATTTTGAATAAATGCACAAATGGAAGGAGAAATTAGTGGATGAATGGATAAATTACCTAATTAATAAAAATTCTGCACTCCCACTTACCAATTACCTACGAGATTATATACTCTTATTCACAAGAGAATAGAGAAACTCAAGCATCTAAGGTGTGCATAATAAAAATATTAACCTAACTAAACTACAGGAGGGCTCCCCGCTTTACAGCACCGCACTTCATGGCGTTTCGCTAATGTAGCGGTTTTCAATTACACCCATTTTTCATTTATTAAGACTTCCTACAATAAATATGTATTAACCACTCACTATAAGCTAAGAACAAAAATATTTTAAAGGAAGTAATTTGTATACTGTATTTGCACTTTTTTTAGGCCTAGCTCTATTGCTCATTCAATATATGACAGTGTATACAGTCGACCCCCGCATAACGATTACCTCCGAATGTGACCAATTATGTAAGTGTATTTATGTAAGTGCGTTTGTACGTGTATGTTTGGGGGTCTGAAATGGACTAATCTACTTCACAATATTTCTTATGGGAACAAATTCGGTCAGTACTGGCACCTGAACATACTTCTGGAGTGAAAAAATATCATTAACCGGGGGTCCACTGTATATGTTGTCAGGGTTTTATATGCATCTGCAAGTGAAAAAAGACTGTGCGTCACTTTACAATGATTTTCACTTTACAGCAGCAGCCCGGAATCTAACCTGCTGTATAAGCTGGGTCCTACAGTAGCCCAAGACTTAACCTGTTGTATAAGTGAGGCTCTACAGTAACCCAGAGCTTAACCTGCTGTATAAGTGAGGCCCTACAGTAACCCAGAGCTTAACCTGCTGTATAAGCTGGGTCCTACAGTAGCCCAAGACCTAACCTGTTGTATAAGTGAGGCTCTACAGTAACCCAGAGCTTAACATGCTGTATAAGTGAGGCCCTACAGTAACCCAGAGCTTAACCTGCTGTATAAGTGAGGCTCTACAGTAACCCAGAGCTTAACCTGCTGTATAAGTGAGGCTCTACAGTAACCCAGAGCTTAACCTGCTGTATAAGTGAGGCTCTACAGTAACCCAGAGCTTAACCTGTTGTATAAGTGAGGCTCTACAGTAACCCAGAGCTTAACCTGCTGTATAAGCTGGGTCCTACAGTAGCCCAAGACCTAACCTGTTGTATAAGTGAGGCTCTACAGTAACCCAGAGCTTAACCTGCTGTATAAGTGAGGCTCTACAGTAACCCAGAGCTTAACCTGTTGTATAAGTCAGGCTCTACAGTAACCCAGAGCTTAACCTGTTGTATAAGTCAGGCTCTACAGTAACCCAGAGCTTAACCTGTTGTATAAGTGAGGCTCTACAGTAACCCAGAGCTTAACCTGCTGTATAAGCTGGGTCCTACAGTAGCCCAAGACCTAACCTGTTGTATAAGTGAGGCTCTACAGTAACCCAGAGCTTAACCTGCTGTATAAGTGAGGCTCTACAGTAACCCAGAGCTTAACCTGTTGTATAAGTCAGGCTCTACAGTAACCCAGAGCTTAACCTGTTGTATAAGTCAGGCTCTACAGTAACCCAGAGCTTAACCTGTTGTATAAGTGAGGCTCTACAGTAACCCAGAACTTAACCTGCTGTATAAGCTGGGTCCTACAGTAGCCCAAGACCTAACCTGTTGTATAAGTGAGGCTCTACAGTAACCCAGAGCTTAACCTGCTGTATAAGTGAGGCTCTACAGTAACCCAGAGCTTAACCTGTTGTATAAGTCAGGCTCTACAGTAACCCAGAGCTTAACCTGTTGTATAAGTCAGGCTCTACAGTAACCCAGAGCTTAACCTGTTGTATAAGTGAGGCTCTACAGTAACCCAGAGCTTAACCTGCTGTATAAGCTGGGTCCTACAGTAGCCCAAGACCTAACCTGTTGTATAAGTGAGGCTCTACAGTAACCCAGAGCTTAACCTGCTGTATAAGTGAGGCTCTACAGTAACCCAGAGCTTAACCTGTTGTATAAGTCAGGCTCTACAGTAACCCAGAGCTTAACCTGTTGTATAAGTCAGGCTCTACAGTAACCCAGAGCTTAACCTGTTGTATAAGTGAGGCTCTACAGTAACCCAGAGCTTAACCTGCTGTATAAGCTGGGTCCTACAGTAGCCCAAGACCTAACCTGTTGTATAAGTGAGGCTCTACAGTAACCCAGAGCTTAACCTGCTGTATAAGTGAGGCTCTACAGTAACCCAGAGCTTAACCTGTTGTATAAGTCAGGCTCTACAGTAACCCAGAGCTTAACCTGTTGTATAAGTCAGGCTCTACAGTAACCCAGAGCATAACCTGTTGTATAAGTGAGGCTCTACAGTAAACCCAGAGCTTAACCTGTTGTATAAGTGAGGCTCTACAGTAACCCAGAGCTTAACCTGTTGTATAAGTGAGGCTCTACAGTAACCCAGAGCTTAACCTGTTGTATAAGTGAGGCTCTACAGTAACCCAGAGCTTAACCTGTTGTATAAGTGAGGCTCTACAGTAACCCAGAGCTTAACCTGCTGTATAAGTGAGGCTCTACAGTAACCCAGAGCTTAACCTGCTGTATAAGTGAGGCTCTACAGTAACCCAGAGCTTAACCTGCTGTATAAGTGAGGCTCTACAGTAACCCAGAGCTTAACCTGCTGTATAAGTGAGGCCCTACAGTAAGCTAACCTGCTGTATAGGCAGGGCCAACCTGTAATGTTTAGTAAAAGTTTGTAACTGTAATATGCTCTACAAAAATGAGAGAAAACTTATCACTTCCACTCATATTCTGCATATTTCTATGTTCCATTTTAGTTCCAAGGAATAATACAAAGTTTTCATTTTCAATTTTTTTTTTAACATACCAGCCTTGTCCCACCAAGGTAGGGTGATCTAAGAAGAAAAACGAAAGTTTTTATTTTTTAATTTATCAATTTATACAGAAGAGGTTACTAGCCCCTTGCTCCTGGCATTTTAGTCACTAATCCAAACTGCTTGAAAGTAAGACTAATTATGAATACCTGAGTGGCCGGATAACCTGGAGAGAGCCCTGGACTGAGATCGAACTCTAAGGGCCATTGGTCCTTTATAATTAGGAAGCATGATCTTGATTTGGTCAGGATCGGCCGGGTTGAACTGAACGCGATGAGGGGCATACTTGAACCTTCCAAATCTTTCCCTCAGTTTAACTATGTGCTCATTTACCTGCAAATGTCAATATTATTATGACATTAAAGTGACTATTCTACTGTATAAACTAAAACCTACAAATCTAAGTTATATATAGAATAATACACATATTAACAATAAAAAATCACAATACCGTGACTGTGACAATGCACAAATAACCCGCACTTAAGAAGGAAGAAAGGCAATAGGCCTACTGGCTCATCTTAGGCACGTTCAAGTCACATCCAGTTAAGAAGGTAGGAGCACTGCTGCAGGCCTACTGATCCAACTATTACCAATAAACCTTAATCTGTCCAAACACAGATCTACGTTAACATGCTCCAAAAGTAGATCTAATTTTTTTTCATATTTTCAAACAAAAAAAAAAATATAGATAAAAGTTGTTTTAAATGTCTGAATGTGCGTGGATGTTGTGCAAATGATAAGAAAGAGATGATTGTGGATGTTATGAATGAGAAGAAGCTGGATGTCCTGGCTTTAAGTGAAACAAAGCTGAAGGGGGTGGGAGAGTTTCAATGGAGAGGAATAAATGGGATTAGGTCAGGGGTTTCAAATAGAGTTAGAGCTAAAGAAGGAGTAGCAATAATGTTGAAGGATAAGCTATGGCAGGAAAAGACGGACTATAAATGTATTAATTCAAGGATTATGTGGAGTAAAATAAAGATTGGATGTGAAAAGTGGGTTATAGTAAGCGTGTATGCACCTGGAGAAGAGAGAAGTGTAGAGGAGAGAGAGAGATTTGGGAAATGTTGAGTGAATGCGTGGGGAGTTTTGAATCAAGTGTGAGAGTAATGGTGGTTGGGGATTTCAATGCTAAAGTGGGTAAAAATGTTATGGAGGGGGTAGTAGGTAAATTTGGGGTGCCAGGGGTAAATGTAAATGGGGAGCCTTTAATTGAGCTATGTGTAGAAAGAAATTTAGTAATAAGTAATACATATTTTATGAAAAAGAGGATAAATAAATATACAACGTATGATGTAGCACGTAATGAAAGTAGTTTATTAGATTATGTATTGGTGGATAAAAGGTTGATGGGTAGGCTCCAGGATGTACATGTTTATAGAGGGGCAACTGATATATCGGATCATTATTTAGTTGTGGCTACAGTTAGAGTAAGAGGTAGATGGGAAAAGAGGAAGGTGGCAACAACAAGTAAGAGGGAGGTGAAAGTGTATAAACTAAGGGAGGA
Organism: Cherax quadricarinatus; assembly: GCF_026875155.1. Classification (NCBI taxonomy): domain Eukaryota; kingdom Metazoa; phylum Arthropoda; class Malacostraca; order Decapoda; family Parastacidae; genus Cherax; species Cherax quadricarinatus. The sequence goes on from NC_069452.1 coordinate 10,556,722, forward strand.
GGAAGTTCGGGTGAGAGCAGAGTATATGGAGAGTAAAAGAAAGGTGAAGAGAATGGTGAGAGTGCAAAAGGAGAGCAGATGATAGAGTGGGAGAGGCACTGTCAAGAAATTTTAATGAAAATAAGAAAAAATTATGGAGTGAGTTAAACAAGTTAAGAAAGCCTAGGGAAAGTACGGATTTGTCAGTTAAAAACAGAGTAGGGGAGTTAGTAGACGGGGAGGGGGAGGTATTAGGTAGATGGCGAGAATATTTTGAGGAACTTTTAAATGTTAAGGAAGAAAGAGAGGCAGTAATTTCATGCACTGGTCAGGGAGGTATACCATCTTTTAGGAGTGAAGAAGAGCAGAATGTAAGTGTAGGGGAGGTACGTGAGGCATTACGTAAAATGAATGGGGGTAAAGCAGCTGGAACTGATGGGATCATGACAGAAATGTTAAAAGCAGGGGGGGATATAGTGTTGGAGTGTTTTTTTTTTTTTTTTTTCAACAAGTCGGCCGTCTCCCACCGAGGCAGGGTGACCCAAAAAAGAAAGAAAATCCCCAAAAAGAAAATACTTTCATCATCCTTCAACACTTTCACTACACTCGCACATTATCACTGTTTTTGCAGAGGTGCTCAGAAATACAACAGTTTAGAAGCATACACATATAAAGATACACAACATATCCCTCCAAACTGCCAATATCCCAAACCCCTCCTTTAAAGTGCAGGCATTGTACTTCCCATTTCCAGGACTCAAGTCCGACTATATGAAAATAACCGGTTTCCCTGAATCCCTTCACTAAATATTACCCTGCTCACACTCCAACAGATCGTCAGGTCCCAAGTACCATTCGTCTCCATTCACTCCTATCTAACACGCTCACGCACGCTTGCTGTTTAATAAATGTATGAAACAGGGGAAGGTACCTAGGGATTGCCGGAGAGCATGTATAGTCCCTTTATATAAAGGGAAAGGGGACAAAAGAGACTGTAAAAATTATAGAGGAATAAGTTTACTGAGTATACCAGGAAAAAGTGTACGGTAGGGTTATAATTGAAAGAATTCGAGGTAAGACAGGATGTAGGACTGCGGATGAGCAAGGAGGTTTCAGAGTGGGTAGGGGATGTGTAGATCAAGTGTTTACATTGAAGCATATATGTGAACAGTATTTAGATAAAGGTAGGGAAGTTTTTATTGCATTTATGGATTTAGAAAAGGCATATGATAGAGTGGATAGAGGAGCAATGTGGCAGATGTTGCAAGTATATGGAATAGGTGTTAAGTTATTAAATGCTGTAAAGAGTTTTTATGAGGATAGTGAGGCTCAGGTTAGGGTGTGTAGAAGAGAGGGAGACTACTTCCCAGTAAAAGTAGGTCTTAGACAGGGATGTGTAATGTCACCATGGTTGTTTAATATATTTATAGATGGGGTTGTAAAGGAAGTAAATGCTAGGGTGTTCTGGAGAGGGGTGGGATTAAATTTTGGGGAATCAAATTCAAAATGGGAATTGACACAGTTACTTTTTGCTGATGATACTGTGCTTATAGGAGATTCTAAAGAAAAATTGCAAAGGTTAGTGGATATTTGAGAATGTGTGTAAAGGTAGAAAGTTGAAAGTGAACATAGAAAAGAGTAAGGCGATGAGGGTATCAAATGATTTAGATAAAGAAAAATTGGATATCAAATTGGGGAGGAGGAGTATGGAAGAAGTGAATGTTTTCAGATACTTGGGAGTTGACGTGTCGGCGGATGGATTTATGAAGGATGAGGTTAATCATAGAATTGATGAGGGAAAAAAGGTGAGTGGTGCGTTGAGGTATATGTGGAGTCAAAAAACGTTACCTATGGAGGCAAAGAAGGGAATGTACGAAAGTATAGTAGTACCAACACTCTTATATGGGTGTGAAGCTTGGGTGGTAAATGCAGCAGCGAGGAGACGGTTGGAGGCAGTGATGTCCTGTTTAAAGGCAATGTGTGGTGTAAATATTATGCAGAAAATTCGGAGTGTGGAAATAAAGAAAATGTGTGGAGTTAATAAAAGTATTAGTCAGAGGGCAGAAGAGGGGTTGTTGAGGTGGTTTGGTCATTTAGAGAGAAAGGATCAAAGCAGAATGACATGGAAAGCATATAAATCTATAGGGGAAGGAAGGTGGGGTAGGGGTCGTCCTCGAAAGGGTTGGAGGGGGTAAAGGAGGTTTTGTGGGCAAGGGGCTTGGACTTCCAGCAAGCGTGCGTGAGCGTGTTAGATAGGAGTGAATGGAGATGAATGGTACTTGGGACCTGACGATCTGTTGGAGTGTGAGCAGGGTAATATTTAGTGAAGGGATTCAGGGAAACCGGTTATTTTCATATAGTTGGACTCGAGTCCTGGAAATGGGAAGTACAATGACCTGCACTTTAAAGGAGGAGTTTGGGATATTGGCAGTTTGGAGGGATATGTTGTGTATCTTTATATGTGTATGCTTCTAAACTGTTGTATTCTGAGCACCTCTGCAAAAACAGTGATAATGTGTGAGTGTGGTGAAAGTGTTGAATGATGATGAAAGTATTTTCTTTTCAGGGATTTTCTTTCTTTTTTGGGTCACCCTGCCTCGGTGGGAGACGGCCGACTTGTTGAAAAATATATAATATATATATATATATATATATATATTATATATATATATATATATATATATATATATATATATATATAATATATAATATATATATATATATATAAAGAATATCTATGCTATGTTTTTTTACATACTTTCAAATGTTGAAAAAAACGTAGATCTACATTTAGACAGTTTCAGGGTTAAGGGGTTAATGGCTCAAGCTGGACCAAAACATCATCATAAGTTTGATTCTTCTATGTGCAGGCTAACTGTGTAATACACATATTAGACAGACATGTGCCACTAATAAAACATTTACTGTGACTATGTTTCTAGCCCCAGGAGTCCGTCAAGCCAATACAAACAAGACAATGAATACATATGCATGGTTTACCAAAAAATAAATGAACTGATATGGGAAAGAGGTGACACAGTTATCATTACTCAACTTGTTCCTTATTAGAACAGAGGAAGAAATGTTCAACATCAACTATTAACCCGTAAACGGTCCAGCAGATCTACGTTCACATGTGTAGTGCTACAAAAGTAGATCTACGTTTTTTTACATATTTTCAAATATAAAAAAAAAAAAAGTAGATCAAAGTTTTTTTTATACATTTTCAAATGTAGAAAAACAAAAAGAAGATCTACTTTTTTTACATACTTTCAAATGGTGAAAAAACGTATATATACGTTTGGACCGTTTACTGGTTAATCAGTAGGATAAGGAAAAAACATTGTGCGATACAAATAACAAAAATTACTGAAACTCTTTACATAATGAACTGAATGATACTTTTGGAACCATACTGTCTAATCTCCATGTTCCAAATTCTCTGCTCTTTTTTTTTTTTTTTTTTTTTTTTGCATCTTAGAGCTATCTTGCAGCTTTTTCTAGCCTTGACAGTGTATGGTGGAACCTCTGTATGTGACGTTAATTAATTCCAGAAGGCTGTTCGAGTGCCGCTCCGTCTGAGTATTGTACAAGTTCTTCCCAACCAATTTTCTGTTTGATTGGCTGTTATCGCTAATCTTCGTAGACCCCATGGTGACTTTTTTATACAAATAATACACAAAAACCACCAAAACATGCGAAGAAACATGAAATAGTTTACGGCGAAGTTCCGGCAGGTCATATTTGTTTGGCTGAGTGCTGAGCTTTGTTTGAGTAGGGAGCTGGTCGCATACCGAGCTTCCGCTGTATTTTACTTCTGAACACCAAGCCACAGGTGCGTATTACAATTTTGCCTTAACATGTCTTATAAATAGCGTTTATAGCCTTCTTCCATCCAAATATCTAATAGCTATTAAAACTCTGATAGTGAGATAAGTTCACGGAAAGAGCCAAACCTGAAAGGGTCACATGGCACTGCACAAAACAAAAGAAAATGGTATAGAATGGAAGAGGAAGAAGTGTTCAGGGAAGACCACTGCCAAGTGATGCTGATTAGAAATGATGATGCAAATTACTGTCAGTAATAAATGCATTTTTTTTTTTTAACACAAATACCGTTTCCCACCAAAGCAGGGCGACCCGAAAAAGAAACCGAATTTTTTTTTTTTTTTACGTTTAGTAATCTCTATACAGTAGGGGTTACTACCCCCTTGCTTCCGGTACTTTAGTTGCTTTTTACAACATATATGGTATATGGAGGAAAGATTCTTCTCCACTTCCCAAATAATGTTCAGTACAGTGGACCCCCGCATAACGATTACCTCCGAATGCGACCAATTATGTTAGTGTATTTATGTAAGTGCGTTTGTACGTGTATGTTTGGGGGTCTGAAATGGACTAATCTACTTCACAATATTCCTTATGGGAATAAATTCGGTCAGTACTGGCACCTGAACATACTTATGGAGTGAAAAAATATCGTTAACCGGGGGTCCACTGTATATGTATTTCTAATTTAAATGATAATTCACATAAAACCATGTGAGCGTTGCCATGCATATTATAAACAGTACCTTATAATGCATATTATGAATACAGTTCTTTTAATGCACATTACAAATACGGTACTTTATGATGCATATTACAAATACAGTACTTTATAATGCATTGATAGTTTTGAGAGGAGGAAGAATAATGCAGCAATAAACAGTTACCTCTTGAAGACATGATTCTAATGTCTTATTTCTATTTTTAAGAGGCGTTGGCATCTGTTCGGAGAAGAGGAAGCACTCTTTCATTGGAACCCACGATCTGTAAGAAGAAAACAATACTAATGCAGAAGGCTGCCATCTGGAGCTGAAACTGTTTAGTCCTGAGCTACAACTGTTTAGTCCTGAGCTACAACTGTTTAGTCCTGAGCTACAACTTGGTTATGATTTAAGCACATCAGGCCAATCAAGAAGAAAAAAAAAAAGCCTCTTTCCCTACAGCAATTCATTTGCAAACAATTATGTTAAATTACGTGATAATCAACTATTCTTTCTGAAACTTAATAAATTTCCTTAAAAACTGACAAGATACAAAGCTAAGCAACAATGTGTTTTAGGTAGTCATGTCACTTATCAATGATAAACTCACTGTGACAAATGAATTACTAAAAATACAACCATAACATTCTTTAAGGATTTCACTAATTTATAATAATTGCTTTTAACACACTAGCTGTTATAACCACCGAGGCAGGTGGCCCAAAAAAGAAGACACACTTTCACCATCACTCAGTCCATCACTGTCTTGCCAAATGGCCAATGATACTACAGTTCAAGACCACAAATATCCCCACCCCACCTCCAGAGTGCAGCCACTGTATGTCCCATCTCCAGGACTCAAGTCCAGCTAACTGGTAATTTGTAATGATCTGTGTATAAAAATCACACATCTAACGATAACCAAAATAAAAAATGGTTGAGATACATCTGGCAACAAGGGAATGTTTATCATCCATGGTGCAAGAATAGGCTGTAATTTTCTGAAGAGAAAACCTTTTTGAACACCTCAAGTCAAAGTCCATCCATTAACCTGTAAACGGTCCAAACATATATATACGTTTTTTCAACATTTGAAAGCATGTAAAAAAAGTAGATCTTTTTGTTTTTTTACATTTGAAAATGTGTAAAAAAAACTTTGATCTACTTTTTTTTTGTTATATTTGAAAATATGTAAAGAAAAACTTAGATCTATTTTTGAGCACTACACATGTGAACATAGATCTGCTTGGACCGTTTACGGGTTAAACTTTTATTTCTAAACAATTTTACAAAACAGCCAAACTAGAGTCGTGGAGGTGGGAAGTACAGTGCCTGCACTTTCAAGGACAGGTTTGGGATATTTGCCGTTTAGAGAGACACCTGAACTGTCATATCTATGTGTGTCTGGTAAGACAGTGAGTGTGAATGATGGTAAACTTTTTTTTGTTTTTTGGGTCAACCTGCCTCAGTGGAAGGCACCCAGTGTGTTATTTTTTCTTTTTACAAAATCTTTTATCTATATTCAACCATTAAACCTTCATTTCTTGACAATTTTAGAAAATCTTTGATCAAGACATTTCCATCTGGCAGCCTTACCTGTCATGTCTTCCAAAAAATCTTACATCTACATTGCCATCTCTCCACTTGACTGCTTTTGCTGGCCAAAAAGGAAATCCTTTCAATCTTGCCCATATTAGGGGGTGAGCAGACCTCTGTAGGGAAAGAGAACATCAAACATAAGCAGAAAGAACAAGTCTGGCCCTTAAGATTTTATGCCTGTTAATGATTCAGGTGGGAAATGGAATAGAATCCTTCCTCTGTAAGACACACTGTAAGAGGCAACTAAAATGCCAGGAGCAAAGGGCTGTTAACCCCTGTATAAATTACTAAATATAAAGAAAAAAAGATTCAGGAAATCCTCACCCCATGTCCCAGTCTGACTCAACTTACATTAAAGGAAATAGTTCTTAAGCAAAACACAGTTAAGTAAATATATATAATGAAATGTAAAGATATATACATATAATGAGTTATAACAATATAAAGATATATTCTTCTTCTTTCAACACGCCGACCATATCCCACCAAGGCAGGGTGGCCCAAAAAGAAAAACGAAAGTTTCTCTTTTAAATTTAGTAATTTATATGGGAGAAGGGGTTACTAGCCCCTTGCTCCCGGCATTTTAGTCGCCTCTTACAACACGCATGGCTTACGGAGGAAGAATTCTGTTCCACTTCCCCATGGAGAAATATAAAGACATATAGTGAAGAAATACTTTGCAACATTTACCTGCTATTTTAAATGTTTATGAGACAAAAAGAAAAGACCAGTAATCCAGCCAGTGCATAAGGTTCAACAGGCTTCTGATTCACACTTTTATGGCAGCATGATTGTATCTCCCTCGATGACTGGTGTCTAACAACCTACTTAAGCCCTTAATAATATGGCTATGCACTGGTCACTTAACATTACAGATCAAAGTACTAAATGTTTGTGTGTTTATATAGCTAGTTATTTGATGCCCTGCACCTACATGGATCATTCAGTGAAGTGAGTGGCGGAGACTTGATCCTCCATCCACTAGGTTAGATATAGATCATTCAGTGAAGTGAGTGGCAGAGACCTGATCCTCCATCCACTAGGTTAGATATAGATCATTCAGTGGAGTGAGTGGTGGAGACCTGATCCTCCATCCACTAGGTAAGATATAGATCATTCAGTGGAGTGAGTGGTGGAGACCTGATCCTCCATCCACTAGGTAAGATATAGATCATTCAGTGAAGTGAGTGGCGGAGACTTGATCCTCCATCCACTAGGTAAGATATAGATCATTCAGTGAAGTGAGTGGTGGAGACCTGATCCTCCATCCACTAGGTAAGATATAGATCATTCAGTGGAGTGAGTGGTGGAGACCTGATCCTCCATCCACTAGGTAAGATATAGATCATTCAGTGGAGTGAGTGGTGGAGACTTGATCCTCCATCCACTAGGTAAGATATAGATCATTCAGTGAAGTGAGTGGTGGAGACCTGATCCTCCATCCACTAGGTAAGATATAGATCATTCAGTGAAGTGAGTGGTGGAGACCTGATCCTCCATCCACTAGGTAAGATATAGATCATTCAGAGAAGTGAGTGGTGGAGACCTGATCCTCCATCCACTAGGTAAGATATAGATCATTCAGTGAAGTGAGTGGTGGAGACCTGATCCTCCATCCACATTCAGGAAGACTCGTATTACGACAATCCATTGACACACTCTCAGTTCACGGAGTTCACTACCTTATCACAGGTATACGATGAAATCATGTGGGAGTCACATGATTTCATCGTCTACCCGTCCTCATCATAGGTAGAGGTTGTTTTGATAAGGACCTGCCTCGCATGGGCCAGTAGGCCTTCTGCAGTGTTCCTCCATTCTTATGTTCTTATGTTCTTATATAGATCATTCAGTGAAGTTAGTGGTGGAGACTTGATCCTCCATCCACTAGGTAAGATATAGATCATTCAGTGAAGTGAGTGGTGGAGACTTGATCCTCCATCCACTAGGTAAGATATAGATCATTCAGTGAAGTGAGTGGTGGAGACTTGATCCTCCAGCCACTAGGTAAGATATAGATCATTCAGTGAAGTGAGTGGTGGAGACTTGATCCTCCATCCACTAGGTAAGATATAGATCATTCAGTAAAGTGAGTGCTGGAGACCTGATCCTCCATCCACTAGGTAAGATATAGATCATTCAGTGAAGTGAGTGGTGGAGACCTGATCCTCCATCCACTAGGTAAGATATAGATCATTCAGTAAAGTGAGTGGTGGAGACTTGATCCTCCATCCACTAGGTAAGATATAGATCATTCAGTAAAGTGAGTGGTGGAGACCCGATCCTCCATCCACTAGGTAAGATATAGATCATTCAGTGAAGTGAGTGGTGGAGACCTGATCCTCCATCCACTAGGTAAGATATAGATCATTCAGTGAAGTGAGTGGCAGAGACTTAATCCTCCATCCACTAGGTAAGATATAGATCATTCAGTGAAGTGAGTGGTGGAGACCTGATCCTCCATCCACTAGGTAAGATATAGATCATTCAGTGAAGTGAGTGGCGAAGACTTAATCCTCCATCCACTAGGTAAGATATAGATCATTCAGTGAAGTGAGTGGCGAAGACTTAATCCTCCATCCACTAGGTAAGATATAGATCATTCAGTGAAGTGAGTGGTGGAGACCTGATCCTCCATCCACTAGGTAAGATATAGATCATTCAGTGAAGTGAGTGGCAGAGACTTAATCCTCCATCCACTAGGTAAGATATAGATCATTCAGTGAAGTGAGTGGTGGAGACCTGATCCTCCATCCACTAGGTAAGATATAGATCATTCAGTGAAGTGAGTGGTGGAGACCTGTTCCTCCATCCACTAGGTAAGATATAGATCATTCAGTGAAGTGAGTGGCAGAGACTTAATCCTCCATCCACTAGGTAAGATATAGATCATTCAGTGAAGTGAGTGGCAGAGACTTAATCCTCCATCCACTAGGTAAGATATAGATCATTCAGCGAAGTGAGTGGTGGAGACTTAATCCTCCATCCACTAGGTAAGAAAAATACGTGCCACTCTTGCTACTGTTTACACACACATCTGCTTAATGTTTAAATTGAGGACAATTCACTTAAAAACAATACAGCATCAGATGTTTACAGTACAGTGATATCTCTTATTAGGAACAAGGCATGCAGAGAGATTTTCAAATGACTTACAATACTAAAGTAATGACAATTCAAATATAGATAACACTCTTTTGAATCTAAGTAATTTACAAAAAGAATCTGCATCTGTAAATGATGCTATGGGCAATATTCCCTGTACCTGCTAATTCTTATGTATAATATTCTGCCTGTTTAAAAAGAAACAACCATAGAAGAATCTTATTGTAACCAGCTGGCTTAGTGGCTAATGCACTGGCCTGCAGTTTTATAACTCACTCACCTTGGGTTCAAACCCCACCTGTCCTGTGGACTGCTTGCAATTGTTTTATAGCCTCTCCTCACTTAACGGCGGAGTTCCGTTCCTAAGACTACGTCAGTAAACGAATTCGTCACTAAGTGAGGAACATACTATAATGGTAATGTGTTTATGTCAACCATCTTTGATATTGTTTTAATGTCACCTTTGTACCATTTATAACATTTCTGGTATATTTTTAAATGCTTATACAGTAGTGTGCTGTATAGTGTAATAAACAGAATAGAGGAAATCAGCTCTAATTTAGGAATGCATACTGGCCAGAGACCCCATCATAAGTCCGAGTTGTTGGTAAGTGAGGAGAGGTTGTATTGTGATTTCCTGAGTCTGCCTGTTTAACTTCTCACGGTTGCTGTTTGTGTACATTTTCCTCTCTAGCTTTGCTAATGTAGATCATGTCTTCACACTCTGTCCACATGATTAGGTTTCTTCCAACTCTCTTTTGTCATTGTTCTTAACTCTCTTACCCCCTCCATCAAACTGAAAGCTAATGGGAATCTAATGCTTCTTTCCCTAAACTGGCTCTTCTTTTACCACATACTGTATAGTTCGGCATGGTATATACATTACATACTCTTCCTACCATGAACAATCTGATCAGACAAGTGTTCTCATTTCTATCCTCCTCCCTGTGCCTGTCATATCTGCTCTCAACTTTATCTAAAAATTCATTTCTTAGCTGTTTATTCTTTTATTTTCATCATCCTTCTTATTCTATAATGTGTCTGCTAATAGGACTCTGGGTGTAATGGCTTAATATAATGAACAAGTTACAACAGAGACAATGTATATCACTAAGCAAAATGTCTTAGTAAACAACTGTTTTGCATACTGAGTCTTTATATGCATAAGAATGTACTTTTAAAAGGATTGTCTTCTCTCATAATCCTACTTCCACAATGAAGACACCTAAGCTTTGTCTTCTTTAGACAGTATTTCTAATTTACAACAAAACCTTAATAACACACCTTTATTCCATGGTTACAAAACCTGCACTTTGTCAAACTAATGAACTTCAAATTAATCTGGATCGTATATCTCTTCCTCCTAAGTTTTTTTTTGTTTTAAACAAGTCGGCCGTCTCCCACCAAGGCAGGGTGACCCAAAAAGAAAGAAAATCACCCAAAACAAAATACTTTCATCATCATTCAACATTTTCACCTCACTCACACATAATCACTGCTTTTGCAGAGGTGCTCAGAATACAACAGTTTAGAAGTATATACGTATAAAGAATACACAACATATCCCTAAAAAACTGCCAATATCCCAAACCCCTCCTTTAAAGTGCAGGCATTGTACTTCCTATTTCCAGGACTCAATTCCGGCTATATAAAATAACCGGTTTCCCTGAATCCCTTCACTAAATATTACCCTGGTCACACTCCAACAGCTCATCAGGTCCCAAGTACCATTTGTCTCCATTCACTCCTATCTAACACGCTCACGCACGCTTGCTGGAGGTCCAAGCCCCTCTCCCACAAAACCTTCTTTACCCCTCCCTCCAACCCTTTTGAGGATGACCCCCCCCCCCCCCCCCCCCGCCTTCCTTCCCCTACACATTTATACGCTCACCATGTCATTCTACTTTGATCCATTCTCTCTAAATGACCAAACCACCTCAACAACCCCTCTTCAGCCCTCTAATACTTTTATTACTCCACACCTCCTAATTTCCACACTCCGAATTTTCTGCATAATATTTACACCATACATTGCCCTTAGACAGGACATCTCCACTCCCTCTAACCGCCTCCTCGCTGCTGCATTTACAACCCAAGCTTCACACCCATACAAGTGTGTTGGTACCACTATACTTTCATACATTTCCTTCTTTGACTCCATAGATAATGTTCTTTGTCTCCACATATAGCTCAACGCACCACTCACCTTTTTTCCCTCATCAATTCTATGATTAACCTCATCCTTCATAAATCCATCCGCTCATACATCAACTCCCAAATATCTGAAAACATTCACTTCTTCCATACTACTCCTCCCCAATTTGATATCCAATTTTTCTTCATCTAAATCATTTGATACCCTCATCACCTTACTCTTTTCTATACTCACTTTCAACCTTCTACCTTTACACACACTGCACCAGAAAATTGTTGGTCTTAGTGGTCCTAATAATGCTCTTTTGTATCTTGTTAAGAAACCATTGCCATCCTTTAGGATGGTTTTCTGCTAAACTATCCATTATCTAGCCTTCACAGAAGCTGCCATACTGAATCCTCTATTATACACAACAGTTGCAGCTGTTTCTATAAAAGAAATTCCATCTTTCTCACTTTAACAGATTTTTTAAGAAAATCTTCAAACTTGCCACACATTCTTATTTCCCCATGCTGGAAAGCAGTTTTGCTTCACGCATATGCATATGATATGTAGTGTGTGTGTGTGTGTGTGTATATATATATATTTTTTTTTTTTTCAACAAGTCGGCCGTCTCCCACCGAGGCAGGGTGACCCAAAAAAGAAAGAAAATCCCCAAAAAGAAAATACTTTCATCATCATTCAACACTTTCACCACACTTGCACATTATCACTGTTTTTGCAGAGGTGCTCAGAATACAACAGTTTAGAAGCATACACATATAAAGATACACAACATATCCCTCCAAACTGCCAATATCCCAAACCCCTCCTTTAAAGTGCAGGCATTGTACTTCCCATTTCCAGGACTCAAGTCCGACTATATGAAAATAACCAGTTTCCCTGAATCCCTTCACTAAATATTACCCTGCTCACACTCCAACAGATCGTCAGGTCCCAAGTATCATTCGTCTCCATTCACTCCTATCTAACACGCTCATGCACGCTTGCTGGAAGTCCAAGCCCCTTGCCCACAAAACCTCCTTTACCCCCTCTCTCCAACCCTTTCGAAGACGACCCTTATCCCGCCTTCCTTCCCCTATAGATTTATATGCTTTCCATGTCATTCTACTTTGATCCATTCTCTCTAAATGACCAAACCACCTCAACAACCCCTCTTCTGCCCTCTGACTAATACTTTTATTAACTCCACACCTTCTTCCTAATTTCCACACTCCGAATTTTCTGCATAATATTTACACCACACATTGCCCTTAAACAGGACATCTCCACTGCCTCCAACCTTCTCCTCGCTGCTGCATTTACCACCCAAGCTTCACACCCATGTAAGAGTGTTGGTACTACTATACTTTCATACATTCCCTTCTTTGCCTCCATAGATAATGTTTTTTGACTCCACATATACCTCAACTCACCACTCACCTTTTTTCCCTCATCAATTCTATGATTAACCTCATCCTTCATAAATCCATCCGCCGACACGTCAACTCCCAAGTATCTGAAAACATTCACTTCTTCCATACTCCTCCTCCCCAATTTGATATCCAATTTTTCTTTATCTAAATCATTTGAACCCTCATCGCTTACTCTTTTCTATGTTCACTTTCAACTTTCTACCTTTACACACATTCCCAAACTCATCCACTAACCTTTGCAATTTTTCTTTAGAATCTCCCATAAGCACAGTATCATCAGCAAAAAGTAACTGTGTCAATTCCCATTTTGAATTTGATTCCCAAAATTTAATCCCACCCCTCTCCCGAACACCTAGCATTTACTTCTTTAACAACCCCATCTATAAATATATTAAACAACCATGGTGACATTACACATCCCTGTCTAAGACCTACTTTTAACCGGGAAATATGTCTCCCTCTCTTCTACACACCCTAACCTGAGCTTTACTATCCTCATAAAAGCTCTTTACAGCATTTAATAACTTACCACCTATTCCATATACTTGCAACATCTGCCACATTGCTCCTCTATCCACTCTATCAAATGCCTTTTCTAAATCCATAAATGCAATAAAAACTTCCCTACCTTTATCTAAATACTGTTCACATATATGCTTCAATGTAAACACTTGATCTACACATCCCCTACCCACTCTGAAACCTCCTTGCTCGTCCGCAATTCTACATTCTGTCTTACCTCTAATTCTTTCAATTATAACCCTACCGTATACTTTTCCTGGTATACTCAGTAAACTTATTCCTCTATAATTTCTACAATCTCTTTTGTCCCCTTTCCCTTTATATAAAGGGACTATACATGCTCTCCGCCAATCCCTAGGTACCTTCCCCTCTTTCATACATTTATTAAACAAAAGTACCAACCACTCCAACACTATATTCCCCCCTGCTTTTAACATTTCTGTCATGATCCCATCAGTTACCAGCTGCTTTACTCCCTTTCATTTTACGTAATGCCTCACGTACCTCCCCCACACTTACATTCTGCTCTTCTTCACTCCTAAAAGATGGTATACCTCCCTGCCAGTGCATGAAATTACTGCCTCTGTTTCTTCCTTAACATTTAAAAGTTCCTCAAAATATTCTCGCCATCTACCTAATACCTCCATCTCCCCATCTACTAACCCCCTACTCTGTTTTTAACTGACAAATCCATATTTTCCCTGGCTTTTACTTAACCATTATTTTAACTTATTTCACTTCAAAATTTTTTCTTCTTTCATTAAATTTCTTGACAGTGCCTCTCCCACTCTTCTTCTTCCTTTTCACTCCTCATATCCCTCTCTTTACCTTTCTTTTCTCTCCATATACTCTGCCTTCTTAAACACTTCTGTTTTGTAAAAAACCTCTCGAAAGCTACCCTTTTCTCTTTATCACCCCCTTTACTTCTCTTTCCACCAACCCCTCCTCTTTCCTCCTGCCCCCACCCCCCTAAACCAAAAACTTATGCCCCCATCTAAAAATGCATTTTTAAAAACTATTCCAAACCCCTCTTCAACCCCCCCACTATCATCTTTGCACTACCCCACCTTCCCCAATTATATATAATTTTTTTTTTTTTTTTTCAAAAAGTCGGTCGCTCCCACCGAGGCAGGGTGACCCAAAAAAAAGAAAGAAAATCCCCAAAAAGAAAACCTTCATCATCTTTTCAACATTTCACCACACTCACACATTTCACTGTTTTTTGAAAGGGTGCTCAAAATCAACACTTAGAACATTACGTATAGAGAAAACACAAATATCCCCCAAACTGCCAATACCCCAAACCCCCCTTTAAAGGCAGGTTTTGTACTTCCCTTTTCCCGGGGACTAAAGTCCGACTATAAAAAAATAACCGGTTTCCCTGAAACCCCTTTCACAAAATTACCCTGCCACACTAAACAGATCGTCAGGTCCCAAGTATCTTTCTCCCCTTTTCACTTACTAACCGCTCATGCACGCTTGCTGGAAATCCAAGCCCCCAAAACAAAACCTCCTTTACCCCCCCTTTCCAACCCTTTCGAGGGCGACCCCTACCCCTCTTTTCCCTTCCCTAAGATTTTTTGCTTCCAGTCTTCTACTTTGATCCTTCTCTCTAAATTTTCCAAACCACCCCAAAAACCCCCCTTCTGCCCCTCTGACTAATGCTTTTATTAACTCCAACCTTTTCCCCAATTTCCCAAATCCGAATTTTCTGCATAAATATTTACACCACACATTGCCCCTTTGACAGGACTCTCCACTGCCTCCACCATCTCCCCGCTGGGTCATATTAAATTTTTAAAAATTAATTTATAAATATATATTATATATTTTTATATATATATATTATATATATATATATATATATTAAATATATATATATATATATATATATTATATATATATATATAATATATATAATATTTATATATATATTATATATATATATTAATTTATAAAAATATTAATATTTTATAAATATTAATATATATTATTTTATAATTATATAAATTTTTAATAATATATATATATATATATATATTTTATTAAAAATATATATATAATATATAATATATATATATATATATATATAATTTTTAAAAATATATATATATAAAATAAATATATAATATATAATAACTATTAAAAAAAAAATATAATATAATATATAACTCATATATATATATATATATATACTCATAATATATATTTTTATATTATATACTCTATATATATAATAATATAAATATATTACTCATATATATATATAAATAATATATATATAATATATATAATATATATAATAAATATATATATTTAAAAAATTAATATATATAAAATAAATTATAACCATATTTAAATATTAATAATATACTCAATATATATTATATTTAAAAATTTTAAAACTTATATATAATATTATATATATATATATCATATATAAAATAAATTATATATAACTCATATATATATATATATATTATATATACTCATATAATAAATATAATATATATATATACCAAAAATTATATATATATATTATAAACCATATAAAATATAATATTTTATACCAAATAATATAAATTTTTTAAAAAAATTATTTTTTAAAAAAAAAAAACACTATTATAACACATATATAAACCATTATATATACACATAATATATACACATAAATAAATTTCACAATATATATACCATATATAAATTTTCAAAATTTTAAAATAACAATATTATACCATAAAATACAAAATTAAAAATCAAATTTTTTATACCCCCAAAATAATAAATTTAAAATAACCCAAAATAAGGGAAAGCTTTAAAATCAAATATTTTTGGTGCTTCTTCTACCCTCCCAAGCACATGATGGCAGATGAAAATGTTCAAGGGAGATTCTAGAAGACAAAGGCATGAAGAGAACAAAGCATTTACAATAAACTAAGTGGCTTTTTTTTTTTTTAATACAGATCAATTTTACGGCCACAAAGAGCCATTATCCTACCTCAGCTCATTCAAAAGCCCAGTCCCAGGGAGTGGTAGTATATCTTAGATATACTACCACTCCCTGGGATGCGACCCACAACAATTGACTGACACCCAGGTACCTACTTATTGCTAGGTGAACAGGGACAGCAAGTATAAGGAAACGTAACAAACGTTTCCACTTGTGCTGGGGATTGAACCACAGACACTCAGTGTGTGAGATCAGTGCATTACCAACCAAGCATGGGACACTGAATATCAAAACTGATTAATTCAACATTTAACTCTATACACAGCTTTAAGAATGGATAGGACAGACCCTATCATACGTCAGCTAAGATGCAGGATCAAGAGTTAGGCTTTCACCCCCTGCAACTACAAATAAGCATATTTTTTTTTAATTTATTAAGACCTCTCACAACTAGACCAAATTTGGAGGAGACTGTAGACAATATCTGGGTACATCTTAGACAATTATTAAGTTACTTGAATATGTTAACCTGATGATGGTCGAGGATGGACCGAAACATCTGTTCCCTCTCCAAATTGTGGATTAATTGTTCCATCCTTGATATTATGACTTATTCTTCTAGACTTTTTCTGGTTAATTTTACCCTAGGTTCACCTCAATACAGCAATAACTAGCAATTACTTACACAGGCTTCAGTAAACCAGCTATTGGGGTTCTGATGAGCGTTCATATAACAATCAGGACATGTCTCGATTTCACTCATCTCTTGTTTGAGGATTTTCACCAACGTTCGTGCCATTGAAGAAACTTTGGAGTTAGCTAAAAAAAAAAAAAAAGGAATCTCTTTAATTTTAACAGGATGCAAAATATGCCGAGAGAAAAATTACTGCTTATTACGTACAGTAACAATTTAATCTGTTTGTTATTGACATGAGCAGCAGAATGGTAGACAATAACCATTTAGGATGGTACTGATGTCCTATCATAGGAGTGTGAAATAGAACTCTTAAGAAATTTTGCATTCTGGCAGAACTGTTGGTCTTTTCTTTCTGTCTTAAGAACATATAAGATACCAGGTAACTAATACAAACTAATACTTAGATTCAGTATACAATTAGTTTTACTTTCGTGTGTATGGAAGAAGTGAATGTTTTCAGACATTTGGGAGTTGACTTGTCAGAGGATGGGTTCATGAAGGATGAAGTAAATCATAGAACTGATAAAGGAAAAAAGGTGAGTGGTGTGTTGAGGTATCTGTGGAGACAAAAAACGTTATCCATGGAGGCAAAAAAGGGAATGTCCAAGAGTATAGTGGAGCCAACACTCTTACATGGGTGTGAAGCATAGGTTGTAAATGCTGCAGTGAGGGGCCGGCTGGAGGCAATGGAGATGTCTCGAAGGGCAATGTGTGGTGCAAATAGTATGAAGAGAATTCGTAGTGTGGAAATTAGGAGGTGTGGAGTTATTTAAAGTATTAGTCAGAGGGCTGAAGAGGGGTTGTTGAGGTGGTTTGGTAATTCAGAGAGAATGAAACAAAGTAGAATGACCAGGAGAGCATATAAATCTATTAGGGAAGGAAGGCGGGGTAAGGGTTGTCCCCGAAAAGGATGGGAGGGAGGGGGTAAAGGAGGTTTTGTGTGTGAGAGGGTTTGGACTTTCAGCAAGCGTGCATGAGCATGTTAGATAGGAGTGAATGGAGACATGACGAGCTGTTGGAGTGTGAGTAGGGCAATATTTTGTGAAGGGATTCAGAGAAATGGTTAGCCGGACTTGAGTCCTGGAAATAGGAGGTAAAATGCCCGCACTTTAAAGTAGGAGGTTAGGATATTGACAGTTTGGAGGGACATCTAAACTGTCATATTTGAGAGCCTCTGCAAAGACAGTGATTATGTATGAATGATGGTGAAAGTGTTGAATCATGACGAAAGCTTCTTCTTTCTTTCTGGGTTTTTCTTTCTTTTTGGGTCACCCTGACTTGGTGGGAAATGGCCGATGTTAAAAAAAAAAAAAAAAACTTAACAGGAAAAAGAGGTGCAATGCAATGTAAATGTTATGTAGAGACTTAAGTAATGAAAAAATCACAAGAGCAGAAGAGAATATTTAGATTTTTTCACTGAGCAAGAGAAGCTGATAAACAGGGTGTACCATATATATTATATCTTGGGTGGATGGACAGTGAAAACATCATAGACAAGTGACACTGACAGTGAAGAATGGTTGAGACGTGGCAGACATACTCGAGTGCTTTCAGACTAAAATGAGTGAAAGTGACTGTTCTGTGAAATCTAATAATGCTGTGTCAGCAGTACCTACACAGAGATTCAGAAATGTGAGCAAGTTAGTTTAGTTTGGAAAGTTGAGGAAAGGACTGTGCCTGCACACTGAAAGTGGAGGGAAAAGGTTGCAGATCTGTGGGTCAACATCAAACCATCACAACTGTTCCCTTTAGGAGAGGCAGCAAGTGTGTGACAAAGTTTCTTATATGGCTTATTTTGCCTTAGAAAATCAACAAGTTTAAATAAAAAGATATACCATACATAAAATTTGAAACAAAAGGTCTGGCTATATTTGAGTAACAAAAATTCAGTATTCACCTCCATTAAAAATAACAGAGTTGTGAACAATCCATCTGGCGTCAGATGAGAATGCTTCAGTTGATCCATAAAATTTGCGCTTAATGTTCCTCTCAAGTGACATAAAATCTACTGGATGCACCACGATATCTTCATACGTTGGAAACTCTGTTGTGTCCACGGGTTTTGTGAAAGGCTCCATCTACAATAAAAACAAAAAAGAATTTATATAAAAGGTGCAATCTCCAACAACATTAATATGCAATAGACATTTATATGATGGTTATAGTCAATACTGAGTTCCCGGCTCACTGGAGACTCCATGACGTTTACAGGCCTGGTCTTTGTTCCGTGTAAAACAGGCACATTATTCACATCCCATGCTGCCAACCTGCTGCACCACAGCACATCACAACACTGCCACAACTCTTCTATAAAATTCACAACCAACTCATAATTTGGAGAGGAAACCACAGAAGACCTGTCAGTCCATCCCAGACTATTGTCAAGTCACAAAATGAGAAAAGTACAGGAGGGCCCAGCTTATTCAGCACCTTCTTTTCGGTGTTCCACATTTTTGTTGGCTTTCAACTCAGCCACTTCATTATGTTCAGTGCCTTTGCCACTTCTCCGCAATTTCCACGCAACAGCTGTATAACGGAAGGGCTACCGGCACCCTAGTTTTACATAACTATTTTATTTACCTTGTGTACTTTACTTTTTGTCCATTTTATGCCTAACTGTACCGAGCACTTAATATATGTAGTGTAAACATGTTATAAGACGTTTAGACACATTTGTCGTTGAAAAAACTATTTTCCACCCGCTGGCAATTTTTGCTTATAGCACAGGGCCGTACAAACGGGGGCCTCCTGTATGATTAAACTAGTTCAGATGAAGAGAAAGCTAGTCACGACTTCATAATGATCTAGGGTGGACCAAAACACTGTCTAAAAATTCACTCAAAACTCTACCAGTCAGGATATTGACATTTCGCCTCCAGTAAAACACCAATTAGCAAGACTATTTTTAACGAGACATTAACGTTTAAGTGCTGTTAATGACCAAGGTACAGCAGACCTGCAGCATTACAGTACTCCAGCTCTGATCTAATCAGGAGGAGCACTAACAAGCAACACTACTGCATTCCTCTACAAAACACAACACAGTAATATCGTATTCACCACCTTTGTCCTGTTTCCTGCGGCTTTGATGTAATCTGCAGTCTGAGAGAATACCACCATCTAAAATATACAAATTGATTTTATTAATAAACAGAATAAAATAATAACGATTAATTTTAACTGATGAGAATTTTGCATAATTAATAAACTTCAATCAGTTAACTATAATTACTTTGGTAAAAACAATCAATAATGAGTAAAACTAATTAACTATGATAATCAGAGCCAAGAACAAAAAACTTTAATCACTTTAATATGAAATAATAAAAATTAAAATTTACATAAACTGAAATTCTTGTTAGCAACAAAAATTATGGAAAAGCACAAAGTAAAAAAAATATATGAACAACTAAATGACATTAAGTAAAAATTTTAACTGAAAAATAATGAAGCAGCAAATATTGGACAAAAAAGTCAGATCATTCGGAACGTGGATTCAATTAAGAAGCTCCAGTGAGCTTGCTATATGGTGCTCAGATTTTAAAAGCAACAATTTTTATTAAAATGGAACTAAATAACTATTTAAAAACCTGATTTATTGCAATTATTCCCTCAAAATTGTTGAAACCATGTCAAAATTGTTGAAACTATGTCAAAATTGTTGAAACCATGTCAAAATTGTTGAAACTATGTCAAAATTGTTGAAACTATGTCAAAATTGTTGAAACCATGTCAAAATTGTTGAAACTATGTCAAAATTGTTGAAACATGTCAAAATTGTTGAAACTAGTCAAAATTGTTGAAACATGTCAAAATTGTTGAAAACCATGTCAAAATTGTTAAAACTATGTCAAAATTGTTGAAAACCATGTCAAAATTGTTGAACTATGTCAAAATTGTTGAAACCATGTCAAAATTGTTGAAACCATGTCAAAATTGTTAAAACTATGTCAAAATTGTTGAAACCATGTCAAAATTGTTGAAACCATGTCAAAATTGTTGAAACCATGTCAAAATTGTTGAAACCATGTCAAAATGGCCACAAACCAGAGATAAGTGAGACACATCAACAATTCATTCTAAATGTCAATTTTATGCGAATACTTTAATTTGTGGTTTTATTTCAACTAAAATTCACTGTAAAATGAAGTCATGTCTGGCACATCTGAATGATTTCTCACAAACAAATAATACAGCTGAGATAAATGAAAAACCCAGGTGTTGCCCCCATATTTAAAAATGATGTGATAAGAATTAGGAAATCGTAGAAACCCGATTGCAAATAATCCACAGAATGGTCAGGGAGTAAACCCATGGCAAGCCAGTCCTGGTTGAGTGGTTTATGTGCTGCCCTGGGGTTTTAGGATTCACCTGCCATGGGTTTAATCCTACCCATTCTGTAGTTTATGATATAACAAGCTTGGGTTACAGTGTCAAACCCTGATTACTGCAGTGTGAATTCACGTGGGCAAAAATATGAGAAACAATTAAGAGACACCCATATATTTTAGCCTCGGAGACTCTCGTCAGAAAATATACTGATCACTCTTATCTGTTACATATTTCTCTCCAAGTGATTTCTCACTTTGCAATAAACTCAATATAGATATGACTCTTTAAGGGATATAGCATCTACAGAGGTAGTTTTGAACATGTCAGTCACAGCCAAGCAAGCCAGAAGAAAATAAAGTGATATTTACAGAAACAAGATAGAATATCTCCAATATATCAACTCTGGTTATTCATTGGCACAGCAGAAATCTAAAGCCAAGGCAACAGTACATAACTGTTTGCAATAGCAATAAACCTAATAGAATTCTTGGCTTCATGTCAAGAAGTATAAATAGCATAAGTCTTAAGGCTACACCTCAACTTCAAACTGTGTATCCTTGGCAAGGCCAAGGCAAGGCAAGGCAAGGCCAAGGATACACAGCTGCTCAGTTCTAGCCTCCATATAACAGAATGGACATAAATGCACTGGGAAACATACAAAGAAAGCTGGGCATGCCTTTTACAGGCATGCCCAGCTTTACAGTGTTTTGCTAATGCAATGCTATCAATTCTACCCATTCTTCATTTATTCAGAATTCTTACAATAAATATATTACCACACACTATAAGCTAAGGATGAACAAATTTTAAGTAATGTGTGTACTGGACATGCATTTTTAGGTCTAGCTCTATTGATCACTGAATATATGACAGTGTAATTTTTTTTTTTTTTGAAACACGTCGGCCTTTTCCCACCAAGGCAGGGTGACCCAAAAACGAAAGAAACACTTTCACCATCATTCACACATAATCACTGTCTTTGCAGAGGTACTCAGATACAACAGTTTAGATATCACTCCAAACAGCCAATATCCCAAACCCCTCCTTTAAAGTGCAGGTACTGTACTTCCCACCTCCATGACTCCAGTCCGGCTAATCAGTTTCCCTGAATCCCTTCACAAAATATTACCCTGCTCACACTCCAACCACTCGTCTCCATTCACTCCTTTCTAACATGCTCACACATGCCTGCTGCATGTCCAAGCCCCTTGCACACAAAACCTCTTTTACTCCCTCCCTCTATCCTTTCCTAGGATGATCCCTACACCTCCTCCCATTCACTACAGATTTATACACCCTCCAAGTCATCCTATCTTGCTCTATCCTCTCTAACTGCCTAAACCACCTCAACAACCCCTCGTCAGTCCTCTGAATAATACTTCCAGTAACTCCACACCTCCTCTTAATTTCCATACTATGAATTCAGGCTTTTATGTGCATATGCAGGTGGAAAAACGACTGTTTCACTTTACATCAGTAACCCGGAACCTAACCCACTGTATAAGCAAGGACCACCTGTATCAGAAATCTTTCCTACAAAAACAGACTCAAGGCAGTGAATTTGCACTTTCAGGTAAGGCTTAGATTTGGGGGGATATGACTGTAATGTACAAAAGGAAAACTGGAATAAATATAATGGATATATAAAATGTGCTGAAAATACCTATACAAGACAGGACTAGCAGCAATGGGTTCAAGTTTGAAAAATTTATGTTTACATAAGATATACAAAATCAATGGTCTGGCAATAAAGATGTGGATGAATGGAACAAAATCCCAGGTAGCATCACTGAAGCAGGAGTTTTGAATATCTTTAAAAATAGGCTGGACCAAGGAGCTCATGAGTGAGAGTGAGAGTGTGTGTGTGTGTGAGTGTGAGTGTGTGTGTGTGTGTGTGTGTGTGTGAGATAGAGAGAGAGAGAGGAGAGAGAGAGAGAGAGAGAGAGAGAGAGAGGAGAGGAGAGAGAGAGAGAGAGAGAGAGAGAGAGAGTGAGAGTGAGAGTGAGAGAGAGAGGAGAGAGAGAGGAGAGAGAGATGAGAGGAGAGATGAAGAGAGAGAGGAGAGAGAGAGAGAGAGATGAGGAGAGAGAGAGAGAGTGAGAGAGAGAGAGTGAGAGAGAGAGAGTGAGAGAGTGAGAGTGAGAGTGAGAGAGTGAGAGAGTGAGAGAGAGAGAGAGAGAGAGAGAGAGGAGAGAGAGAGAGAGAAGAGAGAGAGAGAGAGAGAGAGAGAGAGAGAGAGAGAGAGAGAGAGAGAGAGAGAGAGAGAGAGAGTGAGAGGGAGAGAGAGAGAGAGAGAGAGAGAGAGAGAGAGAGAGAGAGAGAGAGAGAGAGAGGGAGAGGGAGTGTAGGGAGGGGGTTGCACACTGGATGTATCAAGCATGGACCATACATAGGCCTACAACAATGCCATGGGGCACTTTAGTTGGAGGGTTGACAAATTCTTTTAAAGAAACAATTGAAAAGTTGCTCATTATCAGAATATACTTCAGTTAGCAATCATAATTACAAATGTGTACAGCAAAATAAATTTATAAATCACTTGTTAATAAAGTGGTCAGGGTCACTGAAGTTTATTACATTTGGCTTCCTGGTTGAACATCATTAGTTCAAGAATAGTGAACATTGTAAGACACATATACTGAAAAAGTAACTAAGTACAATAATTACCAGGATTTGTATTATTTGTAGAATTAAAGTTTTTGCTGTGATAAGTAAACATTCAGATACAGACTCGAGAAATCGTGATAACACGATTGCAAACAAGTCACGTAACAGGTGAGAGTTGAACCTATGGCAAGCAAGTCGTACAATGCAAAGGGCAGTGTGTTAACCAACTGAGTGGTTAAGACACTGCCCTGTGAGTTTTACCACTCACTTGTCATGGGTTCCAACCCTATCCATTCCATGATTCAGTTGTGTAATAAACACTGATCAATGATCAAGCCAACCTATGTGGAGAAAACAGAGCAGAAATTAAGAGGTCCTCTTTGGTGTAATGTATAAATACTGCACAGATACCCCTCTTATTTTCACTACCTGAATTCACACTTGCACCATAAATACACTAACTCATCTATAATAGTTTACAGGCAACAAAACAAATAAATTTTATCATCTTTACTTATTTTGTCCAGGCCAGAAAATTAACTGAGTCCGTGGTGACTCACCCCTGGCATTGTTTTGAGACGATTGAGGGCAAACTTCAGTAGTGTACAGAGCTGCTCCACGGATATAAGCTGCATAGACCTCGATCTGAAAAAGAGAAGTTAAATAGTACATTTGATATATGGAACACATTAAACTACACTCGTTAATGACAGTATGCTGTTATGGTAGACCTGGAGAGTTTCGGGGGTCAAAGCCTCTGTGGCCCGGTCTGTGATCAGGCCTCATGGTGGACCAGAGCCTGATCAACCAGGCTGTTACTGCTAGCTGATTTAGGCTAGTGTGCAGATTTAGGACATGACCCACAAGTATCATCTACATGTACCTCTCTCTTCTCCATTCCAGTGAGTATATATTCAAGAATCTCGACGAGTTCCCAGTAATTCTGGTGCTTTATTGGCTCTCTGTGGACCGTAAATGATCTCCACATCCATTCCAGCTCCGACATCTCTCCTGCCCTGAATGGAACCATCAACACTGAGCAATACTCTAAGCGAGAGAGCACAGGTAATTTAAAAAATGGCACCACTGACAACTGAAATTTTCTGCATAACCGTGGATTTTCTACGTGCATTATTATTATTACTGTACAAGCAAAAACTAAGTGCTAAACCCACAAGGGTCATACAGTTTCTATGTGCATTAGCATATGTCACCCATTTCTGTATAAAAATGTATCATGTGGAAATAAACTTCTGAATTTTTTTGAATAGGAATTACCTTGTTTTCAAAGTTGTCTATCTGGAGTTTACCTGGAGAGAGTTCCGGGGGTCAACGCCCCCGCGGCCCGGTCTGTGACCAGGCCTCCTGGTGGATCAGAGCCTGATCAACCAGGCTGTTGCTGCTGGCTGCACGCAAACCAACGTACGAGCCACAGCCCGGCTGATCAGGAACTGACTTTAGGTGCTTGTAAAGTGCCAGCTTGAAGACTGCCAGGGGTCTGTTGGTAATCCCCCTTATGTGTGCTGGGAGGCAGTTGAACAGTCTCAGGCCCCTGACACTTATTGTATGGTCTCTTAACGTGCTAGTGACACCCCTGCTTTTCATTGGGGGGATGTTGCATCGTCTGCCAAGTCTTTTGCTTTCGTAGTGAGTGATTTTCGTGTGCAAGTTCGGTACTAGTCCCTCGAGGATTTTCCAGGTGTATATAATCATGTATCTCTCCCTCCTGCGTTCCAGGGAATACAGGTTTAGGAACCTCAAGCGCTCCAAATAATTGAGGTGTTTTATCTCCGTTATGCGCGCCGTGAAAGTTCTCTGTACATTTTGAATTTAGATACAAATTGATCAGCAACATATGAAATACATTTTAATATATATAAATCATTAAATTTACGTAATACTCTTTCTCAAAAATAATTATAAATCCAGTTGTTATATCACTAATTCTATTTTTTTAAGTTTCAAGTTACCGTATTTTTTTTTTTTTAACGTTTTCCACTAAATGGCTGACTTTAACGAAAATTGGAACGGCAATAAACAAGTTTATTTGTTTAGTGTGCCTGTACTCTGAAGGATGAGTAAGGATGTAACAGTGCTGGAGGTGGGAAGTACAGTGCCTGCACTCTGAAGGATAAGTGAGGATGTAACAGTGCTGGAGGTGGGAAGTACAGTGCCTGCACTCTGAAGGATGAGTGAGGATGTTACAGTGATGGAGGTGGGAAGTACAGTGCCTGTACTCTGAAGGATGAGTGAGGATGTTACAGTGCTGGAGGTGGGAAGTACAGTGCCTGCACTCTGAAGGATGAGTGAGGATGTTACAGTGATGGAGGTGGGAAGTACAGTGCCTGTACTCTGAAGGATGAGTGAGGATGTTACAGTGATGGAGGTGGGAAGTACAGTGCCTGCACTCTGAAGGATAAGTGAGGATGTTACAGTGATGGAGGTGGGAAGAACAGTGCCTGCACTCTGAAGGATAAGTGAGGATGTTACAGTGCTGGAGGTGGGAAGTACAGTGCCTGCACTCTGAAGGATGAGTGAGGATGTTACAGTGCTGGAGGTGGGAAGTACAGTGCCTGCACTCTGAAGGATAAGTGAGGATGTAACAATGCTGGAGGTGGGAAGTACAGTGCCTGCACTCTGAAGGATAAGTGAGGATGTTACAGTGCTGGAGGTGGGAAGTACAGTGCCTGCACTCTGAAGGATAAGTGAGGATGTAACAGTGCTGGAGGTGGGAAGTACAGTGCCTGCACTCTGAAGGATAAGTGAGGATGTTACAGTGATGGAGGTGGGAAGTACAGTGCCTGCACTCTGAAGGATAAGTGAGGATGTTACAGTGCTGGAGGTGGGAAGTACAGTGCCTGCACTCTGAAGGATAAGTGAGGATGTAACAGTGCTAGAGGTGGGAAGTACAGTGCCTGCACTCTGAAGGATAAGTGAGGATGTAACAGTGCTAGAGGTGGGAAGTACAGTGCCTGCACTCTGAAGGATAAGTGAGGATGTAACAGTGCTAGAGGTGGGAAGTACAGTGCCTGCACTCTGAAGGATAAGTGAGGATGTTACAGTGCTGGAGGTGGGAAGTACAGTGCCTGCACTCTGAAGGATGAGTAAGGATGTAACAGTGCTGGAGGTGGGAAGTACAGTGCCTGCACTCTGAAGGATGAGTGAGGATGTAACAGTGCTGGAGGTGGGAAGTACAGTGCCTGCACTCTGAAGGATAAGTGAGGATGTAACAGTGCTGGAGGTGGGAAGTACAGTGCCTGCACTCTGAAGGATAAGGGAGGATGTTACAGTGCTGGAGGTGGGAAGTACAGTGCCTGCACTCTGAAGGATAAGTGAGGATGTTACAGTGATGGAGGTGGGAAGTACAGTGCCTGCACTCTGAAGGATGAGTGAGGATGTTACAGTGATGGAGGTGGGAAGTACAGTGCCTGCACTCTGAAGGATGAGTGAGGATGTTACAGTGATGGAGGTGGGAAGTACAGTGCCTGTACTCTGAAGGATGAGTGAGGATGTTACAGTGATGGAGGTGGGAAGTACAGTGCCTGTACTCTGAAGGATGAGTGAGGATGTTACAGTGATGGAGGTGGGAAGTACAGTGCCTGTACTCTGAAGGATGAGTGAGGATGTTACAGTGATGGAGGTGGGAAGTACAGTGCCTGTACTCTGAAGGATGAGTGAGGATGTTACAGTGATGGAGGTGGGAAGTACAGTGCCTGCACTCTGAAGGATAAGTGAGGATGTAACAGTGCTGGAGGTGGGAAGTACAGTGCCTGCACTCTGAAGGATAAGTGAGGATGTTACAGTGCTGGAGGTGGGAAGTACAGTGCCTGCACTCTGAAGGATGAGTGAGGATGTAACAGTGATGGAGGTGGGAAGTACAGTGCCTGCACTCTGAAGGATAAGTGAGGATGTTACAGTGATGGAGGTGGGAAGTACAGTGCCTGCACTCTGAAGGATAAGTGAGGATGTTACAGTGATGGAGGTGGGAAGTACAGTGCCTGCACTCTGAAGGATAAGTGAGGATGTAACAGTGATGGAGGTGGGAAGTACAGTGCCTGCACTCTGAAGGATGAGTGAGGATGTTACAGTGCTGGAGGTGGGAAGTACAGTGCCTGCACTCTGAAGGATGAGTGAGGATGTTACAGTGCTGGAGGTGGGAAGTACAGTGCCTGCACTCTGAAGGATGAGTGAGGATGTTACAGTGCTGGAGGTGGGAAGTACAGTGCCTGCACTCTGAAGGATAAGTGAGGATGTAACAGTGCTGGAGGTGGGAAGTACAGTGCCTGCACTCTGAAGGATAAGTGAGGATGTTACAGTGCTGGAGGTGGGAAGTACAGTGCCTGCACTCTGAAGGATAAGTGAGGATGTAACAGTGCTGGAGGTGGGAAGTACAGTGCCTGCACTCTGAAGGATGAGTGAGGATGTTACAGTGCTGGAGGTGGGAAGTACAGTGCCTGCACTCTGAAGGATGAGTGAGGATGTTACAGTGCTGGAGGTGGGAAGTACAGTGCCTGCACTCTGAAGGATAAGTGAGGATGTTACAGTGCTGGAGGTGGGAAGTACAGTGCCTGCACTCTGAAGGATAAGTGAGGATGTAACAGTGCTAGAGGTGGGAAGTACAGTGCCTGCACTCTGAAGGATAAGTGAGGATGTTACAGTGCTGGAGGTGGGAAGTACAGTGCCTGCACTCTGAAGGATGAGTGAGGATGTAACAGTGCTGGAGGTGGGAAGTACAGTGCCTGCACTCTGAAGGATAAGTGAGGATGTTACAGTGCTGGAGGTGGGAAGTACAGTGCCTGCACTCTGAAGGATAAGGGAGGATGTTACAGTGCTGGAGGTGGGAAGTACAGTGCCTGCACTCTGAAGGATAAGTGAGGATGTTACAGTGATGGAGGTGGGAAGTACAGTGCCTGCACTCTGAAGGATGAGTGAGGATGTTACAGTGATGGAGGTGGGAAGTACAGTGCCTGCACTCTGAAGGATGAGTGAGGATGTTACAGTGATGGAGGTGGGAAGTACAGTGCCTGCACTCTGAAGGATGAGTGAGGATGTTACAGTGATGGAGGTGGGAAGTACAGTGCCTGCACTCTGAAAGATGAGTGAGGATGATACAGTGATGGAGGTAAGAAGTACAGTACTAGCACTCTGAAGGATAGGCAGGAATATTACAGTCCTGAAGGTGAGAATTACAGTGTTTGCATTCTAAAGGAGGGGTGAGGATGTTACAGTTGGTGGGGTGATCTAACTGCGATGTCAGCACACTTCTGGAAAGACGGCGACTGAATGAATGATGGCGAATGTGCTTTCTTCTATGGGTCAACCTGTCGTAGCAGAAGAGTTTAAAAAAATGGTTCAGTGAACAATGAATTAGTTTAAAATTAATGGTGAGAGATGGTGGGTTAGGGTGAAGGATGGTGGGCTGGGGTGAGGGATACCTGGAGGTCATTCCAGGGATCAATGCCCCCGCGGCCCGGTCCACGACAAGGCCTCCTGGTGGATCAGGGCCTGATCAAACAGGCTGTTACTGCTGGCCGCACGCAGTCCAACGTACGAACCACAGCCCGGCTGATCCAGCACTGACTTTAGGTATCTGTCCAGCTCTCTCTTGAAGACAGCCAGGGGTTAATTGGTAATTCCCCTTATGCTTGGTGGGAGGCTGTTGAACAGTCTTGGGCCCTGGACACTTATGGTGCTTTCTCTTAGTGTACTAATGGGGCCCCTACTTTTAATTGGGGGTATTTTGCATCGCCTGCCCAGTCTTTTACTTTCGTAGGGAGCGATTTCTGTGTGCAGATTCGGGACCATTCCTTCCAGGATTTTCCAAGTGTAGATTATTATATATATATCTCTCTCCTGCGTTCCAACGAGTACAAGTCAAGTGCTTCCAAGTGTTCCCAGTAGTTAAGGTGCTTGACAGAACTTATACGTGCAGTAAAGGATCTCTGTACACTCTCTGGATCTGCGATTTCACCTGCTTTGAATGGAGATGTTAATGTACAGCAGTATTCCAGCCTAGAGAGAACAAGTGATTTGAAAAGGATCATCATTGGCTTGGCATCTCTCGTTTTGAAAGTTCTCATTATCCATCCTATCATTTTCTTTGCACGTGCGATCGTGGCACTGTTGTGATCCTTGAAAGTGAGATCCTCAGACATTACTACTCCCAGGTCCCTTACATTATTTTTCCGCTCTATTGTATGGCCGGAGTCAGTAGTATACTCTGTTCTAGTTATTATCTCCTCCAGTTTTCCATAACGGAGTAGTTGGAATTTGTCCTCATTGATCATCATATTGTTTACCGTTGCCCACTGGAAAACTTTGTTTATATCTTCTTGGAGGTGGGCTGGGGTGAAGGATGGTGGGCTGGGGTGATGGATGGCGGGTTGGGGTGAAGGATGGTGGGCTGGGGTGAGGGATGGTGGGCTGGGGTGAGGGATGGTGGGCTGGGGTGAGAGAGGGTGAAGGATGGTGGGCTGGGGTGAATTATGGTGGGCTGGGGTGAGGGATGGTGGGCTGAGGTGAGGTATATTGGGCTGGGGTTAGGGAGGGTGGGCTGGGATGAAGGAGGGTGGGCTGGGGTGAAGGATGATGGGCTGGGGTGAGGGAGGGTGTGCTGGGGTGAAGGATGATGTGCTGGGGTGAAGGATGATGGGCTGGGATGAAGGATGATGGGCTGGGGTGAAGGATGGTGGGCTGAGGTGAGGGAGGGTGGGCTGGGGTGAAGGATGGTGGGCTGGGGTGAGAGAGGGTGGGCTAGGGTGAAGGATGGTGGGCTGGGGTGAATTATGGTGGGCTGGGGTGAATTATTTTGGGCTGTGATGAAGGATGGTGAGCTGAGGTGAGGGAGGGTGGGCTAGGGTGAAGGATGATGGGCTAGGTGAAGGATGATGGGCTGGGGTGAGGGACGGTGGGCTAGGGTGAAGGATGATGGGTTAGGGTGAAGGATGGTGGGGCTGGAGTGAAGGATGGTGGGCTGGGGTGAATTATGGTGGGTGGGGTGAAGGATGGTGGGCTGGGGTGAATTATGGCGGGGTGGGTGGGGTGAAGGATGGTGGGATGGGGTGAAGGATGGTGGGCTGGGGTGAATTATGGTGGGGTGAAGGATAGTGGGCTGGGGTGAGGGATAGTGGGCTGGGGTGAAGAATAGTGGGGTGGGGTGAAGGATGGTGGTCTGGGGTGAGGGATAGTGGGTTGGGGTGAGGATAGTGGGTTGGGTGAGGGATGGTGGGCTGGGGTGAAGGATGGTGGTCTGGGTGAAGGATGGTGGGCTGGGGTGAAGGATGGTGGGCTGGGGTGAAGGATGGTGGGCTGGGGTGAAGGATGGTAGGCTGGGGTGAGGTATAGTGGGCTGGGGTACTGGGCTGAGCAGAGGGCTAGTGGGCAGAGCTGAGGGATGATGGGCTGAGATGAGAGCTGAGCCAAGGGCTGGTGGGTTAGGCAGAGAGCCGAGCTGAAGGATTCTGGGTTAGGCTGAAGGCTGGACTAAGGGCTGGGCTGTGAACTGGTGGGTTGGGCTGACGTGTGGCGTCTGGTGGGGGGTAGTAGTTTACGAGCCAAGACAGGCCAGTATCAACCCCCCCCCCCCCCCAGATCGTACTTACCCCCCTGCTCACCCCACCCACCCCTTACACTGGTCTCCCCATCTTGCTTTCCCCCGTCAAGCTTGACCGACCTGACAGCCCCCCACTAGAGGGTCGCTGGAGAAGGGCGTGTGGAACTAGTGGTTATAGGTAAGGGGGGAGGGGGCAGTGAGCAGCAAGAAAGGGGTAGATAATCATCTTGCTTCACCCTCTCCCTCCCCAGCTTCCTGCCTATTATTAGCACCCCTCCCTTCCTCCCCCATTACCCATGCGAGCCATCCTAATCTTTCCTGTCCTCATAATTTACATCCATGACAAAAGGGATTGGAGGATAATTTCCTGCTATCACCTTGGTAATCTCTCTCTGCAGGAAATCTATTATCTTTATCGCGGAAAGGGAGATGGCAGCAACAGCAACAACAGCACCACCACCAGCAATAGCAACAGTAACAGCTAATCCGAAGGGGAAAAAATGCCGGCCCGTTGGCGAAGTTCCAGAAGTGATGTGTGGCGTAGACGGAGACACCGTAGCAGCAGGCGGTGACAACGTAGCACCAGGTGGTGACAACGTAGCAGCAGGCGGTGACAACGTAGCGCCAGGTGGTGACAACGTAGCAGCAGACGGTGACAACGTAGCGCCAGGTGGTGACAACGTAGCAAGCAACGGGTTGACAACGTAGCACCAGGTGGTGACAACGTAGCAGCAGACGGTGACAACGTAGCATCAGGTGGTGACAACGTAGCACCAGGTGACAACGTAGCATCAGGTGGTGACAACGTAGCATCAGGTGGTGACAACGTAGCATCAGGTGGTGACAGCGTAGCACCAGGTGGTGACAGCGTAGCAGCAGACGGAGACAACGTAGCAGCAGACGGTGACAACGTAGCATCAGGTGGTGACAACGTAGCAGCAGGCGGTGACAACGTAGCATCAGGTGGTGACAACGTAGCACCAGGTGGTGACAACGTAGCACCAGGTGGTGACAACGTAGCATCAGGTGGTGACAACGTAGCATCAGGTGGTGACAACGTAGCATCAGGTGGTGACAACGTAGCATCAGGTGGTGACAGCGTAGCACCAGGTGGTGACAACGTAGCAGCAGACGGTGACAACGTAGCATCAGGCGGTAACTACTTAGCAGCAGACGGAGACAACGTAGCAGCAGACGGAGACAACGTAGCAGCAGACGGAGACAACGTAGCAGCAGACGGAGACAACGTAGCAGCAGACGGTGACAACGTAGCATCAGGTGGTGACAACGTAGCAGCAGACGGAGACAACGTAGCAGCAGACGGAGACAACGTAGCAGCAGACGGTGACAACGTAGCATCAGGTGGTGACAACGTAGCAGCAGACGTAGACAACGTAGCAGCAGACGGAGACAACGTAGCAGCAGACGGTGACAACATAGCAGCAGACGGTGACAACATAGCAGAAGAACATCCGTATTTGTAGCAACAGAGACAACAGCAGTAGACGCAAGATAAACTAGCATCAATAACAACGTATGCAACAGCAAGAACAATAAGAGTTAATTTAGCAGGCGCAAGAGGAATATCAGCAACTGCAACAATACTAATGGAGTATAACATAAATAAGGAGGATGGAGGAGTGGAGACGCTATAATAGTGGTGAGGGTCTTAACTCCCTCACCACCCCCATAACTCCACTCCAACACTCACACCAATCAAGAGTCAAGGCTGCCACACACCACATCGATCTCAGTGGGCGCAGTGTGAGGCCGCAGGCGCCGCAGCGGCGGTGGCGGCGGATCATCCCTCACCCCCCTTTAACCCCCCCATTTCCCTCCTGCAAGAGGAGGTACATACCTCACTTCTCTCCCACACTAAACCTCTCACACTCTGTATACACTCCATTTTCCAATCATACTTCTCTACAACCAATTTAAAAAATATACGTGTATTGCAGGATATGGGTTAGTAAGTTTATTTAGGCACAGGTACGTATTAGTATATTTATCAAGTGTAAATTACATTGGATAACCTCAAAAAGTCATACAAATTGACTTAAGGAGCCGTTGTGGGAAGGGATGGGAGTGGGTAAGTTTATTCAGGTATACACAAACACAGTTACATAGATTATCATACATAGCAACATGTGTAGAGAACCTGGGATAACCCAAAAAAAAAAGGTCTGACAAAGTGGCTGATTTCGATTGGGTGAGCTGAAGAGTCGTGTCGTCAGGTACAAGAACCTCTAGCATCTTATAAAGAGCGGCTCCATCCCATCAAGAGCCAAGAGCCTGTCATTACAAAAACGCTTCTCCCCTCCACATCCTCGAGATAACTGCTCCTCCCCTCCACATCGACTGGTACCTCCTCCCCCACCCCATCAACCTCCCCAGCACCCATCACTACCCACGCTGCCATCAACCATCTTACTTTCAGGTACTGGTCAAGAAAACACCGTCTTCCCCCGGGCTTACACACTAGATAAGTAAGCCAATGGCTCGCTTAGTCCCCACGTGGCGCCAAGGCAAATAACCCCTGGCATGTTTGCCCTATGGCCCTGGCATATCTGCCCTATGGCGGCCGATGGCAGCACCGACCGTTGACTTGTCGCTACTAAAATCCCAGCTACCCGCTACCACCATCCCGCTTCCAGCTACCCGCTACCACCACCCCGCTACGCAAGCCTCCCCTCACTACACCTAAAATCAACACCCATTCACCCCACACCATTTGGTCGAGCGTAAATGTAGCAGGCTTAACAACGGTGGCGAAGCCAGAGATACGAAAGTGCTAGTCACAGGAGGGTGAGCACTACATTGAGGGAAGGGGAGGGAGGGAGATTAATTAATCTTGCTAGCCACAGCTGCCGCTCCCTGGGGTAGACCATGGAGAAGCATGGCCTTTGTTAGCGTTGGCGGCATAAAGGTATCCCAGCGGCACTCCATTCTTCACGGCGATGCTCAATATACGACTAGTTAAAAATACCTAATGACTGGAGTCACTGTTCCGTATTGGGTTACCCTAGGTAATGTGTACATGCTACCATGCATGATAATTGCACTTATGTGAGCCTGTACCTAAATAAACTTACAAGCTGCATTAGTAACCCCAATGGAAATAAATAAAAGACAACAGTGGAAATAAATCACTGACTATTTTGGGTTATCCCAGGTTGTCTACACATATGATGCTATGTATGATAATGTATGTAACTGTATTTGTGTATATCCTGAATAAACTTACTAACGGGAGAAATACTATTCTGTGTTTAACAATTAAACATTCATAAGAAGCAACACGGACATTACAGAACTATCCTAGTTTAACTAGACAAACTATTTTCTATAAAACTCCTTATGTTCTTACACCTCTGGTGTAAATTGTGGGAGCAACAGCCTCGGAGAAGTGGATAAAAAGGCTTTAAGGAAGAATATTTGGATTTCTTCCTGAAGCCGTTTGAATATTCCACTTCCCCTACCACCCCATCTTATTCTTTTTTTACCAATAGATATATTTTATTACATAATATGGTACATATGTATTGTGATTATCAAATGGTATACAATACCGACAGGTTGGTAGTTAAGCCACATAGGCAACATTTAGGCAACTTTGTTCCGAAACGTTTCGCCTACACAGTAGGCTTCTTCAGTCGAGTACAGAAAGTAGGCAGGAGCAGTAGAGGGTGATGGACTGATTACATCGTCTTCACATCTCTACTGCTCCCGCCAACTTTTTCTGTACTCGACTGAAGAAGCCTACTGTGTAGGCGAAACGTTTCGGAATAAGGCTGCCTAAATGTTGCCTATGTGGCTTATCTACCACACACACACACACACACACACACACACACACACAACACACACACACACACACACAACACACACACACACACACACACACACACACTAAACACAAACATATATATATATAATATATATATATATATATATATATATATATATATATATATATATATATATTGTGTTGTGTTTACATCTTACACGATGAAAGCATCGAGGCTCTCACAACTACTGTAATAACTTAAATGACTAAAATATATGTGGATTTCCCAATTCAAGCTTATCTTAACACGACAGTTAACCCAGTATGATAACAACCCAGGGGCCCTATCTACTCTCTGTGAGATAACGTAGTAACTCAAGCCAAGGTAGATAACACGGCCCTCACAAGCTAACAGCTGTTTAAATATAATAAATAAAACTCAAACTACTTCGGAAGCATAAAATACGAACAAGTATGCCTTGGGGGCCCAGTCCCTGGACCCATTTATGTGCCCCTGTAATCTTTTGACTATCACCCACAGGATGGGTATGGGGTACATAATACACACATTAAACTAGGCATAATAGAGGCTCTCTTTGCACTGCAACCCACTATTGTAAGTATAAAATCTCAATGTACTGTTTGCAAAGATATAAAATAAACAAATAAATAAAAATAAGTATGCCCTTATGCCAAACAAGATGGATCAATATGAAAAAAAAAGGCGTTTGATACCCTCAAACTTCATAAAGGAATCAGAAGGAAGAAAAGGGTCCCCCCTCCCACATTGCCAGAAGCTGTGACTCAACCCCTGCAACCCTATATAGGTGAGTACACACGTACGTATATACGTGAGGCCCATCCTTGAGTATGCAGCATCTGAAGAAAGAAACCGGAGAAAGTGCAGAAGTATGCAGCAAGGTTTGTTTTTGAGCCAAGGGGCCCCAGCTATGAGGAGAGTAAGTAAGTAAGTTTATTCAGGTATACACAAATACAGTTACATAGAATTATCATACATAGCAACATATGTGTAGAGAACCTGGGATAACCCAAAAAAGTCAGACACAGTGACTTAACGGAACTGGATGTAAAGACATTGGAAGACAGAACCTGAGGAGACATAATAACATACAAAAACCTTGTAATAAAGTTGGTAGAATTACCGACAATATGTAAAGTAAAAGGACACAAGTGCAACTAATGTGACATTTATTGTGGCAACGTTTCGCTCTCCAGGAGCTTTATCAAGCCATTATCAAGCCATGTAATGGCTTGATAAAGCTCCTGGAGAGCGAAACGTTGCCACAATAAATGTCACATTAGTTGCACTTGTGTCCTTTTACTTTACATACAAAAACCTTAGGGGAACTGATAAGGTAGGCAGGGATAGGCTGTTTGTGAGGCGACAAATGGGAACAAAGAGACACAGGGATGTCAGGGAGTATTCCTTCAGTGAGAATGGTTGGGAAATGGAATGATCTTGGTGAGGAAGTGGTGGAGACAGTCTCCATACACAGTTGTAAGAGCAGGTACTATAGGATAAGAAGTTAATATGAAGAGTGACTAGTTAAGAGGCACGACCAGAATCTGAGAATGGACCCTTGCAACCACAAATACGTGCGTGCGCACACACAGCCACACATGCAGTATTGTTTCTGGTCTATATGAACAATATACCAGATGGAACTGAGTCAGATGTTCTCTGTTTGCTGATGATGCAAAACTGAGAATATAAACAGAGGAGGACGAGGAAAGGCTGCAAATGGATTGGACAAACTTGGTCAGATAAATGGTTGCTTGAATTCAACACCCAGCAAGTACAAGGTTAATTAGATTGGGGGTGGGGGCAAGAAGACCAATCACATGGTTGTAGATGAATGGTTCACAGAACCGACACATTGATAAATTAGACATGTGTGCAACTCTTGGGTATCTTTATTAAGGAAACGTTTCGCCACACAGTGGCTTCATCAGTCCATCAATCTTCTACTTAAGATTGATGGACTGACCACATCGACTCAAGGTTGAGGGACTGATTACCTCATTCTCCTCCTGTTCTTCAAGCTTCTCCTGTGTATGGACTGATGAAGCCACTGTGTGGCGAAACGTTTCCTTAATAAAGATACCCAAGAGTTGCACATGTGTCTAATTTACCAATCACATGGTTATAGACTCGGGACAACAGAGACTGGAGATCTTATTCAAAGAGGATCTGGGAGTAAG
Organism: Cherax quadricarinatus; assembly: GCF_026875155.1. Classification (NCBI taxonomy): domain Eukaryota; kingdom Metazoa; phylum Arthropoda; class Malacostraca; order Decapoda; family Parastacidae; genus Cherax; species Cherax quadricarinatus. The sequence goes on from NC_069452.1 coordinate 10,594,174, forward strand.
CATAGTGCCTACCATACAGCCAGAGGCTCACTTCAATCAAATAACCTCTGCAGTCAATGCTCATCTGGCAAATCTAACAGTGGCCTTCAGGAATCTCAACAAAATGTCATTCCAAGCATTTTATATAACATATGTCAGGCTCATCTTCGAGTACGCAGCACTAGTGTGGAACCCTGCACCTAAAGAAACATGTTAAGACACTAAAGTGCAAAAGAATGCAACAAGACTAACTCCAGAGATAATGGGGTTTGAGCTACAAGAAAAGGCTAAGGGAACTGAACCTCATGACCATCGAGGACAGAACTTGGGAAGACGTGATAAAAACATACAAAATACTCAAGAGAAACTGACTGGGCCAAAAGGGACAGAATGTTTGAGAGGCAGAAAACAAGCACTAGGAACCACAGCTAGAAGCTAAAAACACAGATGAGTCAAAAGAATGTCAGAAAGTATTTCTTGTTTCAGGGTGGTCGGAAAGTGGACTGACCTGAATGAAAAAGTAGTGGAGGCAGACTCCATGCATAGTTTTAAGAATAGGTCTGAAAGGGCCCATGAGGCTAGGAGTGTGAATCTGACCAGCAGCAGGTTGAGAGGCAGGGCCAGGAGCAATGAACTGACCCCTGCAACCACAATCTGACAAACTCAGCTGTCATGACCTTCACTCACAATCACTTCCTTCACACCTGAACATCACAACATTAACCTTCACTATCCTCTTTCTAGACCGTCTCTCTAGCTCTTTTCTCAAAAAAAAAAAAAAAAAAAAAAAAAAAAAACATACAATTTAAATACAAAACATCTTAAAACTATAATGATTATCTATAATTCAATAACCATTATACTCCTAATTATTTAAATTCCTATACATACGTATACAGATATGCCCCAATTAACATTACCTCAGGGTCGTGCTCCTGGAAATGACATAAATCAATTCACGTTATCCTACTAAACCCTATTACAGTACAGTACATAAACTGAGATGCATACCAGATGAAAAAGAGGTGATTCTAGAAACTACGATAATGCAAATTACAGACACTATACTCACCAACACACTATTGAAATAATATTCAGGAACCTTATTACAATAACTCTCACTAAATGTAGGTCAACGTTTCCTTCATTTTGGCATGCTGACAAATGCACATGAGCAAAAAGGCACAATTCTGTGACTGGAACAATACACAAATAACCCGCACGTAGGAGAAAGAATATAATGGTCCAAGATGGACTGCAACGTGGCCATAAGCTTCTTTCCCCCATGATAGAGATTCAGATTTTGCCACCAAAGTGGTTAGTTTATTGTGCACCCCATACCCATTCTGTGGATGATAGCACAAGAGCATATTAATATAAAATAGGCCTAGGAACTAGGCCCCAAAAGGGTTAACAGGAGTACCTCAGGATTTAGATCTACAGTTCATTTATTTGTTACAAGCAAATTCGGGAAATCTGCTTAATAGATATTTTTCTCCTACACGCACATTATTTGTGTATAATTCTAATGCGTGAATGAAGCAGAAAGTGGCAATACAGATGAGCAGCTAACCTGCTCCAGCTCCGGTCACCCGAGCAAGGCCCTCTTACAATATATAAGAAAACTCGGGTTCCTCTATGCTGCAGTGTGTAGCCACCTTCAACAAATTTGATGATGGACACACAGTTTACAAGAAGGATAGATCTTTAATACTACCCAAAGTTTCAAAGTTCCTTATAGCATCTACTGCCTATATCATATCACCCAGTGATCTTTCAAAACTCATGTTGGAGCAGAATATAAATTAACCTCATATAGCCATAAATTAGCAAGGCTAAGCAATGTGGCTCATAACTAATACCTGGCATGTGCTATATTTACAGAACAAAATGTCGTAGTTAGAGACTACAACTACGCCTACCATCCGACTTACGACCTGTTCGACATACGACCACTCGACTTATGACTGTGTTTTGTATGCCAAATTTCTGGGAAATAAACAACTGTTATACACAGTGTTTATCCTAAACCTTACAGTATAAAATACAGTACTAATAGCATAAAAAGTAAAGTAAAAAATGAAATATCAAAATAAAACAATAAAATAGTCATTACAAAAATGTGTTGACATTCAGTAGTAAGGTTTGACTTGCGTCTATTTCGACCTACGACTGGTTGGTCGGAACCAAACTCGGTCGTAAGTCGGATGGTACCTGTATTTGCCTAGAGGCCCATTTGTCAAGTGGGTGTGTTTATCAGGATCCAGGGAGAGTTTCTAACCTGGGTATATTACTGATACATAACATTAAAGCAAGTTCTTTTCCATTACACAGATTTGTGCCCTATCATTTTTTTATTAACACATCGGCCGATTCCCACCAAGGCAGGGTGGCCCGAAAAAGAAACACTTTCATCATTCACTTCATCACTGTCTTGCCCTATCATTTTATTTAGGTTAAAGAAAATTTACGTTAATTGGTTTTCTGTTTAAGAGGAAATGCTGGTATATACAATAATCAAGCAATAAGTGGAGATGTCCCGACTTCCAGCAAGTGTGCATGAGCGTATTAGATAGGAGTGAATGGAGGCGAATGATACTTGGGACCTGACGATCTGTTGGAGTGTGAGCAGGGTAATATTTAGTGAAGGGATTCAGGGAAACCGGTTTTCATATAGTCGGACTTGAGCCCTGGAAATGGGAAGTACAATGCCTGCACTTTAAAGGAAGGGTTTGGGATATTGGCAGTTTGGAGGGATATGTTGTGTATCTTTATACGTGGTATAAACCTTGGTAATAAATACCGACAAGTTGGTTTAGAAAGACAGGTAAGCAAACACTAACATATTTATTAGAAAAAGTTTCGGTCCTGGGACCTTGATCAAGGTCCCAGGACCGAAACGTTTTCTAATAAATATGTTATAGTGTTTGCTTACGTGTCTTTCTAAACCATCTTTATACGTATATGCTTCTGAACTGTTGTATTCTGAGCACCTCTGCAAAAGCAGTGATAATGTGCGAGTGTGGTGAAAGTGTTGAATGATGATGAAAGTATTTTCTTTTTGGGGTCACCCTGCCTCGGTGGGAGACGGCCGACTTGTTGAAAGAGGAAAAAAAAAAAAAAAAAAAAAAAAGTCCTGTCTAAGGGCAATGTGTGGTGTAAATATTGTGCAGAGAATTTGGAGTGTAGAAATTAGGTGTGGAGTTAATAAAAGTATTAGTCAGAGGGCTGAAGAGGGGTTGCTGAGGTGGTTTGGTCATTTAGAGAGAATGGATCAGAGTAGAATGACTTGGAGAGTGAATAAATCTGTAGGGGAAGGAAGGCTGGGTAGGGGGTCATCCTCAAAAGTGTTGGAGGGAGGGGGTAAAGGAGGTTTTGTGGGCGAGCAGCTTGGACTTCCAGAAAGCATGTGTGAGCGTGTTAGATAGGAGAGAATGGAGACGAATGGTATTTGGGACCTGACGAACTGTTGGAGTGTGAGCAGGGTAATATTTAGTGAAGGGATTCAGGGAAACTGGTAATTTTTATATAGCCAGACTTGAGTCCTGGAAATGGGAAGTACAATGTCTGCACTTTAAAGGAGGGGTTTGGGATATTGGCAGTTTGGAGGGATATGTTGTGTATCATTATACATATATGCTTCTAAACTGTTGTATTCTGAGCACCTCTGCAAAAACAGTGATTATGTGTGAGTGTGGTGAAAGTGTTGAATGATGATGAAAGTATTTTCTTTTTGGGGATTTTCTTTCTTTTTTGAGTCGCCCTGCCTCGGTGGGAGACGGCCGACTTGTTAAAAAAAAAAAAATTAGCACAGTACCTAAAACAGTGAGAAGACCCAGCACATTACTTAAAACAGTGAGAATACCTAGCACATTATCTAAAATAGTGAGAATACCTAGCACATTACCTAAAACAGTGAGAATACCTAGCACATTACCTAAAACAGTGAGAATACTTAGAACATTACCTAAAACAGTGAGGATATTTAGCACAGTACCTAAATCAGTGAGAAGACCCAGCACATTACCTAAAACAGTGAGAATACGTACCTAGCACATTACCTAAACCAGTGAGACTACCCAGCACATTACCTAAACCAGTGAGACTACCCAGCACATTACCTAAAACAGTGAGAATACTTAGCACAGCACCTAAATCAGTGAGAAGACCCAGCACATTACCTAAAACACTTAAAAGTTGGAAGTTCCACTCAATGATGTTACATCATGAAGAAATGAAAACCAAATTCAACCAACAGGAAAAAAATCCTAACGGGGTCCTACACTGCCCAAATTCAAAAGGAAGCTACTGTATATTTTTTATGCATATAATGAATACTGTATAAGGAGTCACAAGATATCCTAATTATAAACTGTGATTAAGTGAGTATGTTGAAAATTTCAGGGTCAGCATTAAGCACAGCACAAACAAAAATTAGAAAGCAAAGAGTAGAGTGCAGCATTATAAACTATGGGGAGGGAACACAGGCAACCCGAGTAATTCAGAAGGGATATCAAGTAATGGTGCAGGTTTTGACAGTCTGATGCTCTAGGTTAGCCTAGATGGTAGTGTTGGACTGTCAATTTATGGGCCATGATTCGAGCCCCTCGTCCACCCTAATGTTAATTCTTGTATTATACTGCAGGACTCGTACAATGCCTTGGGATATGGAAAGAGGGTAGGGCAAAGAGGTCTGATCTGAAACAGAGGACAACTCCAATTCCTTGAATCAAGAGCCCTTCACTGGCATGGAGGCACTCTCCTCTTTAAAGAGAACAGGTTGTTAAAAGCCTCCACCATTCTTTGTGCTAGATGACAACACACAGATTTAGATCTTTGCATTTAGTCTTGTACAGCACTGGTAAGCTACGAGCAGCCTCCCACAAGCTTGAACAACACTCATCAAGTGACTACTATGTAAAAAGGTTTTTCAGATGGTACCAGAGATTTCTTAGCAAGTGGGAGAATATTTTTTTTAACACACCGGCTGTATCCCACCAAGGCAGGGTGACCTTAAAAGGAAGAAGAAAGTTTTTCTTTGTAAATTTAGTAATTTATACAGGCAAAGGGGTTACTAGCCCATTGCTCCCGGGATCTTAGTAGCCTTTTATGGCATGATGAAACTTAAGATGGGAAACTGTGACTAGAGGAGTTTTGCAAGGCCGGTGTTGGGTCACGTACTGTTCCTGGTTGGATGAATATTTACTGATACATAAACCAAGTCAATCAAAGTTATCAAGATGGCAAACAAAAGATTCCAAAGATAGAGTACTATCTGGGAAATGGTTTGTTTTCTTTCATTTACAAAGTATTAGAACTGCTGGGTTATTCAGGGCTTTAAACATGCTCCATTGTAACAGAGTATTATTAAATTTACCCTGTCATTATCAACTTGCTACTGCCATGACCAATTCATATGATTTTATCTAAATCATTATCATAAAACAAGTAAATCCATTTAAAATCTACTTTTCACATTCTGCAGTCAACATCCATAATTCATTGTGTGTGATCAGCACCATATGATAAAAAATTTCAAGGAAATGGGAAAAGTCCCCCACCATTTATGCCAAAAGAGATGCTGGGTGATTAGGCAAGCATCCTGTGCAGATCGTGGAACTCCTCTCAGAGAAGGGCCCTATTTATAGGGACAACCCACCCATCCAAACCTTACCCTCATGTTAAGGTGATCCAACATTCAGGGAAACATCTGGGATTAAGGGAGAGATAGTGAAGGGAAACTCGCAGGAAAAGTAAAAAAAAAAAAAAAAAAAAAAAAAAAAAAAAAAAAAAAAAAAAAAAAAAAAAAAAAAAAAAACCCTTGGAACAACCATTAGGCCAAACTTGTCTACTGAGGTGCATACAAAGAATAGCATCAACAGATATGTTTGCAAACAGTATGAGTAGCATTCAAGAAACTTAAGTGCTTCAGAAACAGCTTCAGGTAGGTTTGCCAGGACAGGTCCTGGCCCGGGTCTTCTCCATGCGGTGACCTGGCATTTCAGGAACAATTTACATGTGTAAGACATTCTTGTGAGCAGCAAGACTGCTGCCTGAACTGAGGGAAATGAGCAATTAAAAAAAATGCAAGAATTAGGACTTAAGTCACTGGAGGAGCAAAGAAAAAGTGGGGATATAATCACAATATAAAATATTATAGGGTATAGGCAAAGCAGACAATAGCAAGATCTTTACTAGGGATACAAGAACAAGGAAACATTAACAGAAATCACACCACCAAAATGAGCCACAATGATATTACAAAGTACTTTTTTTTTTTTTAACAAGCTGGCCATCTTCCACTGAGGTAGTGTGACCCCAAAAAAGAAGGAAAAAAAAAAAAAAACACTTTCACTATCATTCACACATAATCACTGTCTTAGAAGAGGTGCGTAGATACGACAGTTCAGACATCACTCCAAACAGCAAATATCCCAAACCTCTCCTTTAAAGTGTAGGCATTGTACTTCCCACCTCCAGGACTCAAAGTCCGGTAAATAAATGAAACGAAACAATAATAGTGAGAGAGCACTACACACAGGTGTTCAACCATTAGACACAAAAGGGGTCAGTCATGGCAGTTGGCTGAAAATTATAAGGCAGAACCAAGAGCTGCAGTACAGCTTCCCTGTCCCAGCAAGCTCAAATAGATAATTACCTAGTAACAGATTCCATAAGAGCTGAATAACATTACAAGTGAACTGCAGCATACTGTCTGGGGATGCAGGCAACCTTATATACTTGTAAGGTCAGGTCCCAGAGGTTGTAGACAAACAAATAAACCTGCGATGTAAGATCAGTCAACATATATGAGAAAAGAACAATCAACTGCACAAACTCAGGTTTTTCAGAATTGCTATTTACAGAAATATTATTGTTATATATATCGTGCAGGACCCATAAGGATCCTACAGAAAAACAGACACGACATCACTCTACTTAAAGGCTGCCGTACTCCTCCTCACAATCTGTGGTCGATTAATATGCTCGGTAGACCTTTGCATTAAAATTACACCTAAATTAAAGAACCGGCAACTGGCTATCCATTAAGTATGCTGCTATGCAAGCAAGTGGTCGGAGAGCATTTCTAGAATACCAATGAGTTTTACAGCCACTACCGTCAGAGTTCTCAATAAGTGTTGAAAAATGGATCACCAACTTTGTGACATTTATTTTCATGTACATAATTGTACTTGTTGTAGGTAGTAGGTTGGTAGACAGCAACCGCCCAGGGAGGTACTACCGTCCTGCCAAGTGAGTGTAAAACGAAAGCCTGTAATTGTTTTACATGATGGTAGGATTGCTGGTGTCTTTCATCTGTCTCATAAATATGCAAGATAACAGGTAAGTCTTGCTACTTCTACTTACACTTAGGTCACACTACACATACATGTTTTTATATTTTATTATTATCACACTGGCCGATTCCCACCAAGGCAGGGTGGCCCGAAAAAGAAAAACTTCCACCATCATTCGCTCCATCACTGTCTTGCCAGAAGGATGCTTTACACTACAGTTTTTAAACTGCAACATTAACACCCCTCCTTCAGAGTGCAGGCACTGTACTTCCCATCTCCAGGACTCAAGTCCGGCCTGCCGGTTTCCCTGAATCCCTTCATAAATGTTACTTTGCTCACACTCCAACAGCACGTCAAGTATTAAAAACCATTTGTCTCCATTCACTCCTATCAAACACGCTCACGCATGCCTGCTGGAAGTCCAAGCCCCTCGCACACAAAACCTCCTTTACCCCCTCCCTCCAACCCTTCCTAGGCCGACCCCTACCCCGCCTTCCTTCCACTACAGACTGATACACTCTTGAAGTCATTCTGTTTCGCTCCATTCTCTCTACATGTCCGAACCACCTCAACAACCCTTCCTCAGCCCTCTGGACAACAGTTTTGGTAATCCCGCACCTCCTCCTAACTTCCAAACTACGAATTCTCTGCATTATATTCACACCACACATTGCCCTCAGACATGACATCTCCACTGCCTCCAGCCTTCTCCTCGCTGCAACATTCATCACCCACGCTTCACACCCATATAAGAGCGTTGGTAAAACTATACTCTCATACATTCCCCTCTTTGCCTCCAAGGACAAAGTTCTTTGTCTCCACAGACTCCTAAGTGCACCACTCACTCTTTTTCCCTCATCAATTCTATGATTCACCTCATCTTTCATAGACCCATCCGCTGACACGTCCACTCCCAAATATCTGAATACGTTCACCTCCTCCATACTCTCTCCCTCCAATCTGATATTCAATCTTTCATCACCTAATCTTTTTGTTATCCTCATAACCTTACTCTTTCCTGTATTCACCTTTAATTTTCTTCTTTTGCACACCCTACCAAATTCATCCACCAATCTCTGCAGCTTCTCTTCAGAATCTCCCAAGAGCACAGTGTCATCAGCAAAGAGCAGCTGTGACAACTCCCACTTTGTGTGTGATTCTTTATCTTTTAACTCCACGCCTCTTGCCAAGACCCTCGCATTTACTTCTCTTACAACCCCATCTATAAATATATTAAACAACCACGGTGACATCACACATCCTTGTCTAAGGCCTACTTTTACTGGGAAAAAATTTCCCTCTTTCCTACATACTCTAACTTGAGCCTCACTATCCTCGTAAAAACTCTTCACTGCTTTCAGTAACCTACCTCCTACACCATACACTTGCAACATCTGCCACATTGCCCCCCTATCCACCCTGTCATACGCCTTTTCCAAATCCATAAATGCCACAAAGACCTCTTTAGCCTTATCTAAATACTGTTCACTTATATGTTTCACTGTAAACACCTGGTCCACACACCCCCTACCTTTCCTAAAGCCTCCTTGTTCATCTGCTATCCTATTCTCCGTCTTACTCTTAATTCTTTCAATTATAACTCTACCATACACTTTACCAGGTACACTCAACAGACTTATCCCCCTATAATTTTTGCACTCTCTTTTATCCCCTTTGCCTTTATACAAAGGGACTATGCATGCTCTCTGCCAATCCCTAGGTACCTTACCCTCTTCCATACATTTATTAAATAATTGCACCAACCACTCCAAAACTATATCCCCACCTGCTTTTAACATTTCTATCTTTATCCCATCAATCAATACATGTACAAGCATATATATACACACCCCTCTGGGTTTTCTTCTATTTTCTTTCTAATTCTTGTTCTTGTTTATTTCCTCTTATCTCCATGGGGAAGTGGAACAGAATTCTTCCTCTGTAAGCCATGCGTGTCGTAAGAGGCGACTAAAATGCCGGGAGCAAGGGGCTAGTAACCCCTTCTCCTGTATATATTACTAAATTTAAAAGGAGAAACTTCAGTTTTTTCTTTTGGGTCACCCCACCTCAGTGGGATACGGCTGGTATGTTGAAAGAAGAATTGTACTTGTAAGTTCAATTACTTGTAACGAAATAATGGAAAAAATATAAAAATGCACATACTCTACGACAACAATCAATTAAAGGAGAATTTGTCATGAATGAGTTTATGCTGTAAATTAAATGAATTATAACAAAAGGTTTTATGGAGTCCAGCCATACTGTGAACAATTTCAAATTTGATTAAGATCTGTCAGAAAATTATACATCAATTGAACTACACTAAGGTCCACTACATAAAGTTTCTGTAAAGTAAAAGGACACAAGTGCAACTAATGTGACATTTTATTGTGGCAATGTTTCGCTCTCCAGGAGCTTTATCAAGCTGTTTCAGACAATACATGGAGATCGAAACGTTGCCACAATAAAATGTCACATTAGTTGTACTTGTGTCCTTTTACTTTACATATTGTCGGTAATTCTACCAACTTTATCAAAAAGTTTCTGTACAAATTACTATCCAAGCTGGATAACATCACCTCTTCCCCACTCTAATGGAAGAGAGAGGAGTACAAGTTGTGAGAACGCCAAATTATAATAAATAGATAGGAGTTTTAGAGCCCATCCATTTCTCCTGCTTCTGCACTCAACACCATCACATCCCATGAATTAATAAAGATACGACCATGATGAAAGTTTTTCTTTTTTGGACCACCCTGCCTTGGTGGGTAACAGCCAATGTGTTAATAAAAACAAAATATGTATACTAGTGACACAAAATGCACCACCAACTAAGTGTGTATTAATCAAGAAGTGTCCTATACCTGTTAAAAGATATGGAGCATTACTAGGGACAATGTCACTATCAGATATTACGTTTTTTTAGGGAGTCACAATGAAAAATGCTTTCCTACAAGAAGGAAACAATCTATTAACATGTTAGAGACTAAACAAGCTCAGATTCATGATCAGAGCATCAAAGCATGGTTAAAACAACTAATTTGGTTTCTGAACAAGATAAATCGTTAAATTTTGGTAACCAGTGTAATATGAGGAAAGATTATTCAGTGTTAAATCACAAAACACATGGAGCTTGTACCCTTGGCAAGCAAGTCTTAAAACACAGACCAGTGTCTTATCCCCTGGACCATACCAGCCTAATAATATTCATCCAAATAGATATAGCACACAGACCTGAGAGTTTTAGGGCTATGCTTACTATGGGTTCAAACCCCACCCTTTCTGTGATTTATTTGCAAATGTGCTATTATGATTCCGTGAGTTATGAAGTGTGCACTGACATAAGGTGCTCTAATGAATACCACAATACCACATCTAGAAGAATTTCTAATTAACCCACACATCAGAAATAAAAACTGAACTTACTGGTCCATTATCAACTCTAGTTTAAATTTCCAATTTGGTTTTACTGCCTGTTGTCAAAATATAATCACATCTGCCCAGTTTAAGAATAAATATCACATCTTAAAGAATATAGATCAAATTTATAATAAAACAGTTCATCCTGAAGGACACAATAACGATGGTAAACTCACCGATTTTCAATATTTTCTGCCTGCATCACAGCATGGCATTCGCTGCATGCCCAGTCTTCCTCTGGCTCTTTCTCCATTCCAGCACACTTGAGGTGGAAAACTCTCGGGCACATCTCGCAACAGATAAAAACACCTTCTCGATGGCACTCCCAACAATAGTTATCATTCTGATAATCCTGGGGGGGGGAAGAAAAAGAAGGTAACAGATTGAACTACAGCATTTTTTCTGCATATACTATAGTATTTAAATAATAATCGGAAACACATTACTGAACAAATACTAACACTGCTACTGCAGTTTACTTTTCAGCATCCCCCTATATTAGTACAGTACATTAAACCTCCGATTTAACTGACCTCAATTTAACGGACTTCAGAAATACAGGACAAAAATCTGCTAGGTCGACTGACTGGGAAATAACAGTTTGTTGGTTCCAGAATTACCCATAATTGTTATTACTGTTCATCTAATCACATTTTTATTGATCACAATTACCATGACTGACCACTTGCTTCCCCCAGTAATCCATTAAATCAAGGTTTTACTAATATATTTCCTTGTAATACTTTGTTTTTTAATTAGCATTGCTTTATTTTAAAAATTTATACTAGTTACTTTTTTTTTTTAAATCTCAATTGCCATCTCCTGCCAAAACAGGGTGACCTAAGAAAAGGAAACACATTCAGCATCACTTGTTCAATCCCTGTCTTGGCAAAAGTATGCTGACATCACAACTCAAAGTGTCCTCCAACTGCAACATCCTCACTCTTCCTTCACAGAGAAGACACTACATCCCACATCCAGGATCGAAACATCCCTAACCTCCTTCAGAGAACGTGCACTATACTTCCCACCTTCAGGACTACAACATCCCTACTCTTCCTTCAGTGCAGAAACTATGCTTTCCACCTCCAAGACTCATATCCAGCTAACAAGTTTACCTGAATACCTTCATAAATGCTACCTTGCTCACACTCCAACAGAATGTCCATTAAAAATTGTTCATCTCCATTCACTCCAATCTAACATAATCACACAAGCCTGCTGGGTGATGAAGCCCCTAAAACTCGGTCTCCTTCACTCTCTCCAATAGTCATTTCTATCCCATTCATGACATAACCTTGGGGAGGGGTTGTATGAGACATGGTGATATCAACAGAACGTGGAAAAAAATGTACAGTTCAGAACATTTATTACGGGAAACATTTCCTACAATAAATGTCCCGAACTGTACATGTCTTTTTCCACAGGGGACGTATGCTTCCTCAATGACATAACCTTAAGAAGGGAGAATGACCCCCTTCCTGACATGTTCTTAAAGACATGTGGTCATGAAAACATGACCATATGGAGTAGTGGGGATGGACATGATTTATACTTTTCAAATTTCTGATGTTATACAGTTGTTTTCGGCACCAGTTATTTATTAGTAGTAGTACATTAATGGGACGAGTGCTAAACTCATAAGGGGCATACATTACCTAGGAGAATGGGAGGACCATCAGAAATGGTTCAAAGGGAGGAGAGGTCTAATTCTTGGATCAGAGTTCCTCACTGGCATCAAGACCAACGTTGTTCCAGATAAAAGACTATTTTTCATTACTATGCTACAGTATACAGAACTACATAAAAATATAAATACACACGAAATAATTCGGATCGGAGCAAGCGAAGAAACTAGTTTTTATGAATAAGAAAAAGGCACAATATCATGACTGGAACAATACACAAATAACCCGCACATACGAGAGAGGAGCTTACCACGACATTTCGGTCCGACTTGGACCATTTACAAAGTCACACTAACAAGGCAAGGCAACTTTTATTAAGGGATTTACAGAAACATGTTAGCTTGACTTGAGTTCTGGAGGTGGGAAGTACCTCCCACTGTCCTTCAGTGTGTGAATGCTGCAATTCACTGGGTCATTTGAATTATGATCATCTGCACACTTCTTGGAAGACAGTCACACACTGTATTTAATAAATAATGGTGATAAAAAGTGGTATGACACACTGTATTGAATAAATAAAGTAACAGCGTGATAACAAAAATTGCATCATGACAAAATGCTGTTTAACCCTTAAACTGTCCAAACGTAGATCTATGTTTGCACACGTAGTGCTCCGACCTTGATTTTCTCCATAAGAAACAATGTAAAAAAAAAACGTAGATCTATGTTCGGAGCGTTTCGCGAGCAAACGTAGATCTACGTTTGGACAGTTTAAGGGTTAATATGTACATCACTGCAGACAAAATACTAACCATTTTTTGTGAATTCTGGCTACAAACTACATATAAACTGTAGTTGTTAAACATAGACTTCCTATATGCCTTTAAAAATTGCACTATATATGCCTATAAGAAATCAAATTACAGAAAAAAAAATATCAAAGACAAATGATTTGTATACAGTAAATATTATAGAAAGTAGCCAGGGTTAAATTTATATAGGATACAAAATATGTAGTCTTGCCTTTCTTTCTGTATGCATCTTGGCTTGTAGAAATATCTGAAGAGTTGCAAATACAGTACTCTCAATGGTATTTTATTAATTAAAACAATTTGTAAGTTTTGTCAATTAGGATTATTACAGTCACGGAGAAGCATGGAACTTTCAGAGGTCATAGCATCTGGGGATTACCTGAATGATAGGTGAGGGACATTTTTGGGAGATCAACACCCATATCGCCCAGTCCCAGGCAAGGCCTTCTGGTGAATCAAGGCTAGATCAACCTTGCTATTATTGGTGGCCACATGCAGTCCACTGTGGTTTGTAAATTGGACTGATTTGAGCAGTTTATCAAGCTGGGATATAATCAAGTTCAATCCAAGGAGAGGATATCTCCAATTCCTTGGGTTAAGATCCTTCACCAGCATTAATTATATTACTGAGACCATACCAACAAGTTGAATAATATATGCAACACACCCCAGTATTGTATGTCTTATTCTTCATCTCATCAGTAATGTATACAGTATCATCACTATGATACTTATCTGATTCAGCAACACCATGACATCCTGACACAGGGAAAGCCTTCTACAGCTCGTTCACTAAACAAATGTTTAACACAACCTACTTCCACTAGCGAGCTATGACCCTCTGCTTCACCTCACCTCTGTTCTATACATAAGGTCTGGCTGCATGCCTATGATATAGTGTTGAGGGACTGACCACCACCTACCAAGGCTAACAGATTCAGCATGTCAAAACTACTACTACTGCCTCCAGTGTTTTCAGACACACATGCAACATTTGGATATCTTTATTGTGAAAACATTTTGCCATACGCTGGCTTCATCAGTCACTACAAAGAAGAACGCTGAAGATAATTACGTCACAAGATACAGTGAACCGAGTGTGAGCCGACAGTTCTCACACTGGACAAGGCTGGACTTTGAAATGGGACGACGTAAAGCAACATCTTAGCCTGTAAATTTGAAGGTGTAGAAAACAAATTTATCATCAATATAGTAGTCATTGCAACCTCAGGAACATTTTTGCAGTGAAAACCGAGGCTCTACTACATGTTCACTATCGTGTTAAATACTGCATGAGCAAAATCATGTGTTATCAAAACATCTGAGAAATAAAGAATACTATACAACATAATTTAGAAATATTAGGTAGAGAATTCCACATAAATACTTGAATAATCCAGTAACAACAAGTCATGCATTCTAGAAAAGCTTGCATAGTGTATTTTGAACAGTGTTTATATAAGAAAAGAAGAAGCATTCCCAACCCGAGTACTCCCACTATTCAGGCCATTAGTCAGCTTTGTGCTAGTTTGTAAGCGGTTCATTTAACCTACTGTAGACCCTCGAATTTCACAATCCCTTTTCTCTGTGTAAAACTATAGTTATCCTCTATAAAATGTATTTTTTGTTTATATTTCCCATAAGAGAAAATGTAAATCCAATTAATCCATTCCAGACACCCAAAAATATTAACAAAAAAATACATTTTATGGAGAATAACTAAAGTTTTACATTCAGAAGAGAGATTATGAAATTCGAGGGTCCACTGTACAGAGTTCTGCAAAAATATGTTTACACAATAGAAAATATTTCTAGTAAATATAACAAATGCTGTGTAAGATTTTTGTTTTAACACAGTGAGGCAGGGTGACCTAAAAGGAAAAACTAAAAAAATTTTAACTTTAATTTAGTAATTTATGCAGAAGGGGTTACTAGTCCCTTGCTTCTGGCATTCTGCATGAGATTTGTAAGTATTTTTTAACTCTACTTGGGCTGGATATGTTAACACAATATTTAAGACAGACATTTTAGGCACAATAGCTCTGTTCCACAAAGCATAGTACTCGCTCCCATTCTATTCCTCATCCTCATCCTCTGACATAGACAGAGATGTAAGCCATAGCTTCGTGTCTTCCTTTGCGGATGACACCCGGATCATCATGGCAGTGACCTCTGTCGAAGACACTGCAAGACTCCAAGTGGACATCAACCAAATCTTCAAATGGGCCACTCAAAACAATATAAAGTTCAACGAGGAGAAATTTCAACCACTCAGATATGGAAAACTCGAGGAAATAAAAAATGCATCAGGGTATGTGACAAATTCTAACCATACAATAGAGTGAAAAAGAGATGTGAAGGACCTGGAAGTAATATTGTAAGAGGATCTAGCCTTCAAAGACTACAACAATGTCCCATCTACCTCATAGGGTAGGAAAATGATAGGATGGATAATGAGAACCTTCAAAACTAGGGACACCAAGCCCATGACGAAACTCTTCAAATTGCTTATTCTATCTAGGCTGGAATACTACTGTTCACTAATGGCCCCCTTCAAGGCTGGCAACATTGTAGACCTGGAGAGTGTACAAAGAACTTTCACAGAACACATAAGTACAATAAGGCACCTAAATTACATTACTGAGAATGGTTGAAGGTCCTTGATCTGTATTCCCTGGAATGCAGGCCAGAGAGGTACATGATAATATACACTTGGAAGCTCCTGGAGGGATTGGTACCAAACCTGCACACGAAAATCACTCCCTGTAAAAGTAAACGGCTCGGCAAGGAATGCAACATTCCCCAGATGAAAAGCAGGGGTGCCACAAGTACATCAAAAGACAACACAATAAGTGTCCAGGGCCCAAGATTCTTTAACTGCCTCCCAGCATACATAAGGGGGGATTACCAATAGACCCCCAGCTGTCTTCAAGAAGGCACTGGACAGGCACCTAAAGTCAATACCTGACCAACTGGGTAGTGGTTCGTATGTCAGTTTGCATGCGGTAACAGCCTGGTTGATAAGACCCTGATCCACCATGAGGTCTGGTCTCAGACCGAGCCACAGGGGCATTGACCCCCGAAACCCTCTCCTGGTAAACTTCAGGTAATATGTGGCCACTATTAAACAATAATGAAAAAGTTGGGCAAACAAGTTATACAAGTTTGTGTTTACATGACGATAAACTAACATGACAATGACCAATTCATGCTGCAACATTAGTGAGCATTATGCTGCACATCTAGCATGATGGGGATTAGCAAACTGGGTAATTTGATAATGATAAAAAAAAAATGGATGGATTTATGAAGGATGAGGTTAATCATAGAATTGATGAGGGGAAAAAGGTGAGTGGTGCGTTGAGGTATATGTGGAATTAAAAAACGTTATCTATGGAGGCAAAGAAGGGAATGTATGAAAGTATAGTAGTACCAACACTCTTATATGGGTGTGAAGCTTGGGTGGTAAATGCAGCAGCAAGGAGACGGTTGGAGGCAGTGGAGATGTCCTGTTTAAGGGCAATGTGTGGTGTAAATATTATGCAGAAAATTCGGAGTGTGGAAATTAGGAGAAGGTGTGGAGTTAATAAAAGTATTAGTCAGAGGGCAGAAGAGGGGTTGTTGAGGTGGTTTGGTCATTTAGAGAGAATGGATCAAAGTAGAATGACATGGAAAGCATATAAATCTATAGGGGAAGGAAGGCAGGGTAGGGGTCGTCCTCGAAAGGGTTGGAGAGAGGGGGGTAAAGGAGGTTTTGTGGGCAAGGGGCTTGGACTTCCAGCAAGCGTGCGTGAGCGTGTTAGATAGGAGTAAATGGAGACGAATGGTACTTGGGACCTGACGATCTGTTGGAGTGTGAGCAGGGTAATATTTAGTGAAGGGATTCAGGGAAACCGGTTATTTTCATATAGTCGGACTTGAGTTCTGGAAATGGGAAGTACAATGCCTGCACTTTAAAGGAGGGGTTTGGGATATTGGCAGTTTCGAGGGATATGTTGTGTATCTTTATATGTGTATGCTTCTAAACTGTTGTATTCTGAGCACCTCTGCAAAAACAGTGATAATGTGCAAGTGTGGTGAAAGTGTTGAATGATGATGAAAGTATTTTCTTTTTGGGGATTTTCTTTCTTTTTTGGGTCACCCTGCCTCGGTGGGAGACGGCCGACTTGTTGAAAAAAAAAAAAAGAAAAAAAATGCTTACAGAGTTCTTTAACTATGAACTGGTATACATTTATCTACTGAAATCTCTCTTGGACATTACAGCTTCAGTGAGAAGTCTCCTGCTAATGGGAACTCTCTCTCTCTCATGTCTTAAATATACAGAAATATTTCACTGTCTGCCAGAATTTTAACCCTTGACCTTATTGAAGCTCAAAATACCTACTAAGTCTTGACTCGTAATATAATCTTTCCCTCCCTCCCCAAGCTACACATTTTCACTGCCTGAAAAACCTAAGTTTAACAATGAGGCTCTCAATTAAAGACCCATATTGCTTGACTACAACAGCACAGGGTATGACTGCAAGAGTACAAGTTGAGTGGTAATCAGGTTTGATTACAGAAAAGGGTGGATAGCTTCAACCCCAGTAGAGCAGCCCCTTCTTGAAGAGCATCGCAATATTTATTTTTTTTTGTCGTCATAGATGCTGTTTATGCAGTGGATGTCCTCGCTAAGTATTATTAGGCTCATAATACATTTCCTTCCCTTTTGCTCCAATAAGTTATAGAAGCATAAATTAGAGATCTGACCCCTTCAGTCCTTTCTCATTAGATGACAAAATCCAATTTGACCTCCAATTTAAGCTGACTGACTCGTAACGAGAGCCACTGCTTTCACAGCAAATCGAGCCAGAGTTGCTTCCTATTTATAACAACATTAAATGATTATAGTGTGTCTAAATATAAAATGCTCAAGCTTAGAGGATACTTGTGATGTTTACATCAACATACACATTCGAGTAGGCATGTTGCGTGATGAAATTTATTAATGAAAACAAATTTGAAGCACAGAAATTTGCCATCAACTAACCTCTGATATACCTTTCACGAGTTTCAAGAGGTTCTTTTATTCCCAGGGCCTGGCCCTGGACCAGGCTTGTCTCGTGTCTACCTGGTCAACTAGGCTGTTGCGCCTAATGCCCACTGACCCACATATCCATCACAGCTTGGCTGATCTGGACCTTGTTGGAGATATTTGTTCAGTTTTCTCTTGAAGACTTCTACACTTGATACAATTGTGCTCACGGTGCCCCTGCTTTTCTGAGTTTATTTTATGCTTCCTCCCATCTCTCTCACTCCAGTATATTATGGCAGTATGCAGATATGGGACCAGACTCTCAAGTACTTTCCAGGTATACATGTATATTATCACATTCTCCCTCTCTCTCTCTCCCCTCTCCAATACAGTGAGTACACATTTGGGACTTAGAGGCATTCCAGGTAATTTAAATGCTTCATTGGATATGTGCCGACTTTCAATGGTTGTACCTAAATTCAGGATAAACAAAGAGCCATTGTGAAAAATTTAAAGTTAGGCATAAAATTAATACAGCATACCATAATTAAATTTGTAGGGGAACGAAGGCAGGATAGGGGTTGGCCCCAAAAAGGTTGGAGGGAGGGGGGTAAAGGAGGTTTTGTGATCAAGGGGCTTGGACTTCCAGCAAGAGTGCATGAGCTTGTTAGATAGGAGTGAATGGAGACGAATGGTTTTTGAGACCTGACAAACTGTTGGAGTGTGAGCAGCGTAATATTTTGTGAAGGGATTCAGGGAAACCAGTTAGCCAGACTTGAGTGTTTGGAAGGACATCTGAACTGTTGTACCTGGGCACCTCTGTAAAGACAGTGATTATGTATGAGTGATGATGTTGAATGATGATTTAATTTCTTTCTTTTTGGGTCACCCTGCCTTGGTGAGAGACAGCCAATTTGTTTAAAAAAAAAAAAACAGTTAATTTGTCAGCTTAAGAGCTAGAAGCCTTTTGCAGCAGAAAACTTTCAGAAGTAGACAAGCAACACACATATTTCAGAAAAAAAAACATTAATTGATATTCATTCTTCAACTGCACTAATAACCAACTGCCAGCCCACCACAAGCTCAAAAACATCTCTCTCATTTTTTGCTTGAACTCTAAATCTGGTGTTTTTATATACCTCTGGTACCAGTTTTTATGGGTCCCAGCAGTGAGCTAAGGTTGCATCTTATTCAACGTAATGCACAGGATTGCATCTCTCATTTCTGTTTTTCCAACGAACTGGCTGTCTCTCACTGAGGCAGTGAGACCTAAATAGAAAAACAAGTTTTTCTTTTCACATTTAGTAATATATACAGGAGAAGGGGATACTAGCCCCTTGCTCTTGGCATTTTAGTCGCTTTGTATTTCACATTTGGGTGGGAGCGAGCCACAGCCATCTGTTCTGCTTTTCACTGGCTCCATGGAATATCAGAAAGTATAAGGCAGACAGTCCTGTATATTTTTCTGCAAACAAGTGGAAAAGTTCCCATGTGCTGCAACAGTTATTATGTTCGTGGGGAAGAGTAACCCTCTAGGGGTCATATAATGCCTGAGGATTGGGAAGCAATCCAAGAAATGAAGGAGAGCAATAATGCCTTGATTAAAAAACACTTCACTGGCATCTTGAAGGGACTGTAACTATTAAATGTGTGCAACCCCCAAACCCCATTCTCATAGCCAAGTCACATGTGACAAAGCTTTCAGGGTGTATAGTACTATGGTGAGCCCATGGGACCTACGAGCTAGGAGAGCAGCCGGGATCTATGTACTGTGGGGGATCTAGTGGAATCTATGTACTACAAGGTGCTGCAGGAACCTACATGCTACACTCTGCTGCTCAAACCTATGTACTATTAAGTGTTCCTGGGACCAATGTGCTACAGGATGCTACTATGACTTATTTGCCATACTGTTCTAAGTCAGGAATATATAGTATTAAAGCCTAGCTACTACCTTTACATGGCATCACCCAAAGTGCAACAAAAAAACTAGCTTGATATTACCCATTTTAAGTATTATATACAACTACTGGGGTTAAAGTCCTGGAGGTTCCAAGTACCGTGCCTTTACTCTAAAGGAGGGGTGGAGTTATATGCTGTTTAAAGGAATATCTGAAAGGGTTGTTGAGGTGGTTCGGACATGTAGAGGGGGTAGAACAAAACAGAATGACTTTGAGTGTATAAATCTGTAGTGGAGGGAGGGCGGGGTAGGGGTCGGTCTAGGAAAGGTTGGAGGGAGTAAAGGAGGTTTTGTGTGCGAGGGGCTTGGACTTTCAGCAAGCATGCATGACTGTGTTAGCTAGGAGCAAATGGAGGCAAATGGTTTTTAGGACTTGATGTGCTGTTGGAGTGTGAGCAAGGTAACATTTATGAAGGGATTCAGGAAAACCGGGAGCCCGGACTTGAGTCCTGGAGATGGGAAGTACAGTGCCTGCACTCTGAAGGAGGGGTGTTAATGTTGCAGTTTTATAACTGTGGTGTAAGTGCGCCTTTGGCAAGACAGTAATGGAGCGAATGATGAAAGTTTTTCTTTTTCGGGCCACCCTGCCTTGGTGGGAGACAGCCGATGTGTTAAGAATAACAATAAAAAAAATACGCAAAAAACAGTAGCATTTCTTGCATAATATAAAGCAGATAGATTAATGATTTTTTTTATAAAGCTGTAATACTGTTTAAAAAAACTGGTGAAGCCTTACATATGGAGATAAAGTGATGAAAGTTCCTAGGAGAAATTAAGTTAACCTCTGTCACATGCTTCAAAATTTACAATGCTTATTAGACTGGGAGAGATCTGCCAAGTAATATTTTGGCTTGTAGACAAGAGTACAGTGAGCTAGAGCATAAAGATCATTATAAATGTTCATAGGGAAATGCTAAAGCAGTAGAGATTATGCAGTCCCTGGAGAATGAGAGGCAAAGGGAATGAGGTTTGACTCAAGGGAAAGGCAGTTACAATCCTTGGATCAAAAGCACTTCTTCAGGAAGGCATCCCTTTCAAAGGGATTGTGAGAAAAGCATAGTAATAGGAAGAGTGCAAATCCTGCAACACTAAGTCTCATTTGTACTATTTCTAATAGAATGAAAGCAACTAAAACAGACAAGATAAGACATATTAACAGCAGGTGAGGATATAATCGTGTAGTTGAACAGTCAGTGAATTTGTTCATAGATTCATGAAAGAAGGCATCTGAAGCTTGTCAGAAATGCATAGGAAGAGGAAACAAGACAGTATAAAAATTATGGGGGGAAATAAGCCTGTAGAGTATACGAGGTAAAGTGTATAGTTATCATTATTGAAAAAGTTATGGGGGAAAGACAAAAGTTGGGTTGGTGACAAGCAAGGAGGATTTAAGATAGGTTAAGGGATGCCACATTTATGGATTTAGAAAAAGCTTATGACAAGGTGTATAGGGAAGCAACATGGTAGGTGTTGCAAATGTATTGAATAAGCAGCATATTACTAAAAGCAATTGAGGAATATGCCATAGAGTTTTTTAAGTAGATCACGAGGCTCAGGTAAGGGTATGTAGAAGAGGATTATTATTTTTCAGTAAAAGTCAGCTTTAGACAGGGATGTATATCACCATTGCTGCTTAACATATTTATAGACGGGGTTGTAAAAGAAGTACACGTAATTGCTCAATGTTAGGGAGGTGTGGGATTAAAAAATAATGGATTTGATACAAGGGTGGAGTTGTCATAGTTATTATGTATTAGGATACGTCTGCCTGAAATGCCCCAGCATAATAGTGACTTTCTTTACACTTAACTAATCAAAACTGTAAATACACATTGTAACCTTGCAAAGAAATAAAATCTTTATCTTTTTATCTTGAACAGTTCTTCGGCAGATTCTGACGGGAAGTTACAAAGGCTGGCGGATAAATTCGGGAAGGTCCAAAATTTTTCAATGTGCTACCAACAAATACACTGGTACCCAGAGCTTTGAACTGCTCCCAACTCGACCAATTATGTAAGTTTTTTTTTTTCAACAAGTCAGCCATCTCCCACCAAGGCAGGGTGACCCAAAGAGAAAGAAAATCCCCAAAAAGAAAATACTTTCATCATCATTCAACACTTTCACCTCACTCACACAATCACTGTTTTTGCAGAGGTGCTCAGAATACAACAGTTTAGAAGTATATACGTATAAAAATACACAGTATATCTCTCCAAACCGCCAGTATCCCAAACCCCTCCTTTAGAGTGCAGGCAACACTGTACTTCCCATTTCCAGGACTCAAGTCCAGTTATATAAAATAATTATGTAAGTATATTATTCAAAGTACTTTTGCAAGTGTATTTTTGAGGGTCTGAAACAGCCTAATCCAATTTAATTATTCCTTATGGGAACAAATTCATTCAGTAACGGCACTCGAACAGCCTTCTGGAACGAAGAAAGTTCAAAACTCGGGGGGTACCACTGTATATGGAATACTGCCAAGATAGAGCCAAGTTTTTAAGCTGAACGGCTTCCTGCTAGAAGTGCCAAATCAGCTAGTTTAATAGTTATGTGGGTCTATGGACCACTAGCATCAACAGCCTCGTTGACCAGGTAACAAGGAAGCCTGGCCCCCAGGCTGGGCTGCGAAGGTAGAAGAGCCCTTGTGCATAGTGACATTCTTACAAATTTCCACTTGCACTCATTATACAGTATGCTTATTGTTATGGTTACCCTCAAATAAGTGCCTGACCAGCTGGGCAGTGGTTAATACAATGAATGTGACAGGTAGTAACAGCCTGGTTGATCAGGCCTTGATCCTCCAGGCAGCCTGGTTCCAGACCAGACCACAGGGGCATTGACCCCTGGAAATGTCCTAGAAGTTGCTTTGTTCCTCAATAGTTTTTTCCATAAATTTATTAGGCCTAGCCCAAGAGAAAGAGAGAGAAAACATTAGTTTATGCACTAGTTTTTGTCATATTTCCCATCATAACCATTACCTCACATACTAACACCATTGTAATCAATTTTTATGAAATCGTGTCAAAGAATTTCAGACATACAGACAAGAAATTAATCCACAGCCTTACAGATCATGGTCAGGAAACTGTAAAAAACTAATCCTCATTGTCAGGTAATTACTTTCAAGATCAGTACAGGAGGGCCCCGCATATTCGGCACCCTCTTTTGAATGTTCCAGGTTTTTGATGGTTTTCAAGTGAACCATTGTTCATTATGTTTGGTGCTTTTTTCCACTTTTCACCGTTTTTGCACAACAAATACGTAAGGGAAGGGCAGCCGGCACTATATTTTAAGTATTATATGTGCTGTCACCGTGGTTGTTTAATATATTTATAGATGGGGTTGTAAGAGAAGTAAATGCGAGGGTCTTGGCAAGAGGCGTGGAGTTAAAAGATAAAGAATCACACACAAAGTGGGAGTTGTCACAGCTGCTCTTTGCTGATGACACTGTGCTCTTGGGAGATTCTGAAGAGAAGTTGCAGAGATTGGTGGATGAATTTGGTAGGGTGTGCAAAAGAAGAAAATTAAAGGTGAATACAGGAAAGAGTAAGGTTATGAGGATAACAAAAAGATTAGGTGATGAAAGATTGAATATCAGATTGGAGGGAGAGAGTATGGAGGAGGTGAACGTATTCAGATATTTGGGAGTGGACGTGTCAGCGGATGGGTCTATGAAAGATGAGGTGAATCATAGAATTGATGAGGGAAAAAGAGTGAGTGGTGCACTTAGGAGTCTGTGGAGACAAAGAACTTTGTCCTTGGAGGCAAAGAGGGGAATGTATGAGAGTATAGTTTTACCAACGCTCTTATATGGGTGTGAAGCGTGGGTGATGAATGTTTGCAGCGAGGAGAAGGCTGGAGGCAGTGGAGATGTCATGTCTGAGGGCAATGTGTGGTGTGAATATAATGCAGAGAATTCGTAGTTTGGAAGTTAGGAGGAGGTGCGGGATTACCAAAACTGTTGTCCAGAGGGCTGAGGAAGGGTTGTTGAGGTGGTTCGGACATGTGGGAGAGAATGGAGCGAAACAGAATGACTTCAAGAGTGTATCAGTCTGTAGTGGAAGGAAGGCGGGGTAGGGGTCGGCCTAGGAAGGGTTGGAGGGAGGGGTAAAGGAGGTTTTGTGTGCGAGGGGCTTGGACTTCCAGCAGGCATGCGTGAGCGTGTTTGATAGGAGTGAATGGAGACAAATGGTTTTTAATACTTGACGTGCTGTTGGAGTGTGAGCAAAGTAACATTTATGAAGGGATTCAGGGAAACCGGCAGGCCGGACTTGAGTCCTGGAGATGGGAAGTACAGTGCCTGCACTCTGAAGGAGGGGTGTTAATGTTGCAGTTTAAAAACTGTAGTGTAAAGCACCCTTCTGGCAAGACAGTGATGGAGTGAATGATGGTGAAAGTTTTTCTTTTTCGGGCCACCCTGCCTTGGTGGGAATCGGCCGGTGTGATAATAAATAAAAAAAAAAAATGTGCTGTGTATTTATTTAACTCTTGTATCTGTTTTTATGCCTAGATGTATTGAGCACTTAATGTATGATACTGTAAACATGTTATCAGGCTTTTTAGATGCATTCGATATCAAAAAACTGTTCTTTTCCACCCGCCGGCAATTTTCGCTGATCGTCGGGGGTCACAAACACAACAGCTGTAGAAACGGGACACTCTTGTATAAAGAAAGATTTCCAAAATCATATTTTTTATGCCTACGTTGCAATTTCATTAAAATGATATACCATTATTTTATTAATAAATTAGGAAAGCCACCAGTGCACCTGAAATCAACTTTTGAACAATTAGGTGTTGAATCAAAGTTGTCCTGAAAAATTTAAACTTAACCCTCAAAAGCATTACAATAAGCTCAAGGCAGTCCCAGAGGCATGCAAAGCAACTTTATCCACATGGATAAGTGCAGACCAATTTTTGTAACAAAGGTGCATATAAAAGATGGCGTCTGTTTGCTTTCTGTTTGTACCATACACTATTTTGGCAATGCTATTAAAAAACAATACCCTAATATACACGTAGCTATATCAGGCCTAAAAAGAGCCAAAGGAAAACACTATACTGCACCTTATCTACGACATTTAAAACTGATACATTATAATCATGGGGAAGTGTCAAGCCTCTGGGGAATGGGAGGTACTGTAATCAGGTTCGATCCAAGGAAGAAAGATGCTCCAATTTCTTGGATGAAGAGCCCTTTACCAGCATGAAGATAACATCCTAACTCCTTGAAGATTCATACTGTACTGCATGGATATAAAATTGAGGCGTTCATACTCAGCTGTCTAAATTTGCTGCCTCTCTCCATGAATAATATATTTCAATACTCACCTGACCATTATTATCCACCTTTCCTGATTTTCTTTTCTTTGCTGATCCCTGGGCACTACTGTCTCTTTTTCTCTTCCCAGGCGTTTCTGGTCTCACCATCACACTTTCAACACCAGCCGTAGCTGCTTGTACTTTCGCCATGAAGACCTTTTGCTTAGCAGCAAATTCTGGGTTATCTCTACTTCGTGTGGATCTTGTGGTTGTAGGGGTGTTGGACGCTGAGTGATTGTTACGGAGACTAGACTTGTCTGACATGGATGGGGTTTCTGAGCCTGCCTCTGACATCGCATCGCGTTCACTTCCTGTGTGTGATCCCATGTCGCTAAGATTATCATCTTCCTCCGCAATAGTGTCTTGAGTAAGCGGTGTCGAGTCATGTTCTGCCTTTAATTCCGACATCGTACTGCAAATTACTTGACAGCTGCCGTCTGTACCTGGAATATATAAATCACAGTAATAACAAAATCACACCTTGAATACACAAAATATTAAAAGGTAAACAATAGAAATAAGAGTAACTAAGAAAGGCAAGTACTATAAACTGTATGTAACGCCTGAGAAAAGTGCTGATGCCCTAACAAAATACAGTGGACCCCCGGTTAACGATATTTTTTCACTCCAGAAGTATGTTCAGGTGCCAGTACTGACCGAATTTGTTCCCATAAGGAATATTGTGAAGTAGATTAGGCCATTTCAGACCCCCAAACATACACGTACAAACGCACTTACATAATTGGTCGCATTCGGAGGTGATCGTTATGCGGGGGTCCACTGTACTGCACATTTAAAACAGTAATTAAACATATACTACAATATTTATCACCCCTCTGTTTACCCCTATCGCATGTGTCAGTGAACACAGATTAATACTGTTCTTGACACTAGCTATTGTCATGGAAAGCTCTAAACCCCTGGGTCATTCAGCATGGTAAGGATACTGAGGGCAATAAGCAAAAGCGTGGTGAGGTTGAGCACACGGGCAAAAAGACAGTCACTGCTGTAAATCAGCTTCTTAAAAATTAATAAAAAGTCCCTGGTGGGCAAAAAATTTTCTCAATAAATTGCCATAAACTGCACATTGTGTCTTATTAACATACTTATCAGTACATTCTACCATTATCAGGGTGGTGCATTAGTCTAAAACAAAGTCTGTGCACACACACTCAAAAACAGACCTGACAACAGAATCTCTAAGTTTGGCATTTTGAGTAAACAATCATGACAAGTTTAGCAACAAAACCTTAAAGTGTTTTGCAAAAGAAATTGCAGAATGTACTATTATTTATTAAAGACTTTGCATCAATAAAGTTTAACTATACAAATTCAACAAAAAAGTAGTTCCTTTTAGTTTTATCCCGAATATACTGAGATGACGACAATGGCAAGAAACGTGTATAGCTCACTTTGTACCAATATAAAATAGCAACTAACACATTCTGCTTGTTACAAAAGGTTAACCCTTGTTACACTAACTGTGGTTATAGCATGTTGCCCACATGAGTTTAGGAACCTTTACCAATTTAACTGTTAAAGTCTTGCCAATTTTGTTAACTCGGCTGAAAATCTTGAATCCCATGCATGTTTGAAGAGCTTAACACTTATATAACTCCCAAACTTACCCTCACATTTGACATTATTACTGTATATTCATGGAAAGCAGCAAACCCTTGAGGGTCACTCAATGTTATGTGACAGGATGAAAGATGTTAGAGGGAAAGATGTGGAGGTACTGAGAGAACACTGGCAAAGGAGGGAGGGGAGGTCCCAGATCATATAGCAAATTGGTCTCAGTTAAGTAATCACATATAGTCCTGTGTCTGGCATTAAGGTTGGACCAACTCTGAGTTAACAACATCCTGGGAAGGGGTCAGTTTGGTACACTACAAATAGGAAAGAGGACTGTAGTTTTATTATGCATAAACTGTACCACATAACTTTCTGGACTGTTTACAGTAGCCATCATAAATGCAGGGAAGGTCAGGCAGTGTGCAAATTCTTCTCTCTAGTATGGGTATTTGTAATTAAATTTAAAAACTCTGCCTTGTTAAATTCTATAAAGGTTGCAATTAGAGAACCACAAAAATGATAATCTTTTTGCTTGTGTATAAAACATCTCATTTCAGTCCTCTAGCATAATTAATTTTTTTTTTGTATAAAGGTTTTATATAACAATTTATAGGTATAATTTAACCTAGGATAATGCAATAGATGAAAAAAATTATATATACATATATATACATGGAGGGTCTTTGCACCAAGGTTCTCTACTCTTAGTGTTCACACAAACTATTTTTTACTGCATCAAGCCACAATCTTTTCATCTCTATTGATTCAAGGAAATAGTACTCTCCAGATACCGTATTACTGGGATACACCAGATTCAAATGACTACTGCAATCCAATATGTTTTAATAGACTGCCCTGTTCAGCATAATACATGAACTTAATTCAATAATATGCTTACACTGTCTGCCCTTTAAAAAAAAAAAACTCACCTTAAACACAGTTCTTTACTAAAACAGTTTAAATGCACTATAAGTTCCTTCTCTCACCCTTGTGCTCTCCCTCCATGCTTCTGCCTTCTTCAGTACTGAATAACCCACACAGGTAAGCTTTCTGTGAATAATAATGAGAGTAATAAAAACAAAAGTGGGTAAAACAATAAAAATAATAAATAATTTCATAGCAACTTGCTCAAATTATTCGCACAAAAAAGGTCAACCAGTTTAAGCGGCAAGTCTCAAACTATTAATTTAGACGGTAATTAGTGAACTGGTTGCTTGATATAGTCTTTACGTTTTTAGTAGCAGCCTATGAGACACCAATCACCTTTACACAACTACCGCAGTGCATCATACATTGCAGGTTCCCATGGCAGTGTGCACAACTCTCTCTGGATTGATGGTAACTAATTTAATGACTAGATAAAAAACTTAAAAAAAAAAAAAAAAAAAAATCTCAACTTAAAAACCCAGTAACTAGATTATAAACTTACTTCAGTATCAGGTCTATACTACATATATCTTGAAATCTACAGCAATATCTAAATGAAGAGAATAATTATAAGTACAACTGTTAAATATTAATAGAAGGACACAACAGGCCACCACCACATCCTGCATTACTATACAGTACTGTTACATCATATAAAAAAAGTGAAAGAATAACAGAATGTCAGGATTAAAAATTTATCCAAAGAAATTATAAGAGCCAAGGACAAGCCAATTTTCTGTTAATCAAAGTTAAAAATTCAGACTTCATATCAGCTGTTATACTGTCCAGTACATGTTTACAGCACAGTAATGGAAGAAATCACTATACTGAACTATACTGCCTTTTCAAATCTCTAAATGCCATAACTCAAAATTAATACCAAATTTGCATTAAATTAATGCCCATAACACCTACTGACAACTCTAATAAACACTATAATTCTTGTAAATCAAATTGTATTTTGTTTTACGCACAAGGCTTCACATAACGCACCAATTTTTACTTTATTAATACTGCCTATGATATGTTCTATTGAGAATTTACGTATGTATATAGTATATAGTACATTGTGACTTTGTCAATGGTCCAAGTCGGACCGAAACGTCATCGTAAGCTTCTCTCTTTTATGTGCGGGTTATTTGTGTATTGGACTCCAAGTGAGCAATAAAGTAGGAAGTGTAGAATAGACCCGGTGAAAAGCAGCAGAGCTGCAGGAAGAAAAATAGAAGACTTTTAAAATCTGGGAAACTCGACTATTCAACCTGCTACCATAACCTGCTGTAGCAAGTGTAGATGTATATTCAAGAGGAAACTGGATCATACCTCTGCTGTGCCATATTAACCAGGCTGTGATGGATACACAGACTGGCAGGCCACAAACAATCTGGTTAACCAGGCAATCAACAAGAAAGTCTGACCCCAGGCAAGACCAAGAGAGTAAGAATACTCTTAACAAGTTACGTGCATATCATGCAGGCAAATCACAGAGAAATCCAATAAGCATGTTGTATTTAACCATCTCCCAACCAAGATTACATATAATTCCAAATATAATACAGTGGACCCCCGCATAACGATCACCTCCGAATGCGACCAATTATGTAAGTGTATTTATGTAAGTGTGTTTGTACATGTATGTTTGGGGGTCTGAAATGGACTAATCTACTTCACAATATTCCTTATGGGAACAAATTCAGTCAGTACTGGCACCTGAACATACTTCTGGAGTGAAAAAATATCGTTAACCGGGGGTCCACTGTACATTATTACATTAAGTCCTTAAAATGTCCTATGTAGATGATATGCCTTAAAATATAAAAAGTGCTGTATTTTTTCATAAATAACTCTTGGAGTCTCTCTCAATTTTGTCTTGACAGTGGCTAGTTCAAGAATTTCAACTTGGTAAAAAAATCCATGTGCTTATTACCCATAAAGACTCTTCCATACTAAATGACTGGAAAAATGATGCAATACACCTGAAATTCTTACCCACTGTTTGGCACTTGAACTAACTTAATTAAGAAGTTACAGCAATATATTACAACAATGAAGATCCCAAAAGAAATAGTCAATGACTACTTCAAAATGCTTGCATCATTTATTCCTATAACAATTATGTACTAAATTCACTGAAAATTTATAATAGTCTGTGAAATTATAGCTTATTTTTTTAAGTTACAATATATAACATATGACTAATTTACAAAAAAAGTACTTATTATCATAGTAGTAATGTTATGTTAATAATGTTATGATTATTATTTACTGAAAGCTATTATCACCTTTAATAATAATTACCATTCATAATCTATCACTATCTATAATCATTATCCCTATTCATAAATCCCTACTGGGTATATAATCATTATTATGATTATTAATTTTGCATTGGTTCCATATAAATTATAACTACAATAATATTGTTAGTCATATTGTGAGAGCTAAACCTGTAGGGTAAGTAAGCTTATTCTATTATACACAAATACAGTTACATAGATTATTATACAAAACAGCACATGTGTAGAGATCCCAGGATAACCCAAAAAAGTTCGAGTGATTTATTTCCATTGGTGTCATACAACTGCTGGAGAAAGGCGAGAGGATTAAACCTGACCCAGAGTCATTATTAGTATGTTTATTTAGGTACAGGTATACATAAATAATTACCCAATTATCATACATGAAGCAATAGGTGCAAATTACCTAGGATAACCCAAAAGTCAAAATGACTTATTTCCACTGGAGTCTTTTGTAAATTAATCAAATCCTAATAATTTTTCATAGTCAATATTATTAAACCAATAATATAATTGTACTTATATCAGGCAATTTATTAATTACAAGATAAACTACTCATTAAGTATCGACCCCAATGGAAATTCAAGGATCCTATGGAAATACATCAGTCTTACTTTCTTTGGGTTATCATAGGTAATTTACACACACGTTAAACTATGCGTGACAATTGAACTTATGTGTACATGTACCTAAATATACTCATTAATGTTTGTGGAGATTTAAAGAGTTTTTAAAGGTGAAAATTAAGTGTTTTATGTATTTGCAAAATCCTTAAGAGAGACAAGTTACTACTGTAACGGTATATAAATTATACCTGAGCTGACATAAAACAGGAATACTCATAATGACTTTTATAATGCAATCCTACAATAGCAATACAATATAATGTATTTTATAATACAATCCTACAACAGCAATACAGCATAAATACATTATATTTAAACTAATGCGAGCAGAAAAAGCCTAAGTGCTATAAACCTTAATTTTTAATCTGAAAGAATATAATTTTAATAAATCTGCCATTTACTGCATATGATTATCTCAAGATATATTTACCGGTGATTATAAAATACAACTTTAGTAATTTTAAATACTAATACCTAGATATTCTAGTAATTTTTATTGATGTAGATGTGGAGACATAAAAACTAAGTGACTTTGACTTTCATTAGAGTTATCCTAGATAATTTACACATATTAAACTATGTATGATAATTGTAATTATGTATACCTGTACCTAAATAAACTTACTAAACATTTGTGATATAGTGTTAAATTACAAACTAAGAAACCTTGTAAGTTATTATTACTCATGTATAAGTTCAATGTTAATTATTTTAACATTATAATCACGGGAGAACGCTAAACCCGTATTATAACATACACCATTTTACTTAGATTTGTATTTAGGCAATTACAGTACATCATTATAATCAAAATGATGCGCTAAACCTACAAGGGTTATACAGCGGTTACAGTATATTAATATAATTGTCCTTAATAGTTTGACAGTGGTTATATTGTAGTCATTATAATCATGGAGGAGCGCTAAACCCGTAGGATTATACAGCGCCTGTGTGGGGGGGATGATGGAAGGTATTCAGGGTTAATTTAGGGAGCTGGAACACTGATCCAGTTCCCTAGATCAAGAGCCCTCAGCATCAAGGAACCTTCCATGAGGGGCTATGATGACTTAACCTAAAATATTCATACAATACCTAGAAAAAAATACAATTCCGTTGGGGTTAAAAATATATTTATAAATTGACATTACCAGAAAACCTAGATAATTTTTCATAGGCCTAAGCCAAAAAAAAAACAGAAAAAAAAACACAAAGGGGGCATTAAACCTGATTAAAACTTAAGTATGAGAATAAATGTGAATATATAGGAGTTAATTATTATTGTTTAAACTTAAATAATGATAAAACATGAGATAAATAACAGGAGACATGATGGTAGGAAAAATTATGAAGTGTCAAGCGTTGTGGTGGAGACGTTGGAGGACATCACCACCTCTTGGACCATCTGAGCGGCCACCACCTGCCACCACACCATCCCCCAGCTGGTTACTGCTTCACCTTACCTTACCCCTGGGGCAAGACGTGCCCCCGGGCGCCCTGGGGGTGCTAGGGCAGCGTGGGGTCAATATGGTAGAGGTTGGAGCGGGTAGCCATTAAGGAAAAGTGTTGGTGAGGGTCTCTCCCTCACTGCTCCCCCCCACAATGTGGGACCCTCGCCAACACCGCCTCCCACACACTCCCCCCCCCAAACCCCACCACTAATCCAGGCCTAAGGTATCCATAGGCCTATTCCAAAAGCGCAATACATCCAGACGCACCTGGGAGAGGGATAAGTTATCTTGTAAGAGGAGTGAGGAAGGACGCGCGTCCGTCCGCCATCATAACCCTGGCGTACTGAGCGCTCTCCTTGCCGAGCACTCCCCGCACTGCGCGCCATAACGTCGCTTCTCCCGTACTAACACTCGCGACTCTCGTCCTTATGCTGTCGCAGCCGCGCGCCCTCCCTCGCCGCTTCGATCTCCACTAACCTACAGATGACACCAGAGTCAAGGCGACTTATTATATACTTGATAATCTCCTCATATCGCTTTCTTATATATATTGTACCTATTTTATCTCGTTCTTGCAATGGGGAAGGTCCCTGGGAAGTCGCTATAATGGATTTAATGGCACATCTGGGCCTTAAATGGGCCAAAGTGAGAGGCCTTGG
Organism: Cherax quadricarinatus; assembly: GCF_026875155.1. Taxonomy (NCBI): domain Eukaryota; kingdom Metazoa; phylum Arthropoda; class Malacostraca; order Decapoda; family Parastacidae; genus Cherax; species Cherax quadricarinatus. The sequence goes on from NC_069452.1 coordinate 10,627,143, forward strand.
CGACCCTGTCTCCTCTGGGGTGAAAGAAAAGGAGCAAAATCATGTTTTGTTGTGAGTTTAATCCCCACGAGGTACATTGGTGGACTATAATGTGTGTTGGGTAGGCAGTCAGTCTATGTCTGACACTGTATATTCATTTTCTTGTAGTCATTCCAGCGGGGAGAGTGAAGTAACTCGGGGCATCTCAATGAACAATGGCTGGGGGATAATGTGTGTGTTTCTTGCTCCAAATGATCACGGGGGACTTATATTAACACTATCAATGTCTGTGTTGCTCCTCTAACTCTTCTACGCCCAAAAGACCTGATTATAAAACCATTCAGTGGGCACCATTAGACCAGAAAGTATTTTTAACTGGTGACTTAATAAGGAGGGGCTTAAGACCAAGCAAAGAAGGCACTGACACACAACAGGAAGCAGCGATTTAAATAACCCTCATTTTCTTGGCTCTAACAGAAGGCATGTTATCCTGGTAATGTGTACCTTGGGTCAGTGTAATCAGGGTTAATGGCCAGCCTTCAGTGTTACACGTGTGGGGGGAGGGACCATTGATCACAGTGTAGGCGTCGGGGGTCACATATCTGCCTCATGTCTGTCAGGATTCCTTGCTATTACCTGCACGTGATCTTTCTGTCTAGTTTTTTGGGTGTGATAATTTCACTATACTTGTAACAACATGACAGGATATGTGTGAGTTATTGATAGATTTATGAAAGATATACACCGGTATATGTCACTATATACAAGGTGTATATACACCAATATATACCAAAAGGAATGTATATATTCTAGCCCCTTAAAAATAGTCGTGAGGTCAGTCGACCTAAAACCAACGAACTAGGTATAATTACTTTCCTTAACACCACCAGTTTTATATACGAATCATCTAAACAGGACTAATAGGCCTATAGAACTATATTCAAACAGATAAAAAAAAGTCAATGTGACTATATACAAAATTGCCAACTGACTGTCATGTTCAGACCTATTTAGTGGCAGCAAAATACGTGTCTAACCCAGCACAATAATGCCTTTATTTACTACCAGTACATGTACAAGGTATACCAGTACATGTACAAGGTATACCAGTACATGTACAAGGTATACAAGTACATGTACAAGGTATACAAGTACATGTACAAGGTATACAAGTACATGTACAAGGTATACAAGTACATGTACAAGGTATACAAGTTACATGTACAAGGTTATACTAGTACATGTACAAGGTATACTAGTACATGTACAAGGTATACAAGTACATGTACAAGGTATACCAGTACATGTACAGGTATAACCAGTACATGTACAAGGTGTACCAGTACATGTACAAGGTATACCAGTACATGTACAGGTATACCAGTACATGTACAAGGTTATACAAGTACATGTACAAGGTATACCAGTACATGTACAAGGTATACAAGTACATGTACAAGGTATACCAGTACATGTACAAGGTATACAAGAACATGTACAAAGTACAGAAGTACACGTACAAGGTATAAAAGTACATATACAAGGTATACAAGTACATGTACAAGATATACAAGCACATGTACAAGGTATACAAGTACATGTACAAGGTATACAAGTACATATACAAGGTATACAAGTACATGTGCAAGGTATAACAAGTACATTACAAGGTATACAAGTACATGTACAAGGTATACAAGTACACGTACAAGGTATACAAGTACATGTACAAGGTATACAAGTACATTAAAGGTATACCAGTACATGTACAAGGTATACAAGTACATGTACAAGGTATACAAGTACATGTACAAGGTATACTAGTACATGTACAAGGTATACAAGTACATGTACAAGGTATACAAGTACATGTACAAGGTATACAGTACATGTACAAGGTATACCAGTACATGTACAAGGTATACCAGTACATGTACAAGGTATACCAGTACATGTACAAGGTTATACAAGTACATGTACAAGGTATACCAGTACATGTACAAGGTATACAAGTACATGTACAAAGTATACAAGTACACGTACAAGGTATACAAGTACATGTACAAGGTATACAAGTACATGTACAAGGTATACAAGTACATGCACAAGGTATACAAGTACATGTACAAGGTATACAAGTACATATACAAGGTATACAAGTACATGTGCAAGGTATACAAGTACATGTACAAGGTATACAAGTACATATACAAGGTATACAAGTACATGTGCAAGGTATACAAGTACATATACAATTCAATTCAATTCAATTCAAAGTTTATTCTCTATAAGGATTACAATGCTGAGTTTACAGAAATTTGGTTATTGTTTGGTTTACATGTAGTAAAATTGTGATTACAGAGTGTACCACTAGAACGCTTAGCATGACTAGGCATTTCGGGCATACTTAGTTTTATTCTTAATTGTAAAATATTACAAATTATGAGGTAAGTTGGTATTATGGCTAAGTGGACTAAATACTAGTTTTTTGAGTTTAGCAAAGTGAAGTTTTTTTTGGCACAGTACATAGTTCAGTATTGGAGTATAAAGGGATTCATTATTTTAAGACTGAGATTAATATTTCTGTTCCTGTTTAGGGTAAAATGAGTGAGTGAGTGTAAGTGTAAACCAGGTGGTTTTCGGTAGTTAGTTGACGGGGTGTATCAGGGAGTAAGATGTTTTCTAATGGGAGTTTTAAGGTATGAAGGTGTTGAGTTCTAGAGTTCTCAGTTAGGGGATTCCCCCATTTTAGGGCCCTTTTAAAACATTGAATTTTTGTAAAAGTTTGTCGGACCGGGGGAATGTCGAAGATGTTTGTTTTTGGTGTTATGCCTGTGGGTTCTGTCACAACTATCAAAAAAGCGTTTTTAGGTCAAGGTTGAAAATTTGGTTTAAGGCCTGTAGATTAGATTGCACATATAAGTGTGGATTATGAACTGGGAGTAAGTTTAGATCTTTGAAAGTGGGGGGGTGTTGCCAGGGATGGGATTTGTGATTATTCTTACTGCAGCTTTTTGTTGGGTTTTGTTGGCTTTAGGGTTTTTTGCTGCAGTTTATCCCCCCGCACAATACCTGGGGAGGTATGGATAAAAAAAGTGGTGGTATGTGGAGGGGCATTTGGCGGCATATGTTTTGTATCTTGGGGAGGGTCCCAAACCGTTTTGGATACTTTTTTGGCTATATGCTGGATATGGGTGCTGAAATTCAGGTTGTTGTAAAGGTATAGCCTAGGAATTTTCCCCCATTTTTTCTGGAAAATTGAGTGTTGTCAATCTTAATGTTAATTTGGCATCTCCTTGCTCTGCTACCAAACATAATAGTAGGTTTTGTCAGTTTTTAAGCGTAAGTTTATTGGCTGTCATCCCAAGTGATATTTTTAATCAGCTCCTCATTCACAATGGTGTTGAGGGTGGCAAGATTAGGGTGAGAGATGACATAAGTCGTGCATCAGCAAGGAATGGGTTTTTTAGGTGGGTTTGGGTACTTTTTGGGAAAGGGCATTGATGTATATGAGGAAGAGCAGGGGACCAAGGACACTTCCCTGCGGAAACTCCAGTATCAAGTGGGCCCTGTTGCTGATGCTGTGTCTTTAATGGTGGGCGTACTGATACCTATTAGTAATGTATACAAGTACATGTACAAGGTATACAAGTACCCTGTACAAGGTATACAAGTACTGTACAAGGGATACAGGTACATGTTTCAAGTATACCAGGACATGTACAAGGTATACAAGTACATGTAGAAGATATACAAGTACAAGTACAAGGTATACAAGTACATGTACAAGGTATACAAGTACATATACAAGGTAACAAGTACATGTGCAAGGTATACAAGTACATATAAAAAGGTATAAAGTACATGTACAAGGTATACAAGTACATGTACCAACGTATACAAGTACATGTAAAAGGTATACCAATACATGTAACAGGTAACAAGTACATGTACAAGGCATTACAAGTACATGTACAAGGTATACAAGTAAAATGGAAAAAACCTTGGTAATAAATACCCACAAGTTGGTTTTAAAAGACACGTAAGCAAACAGTGATCAAGGTTTCCCAGGCCCCGAAAGTTTTCTTAAAATAGTTATAGTGTTTGTTTACGTGTCTTTCAAAAACCAAAAAGTACAGTAAAAGGTTTACCAAATACTGACAAGGTGTCCCATCATTACAAGGTATCAAGTAAAGTTAAGGTAACAAGTACATGTAAAAGGATACCAGTACATGACAAGGTAACCAGTAAAGACAAAGGTTTACAAGACTTTAAAAAGGTATACCATACATGTACAATTATAAAAGTACAGTACAAATTAACAAGTACAGTACAAGGTAAAAACAATACAAATACAAGGTATACAAGAAACATTTTCAAGGTAACAAACATGTACAAGGTATACAAGTACAGTAAAAGGTATACAAGACATGAAAAGGGGAAACAAACAAAAAAACCCCCCCCCCCCCCCCCCCCAAAAAAGGTACACAATACGTGTAAAAGGGGCTACAAGTACATGTAAAAGGGCAACTAGTACAGTACAAGGTATACAAACATGTACAAGGTATACAAGTACATGTACAAGGTATAAAAGTCATTTGAAGGTAACAAGTACTATACAAGGTATAAAGTACATGTAAAGGTATACAATACAGTACAAGGTATAAAATACATGTAAAACGTATCCCAAAATGTAAAAGGACACAATAGGTACAAGGCATACAAGTAATGTACAAGGTATACTATACATGTACAAGGTAAACAAGTACATTACAAGGTATACCATACAGTAAAAGGAAAACCATACAAAAGGTTTACCAGTACGTAAAGGTATACAAGTACATGTAAAAGGTAACCAGTACATGTACAAGGAATACAAGTACATGTAAAAAGTATACAAGACACGTACAAGGTTACCAGTAGAAACAAGGTATACCAGTACTTTAAAAGGGTAAAAAACAAAAACAGTACAATAACCAAGTCAAAAAACCCAAACACACAAAAACCGTACTTACAAGGTTAACAACATGACAAGATATACAAGTAAGTACAAGGTATCATACATGTAAAGGTATACAGTAAAGAAAAACCAGCATGTAAAAGGGTATACAAGACATTAAAGGTTACAATCATGTACAAGGTAACTAGTAATTACAAGGTAACAAGACTTAAAGGTATACAAGTACATGTACAATTACAAGAAATTTTGGCAATTTAACAATACATTACAAAAATTACCGTACGTACAAGGATACAATACATGTACAAGGGTATCCAATTAATGTACAAGAAAACCATACATGTAAAAGGGTATACAATACATTTTACAAGGTATACAATACAGTACAAGGTTACAGTACATTAAAAGGTATAAAAGACTGTAAAAGGTATACAAGTACGTCAAAATATACCAGTAAATGTACAAGTATACAAGTACATTACAAAGGTATACAATACATGTAAAAGGGTATACAAACATGTAAAAAGGGATACAGACCAAGCTGCACAGTGACATACACTATTAGAAACCCCTTGTTATGCTGAGTTTTTCCCGAAAATTATGTCACTTTTTCCCAGGATGCGACCCACACCGTCACAAACCCCAGGTGTGACCCACACCCCCATAACACCCAGATGTGACCCACCCATCCACAACCCCCAGATTGACCCACACCGTCCACTAACACCCAGGATGCCCCACACCATTTCCTAAACCCGGGTGTGCCCCCACCCCATTAAAACCCGGGAGTGCCCCCAACCGTCCCAAACCCCCCGGGATGTCCCCACACCATTTCACAACACCCAGGTGTGCCCACACCGCCCCAAAACACCGGGATGCGACCCACACCATCCCTAACACCCGGGATGCCCCCCACACCACCCCACTAACCCCCAGGATGTACCCACACCATTCACTAACCCCCGGTGTGACCCACACCAGTTCACAAAACCCCCAGGTGGCCCACCCCATTCACTAACCCCGGAGTACCCACACCAGTCCACTACACCCAGGAGCGCCCCCACACCACCACTAACCCCGGATGCCACCCACACCGCCCACTAACACCCGGGGATGTGACCCACACCTTTTCACTAACACCCGGATGTGACCCAAAACCTTCCACTAACACCCGGATTTTCCCACACCATTTTCCTAACACCCAGGATGTGCCCCACACCGTCCCTAAACCCAGGATGTGACCCACACCATTCACTAACCCCCAAGTGACCCACACCATCCACTAACCCCAGGATGCACCCACACCATCCATAACACCCGGATCCACCCACCCCAGTCCACTAACCCCAGAATGTGCCCCACACCAGTTCACTAACCCCCAGGATGTGACCCACACCATTCCACTAACCCCCAGGATGTGACCCACCCCAGCCCACAACACCAGGATGTGACCAAACCACCCACTAACCCCCGGAGCGACCCAAACCAGTCCATTTCCCCCCGGGATGTGCCCCACCCCCATCCACTAACCCCCAGGATGTGACCCCACACCATCCACAACACCCAGGATGGCCCCACACCAGCCCAACACCCGGGATGTGACCCACACCAGTCCACAACCCCCAGATGTGACCCCACCCCAGTCCACTAACACCCGGAGGACCCACACCAGTCCAAAAACACCCGGATGCAAACCCACCCACCCCATAACCCGGGATCCCACCCACCCCAAACCCACAACCCCCAGGATGCCACCCATACCAGTCCACAACACCCAGGATTTCCCCACACCCCCACTAACACCCAGGATCCCACCCACACCAATCCACTAACACCCAGGATGCCATCCACCCCATTCCACTAACACCCAGGATCGACCACACCAGTCCACAACCCCGGGAGCCACCCACACCACCCCAAAACACCCAGGATGCCACCAACACCAGCCCCTAAACCCCCAGGAGCCACCCCACCAATCCATAACACCCAGGATCCCACCCACAAAACCACAACACCCAGGTGCCACCCCACCATCCATAACACCCAGGATCCACCAACACCAGTCCACTAACACCCAGGAGCACCCACACCAGTCCACAACACCCGGATCCACCCACACCGTCCCTAACACCAGGATGGACCCACACCCAGGATGTGACCCACCCCCGGGATTCCCCACCCGTCCCCCTAACACCCAAAGCCCCCCAAACCAATCCACAAACACCGGGATGCCTCCACCCCACCCCACTAACCCCCAGGATCGACCACACCAGCCATAACACCCAAAAGCCCCCACCCCGTCCACAAAACACCCGGGACCCACCAACCCCAGCCCACTAACCCCGGATGCCACCCCACCAACCACAAACACCCGGGGATCCACCCACACCATCCACTAACACCCAGGATCCCCCCAAACCCCCACCCCACAAAACCCCGGATGCCCCCCACACCAACCCACTAAAAACCCGGGATGCCACCCACACCAATCCAAAACACCCGGGATGCCCCCACCCAGTCACAAACACCCAGGATGCCACCAACCCCACCCACAAACCCCCAGGATGTCCCCCCACCCCAGTCCCAACACCCAGGTGCCCCCCACACCAGTCCCTAACCCGGGAGTGAACCCACACCAATCCCTAACACCCAGGAGCCACCCACACCAGCCACAACCCCCAGGAGCCCCCCACCCAAATCCTAACACCCAGGATGCCACCCACACCAATCCACAACACCCAAGATGCCATCCCACCTTTCCCTAAACCCCCGGATGCCACCCACCCCAAAACCAAAACCCCCAAAGATGCCACCCAACCCATTCCACAAACATCCAGGATCCACCCACACCCCACTAACACCCGGATGCCACCCACCCCAATCCACTAACACCCAAGAGCCATCCACACCATCCACAAAACACCCAGGACCACCCACACCAATCCAAACACCCAGGATGCCCCCCCACACCAGTCCACTAACCCCAGGATGCCACCACACCATCCACTAACACCCAAGATCCACCCCCCCAATCCACAACACCCAGGTCCCCCCACACCAATCCCAACACCCAGGTTTCCACCCACACCATCCATAACACCCAGGATCCCCCCACACCAACCCACTAACACCCAGGATGCCCCCACACCAATCCACTAACCCCGGGATGCCACCCACACCAATCCACAAAACACCCGGGGTGCCACCCCACCAACCAAACCCCCAGGATGCCCCCCACACCAATCCACTAACACCCAGTACCCCTAAACATGTAAAGTTTGTTTCTTATTTATAACGAGGGGTGACATGGAGGGCGGGGTAATTATAAAAAAAAAAACGCTAAACCAAAAGGGGGTTATACACGACGGCGGGTTTAAGCTTTCTCGTTATACACGGCATGGTCTCAGCCCACAATATAAAAACGATGTTTTTAAAATGAGTCAAAGTTTTTGGGTACATTATTATTATTTTTTTATTAATTATTATTATTATTATTATTATTTTTATTATTAGGGGAAAGCGCTAAACCCGAGGATTATACAGCGCCCGGGGGGGGGGGATGTGGAAGGCATTCAGGCTTAATTCGGGGAAAGGAGCACAATCCAATTTCCTTTAAAACAAGAGCCCCTCACCAAACTAAGGACCTTCTTTGAGGGGTTAATTCGGGGGAAAGGAGCACAGATCCAATCCCCCAAATCAAGAAAACCCCTCACCAACATCAAGGAGCCCCTTCCCTTTTGGGGTTGGGGTAAGAAACTTATGGCTTAATTTGTGTGTCCTTGAGCCAGCATACCGAACTGCAGAGTCACAGTTCTCACATAACCGGTTCCCATTGTTGTACTCCCGAAGTCCGAACTGCAGAGTCACAGTTCTCACATAACCGGTTCCCATTGTTGTACTCCCGAAGTCCGAACTGCAGAGTCACAGTTCTCACATAACCGGTTCCCATTGTTGTACTCCCGAAGTCCGAACTGCAGAGTCACAGTTCTCACATAACCGGTTCCCATTGTTGTACTCCCGAAGTCCGAACTGCAGAGTCACCGTTCTCACATAACCGGGTTTCCCCATTGTTGTACTCCCGAAGTCCGAACTGCAGAGTCACAGTTCTCACATAACCGGTTCCCATTGTTGTACTCCCGAAGTCCGAACTGCAGAGTCACAGTTCTCACATAACCGGTTCCCATTGTTGTACTCCCGAAGTCCGAACTGCAGAGTCACAGTTCTCACATAACCGGTTCCCATTGTTGTACTCCCGAAGTCCGAACTGCAGAGTCACCGTTCTCACATAACCGGTTCCCATTGTTGTACTCCCGAAGTCCGAACTGCAGAGTCACAGTTCTCACATAACCGGTTCCCATTGTTGTACTCCCGAAGTCCGAATTCAAAATTTCTTCTCCTTTCTCGCACCGCTGAGACAGTAACTTAATAAAAAGTGCGGTAATTTAGCAAACTTTACTGACTGACTGACTGATAGGAGCTCCAACGGAGGTTTTTTTGGGGGTTATCGTAGGTAATTTACGCTATGTATAATTATATTTAAGTGTACCTGTGTCTAAATAAATTTACATACTTACTCTCAGGTCCATAAAATAGTTTAGTAGTTAAATAAAAGACACTTATCCTCCCATTTATATATATATATATATATATATATATATATATATATAATATATATATATATATATAATATATATATATATATATATATATATATATATATGCCTCCCACTTCTCCAAGTGCTGTATAAACCCGTACGAATTTAGAGCTTTTCATTAATATAATGTTATTTAGTGGTTATGTGCCCTTCAAGTGAGGTACCTTGATTATGAAAGGCTCTTGATCAAAGGAACTGAAGGTGCTCTTCTCTAACGAAGATGAAATACAACTGCCTACAATTGATATTTCTCATATTTTAATGAAAGGGAACTGCTAAACCCGTAGGGTTCTTACATCCCCTGGGACTCTCTGATCGCGGGTTCTATGCCCGTCCGTGGTGTAGTTAAGATTTCGTTGGGATTTTTAACCCCGGAGGGTTACCCCCAAAACCCAGGAAACCCAAAAAAGGCGCATCGGGTCTTCTTTTTCCAGGGTTTCTAAAAGTCCCCCAGGGACCCACACCAGCCCACTAACACCCAGGATGCCACCCCACACCAGCCCCACTAACACCCAGGATTGACCCCCCCAGTCCATAACACCCAGGATCCCCCACCCATCACTAAACCCAGGATGCCACCCACACCGCCCCACTAAAAACCCAGGAGGGACCCACCCCATCCACAAACCCCCGGAAGACCCACACCAGTCCAAACACCCAGGATGACCCACACCACCCCCTAACCCCCGGGATGTGACCACACCAGTTCACAAACACCCGGGGTGGACCCACCCCATTTCCTAACACCCAGGATGGCCCCAACCTTTAAATAACACCCGGGTTTGACCCACCCCAGTCCACTAACACCCGGATGGACCCCAACAAGTCCACTAACCCCCAGGATGACCCACACCAGCCCCAAAAAACCCCCAGGATTGACCCCACCATTCACTAAAACACCCGGATGTGCCCCCACACCATCCACTAACCCCCAGGATTGACCCACACCATTCACTAACCCAGGATGTGCCCCCACCCCAGTCCACTAACACCCAGGATGTACCCCACCATTCACTACAACCCCCAGATGTGCCCCACCCATTCCACAAACACCCGGATGGACCCACACCAGTCCACTAACCCCCAGGATGACCCACACCAGCCCACAAACCCCAGAGGACCCACACCAGCACTAACACCCGATTACCCCACCATTCCACAACCCCGGATTGACCCACACCAGTCCACTAACACCCAGGATGTACCACAACCCATCCACAACACCCAGGATGCGACCCACACCAGTCCACTAACCCCCAGGATGTGACCCACACCACCCCCCAAAAAAACCCCCCAAAACACCCAGATGGCCCCCACACCAGTCCACTAACACCCGGGATGCCCCACACCATCCCAAACACCAGGATGGACCCACCCATCCAAAAACACCCAGGATGCCCCAACCAGTCCAAACACCCAGGATGGACCCACACCATCCACAACCCAGGATGCACCCCACATCCACAAACACCGGAGCCACCACACCGTCCACTAACACCCAGGATGCACCAACCGTCCACTAACACCCAGGATACCCACACCAGCCCACAAAACCCCCAGGATGCCACCCCCCCAAATCCACTAACACCGGGATGCCCCCCCACCCCAAATCACTAACACCCGGATCACCACCCCACCATAACACCCAGGATGCCACCCACCCAGTCCACTAACCCCCAGGATCCACCAACACCAGTCCACTAACCCCCAGGTGCCCCCACCCCAACCCACTAACACCCGGGATGCCCCCCACCCCAAATCCTAACACCCAGGATACCCACACCATACAACACCCAGGAGCCACCAACACAGTAAAAACCCCCAGGACCAAACCATCCACCCCCTCCCCCCCCCCCACCCTAACACCCAGGAACCCCCCCCAAGTACCCCCCCGGGATTGCCCCCCCCGCCACCCCCCCCGGTCCCACCCACACCAATCCACAAACACCAGGACCCCACCCCCACCTCCACAACCCCCCAGTGCACTCACACCAGCCCACTACACCCGATCCCACCCACACCAGTCCATAAACCCAGGATCCACCAACACCTCCACAACCCCAGGATGCACCCCACCAACCCACAAAACACCCGGGATGCCACCCCACCAGCCCCCAAAACACCCGGGAGCCACCCACACCGTCCACAACACCCGGGTCCCCCCACACCAACCCACAAACCCCCAGGATGCCCCCCACACCAACCCCTAACCCCAGATGCCACCCACACCATCCACTAACCCCCAATGCCCCCAAACCCACCACTACACCCAGGGGCCCCACACCACCCCACTAACCCCCGATGCCACCCACACCAGTCCACTAAACCCAAAGTGCCCCACCCCAATCCACTAAACCCAGGATGCCCCCACACCGTCCACTAACACCCAGGTGCCACCCACACCAATCCATTTAAACCCCCGGATCCACCCACACCAAATCCACTAACACCCAAATGCCACCCAAACCCCATCCACAACCCCCCGGGATCCCACCCACACCAACCATAACCCCCAAGATGCCACCCACCCAGTCCACTAACACCCAGATGCCCCCCACCAGTCCACTAACACCCAGGATGCCACCCACACCAAATCCCAAACACCCAAAAAGCCATCCCCACCAGTCCACTAACCCCCCAGGATGCCCCACCCCAAAACCACAACCCCAGGATCCCACCCACACCCCATCCCAACACCCGGGATGCCCCACACCAACCACAAACCCCCAAAGATGCCACCCACACCAACCACTAACCCCGGGAGCCACCCCACCAATCCACTAACCCCCGGATGCCACCCACACCAGTCCATAACACCCAGGATGCCACCCACACCAATCCACTAACACCCAGGATGCCACCCACACCAATCCACTAACACCCAGGATGCCACCCACACCAATCCACTAACACCCAGGATGCCACCCACACCAATCCACTAACACCCAGGATGCCACCCACACCAATCCACTAACACCCAGGTACCCACTAAACATGTAAATGTTGTTTCGTTATATTATAACGATGGGTGAACATGGACGGCAGGGTAATTATAATAAAAAAAAGCGCTAAACCACAAGGGGTATACAGCGACGGCAGGTTAAGCTTCTCGTTATACACGGCATGGTCTCAGCGCCACAATATAATACAACGATGTTTTAAAATGAGTCAAAGTTTGTGGGTACGATTATTATTATTATTATTATTATTATTATTATTATTATTATTATTATTATTATTAAGGGGAAAGCGCTAAACCCGGAGGATTATACAGCGCCTGGGGGGGGGGGATGTGGAAGGCATTCAGGCTTAATTCGGGGAACTGGAGCACAGATCCAATTTCCTAAATCAAGAGCCCCTCACCAACATCAAGGAACCTTCTTTGAGGGGTTAATTCGGGGAACTGGAGCACAGATCCAATCCCCTAAATCAAGAGCCCCTCACCAACATCAAGGAGCCTTCCTTGTGGGGTTGCGGGTAAGAAACTTATGGCTTAATTTGTGTGTCCTTGAGCCAGCATACCGAACTGCAGAGTCACAGTTCTCACATAACCGGTTCCCATTGTTGTACTCCCGAAGTCCGAACTGCAGAGTCACATGTTCTCACATAACCGGTTCCCATTGTTGTACTCCCGAAGTCCGAACTGCAGAGTCACAGTTCTCACATAACCGGTTCCCATTGTTGTACTCCCGAAGTCCGAACTGCAGAGTCACAGTTCTCACATAACCGGTTCCCATTGTTGTACTCCCGAAGTCCGAACTGCAGAGTCACCGTTCTCACATAACCTTTTCCCATTGTTTTTACCCCCAAGCCCCAACTGCAGAGTAAACAGTTCTCAAAAAAAACCGGGTTTTCCCATTGTTGAAACTCCCGAAAGCCGAACTGCAGAGTCAAAAAGTTCTCACAAAACCCGGGTTTTTTTTTCCCCAAATGTTTTTTTTTTTTTTAAAATTTTTTTTTTTTTTTTTCCCGGAAAGGGGTTCCGAACCCCAAGCAAGAAGTCACATTTCCAAACAAAACCCGGGTTTTTTTCCCATTGTTGTATCCCGAAGCCCAAAAACCTGCAGAGTCACCCTTTCCCCCACAAAAACCTTTTCCCCCTTTGTTGTACCCCCCAAATTTCCGAACGCAGAGTCACAGTTCTCACAAAACCCGGGTTCCCCTTTTGTTGTACCCCCAAGGGTCCGAATTCAAAATTTCTTCTCCTTTCTCCACCGCGAGAAGTAATTTAAAATAAAAAGTGCGGTAATTTTAGAAAACCCTTTAAACTGCTGACGACGATAGGAGCCCAAAACGGGGGTTTTTTTTGGGGGGTTATCGTGGGTAATTTACCTATGTAAAATTATATTTAAGGGGAACCTGGGGTTCAAAATTTAAATTTACAAACTTACTCTCGGGTTCCAAAAAAATATTTAAAGTATTTTTAAATAAAAGACATTTAATCCCCCCTTTTTAATAAAATATAATAAAAATATATATATATAAATAAATAATAAAATATATATATATATATAAAATATATAATATATTTAAAATTTTTGCCTCCCACTTCTCCAAGTGCTGTATAACCCGTACGAATTTAGAGCTTTTCATTAATATAATGTTATTTAGTGGTTATGTGCCCTTCAAGTGAGGTACCTTGATTATGAAAGGCTCTTGATCAAAGGAACTGAAGGTGCTCTTCTCTAACGAAGATGAAATACAACTGCCTACAATTGATATTTCTCATATTTTAATGAAAGGGAACTGCTAAACCCGTAGGGTTCTTACATCCCCTGGGACTCTCTGATCGCGGGTTCTATGCCCGTCCGTGGTGTAGTTAAGATTTCGTTCGGATTTTTAACCCCGGAGGGTTAGCCACTCAGGATAACCCAAGAAAGTGCGTCATCGAGGTCTGTCTTATTTCCATTGTGGTGCTCAATCTTGTCCCCCAGGATGCCACCCACACCAGTCCACTAACACCCAGGATGCCACCCACACCAGTCCACTAACACCCAGGATGTGACCCACACCAGTCCACTAACACCCAGGATGCCACCCACACCAGTCCACTAACACCCAGGATGCCACCCACACCAGTCCACTAACACCCAGGATGTGACCCACACCAGTCCACTAACACCCAGGATGCCACCCACACCAGTCCACTAACACCCAGGATGTGACCCACACCAGTCCACTAACACCCAGGATGCCACCCACACCAGTCCACTAACACCCAGGATGCCACCCACACCAGTCCACTAACACCCAGGATGCCACCCACACCAGTCCACTAACACCCAGGATGCCACCCACACCAGTCCACTAACACCCAGGATGCCACCCACACCAGTCCACTAACACCAGTCCACTAACACCCAGGATGCCACCCACACCAGTCCACTAACACCCAGGATGCCACCCACACCAGTCCACTAACACCCAGGATGCCACCCACACCAGTCCACTAACACCCAGGATGCCAGCCACACCAGTCCACTAACACCCAGGATGTGACCCACACCAGTCCACTAACACCCAGGATGTGACCCACACCAGTCCACTAACACCCAGGATGCCACCCACACCAGTCCACTAACACCCAGGATGCCACCCACACCAGTCCACTAACACCCAGGATGCCACCCACACCAGTCCACTAACACCCAGGATGCCACCCACACCAGTCCACTAACACCCAGGATGCCACCCACACCAGTCCACTAACAACCCAGGATAGCCACCCACACCAGTCCACTAACACCCAGGATGCCACCCACACCAGTCCACTAACACCCAGGATGCCACCCACACCAGTCCACTAACACCCAGGATGCCACCCACACCATCCACTACACCCAGGATGCCACCCACACCAGTCCACTAACACCCAGGATGCCACCCACACCAGTCCACTAACACCCAGGATGCCACCCACACCAGTCCACTAACACCCAGGATGCCACCCACATCAGTCCACTAACACCCAGGATGTGACCCACACCAGTCCACTAACACCCAGGATGCCACCCACACCAGTCCACTAACACCCAGGATGCCACCCACACCAGTCCACTAACACCCAGGATGCCACCCACACCAGTCCCACTAACACCCAGGATGCACCCACACCAGTCCACTAACACCCAGGAATGCCACCCACACCAGTCCACTAACACCCAGGATGCCACCCACACCAGTCCACTAACACCCAGATGTGACCCCACCAGTCCACTAACACCCAGGATGCCACCCACACCAGTCCACTAACACCAGATGTGGCCCACACCATCCACTAACACCCAGGATGCCACCCACACCATCCACTAACACCCAGGATGCCACCCACACCAGTCCACTAAACACCCAGGATGTGGCCCACACCAGTCCACTAACACCCAGGATGCCACCCACACCAGTCCACTAACACCCAGTGATGTGGCCCACACCAGTCCACTAACACCCAGATCCACCCACACCAGTCCACTAACACCCAGGATGCCACCCACACCAGTCCACTAACACCCAGGATGCCACCCACACCAGTCCACTAACACCCAGGATGCCACCCCACACCAGTCCACTAACACCCCAGGATGCCACCCACACCATCCACTAACACCCAGGATGCCACCCACACCAGTCCACTAACACCCAGGATGCCACCCACAACCAGTCCACTAACACCCAGGATGCCACCCACACCAGTCCACTAACACCCAGGATGCCACCCACACCAGTCCACTAACACCCAGGATGCCACCCACACCATCCACTAACACCCAGGATGCCACCCACACCAGTCCACTAACACCCAGGATGCCACCCACACCAGTCCACTAACACACCCAGGATGCCACCCACACCAGTCCACTAACACCCAGGATGCCACCCACACCAGTCCACTAACACCCAGGAATGCCACCCACACCAGTCCCACTAACACCCAGGATGCCACCCCACACCAGTCCCACTAACACCCAGGATGCCACCCACACCAGTCCACTAACACCCAGGATGCCACCCACACCAGTCCACTAACACCCAGGATGCCACCCACACCAGTCCACTAACACCCAGGATGCCACCCACACCAGTCCACTAACACCCAGGATGCCACCCACACCAGTCCACTAACACCCAGGATGCCACCCACACCAGTCCACTAACACCCAGGATGCCACCCACACCAGTCCACTAACACCCAGGATGCCACCCACACCAGTCCACTAACACCCAGGATGCCACCCACACCAGTCCACTAACACCCAGGATGCCACCCACACCAGTCCACTAACACCCAGGATGTGGCCCACACCAGTCCACTAACACCCAGGATGCCACCCACACCAGTCCACTAACACCCAGGATGCCACCCCACACAGTCCACTAACACCCAGGATGCCACCCACACCAGTCCACTAACACCCAGGATGCACCCACACCAGTCCACTAACACCCAGGATGCCACCCACACCAGTCCACTAACACCCAGGATGCCACCCACACCAGTCGACTAACACCCAGATGCCACCCACACCAGTCCACTAACACCCAGGATGCCACCCACACCATCCACTAACACCCAGGATGCCACCCACACCAGTCCACTAACACCCAGGATGCCACCCACACCAGTCCACTAACACCCAGGATGCCACCCACACCAGTCACAACACCCAGGATGCCACCCACAACAGTCCACTAACACCCAGGATGCCACCCACACCAGTCCACTAAACACCCAGGATGCCACCCACACCAGTCCACTAACACCCAGGATGCCACCCACACCAGTCCACTAACACCCAGGATGCCACCCACACCAGTCCACTAACACCCAGGATGTGGCCCACACCAGTCCACTAACACCCAGGATGCCACCCACACCAGTCCACTAACACCCAGGATGCCACCCACAACCATCACTAACACCCAGATGCCACCCACACCCAGTCCACTAACACCCAGGATGCCACCCACACCAGTCCACTAACACCCAGGATGCCACCCACACCAGTCCACTAACACCCAGGATGCACCCACACCAGTCCACTAACACCCAGGATGCCACCCACACCAGTCCACTAACACCCAGGATGCCATCCACACCAGTCCACTAACACCCAGGATGCCACCCACACCAGTCCACTAACACCCAGGATGCCACCCACACCAGTCCACTAACACCCAGATGCCACCCACACCAGTCCACTAACACCCAGGATGCCACCCACACCAGTCCACTAACACCCAGGATGCCATCCACACCAGTCCACTAACACCCAGGATGCCACCCACACCAGTCCACTAACACCCAGGATGCCACCCACACCAGTCCACTAACACCCAGGATGCCACCCACACCAGTCCACTAACACCCAGGATGCCACCCACACCAGTCCACTAACACCCAGGATGCCACCCACAACCAGTCCACTAACACCCAGGATGCCACCCACACCAGTCCACTAACACCCAGGATGCCACCCACACCAGTCCACTAACACCCAGGATGCCACCCACACCAGACCACTAACACCCAGGATGCCACCCACACCAGACCACTAACACCCAGGTACCTATTTGCTACTAGGTGAACAGGACAACAGCTGTAAGGAAGCGTGTCGACATGTCCCCACCCCGCCGGGAATCGAACCCGGACTCTCCGTGTGTGAAACGGGAGCATTAGCCACCAAGCCACTGGTGCGACCCAAAGACAGTAAGAATAAATCCAATTCCTCACATCAAGAGCCTGTCACCAGCATCAACAGACAGACTTTAACCTTGGAAGATGTCATAGAGATCACAGTAACCGCAAGTGTTGTCATTACTTCTTTTAATTAACGAATTAAATCCACACTTGGCCCAGACCGCTACGATGGTCGAACTCCTGCACTCTTACACACCATTTTCATACTTCACAAACTTGGGAATATTTCCTTTACAGAGTGACTGATAAGAGAGAGAGATTTCGTTCGGATTTTTAACCCCGGAGGGTTAGCCACCCAGGATAACCCAAGAAAGTCAGTGCGTCATCGAGGACTGTCTAACTTATTTCCATTGTGGTCCTTAATCTTGTCCCCCAGGATGCGACCCACACCAGTCCACTAACACCCAGGTACCTATTTGCTGCTAGGTGAACAGGACAACAGGTGTAAGGAAACGTGTCGGAATGTTTCCACCCGCCGGGAATCGAACCCGGGCCCTCCGTGTGTGAAGCGGGAGCTTTAGCCACCAGGCCACCTGATCAGTGGATTATTATTATAATCAAGGGGAAGCGCTAAACCCGTAGGATTATACAGCGCCTGGAGGGGGGGGGGTGGAAGGCATTCAGGCTTAATTCGGGGAACTGGAACACAGATCCAATTCCCTAAATCAAGAGCCCCTCACCAACATCAAGGAACCTTCGCTGAGGAGACTGATCAATGGAATGGCATACGGGTTATAATTATTATAACTAAGCGCTGAACCCGTAAGGGGTCATAGAGCACTGCACAAAACGATACAGTAAGTGCTTCAACCGGTGGTTGAAGCACTTACTGAAGCACCCTAGTGGTATCCCTTCACTAAGGGATACCACTAGAGAAAACACAGTAAGTGTCCAGGGACCAAGACTGCTCAACAGTCTCCCACCAAACATAAGGGGAATTTAGATGAATGGTTCAGTGAACCGACACGTTGATAAATTAGACACATGTGCAACTCTTGGGTATCTTTATTGAGGAAACGTTTCGCCACACAGTGACTTCATCAGTCCATACAAAGGTGAATCTTGAAGAACAGGAGGAGAATGAGGTAATCAGTCCCTCAACCTTGAGTCGATGTGGTCAGTCCAGATTGATGGACTGACCACATGCGGCCAGCAGTAACAACCTGCTTGATCAGATCCTGATCCACCGCGGGGGGAATGACCCCCAGAATACCCTCGAAGTAAAACTAACTCTTCTCTTGCGGCTTCAAATAAGTAACTTACGTAGTTACTGGCTAATTACCTGCGAAAGTACCTTTAATTTATAACCATAAAATTATGAAAAATAATGTACAAAGAAAAACACAAATTTTTATTTAAAATTACAAAGAAGCTCAAACCAAAAGGGGAAAAACACAATAAAACTGGTCTGTATTTTAAAACCTAAACTGGATCAAAAATATAGGAAGAAGAAAATCTCGTTGATACAAGGCATTTTTAAATTTAAAAAGGGAACGCTAAACCAGTAGACTAAGGACACCTGGGGGTGGGGGGGGATGGAAGGGATTCAGGCTTTAAACTGGGCACAGATCCAACTTCCTACATCGACACCCTGCCCCCCCTCAGGGGAGGGGAGGTTCCGAGCCCGACTTTTCCACAACCTTCATTCCCATTTTTCCCCCCTTGGGGGGGGAGGCAGACCAAAGGCCCAGCTTTGGGGCTAGCCCGGGACATTTGGCCCAAAGAGAGGGGGGTACTTTTCCTCCTCCCATTAAGCTTAGGTCTTAGACACTCCCAAAAGGAGCCAAGCCCGGGCCCCCCACTTTGGGAAAAAAGGGCCCCGGGGCCGGGAAAATACCGGCTAATCTTTTTTAAAAAAAAAAATCCAACTTTCCCAGATCAAGGCCCCTTGAGGGAGCCATTATTATAAAAGAAAAGGGCCCCCGTGGAAATAAAACACTTTGACTTTTTTGGGTTATCCCAGGTTGTCTCACATATTTTTTATAATCTTGAAATGTACTGTGTAAGCCTGAATACATTTACCGGGGAAATGGAAGGCTGTCAAGTTCGTCCAAGAGGGGAAAACCAAAACCCCTTTAATGAAGACCCCCTCACCGGGGACCCCCAACCCCAGGGGCTCGAAATCCTTTGAAAACCCCAATGGCCCGTTCAAAATTATCGTATATTTTGTACAGACTTTTTTGAAATAAATTTGTATTTTTTGTTCCTGTTTAAAAACGAAAGGTAAGTCCATAAAGGTCGTAAAAAAATTTTTGGGTTTCAAACCAGTATTTTTCAAGGTATCCCAGTACATGTACAAGGATACCAGTCCCTGAACAAGGTAAAAAAGAAAAAGTACAAGGTAAACCATTTACATTAAAAGGGTATACAAGTACATGTAAAAGGGGTATACAAGAACATGTACAAGGTATCCCCGTACATGTACAAGGAAACCCAGTACATGTACAAGGTAAACCAGTACATGTACAAGGTATACCAAAACATGTACAAGGTATACCAGAACATGTAAAAAGTATACAAGTACAGTACAAAAAAACCCAGTACATGTAAAGGTATACCAGTAAAAGTACAAGGTATCCCAGTTACATGCCCAAGGTAAACAAGTACATGTAAAAGGGTTAAAAACCAGTACATTCCCAAGGAATACCAAGTACATGAACAAGGTATAAAAGAAACATGTACAATTTTATACCAGTACATGTAAAAGGGAATACCAGTAAAAGTAAAAGGGGTTTAATCCCAAAAAAACATGTAAAAGGGAATACCATTACATGAAAAAAGGGGTAAACAGTACTTTTACAAGGAAAACCCCATAAAATTTACAAGGTATACAATTACATGTAAAAGGTATATAAGTACATGTAAAAGGGAAAAACCCCATTAAAATGTACAAGGAAACCCGTAATGTAAAAGGGTATACCATTACATGTAAATGTATCCCAATACATTTAAAAAGGTATCCCCTTACATGTAAAAGGAATCCATACATTTTACAAGGAAAAACCCGTACATTTAAAAAGGTTTTTAAAATTTCCCTTTAAAGGGTTTACAGTCCTTTGGCAAAAAGGTAACAAGTATATGTACAAGGAATACAAGTCCCAGTAAAAGGTAAAACCAAAAAACACCAAAAGGGTTATCCCCCATAAAAAAAAGGGGTAAAAGGTATCAATAAAAAGTCCAAAGGTATACAATTACATGAAACAAGGAAATACAAGAAAATTTAAACAAGGAATACAGTAAAACCCCAAGGAATCAAGTCCCATGTCCCAAGGAATACCAGTAAAATTTACAAGGAATATAAGTACATGTAAAAAGGTAAAACAAGAACTTTAAAAAGGTATAAAGAAACATTTACAAGGTATAAAAAGTAAAATGTCAAGGTAATAAGTACAAGCCCCGGGTATACAAGACATTTACAAGGTAAATAATACATGTACAAGGAAAAACCAAAAAAGGTAAAAGGGAAATACAAGTACATGATAAAGGAATACCAAAACAAAACCCCATTATACAAAAACATGCCCCCAAGGTAACAATTACTTGAAACGGAAAAAATTACATTTAAAAGGGTTAAACAATACATGAACAAGGTATAAAAGTACATGTAAAAAGGAAACCCATTACATGTACAAGGAAAAACAAGAACATTTCAATTTATACAATTACATTACAAATAAAAGTAAATGAACAAGGAAACCAAAACATGAACAAGGAAAACCCCAGTAAAAGAAAAAAGGTATACAAGTACTTTAACAAGGTATACCTTTAAAAGTAAAAGGTATACAATTCCCCTTACAAGGAAACCCCAAGTACATGTACAGGGAAATTCCAATTAAAAGTACAATAATCCCCGTACATTACAAGGTAACAAAACTTTTAAAAAAGGAATCCCCAAGAAACATTAAAAGGGTAATCCCAGTACTTTACAATTTATACCAGTACATTTACAAGGTATACCAGAAACATGTAAAAGGGTAACAATTACATGAACAAAATACCAGAAAAAGAAAAAGGGTTAAAAAAAGAACATGCCCCAGGTAAACAAACTTTTAAAAGGGTTAACAAGTACATTAAAAAGGAAATACAAGTACATTTACAAGGTATACAATTACATGTACAAGTTTATACAATACATTAAAAGGGGTATACAAGTCCATGTACAAGGCATAAAAGTACATTTTCAAGGATACCATAAAAGTACAATTTATACAAAAACATTACAATTTATAAAAGTACAGGGTAAAAAGGTATACAATAAAAAGTAAAAGGGTATACCAGTACATTTTAAAAAGGTATCCCAAGTAACATTTAAAGGTAAACAAGTACTTTGTAAAAAAGGTATACCAGAACATTCCGGGGATACAAAAACAGTACAATTTTATACCATTACATTACAAGGTATCCCAATTAAAAGTACAAGTTATACCTTCCCATGTACAAGTAAACAATTAAATTTAAAAGGTAAAAAAGTAAAATTACAAGGTAAACAAGTACAAAAAAGGGTAACAAGTAATGCCCAAGGTTTTACATGAAAAAAGGAACAAAAACATGAAAAAGGTAAAAAAAGGGTAAAAGTACAAGAAAACAAGTACTTTGGAACCGGGTTATACAAAAAAAGAACAAGGTAAACAGACCATAGCGACATCATTTTGACATAATTTACAATATAGAAACCCCCTTTGTTATGCGGGGGCTTTTCCCGCAAATTATGTCAGTTTTGTCCCCGGAGGGCGACCCACCCCAGTCCACAAACCCCCCCGGAAGCGACCCAACCCAGTCCCCCCTAACACCCAGGAAAAAAATTTTTTATGCAGGTGAACAGGGGCACAGGTTCTTGGGGAAACACAAACCGGGGGATCGACCCCCCGCCCCAAAGTGGAGCTGGTGCCAAACCAATCGAGCTTTGGGTATGGGTTTTAACCCAAAGGACCCAAAGGAAAAGGGACCCCCCTCACCACCCTCAAAAAACCCCTTGACGAGGGAAAAAAAACCTTTTTAAAAACTTTTGAAATGGGGACTACACAAGGATCTTTAAAAGGCCCAAGGTGTTTGAAAAACCTCCAAGAATTTTTTTAAGTCCCCCAAATAACAATGACTAAATTTTCAAAAAATACATTTAGAAATTTTTAAAAAAATTTTCCCCAGGGGAGAGTTTCTAAACCGAAAGGGTCATACAGCGTCCAGGAAGTAAGACCGAAAGATCAAGGGAAAGGAAACGCCAATTCCAAAGCTCAAGAGCCCCTTTTAAAAAGCTTTCCAACGAAGAAACCCTTTTAAAGGGAAAAGGGAGAGAAATTTTTTGTTTATTTCCCCCTGTCCTTGCGAATCCTTGCTTTGTTAAAATCTCTATTAAGGCTAAAGAAAATTGGGGGCAGGGTTTGAGATGAAAAATTTGAAAGCCCTTTCCCCCCAAAAAACCCCCCCCCCCCCCCCCCCCCCCCCCCCCCCAAACCCCCCCCCCCCCCCGTTTGGGTATTTTAGGAAAAGCACTGCGAAACCTTTCCCAAGGCAAAAGGTTCGAGCCCTCCCTTAAACCCAGAATCATTGGTTTTCAATTACAAAATAAATATAAAAATAAATATATAAATTTATATATATATATATATATATATATATATATATATATAAAAAAATATATATATAAAATTTAGACCCCGAGAGAAGCAGTGTGGGCAGCGCCTTGAAAAGCCCAAACTGAAAAATACTCGGGGACCTCCCCATCCTCACCCCTCCCCATCCACCACCCTCCCCCCAAACCAACCACCCCCTCCCCCCCACCCAAACCCACCCTCTCCCCATCCACCACCCTCTCCCCTCCACCACCCTCACCCCCCTTTTTGAAAGTTAACCAAGTTTTTCAAAGGTTAAGTTTTCTCCACATAATTTTAAACTGTGTCAGTAACACGCTGTTTTTTCTGCACGCCCCCCGGTTCCTCAGGTTAAACTGCTGCCCTCTGAAAAATTTCCCTGTCCCGGGGGATGGTTTTTAAATTTTCACCCGAAAAAAAAATTTTTCCCCAATCAAGAATTTTAAGGGAGGGATTTTTATTACTCGCAATTTAACCAAAAAAAAAAAAATGTAATTTTTTAAACCCCTTAAAAACGAGAGGGGCCGAATTTAAATTCAATATTTTGGTCATTACCTCCTCAAAAAATCACTGAAAAAAAACTTTTTTTAAATCAAACTGAAATGCTAAATAAAGTAAAATTAGACTGTCCAGACAGATTTAAAAAATAATTTTAACCAAAAATTCAGGTAAAAAATTTTAAATTTAAAGGTTCCAAAAAAATTTCCCTTGGGTTAAAAAAAAAAAACCCTATGAAATTATATATATATATATATAAATTAAAATAAATAAAAAATCTAAATATATATAAAATATATATATATTAAAAAAAATTTAAAAATATTTTAAAAATATATATTAAAAATATAAAAAAAAAATTTTTAAAAATAAATATAAAAAACCACAACAACAACAAATTTCGGAAAAAAACAGACTCCTTTAACGGGCCCCGGTACAAAAAAAAAAATAAAAAATTAAAAAAACAAATCAAAACACACACAAAAAGGAAACGACCCCCTTCAACCCCCTTTTGGTTGCGTACACACCCACACACACACACACACACACACACACAACACAAAACACACCCACACACACACACACAACACCCACACACACACACACACACACACACAAAACCACACAACCCACACATACACAACCCCAAACACCCACACACAACACACACAACACACACACACACACACACCACACACACAACCCCCACACCACACACAACCCACACACACACCACCCACACACACAAAAACACACACACCAAAACCAACAACACACACACACACACACACACACACCCACACCCCCAACAAAACACAAAAACCCCGGGCACAAAACCACAAACACACACAAAAAACACAACACACCCACACACACAAAACCCCAAACAAAACACAACCCCCACACACCACAAACACCACACCCACACACACACACACACACACAAACAAAAACCCACACACACCCAACCCAAAACAACACACACACACCAAAACACACACAACACACACACACACACCACAACAAAAACCCAAACACAACACGCACACATACACACACACAAAACACACACAACCCCACCCAACACCACCCCAAAACATACACACACAAAAACACAACACACGCACCACCACAACACACAACACACACAAAACACCCACACACAAAACCCCATACACACACACCCACAACACACACAACACACACACACACACCACACACACACAACACAACACACCCCAACACACCACAAAAAAACACACACAACACCCCCCAAAACACACAACACAAAACAACACACCCACACACACACAACACACACAACCACACAAAACCCACAACCCACACACAACACCACAACACACACAACACACCAACACCCACAACACACCGCACACACACCAACACACACAACACAAAACACACACACATACGGGAAGCCCACACCCACACAAAACACAACACACGCCCACACACACACACGCCAAAAACACAACACACACACACACACACACACAAAACAGCACGCACACTTCCCACACCCCCCCAAAACACGCACAAACCACACACACACACACACACACCCCCAACAACCACCACGCACGCACACACACACACACCCACACCCCCCACACACAAAACGCACGCACGCCCCAACCCACACCACAAAACACACCCCCAAACACACCCAAAAACACACCACGCACGCACAAAACACACCCCCAAAACACACACACCCACACACAACAACACACACACACAACACACGAAACGCACGCACACAAAACACACACACAAACACACCACCCACGCACACACCCACACACACACCCACACACAAACCCACACACCCACGGTCATTAATACCTCCCACTTGTTTGCCGGGGAAAATTTTTTACTTTTACGGGGTTTTAAAAAGAAGAACAAAATTGCCCTGTTTGCATCCATCACGGGAAAGACTTTCCTGTCAGCCCCTTCCAAACACACGGAGGACTTTCCTGTCGCGCCCCATCACCCCTGGAACTTTCCTGTCGCTGCATCCATCACACGGGAAAGACTTTCCTGCCCGCCACCCAAACCCCTTTGGAGGACTTTCCTGTTTTCTGCACCCCATCACACTGGAGGTTTTTCCTGTCTGCTGCACCCAAATCACCCTGGGGGGTTTTCCTGTCTGCTGAAATCCAAAAACCCTGGATGATTTTCCCCCGGCCCTGCTGCTTTTCCCATCACACGGATGATTTTTCCTGTCTGCGAAATCCACCCAAACGGGTAAACCTTTTTCCTGTTTTCTGAAACCATCACATTTGTTTGTTTTTCCTTTTGCTAAATCCATCACCCCGGGAATACTTTCCTGTTTTCGCATCCCCCACACGGATGATTTTCCCCGCCCTTCTGAAATCCATCACAATAAATACTTTCCTTCTGCCTTTCCATCCCCACTGGATGACTTTCCTGTCTGCGAACACCCATCACACTGGATTTTTTTCCCCTGTCTGCTGCATCCTAAACACTGGTTTCTTTCCGGGTCGCGCATCCATCACACCGGGAAGATTTTTCCTGTCTGCTGCATCCATCACATTTGGATTTTTTTCCCTTCATCATCCACCCACCCCTGGAGATTTTTCCTGTCTGCTGCACCCAACACACAAAAGATTTAACCTGGCTCTAAACCCAATCACACGGATCCCTTTCCTTCTGCTGCTCCATCACACGGAGACTTTCCGTTTTCTCCCATCCATCAAAACTGGATGACTTTCCTGTCTGCTAAACCATCACATTTGGATGATTTTTCCTTTGTTGCTCCCTCCTAAAACATTTAAAGGGATTTTCCTTCTGCTGTTCCAAACCCCTGGATAAATTTTCCCTTTGTCTGTTTGACCATCACACGGTTTATTTTCCTGCCCTGCGCTCCATAAACACTGGTTTACTTTCCTTTTCTGCTCATCCATCACACTGGATGATTTTTCCTTTTCTGCGGGTATCCTTCCCACTGGTGATTTATCCTGTCTGCGCATCCTAAACACGGGAAGGGGACTTTCCTGTCTGCTGCATCCACCCACACTGGATACTTTCCTGTCGCGCATCCATCACACGGGGAAATGATTTTCCCCTGTCTTTGCATCCATCACCGGATGACTTTCCGTCTGCCCCCCATCCATCACACTGGATGATTTTCCTGCCCTGCGCCCCATCAAAAACGGGATGATTTTTCCCCTGCCCAGCTGCATCCATCACACGTTTTAAAAACCGCGGGTTCCCAACCCATCACACGGAAATGATTTCCTTTTGGCTAAAAACCCAACACACGGGACGACTTTTCCTGTCTGCTGCACCCAAACACACGGAAATTGACTTTCCGTCTGTTTCCCATCCATCCCCCGACACTTTCCTGCCGCTGCACCCAAACACACGGGAAGATTTTCCCTTGTCGCGAAATCCATCACACTGGATATTTTTCCTTCTTCGCATCCTTTCACCTGGATTTTTTCCCTTTTCCCTCCCTGCATCCATCACACGGACAAATTTCCCCTGTCTGCTGCATCCATCCACGGAAGACTTCCTGTCGCGCACCCAAACGAAGGAAATGACTTTCCGTCGTTTGCATCCCCCAAAACGGGAGACTTTCCTTTCTGTTTCATCCATCACACGGAAAGATTTTCCCCTGTTTTCTGAAACCACACACGGATGACTTTCCTGTCTGCTGCATCCACCCCAACACGGGGTGTTTTTTCCTGCTGCTGCCCCCAAAACACACTGATGATTTTCCGTCTGCTCTTCCATCGAACTGGATGACTTTTCTGCGGGCACCATCACCCTTGATGACTTTCCTGTTGCGCATCCATCACACTGGAGGGGACTTTCCTGTCTGCTCCCACCCCATCACACGGGAAAGACTTTCCTGTCGCTGCATCCATCACCCGGTGACTTTCCTGTCTGCTGTACCATCACAACGGGA